>CM077089.1:160444179-161033587 GCA_039513925.1 Platanthera zijinensis | reverse complement strand
CAACATTAGCCTCCAAGAAACCTTGGAAGGACTCTGATGGAACCACCATCTGTCCCAAGCTGTAATGCTCATGTGTTAGCATGCTGATGATGACTGAGTAGCAATTAAAAGATTTGGTATACAACCTTGTGTTTAAGCTGCTTGTTAATATCACCAAGGTGGCGCTCCTGACATCGTAAAAAAGAATTAATCTCTCAACTAAAATAGACATTGAAATGCAAGTGAATTGTAACTTTACATAAAGAATCTAAACATAAGAAGGAATATATAAGCATACATAGATACATATGGATATACATATATGCATATATATCCATGTATATATACATGCATAGGGTTAATTACTGGGACCTCCCCTGGAGGTTTGCATAATTGAAGCTTGCATCGGCCGGACTCTATCTTTTGAAATTACATTTACCTCCCTCTCTAAGGCTTCGTTTGGTTTGGCGTTTTGTTCAGGCGGCGGGAGGAGAAGGAGGGCTTTTGGAACCGGAGGGGGGAGACCGCGGTTGGAATCCCTCTGTTTTCCTCAATTTCTCATGGCACGGCGTGTGCAAACGGAGCAAACGCCGCCGTCAGTCATTTGGTTACCCGCCGTGTGACAGCGTTTGCCCCAAACGGAGAGCTCCAAACGCTGCGCCAAACGAAGCCTAAGTTTCTACAGTTTACAAGTTTCCCCTTTCGTTAGAAATATGGGTGGAAAGTAATAAAATCTGTCAAATTATGTTATGATGTTCAATTTTATCCTTTGTATTGATTCTACATTGAAAAGAGTGACATTTTTCCTTTAGAAATATAAATGGAAAGTGAAAAAATATGTTAAATTATTTTATGATATTCTAATTTTACCCTTTGTAATAAGTCATCATTGAAAGGGGTATGTTAATTACATCTTATCCATTGTAATGAATCTAGAATCATTATAAAAAGATAAAATTGAAATATGATAAAATAATTTGGGTGATTTTATCATTTTCCATCCATATTTCTACTGGATGGTGACATTTTTGTAAGTTATGAAAACTTAAATGATTAGAAATTAATGCTTCAGTATTTCTAACACAAGGTTGTATCCATTTGACTAGTATTAATATAAAAAATTAATTATAGTTAAATTTTATTTATTAAATCATTTTTGGATCATTTAAAATTTTAGGCCAATCAAGTAATTTATTTGTTTATTTTAGGGCTAGTAGTTCACAGCAAACTTTCTTATGTACAAAAATAGGCATGCTCATGTATTATACAAATTAAAAAAGCTTTAAAATACATACCTTTTTCTTTAGTTCATCCATCTGGTCCATCATTATCTGAGTCTGCAATTTCATCAAGATTATTTTTAATATCATAAGTTATTATATATTGTAGAGCAAGGCTTAGTCTTGATTCAAGTAAAAAATTGTTTTTCTAGCAAGCAAAATCCATCACACAAGAAAAAGTGTTAGCTAATTAATTACATTACAAATTAATTAAGGATAGTATGATTACATTATAAAGTTAATAAAACTATATACTATGTATAAAAATGGCTGTCTTACATGAAATGATAAATGAAAATTGTTAATATACAACAACAACAACACTAAAGCCTTTATCCCACTATAGTGGGGTCGGCTATATGGATCCTTTGTCGCCATTGTGCCCTATCTTTTGTCATAATCTCACTAATGCCTAAGTACATATATCTTTCCGTATAGTTTCATTCCAAGTCTTTATTGGTCCACCCCTCTCTCGTTTAACATGCCTAGTGACTAGACTCTCACAACGTCTAACAGGTGCCTCTAATGGTCTCCTTTGTACGTGCCAAAACAATTTTAGTCAAGCTACTCTCATCTTCTCTGCAATTGATGCTACTCCTGTCTTAAACCTGATAAATTAGTAAGGACTGCTAAAATATGCAAAATGATTGTATTGGAAAGGTATATATGTAGAATTAGTGCTTATTGAGCACAAGATTTCAAAGTTAAAGAATTGTTTTTGAAAATATTAGTTAAGATGATGTGTGATAAAATATGCTAGAATGCAGATGCAACAAATGTTTTTTTTTTAAATGTGGTAAACAGAAAAGATAAAAAATATCATTTTCTAGCCCTTTTCTAGCCTCTTTCAACTTAATTTGTTCAAGATGAGTTGACCAAGTATATATTAACTTCATTTGTTTTGATCTAGGCTCCGTTTGGTACGGCGGTGGAGGTCGTGAACACGGCGGTTATGAACTGTCATTCTTGAACGTCCGACCTCACCTAAGAAACTTCATCCATCTTTATGTTCAAAACTAGTTTTCTCATAAGCACTGTTTTGCCAAACACGCATTCTATGATGGTAACGTTTTTGCCCAAACTCACCGAGCAAAAAAAATGCCCGCCAAACGGATCCTAGCCGTAGGATCAAAAAACCTATTTTTCCAATCTTCTCATTACAAGATTACGAAGGGTCCGTTTGGCACGGAGGTGTAGATCGTGAACGCGGTGGTTACAAACCGTCGTTCATGAATGCTCGATCAACATCATCTAAGGAACTACATCCATTTTTTTGTTTAAATTTAATTTATTTCTTAGAGGCGTCATAAATGCTGTTATGTTGAACATATATTCATGATGGTTGCATTTTTGTTGCAAGCTCACCGGGTCAACATTGCCGCGTCAAACGATGATGGTTTGTAACCACCACGTGTTATTTTGTGGTCCTGTTTGTTACATGTATAAACTGTAAGGAATCCGGAGCGCCGAGAATAAGAAATTCGAATACGAATAACGAACCACAAAGCACAAAACAGAACAATCATAAACACAGCGATATACAGAGGTTCACCCAAACCGGGTTACGTCCTCTCTCCCCTTCTTCTCCCTTCTTGTATTCACCAGAAAGTTACAGATTACAACAAAGGTTACAAGGATCTAAACCCGATCCTACCTTCTTCCTCTTCTGGACAAGAAAACCGTAGAAGAAAACCTCCTGGATCGACGCCGACGAAACACCTCGTACACGCCTCCAAAAGAATACGCCGCCGCAAGTCTGTAAAAGATCGTTTTGTCCGTATCCCTAAAAAAGAACCCGAAAACGCCTTAAATAGGCTACAACATAACTGATCGTCGAGCTCAGCCGAACGTCGAACGGCGGTCGACGATCGGCGAGCTCGGCCGAACGTCGAACTCGGCCGAACGTCGAGCTGGGTTCGACGCGTCGAACGTCGAGCAGGGTTCGACGTTCGACGTCGAGCTGGGTTCGACGTTCGACGTCGAGCTGGGTTCGACGATCGTCGAGCTGGGTTCGACGAACGTCGAACCCAGTTCGACGACTGGAGAAAAAACATCTCTGAAAAATTTGGGCCGTCGTTGCCCCCGCACCCCCACCGGGGACGCTGTCCCCTGGACCTCCCCGGGGGGGGGGGGGGGCTGCCCCCGGACCCCCGCTGTCGTCGGCGCCAGATATGTCGGAGGGGGATCACACTTCGATTCCTCTAAGCTGCTCACGTGGGCTAACCCGGTGTGAGAAACAAGAGGACCGGAAGTGTTCCACAACCCCAACATAAACGGCCTGTTTCGGCCTACGGTTGTGTACGCGTATGCGAAAATTGAAGAAGAGGAGCGGCGGAATAGAAGCTGTGTACTCTTGACCTCTTGCATATTGGATTTTTTGGGTGCGGGTGGTTGTGTTTTTTTCCCCGATCTTGGGGTTTTTCCACGTTAAATCCTTGTGTGTTTTTGCTTATTATTTTTTCTACGATTTCTTGCGTGTTCTCTAGATCTCGTATTTCCTAACACCACGTTCATCATGACTTCCACCGCCGTGCCAAATGGACCCAAAATCAGGACAAGTTATATATAACAGTAGGCTGTTTATAAGTATTCATCCTCAAGTACTTGAACAATTGAAAAAGCTAGGTTATAATTATCTTGCAGTCAATATTATCTCTATGAACTCAAAACCTATAATTCAATTGATATTCTACAAAACAGTACTAATGATGAAGAAGGATAAAGTTTATAATTATATAAAAAAAAGTTGTGATAAATTAATACCCTTTTTTGCCTAGCTTGTGTAAGTGATGATTCAAGTTGTCTCTCCAGTTGCTGCAGTTCCTTCAAACTCAACATTTCCAGGTCTTCTCCAAGCAGATGCCTTCATATCAGTTTTTGGTTAATACTCCTCAGATAAAAAAAATTTACACTTAATTGTCATCATATGCTAAACAAATTAAGGTGTCCCTAATGTAAGTTTTTTTTAATAATGTTGAGAAATCTCCCACATTGAAAAACTAACAAGACCTATCTTGTGCACTTTCTTAGGAACGAAGATCGAAAAACGATGATGGAAAAAACAACGAGAAACAGGCAGAAACACAGTTTTACGTGGTTCGGCAAACTGCTTGCGTCCACGGCGCCACATTATTAGGTTTCTCAACTATGTTTTTTTTCTTTCAGTTACGTCCGCAGTCGCTGGCTGTCCGAACTCCCGGCCAACTCACCGTGGAGTTGGATCCGCGAAAAGCAGTGGATTATAATGACAGTACGATCAGACTCCACATCTCAAACGCATTTAATATAAATCATGCATGTGTCTCTCGACCTCCAACCAATTGATTTTAAGTTGGATGCTTGAATTCTAGCATGAAATTTGAGCATGATGAGGACCAATTTCATGTCACCTAATTAAAAAAGCAATACACGTGTTAAGAGGTCAAATTTGTTGGACGGTGTCCAACATGAATAAAAAAAGGCATGTCACAATCAGTCTCACACCACCCACTCAGATGGTCCACTCATGCTTATAATAGGCCTCACCTCTCCCTTCATTGACCCGGGTTTTAGAATGGAAAATGAGTGCGGCAGTTTAACAAAATTAAGACTTGAGTTGGCCTACTTTTAAAAGGGAGTATTGATAAGATCGAATTGTCCCACATCGGGAACTAACAAAGCCAATTAATTTTTGGTTGGATGCTTGGATTCTAACAAACACTAGTTTCTATTCGATCAGATATCTTCAATGTTTTCTCAAGGGTTTGAAGTTATTGTAAAGCATTGTGATGTCACTCCCCAAAACCACGTGGTTAGGGGACGAGTGGCCACCCCGCTTATACACCCAGGATCAAGAAACACGCTAGGCGGTGTGGGACTAAACCATCCCTTTTAACGAGTCGCGACACACGCTCGAACATCACCGTCCATTCCACGTGGCGCACTCAACACCCCCCCTCGCCACGTGCCCCCCTGCTCTTAATTATACCATATAAAACATCGTGGCGTCACTCCCCAAAACCACATGGTTAGGGGAGGAGTGGCCACCCCACTTATACACCCAGGACCAAGGAGCACGCTAGGGGGTGTGGGACTAAACCATCCCTTTTATGAGTCGCGACACACGCTTGGACATCACCATCCATTTCACGTGGCACACACAACAGTTATAAAACATGCACTATAAATAAAATGGTGTAAAATCCCCTATTTGCAGATTGTATGCAGTACAATGAATTCAAATTCAAATTCAAATAAATGAAAATCATGAAATCACTATTATCATAATTAAAATATATAATTATCATCTACATGCTGTAATAAATATTAATAGAAGGAGGAACCTCTGAGAACGTTGCAGTGATTCATATTTTGCCTTCTGCTTTGACAATTCCTGGTACCAATTCTGCGCAGTATTAAAGAAAAAAATACCAGCATTGTTATCAAATAGAGAAAAAAATTAAAGTGTAATTTAGCCAAATTCCCATTAATCAATAAAAAGAAGCAAATCAAATATTTGTGGAAGAATATATATATATATATATATATATATATATATATATATATTATATATATATATATATATATATATATAGAACAATTTAGAAGACAAATTATTGAATATATACTTTGTAATTTTTTGACCTTCAATCTTGGAATTAATTGCACAATAATGTTTTCCCTCTCAAATAATGTCTTAGGCTCCGTTTGGCACGGTAGTGGGGGTCATGAACATGAGGGTTAATTGTCATTCGCTAAAGCCCACCTGAGGAACTTCATCCACTTTTATGTTCAAACGGATGGTGTTTGTTAGGTGATCCTTAATGAATGACGGTTTAACCCATGCGTTTACGACCGCCACTACCCTGCCAAACGAGCCTTAGTTTCATTTACGAGCCACATGGTATTTCTACAACAATGTATACATCATATATCTAGTATGAGTTTAATTCATAAAACTCATGCACATTAGAAATCATCCTTCACTCCCTTTAAAATAAAAAGGCTTTTTTAGCAATACCCATTAGTATCATATACCAAGAGCAACTATATATGGTATGTTTTGCATGCATGTTAATGTTACAAAATGTAAACTTATATAGGGACATTTTTTTGTAGCTTCAAATGATGGAGGGGTGCAACCTGTAATTTTGCAAACTTACATTTGTAGATCCTTAATTATGATCACACATCAACTCGATTGGAGACGCCAAACCATAGTTAGTGTTGAAGCCGAGAAATTTCTCAACCTCAGAAATCGGACTAGGCAACCTGAAGTTACTGGTCGGCCGGTCGGGAAGATGATCTCTGGTCAGGAAACAGGAACGAATTCCGCAAACAAGACCCCAGGTTGCTACGGCGGAAGGTCCCACCACGTACCCAGTTGCTTAGGAGAAGCAACCCCTTCTCAACCAGATTGGCCGAGCTAGGTACGAAGGAGGCGAGCTTGAGCAATAACGAGTCAAGGCCAGTTGCTAGAACTCGCGAGGGCTCAGGCCGAGAATTGCTTGTCCCTCCTTCGTACCCCTGGGGTCCTATTTATAGGGAAAACCAAAGAGAGGGGGGGGGGTCTTACTTATACCCCACCCTGGCGAGTTGGCGACTTCCCTGGGGAGCTCGCCTGAAAGAGGCGAGTATCTGGCCATAGTCGCCACCTGGCGAGTTGGCCTGGGGAGCTCGCCATACTCGCCCGAACCTTCCGCGGCCCGGGGTGCTGGTCTGGATCCCCAGCTTGTCTTGTTGCCCTTGACCTTTGATGACCTGGCGCTAGTAGGGTCCTCCCTCGTCGAATATGGTTGTACACAATCCCCGCTCTTTTTGGGCGACATAGGAGCCCGGAAAGATTCATCCAACACTTATTCGGCGAGCATCCCTGCCGGGTATATGATCAGCTCGCATCGTCGTCTGCTGGTAGAGTAGTCTATAAATAGGGGGGGGGGGGGCTTCGTTTTTGAGACGGTCCCTGGAGCTCGCCGAAGATGTCGGACGCTGAGCAATTGTTGAAGGACAATCTCGCCGCCCTGTCTGGCCTCCTCGGCATAGCCAGGTCGAAAAGATCGCGCGAGGATGACCCTACTGTCTTGCCCCCGCCGAAGAAGAAGAAGGCGAAAAAGGTCAAGCAGCCCGCCACTACGGTGGTCAGCTCGCCTCCACTGCCGCATCAGGTCGCCGCGGCGACCGAAAATCCCGTAGTGTCGTCCAGCACCCAGAGGGTGTTGAACGACCTAGGGCTCGATGACCTCCCTGGGTCGACCCGAGGAAGCCCGCTGGAGAACCCGGGGGTGACCGAGGAGCTCGCGGCCGCGAAGGAGTCCGCGGCGTCTCAGGCCGAGGTCGTCACCGTGACAGGTCGCTACCTCGAACTCTTTCCTGCTGGGTTGTCGCTGCTCCTTTGCTGACTTCTTTTCTTATGCAGATTCTCCGATTGCCGCGGACGCGGCACTTGATGTCGTCCCCCTCAGCTCGGCGCCCTTACTCGCCCTGGCGGCCGACAGGCCGTCCAAGACCGCCTACACGGTCAGGATAGGCCTCGGCTCGAGAAAGGCGCCTGGGGCGGCATTGGTGGAGGGCCCCCCGCCTGCGCATTGGTGGAGGGCCCCCATTGTTGTATTAGCATTAGTCATTTTCATGTACTCCGATTGATCACTCGCGCGACTATATTACAATATATTGTTTCATACCCCCAAATTGCCCTCCACGAGTCGAGCATATATAGTGCCCCAAAGTTGAATTACTATATATCAAATTAAGACGAACCTTCGTAGTATGCATCTCAACATCTATCTATCTTTATATGATCCTACCATGCATTGTGTAGGAGACCGGCCCCCACTACTAGTTAGGGTATTCATTTGGGGCTCTTGGGGTATACCCCGGATCTTGGCGGCCAGACCGCGCACACGCTTGCGCGTGGCAGGGAGCCCTGCGTTTGTGGGGGTGCGCATGCGCAGCTTCGCGGCCGCACGGTTGTGCTCGTGGGAGGTGACTCCGCCTATGTGGGTGCGCGCGGGTGCGGCTGACGGTTGAGGTTGCGCTTACAGAAACCCATGGTTCAACCAAACCCGTATTGGGGATTGAACCCCATTAGGTGGATTTGGCGGATCCATTGTCGGATTATGTTGCGGCGCATGGTGATGGTGATTTTGTGAACATTAGGTCGGACAATTAGTATGTGCAGACCAACAGAATGGATGACATTGTGGGGGAGCAAGTGGGGAGACTAACCACGAGACGTACTCAAAAACGTAAGAAGCGCTACAAAAAATGTATTCAGTGTGTTCATCGCCTCATCCCATCCGACGCAAGCCGGAGTGTCACATGTCTTCAGATAGTTTGGTGTGCGGAATTGTGATCCTGTTTATGTTAGTGCTTTAGAAGTTTTGAGTGGTTGTTTGCTATTGTGAGTTTGGGACCCAATATATATAATTCTACCCTATTTTTTAAATTATCAATAAACATAAACTCTTCAAAAAAAAAAAATGAAATATCATTATACAATTCATATTTAAAAACAAAAATTTAAGGTAGCATGCACCAATATCTGCTCCTCACAATATAAAAATGCACAATGTCAGATAATAATGATGCAGCTTCTAGGTATATAAATTTATGAACATATTCCTGCAGTAGTCCTCACCCTCTAGATTTAAGGAACCATCAATATTTGCTCCTAAATAGAAAATTCCATACTATAACAGTGATGCTTGCAGCATGGCCCTCTAGGTATTATATATATATATATATATATATATATATATATATATATATATATATATATATATATATTTATAAAATATTATTTTTGAGCCTATTCCTACACACTCAGCCACTAGGGTTACAACAGAAAAATGCATATATAAAGTCAGAAGATGCTGCAGTTTTTTTATCTAGGAATAAATTAAAGTAGCTAGATATATGAATAATATATGTGCTATATATTACTAGCTAAAGATTATTCAAAACCCAAATTATATAACTGTCACTGTCTTACATATTAATAAGCCAAGATGCATGACCACCTAAAAATGTTAAGAAAACTATGGTGCAGTTGCTGATGTATTAGATAAGTTATTTGGCTAAAATGGTTAATTACTCTTTAGGGTCTGTTTGGCAAGGTGGTGGCGGTCGTAAACACATGGGTTAATTAAACCGTCATTCATTAAGAATCACCTAACAGATGATGTTTGTTAGGTGATTTAAAAAGGACAAATTAAGGATGCAATAAGCATTTAAAATCATTTTCATTGATGAGTATAGATCTACATGTTAGTAATATAATGGCAATAGAGCAAGTTAATACAAACCAGCGTTTCGTGATCGGTAGGATCGATTGTGTGAGGCGTAAAGGTGCACCTTTGATAGCGCTCTAGCGTTTTTGTTATACTGTTACAAAAAAAAAGAGATAACATCAATTAAGATTTTGATTAAAATTGCATAAACATCAGTATTTAGGTATGCTAGACTATATAATGGCTGTAACAAAATGATAAAAATAACAAAAAAAAAAACAGACTGTTAAAATCCACAGTAAAATGAGAGAAATTTTTGTGGTGCTTCAAGTTGAGCTGATAGAATGAGTAAATATTTGCAAATTCTCAATTTAATGACATGGTGGTATATATGTTTATGGATATTTTATATGATGTTGTTCGGCAAATCTAGTTGTCACCAAAAATGTATATTTAGTGACGAAAATTAATTAATGATCACTAAAATTCTATATTTAGTTACAAAATTAGTAATTTGGTCACTAAATACATTTAGTGACTGGTCAAATTATAGAGAAAAGGAGTCCGCTCGTGCGATTATCCTCACGCATGGACGAAAACGACCGCGCGCAGTGGAATCACATGATTGTGCTATATATACATGTTAGAAATCAAAGGGAATGAGGATCTGACCACCTACAATACAAACCACAAACTAGGGTCAACGTATTAGTACCAAACTATGGTAGTCAATCTGGAGGAAGGATTGTTATTTTTTATTCACTACTGATACAAGCAGCTTGCTTACACCCCTCCACTATTTATACAGGGCTTTTGATAATGTTAAACTATTTTTTTTTATACACACTATCATTATAGCATATTTGACTAACACCCATTTCATTTATTACTATTTGTCTTCTTCCTCCTACATCTGAAACTTATCCGGCATGGCGTTGAGCTTTATCTCTTCAGTGGCTTCTTCAGATTAGCTTCTCTTCCAACACAAAGGCCACCAACACACAAAAACAACACCCTGTGACAGATTAAATTTGGTCATTAAATATTCCTATTGACCAAACTGCAATATTTAGCGATCATAATTTTTGTCACTAAATATCTATTTCCTTGTAAAATTAAATATCTACAATCTGGTCTCCAGTTCGACAGTAGATAGACACTACTCGAGAATAAAAAAAACCCATAACTAACATGTTACTATTGAGTCGGTTTAGGGTTTAGGGTTTAAAATTTAGGGTTTATTAGAAGTTGATAGAATGAGTAGTCCAGATTAATTTATTATAAGAAGAATAATAACAAATGGACTGGGACTTTAATAAAGGAGCAGCTAGCTACTATACACAGCTTGCACGCCATGCCCGATTTTATGCCATGCCGGATCTTTATATTCTCTCTATCTCCCTCTTCCCTAGCTCTCTAATTATTCTCTCTCTGCGCCTCTCTTTCCCGCGGCTAAATGTAAGCCTTTATTAATTACAAAGTACCCTACAAGATAGAGTACTGCTAACCCTAATGCATGCATACTTCTCCACAAAAGCTGGGAAAGGACTAAAATATAAGAGCTTTAAGGCAAATCAAATGGCTCCACGTTAATCAATTCCTGCAGGGGCGGCTTCTCTTACCAATGGAAATGATTGTGTATGCATATATACAGCTTGCATGGCCTTGTATTTTGTACCTTATAGGTTGTATCATATATATATCTCTATAAATACTATACTCTTTTGGACAAAAACCCCACCGTCGTTTTGCATCCCTTTGACATGACGTCGGTTGTGTTGGACAGTCCAGCATGAACCATGCAAACAAATGTTGGAGATGTGGAGTCTGATCATGTTGATTCATACACTGTTTTTTGGCTATATATATATATATATATATATATATATATATATATATATATATATATATATATGTATGTGTGTGTGTGTGTGTAATTTTATCATTACGGTAGGTTTAGACTTCAAATTTAAAAGGGCATCGTTGATTTTCGTTTCTGTAACCAAAAAACTAAAAGAAAAGGGGAGAAACTCTAGTGCGACAATGTACGTAGGCAAGCTGTCGAACCACACAAACCTGTGTGTTTTTTGTGCTGCTTGCTTGTTTTTTTTTCCTTCGTTGCTTTCGATTCATTGTTCCTAAGAAAAAGGCATGCCAAGATTAGTTTTATAGAATCTACCTAGACGGTCTCCTCGGCTATCTTTGACCCGGGTTTTGGAATGGAAAATGGGTGTGGTGGTTTAAATGGTATCAGAGGTTGGTTCACGATGAGGGAGCGTGTTGGACGGTCAAACTTGAACCAAAAAAGGCATGTCAAGATTAGTCCCACACCGCCTACCCAGACGGTCCATTCGTGCTTATAATAGGCCCCGCCACGCCTATCTTTGACCCGAGTTTTGGAATGAAAAATGGGTGCGGTGGTTTAACATTTACATGGGCTTGACATGACGTCGGTTGTGTTGGACAGTCCAGCATGACATACCAAGATTAGTCCCACAATGTTTACCCAGACCATCCACTCGTGCTTATAATAAGCCACACCTCTCCAATTCTTGACCCGGGTTTTGAAATGGAAAATGAGTGCGCTGGTTTAACATGGTATCTGAGGTAGGTTCACGCACGTTGAGAGCCGAGAATTTTATACAGTCCAGTATGAACCAAAAAAGGCATGCCAAAACTAGTCTCACCCAACCTATCCATGCAGACAGTCTACTCATGCTTATACTAGACCCCGCCTCTCCTATCCTTGACCTGAATTTTGAAATGAAAAATGAGCGTGGTGATTTAAGAGGTTGACGGTAAGTTCATGACTACCAAACTTATGCCATACACACAAGTATAATTAAGCACATGCCATTTGTGTCTTTGCGGTAAATATTAAAACTACAACTGCCTAACAATATATTAACTACTTTAATTTAACACAAAAACTAGTTTAATAAGCAATAATAATGCAAACATTGATCGTGAAAACACCCAACTTTAATGATCTGTGAAGAGAATTTGTAAATATTGATTTATACATCCAATACTATATAAAATAGAAACCTTGTATTTGGTGCAACATTTGAAATATTTCCTAATTAATTTAACCATACTTTCAATCATAATTACAAAAACAATCTATTATCAAGTTAACAAACAATGTGATGCAGGTAGAGATGCAACCCGACCTGCCACCCTGAGCTCGACTGGTCCACCACTCTGGGCCCGACCGGTCCCCAGGGGACCCCACTGGAATCCACCAGCCGGGCATTTATCAGTACTGCAGCCTGTGCATCCCAACCCTTAGACACTCCTGTCTCTGGGCCCACAGTGGGATGTTGAGGCGGGGATTCGATCCCCCGCCCCTTTGATAAAGGACTTTCGTGAAAGTCCTTTATCAAAGGGGGCGGGGGATCGAATCCCCGCCTCAACATCCCACAGTGGCTTGTTGTGGGCCCAAAGACAGGAGTGTCTAAGGGTTGGGGTGCACGGGCTGCAGTCCTGATAAATGTCCGACTGGTGGATTCCAGTGGGGTCCCCTAGGGACCAGTCGAGCCCAGAGTGGTGGACCGGTCAAGCTCAGGGTGGCAGGTCGGTTGCGGCTCGACCTGCATCACAATGCACAGTTGCACGGTGTACAATTTGTATATTAAAAAATAATACTATAAAACATTCATTGCAATGTCTAAAGCTGCGTTTGGCACAGCTTATCGCAACTTATTTGCTTCAGTGAGGTTGGACAAAATCGTCATTATATATTTAATATGCCAAATGTTATTACCGTTACCAAAAAAAAGAAACTAGTTTGGGGCATAAGATTTTGATATGACAATGACATTTTTGTCCAACCGCACCGGAGCAAATAAGCCGCGATAAGCAGCGCCAAACGCAGCCTAAATAAGCTAACAACTTCCTATTAAGCTAATTAAGAGTGTACAATCAATCACTCTGCAGCCATCACTAATCAGAAGTAAATTTTGATGAGACAATCTTAAACAAATACAATTTTGCATGAATACAGACATATATATATATATATATATATAGGCTGTTACTACTCCTTTTTGACCCACTAGTCCTTTCCCCATGAAAGAAGGAACTTTCTATTAAAATAATAGCTTTCCACTGCCAAATTCCAGCTTCCATCAAAGTTTTTATTTAGTCTCCCATTATTATATATAACACTAGCCCCTCCCAAGTACTCCTCATCAATATTAAATTAATCATACCCTAGAAAATCTGACCCTTTCAGTACACACAAATTGTACAATGCTCAAAGCGGATTTTCTGATAAGTATATATATTTGAATACATTATTCCATGCAGGGCCCTCCTCTTTGCAGGGCCTCCTCTTTGCTTCAAGGAAGAAATATTGATAACAATATTGGGAATGCATTGCACTTCAGCTTCAGTTCATGTTCAGGTAATTAGTGTTTTTCTAGCTGGTGTGCATGAAGCAATTAATGGTTTTCATTTTTTTTTCTTTTATGAAAAAAAATGATATTTCTATATAATAGAAAATGGTAGTTAGAAAGGCCATAAACACAAAATGAAGCATTTTATCAATTAGAAGTCCAAACATTTCTAGGCACGGTGGTGACGGTCGTGAACGCGAACGGTTGTGAACTGGTCGTTAATGAACGCCCGACCTCACCTAATTAAGGAACTTCATCCACTTTTGTGTTCAAAACTAGTTTTCTTTTCTTGATGGTGGTCGTATAGTAATTAACCATTGTCTTGCCAGACATGCATTCTATAATAGTGACGTTTTTGTCCAAACTCACCGGAGCAAGAAAGCCCTAATGTCGTTTGGAGTAATAATAATGCCAAGTCTATAATATTCTATGTTGTTTTATGAATTTTTATTATGATTTATGGACTTTGAAGAATACATAGATGATTACTTTGAGATAATAGATGGGTTGAAAGATTATTAATTTTTTTTTTATATTTTTGTATGGAATATTAGTGTTACAAATTATTAAAATTCATGAATACCATTATATCAGTAGTAATAAAAACATCTTTAAATTATTTGTACTTATATTGGATATAATTAGTGTATTTATTTATAGGTGCTTTAACAATGAGTTTATCACTAAAGAAATTGGCACAAAATGATGCAACAACAAAGCTGTGACCACAATACTAGTTATGATATGGAGGAACAATGTTATTTTTGTTTTTGATAATGGCTATCTCCTATCCCCTTTTATTCTCTTTAATCTTTTTTTTAATATATATATATATGTATATATATATATATATATATATATATATATATATATATATATATATATATATATATATATATATATAAATTGATCATATGAAGTAGGATATGATTGCCTTTGCCCTTTCCCTCTTCCTTTCTCACAAAATTTGATTACAAATAAACAATGATGCTAATTTTAAGCTATGGAAGATGAAAAAATGGAGTAGTTCAATATTTTTTTTAATATAGTTAGTTTAATGTATGAAGATAAATACTACAATGCCTAGACTAATGTTGTTGCATCTCTAGTCAAGGCTGACTATATATCTTGGACTACTTAGAGTATAGTAGAAGGTGTTGAATTTTTTGAGAAGTATTTCACTTCTCTAGAATTTCTTAGAAGGTGATTAGGAAGATTCTAGAGGTTAAGCATTATCTCTTGATCAAAGTAATTCATAGGGTTGCTAAGAGCTAGTTAATGCAAAATGTTTTTGAAATATTCTTAACCTAAGTATGTTAAGAATTGATTCTTAATAAGTGTTTTATTTTTAATATTATACATAAAAAGGGTTACAACACAACACAATAACAAAATGGGCCAGCCACCAGAAACCCATGAAAAACTACCCAAAATTACATCACACACAATTAAAAAAAGATAAAATAATTTCTCTTAATTTCTCATTCATGAACTAGACTCTTTTGTTCAATTTATATTCTATCCTTAATCTCTCATTCATGCACTTTACTTTCTGTATTACTACATACATTTAACTCCTTATAATTGCATTCATTTTACAACCATCAATTCAAATAGATTTCATATATACTTTTATGTGACCTTAATTTAGTTTTCTAACTTTCGATAATGTTTTTTTTTTTATTTTTAACAATTTAGAAATGGCTTATTATATTTGCTTTGATTTGGAGGGGTCATGTAAATCAGTAGTATCATCTAGGTCTAAAACTATAGTATTTTAATTGGTCCTTACATTGCCTAAATTTTACTATTTTGATAAGTGCAACTTCATCAAACCACACTCTAAGGATAAGCACAACCTCTACAGATCATACTTGTTTGGGTCAAAATCAGCTACATAAGATTTTATAATAGAGATTGGGAGGTTGGAAAAAGTGCACTACTGGATTCAATTAAGCAAAATCAGGAAGATTAGACAACATCTCTAGATCTTGTTGGACGTGGAAGGAGGACGCGTTTGGGTACGTAGGCGCAATGTGGAACTAATCTTCACTTATGGTATATGTTTCTGAACTCAAAGAAATGTGGTTGGGAAAACTATATTGCCAATTCTGGCCATGAAGATTAGACAATATTACCATAGGACTCATCATATATGTAAGGGTGTTATTTTTGGGGGCTTTATTATATTAAGGGGCACTTTTGAAGAATTACGTGTGGCTTGATCCAATAGGGGGGGGGGGGCTCCAACACCAAATCAGCTGCACCAAAATGAACTAAGAATACATCAAATCATTCGCACAACAAAGGGAAAATGAAATGGTTGATGTTATGGCTATAAGAATACAATGGTCACTAGTCAGGATTTTTCCTATCAAACTCCAAATCAACTACCCCCAAACATTTCCAATGCTTATTTCCAAGATCTTAGCTAGACACTTTTTATTAAAAGTGTTGGGGATGAACCCCATTTTTATAGGTAAACGGTGTGCCAATAGCCACAACCCATGATCTCCACTAAAATTAGTGGGATCATGGGTTTGACCGCGCGCACGATCCCGCGCCCGCCGCGCGCCGATCCCACTACTCATGATGGGGAAACCGCCACGCCTCGCCTGCGGCGGGCGACTCGCCTGGATCAGCCGCCTGCTTCCGCCGCGCCTCGCCTACAACAAGAGAAAACAGAAAACACTGAAAAAATACTGTCTATCTTCCCCGCTGGAATCACCGCCTGCTTTCGCCGCAAGATGCCGATCCCGCCCGGATCAACCGCCTTAGGTTGCCGAATGCCTGGAGTCAACTTTTGGAGGCCGACCGGATATCACCTCGCCTGAGGTGACCAGATGCGCCGCCTCCGTTAGCTCCGCCTGTATCGCCGCCTCTGCGTTTGCTGTCGCCGTCGCCGCGCCTGATTCTGCCGAACCTCTGGGCCTACTGCAGGTGGCCGACCGGATGTCGCCTCGCCTGAGGTGTCCGGATGCGCCGCAACCTTGCGCGCCAAATGCCGCCGCCTGCTGCCGCCGTTCGCCGGAAGAACCGCCTGAAAAGCTCAAAGCTCTCCCTCTCTGAATTCTCACTAGTGTTGTATATTACCGAATTATCTTATGGCTTAGGGAGGCTGACCCCTATTTATAATATGATCAAGAGTCATCAATATATGGAGATGAACATATATGGAGGGGGTTGCCAAAACAGGGCTCAACCAAATACGAAGAACATCCCCTAGATTATATCCCCCCATAAAGCATTTCCATGTTTAGGACTCCCCCAAAAATAGGAATAAAAAAGGGAACACGGATCAGTGAGGTGACACAATCTTAACAAACTCCACCTTGACACCTCACGCGATGAACTCCACCTCGACGCCTAACGAATGCAATTCTACCTCCAACCTGGATCTCTCTGACTGGTGACTAAAAACCCCCTCTCCTTGGGGTCCACCTCGATTAACATGCATCAGAATGAGTCAAGTCAAGACTGTTCTTGAACTTCACTCCTATCATGGATTTCGTCTGCATGTTCGCACTGATATCCTCCGTAGAGATCTTCCCCAACTCCACGCCTCCACCTCCAGTGAACTCCCTCGACTCCTGGTGGCGCACTCCGATGTGCTTTATCCTTGCATGATAGACCGTGTCTTTTGCAAGACAACTAGCACTGTGCAGCTCCACCTTCTTCTGAGAAAAACTGAGTTTCTTGGTGGGACTCCTGAGCCAGATGTCTCCCCTTGCGGTGCCTGGGCACTTCTGAGATGACACTCTGCCCACCTTCTCCACGGCTGCGAAGATTTTATCTTCGCCAAGGCCCTTTCTCTGTGCGAACTCCTTCGCCACGAATCTTGCCTCGTTCCTCCACTGATCCTTCCTAGCTTTCCTCTAAGAGCAGTCTATGCTCTCTAAAGCTTTTCCATAGGAACCAGGATCTGAGGAACTAGCCTGAAAGGCATATGCTACCGTGTCCTGTAGCCTGAGAGGCAATCTGACCTCTCTCCTCGCCCTTCCACTCGCAATCATGGTAACGATCAGTCTGTAGAGTGTACCTGAACGCTCTCTTACCAGGACTACCTGCGCGCCTCTCATGACCTTCAAATATCTGCCGTTGCCGGTATAAGAATACCCGACGGCCTCCAGAGTGCCTAGAGAAATCAAGCACTTTCTCAAACTAGGCACATACCGAACGTTGGTGAGTGTCTTGACCACTCCGTCGAACATCCTAATCCTAATGCTACCAACTCCCAAAATCTCGCACTCTGATTCGTTCCCCATAAAAACACGACCACCTTCACACTGCCTAACACTGGAGAACCAATCTTTGTTTGGGCACATGTGGTACGTGCATCCTGTATCCAAGATTCAGGAGCCTGTGGTCTCACAACTGGGTGAAACATGAAGAACGTCGACGTCGTTCTCATCCTCGGATGCCACCGCAGCCTGATGTGGCTCATGCGTCTGTTCTCTAAACTTCCTCTTCGGGCACTCATTCTTCCAGTGCCCCTCCTCCTTGTAGTAGTAGCACTTCGTATTCCTGCCCCCAGACTTAAACCTAGGTCGGTCTTCTTCCTTCCCTTTTTCTCTCGATCTACCCGGGTGGGGTCTTTGCTCTTAACGAATAAGCCCTCGCCGGCTCTAGGGCTCGAATTGCTTCTCGTTTCATTCGAGAGCAGCGTTGTCATCACTTCTTCCATCTTTAGGATGTCCTTCCCATACAGAATCGTGGTGACCAGATGATCGAAGGACTTCGGCAATGAAGACAACAGAGAGAAGAGCCTATTCTTCCTCCTCGACCTTAATGTCCATACTACGCAATTGAGAAATCAGTTTATTAAACGCATTCATGTGGTCAAGAACCGGAGTGCTATCCAACATCCTCAAGCTGTAAAGTTGTTTCTTTACGTACAGCTTATTCGTAAGGGATTTTGATATATAAAGCTCCTCCAACTTCTTCCATAGATCTGTTGTAGTCTCAACATCGACTACATTATACATAACCTCATCGGCCAAGCACAACTGGATTGTGCTGATGGCCTTCAGATCTAGCTCATCCCACTCGTCGTCCTTCTTCCCGGACTTCTCATTTCCGAGGAGAGCCTTATGAAGACCTTGCTGGACGAGAACCGCTTTGACCGTTTCTGCCACAGACCAAAGTCAATTTTGTCGTCGTACTTGGGGACTTCAAATTTCACTGTCATTATTGCTCAACGAGGTCCGAAGGGTCGAACCTGCCTCTGATATCAATTGTTGTGAAATTGGGACCGAATCCGCGACTACGGTAGTTCGCCGCGGATCTAGCAACGGAAGCTAGCCTGAGCAATAATATGATAAACGAAATTTAAATCCAAGCAAGCACAACCAGACGACAAAATAATTACGTGGTTCGGAGTTTGGGCTCCTATGTCTACGGGGAGAGGGCGTCAGAAAGATCCACTAAAACTGATGAGTTTACAAGATACAACAAGAGAAAACAGAAAACACTGAAAAAACACTGTCTATCTTCCCCGCTGGAATCACCGCCTGCTTCCGCCGCCTGATGCCGATCCTGCCTGGATCAGCCGCTTGAGGTCGCCGAACGCATGGAGTCAACTTTTGGAGGCCGGCCGGATATCGCCTCGCCTGAGGTGACCGGATGCGCCGCCTCCGTTAGCTCCGCCTGTATCGCGGCCTACTACGCCTGCTGCGCCGTCGCCGCGCCTGATTCCGCCGAACCTCTGGGGCCTACTGCAGGTGGCCGACCGGATGTCGCCTCGCCTTAGGTGACCGGATGCGCCGCAACCTTGCGCGCCAAATGCCGCTGCCTGCTGCCGCCGTTCGCCGGAAGAACCGCCTGAAAAGCTCAAAGCTCTCCATCTCTGAATTCTCACTAGTGTTGTATATTACCGAATTATCTTATGGCTAAGGGATGCTGACCCCTATTTATAATAGGATCAAGAGTCATCAATATATGGAGATGAACACATATGGAGGGGGTTGCCAAAACATGGCTCAACCAAATAGGAAGAACATCCCCTAGATTATATCCCCCCCCATAAAGCATTTCCATGTTTAGGACTCTCCCAAAACAGGAATAAAAAAGGGCACACGGATCGGTGAGATGACACAATCTCAACAATACTATACATGAGATGGTCTATAAATGTAGGCACCATGCATGACTTCATCATATAATCAATAAAAATCAAGTTTTTTTGATAAATTGATATGTTTGACATTGTATAAAAGAAAAGAGTCTCCGGGGACGACTAAACCATTTATCAAACATCACCAAAGTAGTAAAAGGAAAAAATAGCCTTTGTTAGTCATATAAAAATTAATACTCACAATCTAATTAATTAGCATTCCACATATTTCTAATGTACCGGTGTTGTGAAGATTTAGGAAATTGGTGCACAAAATTTCATGAGGTAAATCATATGGCTGATTGAATCATGTTTAGTGCTAGTTGTCATGGCCGGGCACAATGCGGACCCCACGCTGGAACTTTGATCCATGCGGCCTTAGCTTCTTTTTGCGCCTTTCACAATCGCTAAGTCAGCATTCGTCGCTCTCTAGCAACGAAATTGTACACACAGACACACATACACAAGTTTTTTTAGTGAAATGAGAAAAACACTGAATCTTCTATTGACAACTTCTAATCATATACCTACGAAGAGACGGTTTGAGAGAGAGAAGCGAAGGAAATCTATGAATGAAGAAATCATTCCGATTATAGAATGATACATTGGAGTTACCCAACTTCCACAAGGGCACAAACCCATCAAAACTGACAAAGAAGGAAAGGTGAATAATTATAAAGCCAAACTCATTTTGAAGGGCTTTAAGCAAATTCGAGGGGATCGATTATGATGATTTTTTTGCTTAGGTGGCACAAATTGATGTTGTTACACTTCTTATTGCACTTGTGTAGTATAACATCAACCAAAAATCTATCAGATGAATATCAAGTTAGCATTCATGAATGGTTATGCCAATGAAAAAGTTTATTTTGAGGGCAACCTCCTGGCTATAGTTTATCAGAAAGGCCAAGAAGATAAAGTTTATCATTTATTGGAAGCACAATATGACTTAAAGCAATCCCCAAGAGCATGAAATTAGAGAATTGATTAATATTTTCAAAATAACAAATGATATGATTTTCAAGGGAAACAATGATATACATATATTAGTCAGTCATCAAGCTCTCAGTGGCCTCAGTATTCTATTGAGGGAGAAGATGTTAAAGGGCTTACATACCTCAAAAAAATCTTTAAATTTAGTTGTGTGAATGATATTGGAGGGGCAAAAAACGCGGAAGAAGCTTCAAGGTTGGGAAATCAACTAGGGAGACAAAGTTACTGCAACTGAACAATCCATAGAGCTAGCCCATTTGAAGTGGTATCACTTGGTGGTTACAAGTACTTCCTCAATTTTATAATTTTATTGACGATTATAGTAGAAAGTTATAGATTTATATCATAGAAACATTTATAAGCATCAGAACATTTAAAGAGTTGATAGAAAAATGAAGCTACTATCTCGGTATCAAAGTGTTAAGGTAGGATAAAAAAATATAATACAACTCAAAGCTAGGCTTTGAAGTCCTCAAGAAGAACATGATCATATGTTAGCTCACCACCATATATACACTATAACAAAATGCCATGGAAAAAAGAAATAAAATCACACAGTTGACAATATGGTGAGCATGGTAAGGAGCAACAATTTACAAAAAAATATTTTGGGCAAAAGTCGAAGATGATATGTTGCGACATGTATCCTCAATTAATAGATGTCCAACATAGATTGTCAAGTTTTATGACACCACTTAATACATGTAAAGATTAATTCAAAAGTAACAATTACTTGAAGGTGTTCAAGTTTATTGTATTCACCCATATTCTAGAGAAAAGATGAAAGAAGCTTGATGATAAAAACAAAAGTTCGTGTTCATCAGATGTGATTAAGAGCTATAAAGGATGGAGAGTCTAAATGACATTTTAAATGACAATCTTTATGGGACAAGATTATCAACTTCAGTCAAATTAGCACCCTCCCATGGCACGTACTCGGAGATTTCAATACCATCCTCGAACCCTCTAAAAAATTTGGGGGAGACCCCCAGCCTCCGAGATTTCTAAGGTACCTTCTTAGCCGTGAATCTTTCTAACTATCGATTTGTTGGTAGTTCATACACGTGGTCAAACGGTCAATCTGGATTCGCCCACATCCTACCGCGACTGGACAATGTTCTCAATTTCTCATCAATAATCTGTGGGCTGATATGCTTAGTTTAGCCATTTCTCATCTAGAGTGCATTTCATCACTCTCCAATTCTATTAAATTAGAATATCCTCCCAAAACACACTCAAAGCTCTCTTTCTCCTTCCAAAATGTGTGGAATCCTCACCTTTCTTTCCTTGACCTGATTAAGTCTCATTGGAAGGTCCCATGCGGGCCTTGTAACCTGATATCACCCTTTGACACATACTCACAAAAATCTATAACACGTTAAAGACTTGGAGTAGATGTAGATTTTGAAACCTCAACTCGAAAATAAAGACCTTGAGAACTGATAGGGGGAGGAGAGTTCATGAGCTATGCCTTCTCCTCCTACTGCTTTGAATAAGGAATCAAAAGAGAGCTCACTGTCAAGAGAATACCACAATAAAATGGAGTCGCTGAAAAGAGAAATAGAACCATTATTGAAATGGCAAGGTGCATATTACAAAACAAAAATCTGCCTAAACAGTTCTGGGGAGAGGCTGTTATTATAGCTGTATACCTCTTAAATAGAAGCCCATGTCATGTTATTCTTAATACCACACAATATGAAGCATGGAAAAAAAAAACCTATTGTGAATCACGTAAGAATATTTGGGAGTATTGCTTACGACATAGAAAAATACTAATCTAGATAAACTATCTGAGAAAGTTAAAAAGGCATTTTGATTAGATACATTGAAAACTCAAAAGTCTACCGAGTATATAATCCCACCACCAAGCAGATGCTATTTACCAGAAATGTTATAATAGATGAATAAAGAAGTTTGGAGTGGACCGTAGCTCAAGATCAGATACCAATTCTAGCAGTTGCAGTTCAGCCTACAACAAATCCTAAAGAAGTCTTACTGTCATCCTCGCCCTTGCTAAACATTAACACTGAGGAACCCATCAGCACTGAAGAACGTACAACCAATTCCAGTCATTCCTCATTTCTCTCATCACCACATAGGTATCGTTCGCTCACATATCTTTATAATAATTGCATTGTTGCATTGTTTGTAAAGGAACCATCATATTATTAAGAGGCTTTGTACAATGAAGAAGGTGCAATTCAAAAATACAATGACCGTCTGGTCACAAAAGGATATGTTCAGAAGTCAGGTATAGATTATTTGAAACCTTTTCACATGTAGCCAGATTTGAATCAATCTGAGTTTTGCTAGCGATTGTTGTATAATGCTAGTATCAAGTTTTTTAAATGAATGCGAAATCTGTTTTTCTTAATGGGGCTATTGAAGAACAAATTTATATTAATCAACCTTAAGGTTATGAATTAAAGAGGGAAGAGAAGAAAGTCTATAGATATAAGAAAGCTTCATATGGTCTAAAACATGCCCCACGAGCTTGGTACCAAGAAATTGATTCCAACCTCCTGAAGACAGGCTTTTTTAAAACATCCACTGAATTGAACCTGGAATGTATACAAAGAAAGAAAAAGAGGGATAAATCACAATTGTCTGCATGCACATTATTGATGGTCTGCTAATTATGGGATATAACCTACTCCCTATCAACAACTTCAAAACATATATAACAATTAAGTTTGAAATTACAAACCTTGGTCTATCTCATTATTTTTGGGAATTCAAATCCTTCAATCACCACATGCTACCTTCATTTCTCAATATAACTATACATAAGACATTCTCATCAAATTCAAAATGCAAGACTCAAAACCTGCTAAATCTCCTATGATTTCTAGAGATAAGTTAAGCAAGGAAGATGGAGAAGAGAAGACTAATCCATAGATAGATGTTTGGTAGGCTCTCTCATCTACTTAATTAACTAAACTCGACTTGATATAGAGCATGATGCAAGTATAATATTAAGGTATATACATTCACAGAGTATCAAAAACTGGATGAATGCTAAAAGAATTCTGAGATACGTAAATCACACAAGGACTTATGGTCTAAAATTTGAAAAAGGAAAAGAAAATAAACTCATAGGATACTCAAATAGTGATTGGGCTAGTTGTACTAAAACAGAAAGAGCACCGCATGCCTCATCTTCTTCATCGATACATAACTAGTTTCATGGTCTTCTAGAAAGTAAGAACTATTGTTCTTTCACCCGCAGAGGCAAAGTATACAACTCTCTGTGATACCGCTAAAGAAGTTGTTTCGCTCAGAAGTCTTATCATGGAAATTAAGGGCAATAAAGATGAAGGGCCAACTAAAATCATGATGGACAACACATCTGCAATAGCCCTTGCTAAAAACCCAATTGTTCACAATAAAATCAAAGTAAAGTATCAGTATTCCCGAGATCTGGTTAGCAAAGAAGAGATCGATCTCAAATACTGTGATTCAAAGTCCCAAATTGCAGAATTGCTCACAAAGCCCTACCAGTGCCTCTGTATTTAGATCTAAGGGGCAAGATGAAAGTTCTCTACTGCTCAGATTTGGGGGGAGGGTGTTAGAAAATAATTAAAGGAACATAGAAGATGGTTTAGATAGAGTAAGCAATGCCAAAGAGATGGCGTCGGGAGATGAGCTTGAGAAGAAACCACCGAAAAACATGCATTACAGAAAGGATGCGATCAGAAGATAAGTCAACCTAGATCAATTAAGGCAACATCAATTTTATTTTTTAATATATGTATTGGTATATGTACTTTTGTGGACTATATATCTAAATCCCTTAGTCTATTTGATTGCAAGTGTGTGAAGTATTACTTGACCTGTTAATATCTATAAGGGACAAGTTACTCATGCTATATTTTACTACTTTGAATTAATATATCCTAGTAGTACCCTCTACTTTCTCCAATTTTCTTCTCCTTTGATTTCATTTTCCTACGAGATTATCTGTATTTTATTTTTTACATTCAATGATGTATGTGGGTAGGTTTAAGTTGATTAGGTGAGGTTAGTTAAATGTATTTTAGGTAGCCTTTATTTTTTTGGTAAATTGATCGTTGGTCCTATGGAGTGAGTTGTATCTTTTTTCACTATGAAATAAAAACAAACCTTTCCAAAAGACATCTCTAATGAGACTAAATAAATAATGTTGATGGACAATTATACATTATTTAATTTACTTGCATGATATGATCCAATCACCTACAAAGATGATTGGAATATGTTAAAAATAGAGTATAAACATTTTGAACTTGGATATGGAAAAAGTTTGGATAATAAAAAACTTTCAGTAGACAATGAATTTTAAATACTTGGAATTAACATAGAAAGTGGCACCTTAGAACGATGTTTGGGGTTATAATTAACATAGAAAGTGATTTTTTTATTCTACAATGGGATTAGGGATAGTGGCATCTCTTCCAAATTATTTTTAATTTGGCATAGGATGTCCGAAGAATATTTTTTCATGATCTTTTCAATTCAAGGTTTTGGTAGAAGTAAATTAAATACTTGGAATTAAGGCTCGCTAGATGATGCGGTTGGTGGGTAATCCTTGTATTGACCCAATCCACATAATGTCAGACATATTATCTACTTTGGTTTGCACCATTTCACATCGAGTTGAATCACATAATTTTTTCCTTTTTAATATGTGGTCTATGGACACTTCTTAAGAGGTCTTCCCTCCAAAGACTACTCCCACTATAGCATATCTAACTATGTAGTTTAAAACACAATTATAACATTTGCTCTGAAATGTAACTCAAATATTTATTGTTCTGAACTAGTACTTATGCTCGGTAACTTTTCCTCTAATTCTGATGTGGAGTTCAATTCATTTATGCACGTTCTTTAACCTAGAATTTTAACATTCTAGAAGCCTATCATGAGCTACTTTATTTGGGCTTCACTTTCCCCAAAGACACTCTCCGTCCTCACTAGATCCAGATGTTATAAGCCTACTAACTTCCACAGTTTATCCCAGAACAACATATTGTATTGTAAATGGTGTGGATATGATACCATTTATAATGACTCGCCCATAACAATATCATAAATATTGTCCTCTTTGATTCATCATATCCCATCTTAAGTTGAATTGCAAAGTTTTATCCTTTTTCATAGGTGATGACCTCCTAGGATTTTTTTAATAAAAGGTTTATTTTATTGCATATATAAAATGATACAACACACACCAGAGGGTCGACATCCTGTCTACCCAAAAGAAAATAAGATACTCAAAATACACTTCTCGTAATCTATCGATCCTTGCAGCCTACCATTCCTATATTTAGCATACAATTAGAAAAAGGAATACCTATAGTTTGGCGGCCAACCCAAAAAGGAAAATGAGTGCATATAAGCACACCCCTTACGTCTAAAATGTTAATATGCAATTCCATCGACACGATGAACCACCCCCACAAAAAGGAAATATGGCAAAGTAACCTATCAAAGCAAACAACAATCGCAAATACCAAGAAAAATGAAAAGAAATCCGACAACTAACAAAACAAAATACCATGCATACAAATCAAACTGAAATATAACGATCTCATATTAAGATCACATGTTTAGAGTACGTAGTACAAGGGTGCACAACCTATCCAGAAAGTATGGAGCAGGAAAAATAAGGGAAAATGAGTTTGGATTGTAGAATTGAGATAAAATTGGGGAGTTTCTTTGGAAAAAGGCCAATCTATCGGCAACAAGGTTGCCTTCACAAAAAATGCGATGAATGTTGTGATTACAATGTGAGATGAGGTTATTAATAAGTCTACCACAAGCATATGTATTCCAATAAAATGATTGCATCTTGAACAAGTTCGATATAAGCTGTGAGTCTAAGAGAATATTTAGGTTATGCAAATATCTTTGTTTACAAAAAGCAAGCCATTATATAAACCAAATAATTTTGAATGTAGGGCAGATATGGCATCAAGGCGGAAGGAAGCAACACAAAAGAGATCCCTATAAAAGTTTCTAATTATAAACTCCTTGATACATATGTGAGCAGAACAAGAAGCATCAGAGTGAAGGAATAGATAACCATCAAGATTAATTCTTGAATGAATAGTCCTAAAATGAGGACAAGAAGTATAACCAGGATGCTTTAAAGCTTGAATCAAAGACTAATTAATCAACATTATTGAGGCTGGCATACGACTTAACTTTTATGATACATGTCTTAATGTCAGAGGTAATATTTAAAATAATTTGGTTAATATGGTAAGTAGAGCCCGAAAAAGCTCTAACACAGCTTTTCCGCCAGGTTTCTCAAATGTAGTAGATAAGAGCCGTTATAAATCGCTTTGTGAGTTTTTTTACTAAAACACCTAGCATGGTTTAACCAAATATGACATCTACGTTGAATGGTAAGTGAGTGATGTTTATTGGGTAGAAGAAGTGTTTCAATGTAGAAGTGGCTAAGAATCTTGTAGAGAACAAATGGTCGTATGACTCAGTGTTAGGTGTGGCACAACATGAGCATTTTGATGCGAGGTAAATTCCAATCCATTCGATATTGCAATCACAACTAAGCATTTTCCTGATAGCAAGCCAAGTTAGAACACTCATTTTAGGGAGAGTAGTGCTTGATCAAATCCAAGACCAGGTCAAATTTGATGAGGTAATACTACATAAATGTTTTTTAAGGAGGCAATGGTAAATTTTCCATTTTGCATGTATTTCCATAAAAGGTTCTCATTTTCATATTTTATGTTATTTTTAAATTGGGTAAGGATCTTGAGATTGCCCGTCCAGGGACAAGTCAATGATGGAATAATGGAAATATCATCATTGGAAATAAAAAGTATTTATGTTTTAGATCGTTAGAAAGTGAGGACGGGGTGGTGAGAACACGCTATTGGAAAAAAGACACTGATCAGGAGACGCCGCCACCTACAAAGGCCAACAAGGAGAAGAGTTAACCTAGCAGTAAACAAAAGGGGCAAGAAAAGCTGCACAAGAGGATAAGAAGAAAATGCTGACCACGAGAATCCAAAAACAAAACTTATCTTATAACTGTTGACTTATATGTCCTGTCACCAAATTGCTAGACTTGTTTTTAGCTATATATGCTACTATATAAAGCAGACCCTTCTTGTAACAAGTGTGTGAAAAAATAATAAAAAAGCAAGAACTCTTTTTGGTCCATATCTCTGAAATCTTTCTTATAGCCAAAATAAATTAAGATCCAATTAATTAAAATTGGTATCATAGCCAGCTTGGTTAAATTAAGGTGAAGTTTCTTCACTAGAAAAGTTGCTATCTGAAAACCAGCAACAAAGGAATTATACATGGCTTCATCCTCTACCAGTTATATTCCTCTCTATAGTCAATCAGGAGTGCCAATTTTCAATGGTGAGATGTATGAGTTCTGGAGCATCTGAATGCTCACACTTTATGATTCACAAGATCTCTTGGAAGTCATAGAGCAAGGTATAACTATGAGAGACAAACCAGAAGTCTCGTCACCACTTAAAATCACAGAACTCACATCTACTGTGACATCTACTACAAAAGATCGAAGAACGGATAATTAAAAATGCAAGAGCATTACTCCTTATACAACAAGGAGTGTCCAATACCATCTTTCTGAGGATCATGAGTGCCTCTTCTGCAAAAGAGGCATGGGACATCCTTAAAGAGGAGTTTAAAGGAACTCATAAGGTAATATCAATTAAAGTTCATACTTTATGGAGACAGTTAGATGCTATAGAAATGAAAGAAGATGAAACAATTCTGGATTTCTATGCTAGAGTAGCAAATATCACCAACCAAATCCGTAATCTTGGAAAGGTTGTTGAGGATCAACAACTTGTCCACAAGATTATGAGAAGTTTACCAATAAAGTATGATCATGTAGTAGCTGCAATAGAGGAGGCACATGATATGGATCTATTAACTAGTACTGAGTTAATGAGTTCACTACAATCCCATGAAGACAGACTCAAGAAGCATGCTCCAATAGTGGAACATGCTCTACAAACAAACACGTGTATTAACAGAATGTTTCAAAGGCCTCCCTAGAAAACCAAGAAGATAAATCAAAAAGGAAAGAGTAGAACTATATACCCCATTACCCCTATGTATTGTGAGTTATGTAAAAAACCAGCACACAATACCCATGATTATTTTAATCGCTGCAAAAGGTGTAAAAAGCCAACCCACTTTGACAAAGATTATTGATATACAAATAAAGAGGAAATAAAATTTACTGAAAAAGCGGGTACTGAAGCTCTTTTCTTTACAAATGACAATACCATACCAATGAAACCAGCAAACTATAGATGGTATATTGATAGTGGAGCTTCTTGTCATATGTGTGGAGATAAAAGTCAGTTTATCACACTTGATGAAACTATAAAATCTACAGTCTATTTGGGAGATGGACAATCTCATTCAGTTGAAGGAAAATGGATGGTTGTAGTAACAACGAGTACCAGACATCTAAAATAATTAGTGATGTTCAGTGGGTACCTTAGTTAACGCAAAATTTACTCAGTATTGGACAGCTACAAAACAAGGGATATTCAATGATCTTTACAGCCAAGTAGTGTCAAATTTATGATGATAAAACAAAGCACTTAGTTGTCACTATACCCAAAACCTCCAACCAGGTGTTCTACCTTGATATGAAACCTGTAGCCTACTCCATCACTCTACCTGAAGGAAACCAAGGTTCACTTTACAAGTTATGGCATCAACGTCTGGGTCATCTTAATTGGAAAGCTCTCCAAGAAACTGCAAAATTAGCAAAGGGAATGCCAGAAGATATCAAAATTCAGAAGGAGTTTTGTCATAGTTGTGCAGAAGCAAAGGCACATAGGCTTCCTTTTCCTAAAGAAGCAACTTGGAGGAGCAAATTCCGTTGGAGCTTATTCATGCTGATTTATGGGGACCAACACAAACTCCTTCACACCAAGGTAAAAAATTCTACTTCTTACTAGTAGATGATTGTTCACGATATATGTGGATCTATTGCCTTACACTAAAATCAAAGGCTTTTGAGGTATTCAAAACCTGGAAAGTAAAAGTTGAAAACCAATTACAAAATCAGTAAAAGCTCTAAGAACAGATAGGGGGGGATTTCTCTCACACAAGTTTTTAATGTTCTGTGAACAAGAAGGAATAAGAAGAGAGTTAACTGTACCACAAAGCCCACAACAAAATGGCATAGTAGAGCGAAGGAACATCACCATTGTTGAAATGGCAAGAGCAATGATGCTCCCTATGGATCTACCTAAGGCTTATTGGGCCGAAGCAACCAATACAGCCGTATACATACTCAACAGGACACCAACAAAAGCCCTGAAGTATAGTACCCCACATGAATCTCTCTTCATGATAAAGCCATCCATTGATCACTGCAAAGTATTTGGATGTACATCATATGTGCTGAAATCAAATCAAAGCAAGTTAGAAGCAATAGCAAAAAAATTGTTTTTTATTGGTTATGATACATACTCAAAAGCTTATCGGTTACACAACCCCCAAACAAACAAATAGATCATATCACGAGATGTTCAGTTTAATGAGACAAAGAAGTGGCCTTGGGGATCAAAAAAAGGCACTTTCTTCAATAAACCCGTTGTGGTTGAACAAAGGGATTGGATCCCAAGTTCCATCCAAACAACTCCTGAAGACAATATCATATCAAGAAATGATATTGTAGATCAACATTCATCTTCATCCTTATCTCCCCAAAATACCGGCAACATGGAAACAGAGTTCACAGAACCAACAAGTTCCTCTCCCATCCGAAAGACAAAAAGTATGAAAGAGATTTATGAGCAGACTGAGCTAGCATTTAACACCAATGTTCTAGTAGATTTTCAAGAAGCCTCCAAGTCAGAATGTCTGATAAAAGCTATGAAGGAAGAGATAGGAATGATAAAAAAACAACATACTTGGTCCCTGTCCAAGAGACCACTAAACCAAGAAGTTATTGGGTTAAGATGGATATACAAAGTAAAAACAAATGAAGCTGGTGAAACCATAATACACAAAGCTAGAATAGTAGCAAAGGGCTATTCACAGGTTCTCGACAGAGATTTTGATGAGTCTTTTGCGCCAGTAGCTCGTATAGAAACTATAAGATTAGTCATAGCTAAAGCTGCTCAGAATAATTATCCAATATATCAACTTGATATCAAATCAGCGTTTCTAAATGGAGTACTAAAGGAAGAAGTATTTGTAGACCAACCTTGTGGCTTCATAATTCCAGGACATGAACATAAAGTTTATAGATTGCATAAAACATTATATGGTCTTAAACAGGCTCCCCGGGCCTGGAAAGAAAATATAGATGCATTTCTCATACAAGATAAATTCTCAAGATACCCTGTGGAAGCCTCCCTATATATAAAAACAGAGCAGACACATATTTTGCTTGTATGCATCTACGTCGATGACATTATCTATACAGGTAATACTCTATTATGCTGCAAACATTTAAAACTAAAATGTTGCAAAAATATGAGATGACTGGCCTTGGTCTACTTCGGTTTTTCCTTGGCATACAAATTCTACAACATCCAACTTATATTTTTCTTTCACAAGAAAAATATGCCACTGAATTGATAAATAAATGTGAGTTAAGTGATTGTAATGCCATATTAATCCCAATAGCTACATCTGAAAATCTTATGAAGAGACAAGAAGGAGAAGAAGGCACAGACGAACAGAGCTATCGCAGACTTATCGGTTCACTGCTGTACTTGACACATACCAGACCAGATCTAGAATATGGAGTAAACAAATTATCCAGGTATGTCTCAAATCAAAGTAAACATCATTTAGAAGCTGCCAAACACCTTCTGCGATATGTACAAGGGACAAAGAATTATGGCCTTGTATATGAGAAAGGGGGAAAGGGAACCCTAAATGGATACTGTGATGCTGACTGGGCAGGTGATAAAGAAGACAGAAAAAGTACTAGCGCATACCTTTTTGCATATGGAAATCATCCAATTTCATGGAGCTCGCGCATACCTTTTTGCATATGGAAATCATCCAATTTCATGGAGCTCGCACAAACAACAAACAATAGCCTTTTCCTCCACCGAAGCGGAATATATGGCCTTGTCAAATGCAGCATGTGAAGCTTCATGGTTAAACGAAATCAAAAAGCAAATTAGAGAAGATGAAGAAGTCAAGAATGAAGAAAAACCCGTGTTAATCCAGTGTGATAACACCTCTGCAATAGTGCTTGCAAAAATCCCATTTTTCATAACAGGAGCAAACACATCGCAGTGAAGCATCATTTTGTTCGTGAACAAATTGAGCTCGGTAAACTACGAGTAGAATATTTCTCTACCGAAAACCAAGTAGCTGTCATCCTAACAAAAGCTCTACCAAGACAACGATTTCTCATGCTTAGAAATGCGATAAAGGTCGGGCCGCCTCCAGATCAAGAGGGGGTGTTGGAGAAAAGGCAGTGATCAGGAGACGCCGCCACCTACAAAGGCCAACAAGGAGAAAAGTTAACCTACCAGTAAACAAAAGGGGCAAGAAAAGCTGCACAAGAGGATAAGAAGAAAATGCTGACCACAGGAATCCAAAAACAAAACTTATCTTATAACTGTTGACTTATATGTCTTGTCACCAAATTGCTAGACTTGTTTTTAGCTATATCTGCTACTATATAGAGCAGACCCCTCTTGTAACAAGTGTGTGAAAAAATAATAAAAAAGCAAGAACTCTTTTTGGTCCATATCTCTGAAATCTTTCTTATAGCAAAAATAAATTAAGATCCAATTAGTTAAGACACGCCACAACTCCCGAAACCTAAAACGTAAGTGAAGAACATTCATATTATAAAATCCAAGACCACCTACAAGTAGTATTGTTGCTAGAAATTTTACAAAGAAACCCATTAATGTTTTGTTAGATCATCTGAGTCATTCCATAGGAATTTGACAATGTATCTGCTATCAATGGTGTGTAGGATCGATTTGGGAATGTTTGAGCAAGCAACCATATGTATGCACGAAGAGAGAAGGTTTGATTTAATAAGTGCTAAACGACTCCCCATATGCAGAAATTTGGTAGGCCAGCTACAAATATGGGAATGAATTCTAACCACCAATGACTCATAATAAACGACATGACTTCGACCGTAGAAGATGGGAAGACCAAAGTAGGTAAATGGAAAGGAACCTAGCTAATTGAACATTTGGAATTTCTAGAATTTATCTTTTCCTCCCCAGGGGAATACAGGTGGATAAGAAAATAGAGCTTTTTCTCAAATTGTTTTTTTGACCTAAAACAGATTCAAAAGTCTTGATTGTTTTATTAATAGATTGAATGGTGGAGATGTTACCCCTGTTGATTTTTGTGAAGTGAGTAGGGCGGGTTCTTGTTGGTCAAAATCACCGTTTGGTGTTCTAGGCGGATCTGCCGTGTAATCTGGTGTTTGGCATTATGTGTCTGTTCCCTATAAATAGGGTGACTCTCCTCCTCTTCACATAGTGAGAAAAAGGGGTAAGGTGTGCTTTGGTTAAGTTTTCTGCGGCCTAGTGTTTTGTAGCCACCAGCTGGTTGCAGACTGCAAGATCGTTTTCGGGCGGACTGATAAAGTAGTCGCTAGCGAGCTGTAGAAGTTTTGTAGTCGCCGAGTTCGGGCTGACTGATTGTATCGCTGAGTTCGGGGAGACTGGACTATCCTTGTGGTCGCTGGCGGGCTGGAGGATTTCTGTGGCTTGGGGTGTGGCAGCCTGGTGTTGTTAGTCATCGGTGAGCTAGCAGTGGTGTAGTCTGTTGTGTGCTTTGATATCGCTGGCTTAGTTATTGAGATCGCTGGCGGACTGGTCCCTAGTCGTCGATGAGATCGTCGTCGAGATCGCTGACGAGCTGGTTGGCCGCTGTGGAGGTCGCTGAAGGTTTGGATCCTGGTTGGTGTAGAGGTCGTTGTCAGTTTGTGCTTGATCGCTGCCGAGCTACAGCTTTTATTGTTTTTATGTATCTTGTTCGTTACTTCTGTTAGTTCAATACCTCACAAGGTTGTGTTGTGTTGGGTGTTCCTTGTAGCTTGATATTTGGTGTAACTGCAATTTGTTGATGTTTGTGAATTGGTATTGATTGGAGTTTTCTTTCAGCGAAATTCTAACATGGTATCAGAGGGAGGTTCGTGCTAGCTACGCTATGTGTTTCGTTGTTAGATCACTCTTCTTCCCTGAGATAGACAGAGGTCTTGGAATGGAGCTGCTCACCCAAGTCAGCTATAAGAAATGGAGGTCATGTATGAAGAGCTATCTACTGGGGGAAGACTTGTGGGAGGTTTTTGGAGGTGAAGAGCAGGAGCAGATTGTTGCAGTGGGAGACAATGCTTAGCTTGTCAGAGCTTGGAGGAAAACCAATGCCAAGATAGAGTTCACGCTTAAGCAGGCCATTTCCCCAGAATTGTTTAATCACATTATTGAATGCAAATCCGGATCAGAGATCTGGAGAGCCCTAGATGGGCTGTTTAATAAGAAAAACGTGACGCGATTGCAGTTCCTAGAGAATAAGCTGGCAAAGGCCACTCGAGGAGATCTGACTATCTTGACATTTTTTCTGAAGGTGAAGAACCTAAGCGTTGAGCTCTAGATCCTGATTAGCCGATCTCCGAGGCCAAATTAAAAAGACACATTATTCGTGGGATCCAAAAAGAATATGTGGCTTTCATCACATCTATTGAAGGGTGGGCTGTCCAACCATCCCTGTTGGAATTGGAGAATATGCTGCCTTCCCAAGAAAGTCTGGCAAAATAGATAGCAGGAGCTACCCTCATGGAAGGAGAAAGTGAGGCTTTGTTGTCTGGGAAGAAGAAGTCCTGGGAAAGGTAGAAGAAGAATACTGGAGATGGACCGTCGTCATCATCTCAAGGAGATAAGAAAAACTTTCTCCCTTGGTTTGATGAATAGATGAGGCTGTTGTGTTTTGCCTGTTGCAAGTACAAACACATAGCAAAATTCTGCCGGTAAAACTTTAAAGCCAGACATGTCGCTGAGAAGGAGGAATATCCAAGGCGTGAAGACTTTGGAGACGGAGGATCGCAAGGAGGTCAGTAGTGGGGGAACTGTTTCCTTGAAGAGATGACGACAACGTCCGTTGATGCCCTTGCTTCGATCAACTTTCAAGATGATTGGATTGTTGACTCTGGTTGTGGTCATCATTTTACTGGCGATGTAACAAAGTTCACAACCCTCAAAGTTTATGAAGAAAATGATATTATCATCACGACTGATGATACAGTTCATCCTGTAGAAAAAGAAGGGGTTGTATCGTTGAGTAGCGATGAGAGACCTCGCACCTTGAAAAGTGTATATCATGTACCTGGAATGAGGAAGAACTTGTTTTCAGTGACAAATACGGTGTATGTCGAATACCACGTCGTGTTTGGACTGAAAGAGGTGAAGTTCGTGAAGAACTTGTTCGGGATCGATGAAGATGTAACTCACATAGGAAGACGGGTGAAAGACTTGTTTGTTCTGTCTGCAAATACTTACGTTGATAAATTGAGGGAAATGATGGCGCGGTGATCCAGCATGAGAGGCTAGGTCATGTGGGAATTAATGGATTGGCTGAAGATCATGGCAACAAAGAATTTAGTAAATGGTTTAATTTGTCGAGTCTATCTTCTTCGACAACATATACACACTGTGAAGAATGTCAATATGGAAAGTCGCACCGACTTCCATTTGATAGTTCGGAATCAAGGTGCAAGGCTCCGCTGGAGTGCATTCATGTAGATGTTATAGGGCCTACAAAAACCCATCATATGGAGGAAATAGATATATGTTGGTGATAGTAGATGACTACACCAGGTACACCTGGGTGTACTTTATGAGAGAGAAGTCAGAGGCCTTTGTGAGATTCTAGGATTGGAAAGAGCTCGTAGAGGGGAAGCTAGAGCGGCGAGTGAAGAAGCTAAGAACTGATAATGGCGGGGAGTTTACCTCTGACGCTTTTGTGTCATTTTGCAGGAAATCTGGCATTTGGAAAGAGCTCGCATGTGCCTACACTCTTCAGCAGAATGATGTTACCGAGAGACAAATGCGTCATCTGTCAGAGATGTGCAACAGCTGGATGTACGCGAAAGGAATTTCTAAAGCCTTATGGGGGGGAAGAATGGCCTACGTTGCATATGTGATCAACAGACTTCCTTTTAAGTCCTAATCGAATGGTGTCTCCACATAAGCTAATGTTTAGTGAAAAACCAAGCGTGTCCCACTTAAAGGTTTTTGGTGCAACTTTTTTGTTCATATTCCAGACCAGTTGCGAACCAAGTTAGAGCCAAAAGCACGCAAGTGCGTGTTTATTGGGTATGAAGAACGGAAGCAGGAGTGGAAGTGTATGGATTTGCACACTCACAAGATTATCGTCTCTCGAGATGTGGTGTTTGATGAATTGAACTCTTATCAGGGAGTCTCTTGTGTGATTTTACCTGATGAAGGAAGAAGTGACGAAGGGAGAGTCGTTGAGGACCCTGAGGTGGAACTCGTGATATCTCCAAATGCTCCATCTTTTTCTCTTTCTGATTCAGATAGAGATTCGAGCTCCAGAAGTGGGGGGAGCATTGTCTCAAGACATGATGAGCAAGGGACTGAAGTTGAGGAGCTTACAGACACAGCTAAAAGTAGACAAGGATTAAGAAGATCAAAGCGAACTATTGTCCCACCCGCTCGATACTAGGAAGGGAACTTTGTGAGTCTTATCTACTGTTTCTTTGTAGGACCACTTGACGAAAAGGAACCTTCTCGGTTTGAGGACGCAGTAGGCGTAAAAGAGCAGGATGAAGCCATGAGAGAAGAGATGACAGCTATAGAGAAGAATGAGTCTTGGGACCTGGTTTCCTTGACTGAAAGAATGAAGCCTGCCACCTGCAAATGGGTGTACAAGGTGAAGAGGAAGGTTGATGGAGGAGTGGAGCGATATAAGGCGAGACTTGTCGCTCAAGGTTTCTCATAGAAGTACATCAAAGACTATGATGAGACCTTTAGCCTTGTGGCAAAAATGACATTTGTAAGAACGGTCATTGCCTTAGCAGCATGTCATAATTGGAAGCTGTGGCAGCTTGATGTGAAGAATTCCTTCCTGTATGGAGAGATCGACAAGGACATATTCATAGAGCAGTCATTGGGATATGTGTCTAAGTCTCTACCACAACATGTGTGCAAACTGAAGAAGGCTCTGTACAAGCTAAAGCAGACACCAAGAGCCTGGTATGAGAAAATTTCTGAGTACCTTCAGTTCTACGGGTACAACCCGTCTGACTCCGACTCCAGCATGTTCGTGAAGAAGAAGTATGGTCTGCATGTGTTGGTTCTCTTGTATGTCGATGACATGATCATAACCAAGAACAATGACGGGGAGGTGGCAATGCTTAAAGCAGAGTTATCAATCCGCTTCGAGATGAAAGATTTAGAAGAGCTGCACCACTTCCTTGGATTGGAGGTTGAGAAGAGGGAGAGAGGCATGCTTGTATTTCATAGATCTTATGTTAAGAGGATCGTAGAGCGCTTCGACATGAAGGAAGGGAAGAGCGTCTTTGTGCTGCTTGAAGTTGGGCTAAAACTTCAGAAGGATGAGGGAAGGACTCTTCCTGACCCGAAGATTTTTTAAGCCTTGATGGGGAGTTTGATTTATTTGACTATCACTCGGCCGACCAAACATTGCTTTTGTTATTGGATGAGTTAGTCAATATATGCAGGAGCCACGAATGCCTCATCTCAAGGCGGCCAAAGGAATTTTGAAGTACGTGAAGACTACCCTAGACATGGTGTTACTATATGGGAGAGAGTCAAGCTTCACTCTGCATGGATATACGGATGCAGATTATGCTGGAGATACTGATGATCAAAAGTCGACATCTAGGTATGTGTTCATGTGCGTCGCTATCTCTTGGTGCAGTAAGAAACAAGACTCGATCTCTTTGTCTACCATAGAGGCTGAGTACAAGGCATCTGCTCTTACTGCTCAGGAGTGCATCTGGCTACGGAGGTTGGTAGAGGATGTTTATGAGAAGGTGAAGGGACCAAACTTGATTCACGGTGATAATGAGAGTGGCCAGAAAATTGTCACCAACCCTGTTTGTCACGTGCGAACAAAGCATATTGAGATTGACCACCACTTTATTCGGGAGAAAGTGCTTGGTGGATCTCATGTTGTGGAGCATGTGCGAAGTCAAGACAATATTGCAAATATCCTCACAAAGGCCCTGTACAAAGGGCCATTTGAGCGACTTCAATCTCTTCTTAGTGTTGTCTTAGGGGCTCATTTTAGGAGGGGGTGTTGATTTTTGTTAAGTGGGTAGGGCTGGTTCTGGTTGGTCGAAATTGTCGTTTGGTGTTTTAAGAGGATCTGCTGCGTAATCTGGTGTTTGGTGTTCTGTGTCTGTTCCCTATAAATATGATGACTTTCATCTTCTTCATATAGTGAGAAAAAAGGGTAAGGTGTGCTTTGGTTAAGTTTTCTGTGGCCTAGTGTTTTGTAGTCGTCACCTGGTTGCGGACTGCAAGGTGGTTTTCGGGCGGACTGATAAATTAGTTGCTGGCGAGCTGTAGAAGTTTTATAGTCGCCGAGTTCGGGCCGGGTGGACTGATTATTTCGCTGAGTTTGGGCAGACTGGACTGTCCTTGTGGTCGCTGGCGGGCTGGAGGTTTTCTATGGCTTAGGTTGTGGTGGCCTGGTGATGTTAATCGTTGGCGAGCTGAGCAGTGGTGCAGTTAGTAGTGTGCTTTGAGATCGCTGGCCTGGTTGTTGAGATTGTTGGCGGACTGGTCCCTAGTCGTCGACGAGATCGTTGTCAAGATCGCTGACGAGCTGGTTGGTCGCTGTGGAAGTCAATGCAGGTTTGGACCTTGGTTGGTGTAGAGGTCGTTGTCGATCTGTGCTTGACCGTTGTCGAGTCGCAGCTTTATTGTTTTTTTCTCTATCATGTTCGTTGCTTCTGTTAATGTCCAATACCTCGCAAGGTTGTATTGCGTTGGGTGTTCCTTGTAACTTGATATTTGGTGTAACTGCAGTTTGTTGATGTTTGTGAATTGGTATTGATTGGAGTTATCTTTCAACGAAATTCTAACATCAATGGGGAAAAGTGTAGAGGAGGTGACATGCTTCTAACATAAATTGGTATTGTGAATTGCTTTGAGATTTATGATGTATGCTAATTTTCTTGCTATTTTCAAATATATTAACCACAATTTTGATAATGGCTATGATTTGTATTGTTCATTTTGTGAGACATAGGCTATCTCCCATCCCCTTTGTATCTCTCCATATTATTATATATATTCGACAAGTAGTTTGTGGTGTATTCGTAAAAAGGATGGGACAATAATTGTTGGATTTGCTCACTTCAATGGGGAAAAGTGTAGAGGAGGTGGAATGCTTAACACTTGGAGACAGGCTTATGCTCTGTTCCTCCCTTAACTTTGGAATTATTTATATATTGGGGGACTTGAGATTGGTTATGGACTGTCTTAAAAAATCACTCTCCCTTTAGAGACTTTGGGAATTGGGTAAGGAGATTATTGAGATTATTGGTTTGGTGGGAATCAATTGCGCTCATATTTACAGGGAAGGGAAAAGAGTGGTTGATGCTATGTCTAAATTCACGCTTCTACATAAGATTAATTATGAATTTATGAAGGATTTCATTCCCAATAATATCCATAGAATCATTCTCGATGAAGCGGCTAATCATATGATCATTAGAATATCTGTCAGAGGCTCATTTTCAATTAATATGGATTATGGGTAATTAATGTTGGTTGTGGTTTTGGGGGCTCAGGGTAATACCCACTTCTTTTGTGTTGAAAATATTGCCCTCAATATTCCTAGATTTGAAGATACATCGCCTACAATGCTAAGTGCATATTTTATTTAATGATACATCTACTTCATGTCTATGCAGGATTATTGACTCTATAATAGGTTTAGAGCAAAGATGGGTTCTACCACTGAGATGGTATACAAGTGTAACCTATATTAGTGACATACCGCTGAGAATAAAGTCTCATCTCAGCGATACCATGGAGAAGCCGCTGAACTCAGCGCCTAGGAAGATAATACTGAGAATGAAGTTTCCACTCAACGTTACTGTGGAGAAGATTCAAAATATTACCGTTGAGCTTGTACAGATTGGAGGGATTAAAATTTGGCGGTGGCGCATGAAGTTAAAATAAATTATTCTATTCTTTTCCAAACTAATTACAAGCCATTTCCTGAGGCCATTGCAAATTGTCCAAGAGTATAAAGAGGAACTTCTAGGGCAATGGAATAGTGTTGAGAACACCAAGTGAAAATCTAGAGAAGTTCAACGACGCTCTGAGAAAGAGATAAGATAGTTCTTGCTGAATACTTCCAGAAGAACAAGGAGAGTCATTCTTCTGACTCAAGATAGATCTTCTTCCATCTGCTGGAGTAGAAGATCAAGGCAGAGAAAGTCCTAACCTGTGTAACCTGAAGATTATTCTCTTTAAGGACCTGCTCCAGACCTTGCTATCAAAGCAAGAACAACAAAAGTGCTAAAGCTTCAAGGTCTATTCTTTTTAGACTTCTGTTGTAATACTTATTACACTTTCTGTAGGGCCTTTGTGCCTGAGCTATAAGGCCTTTGTACCTGAGTTGTAGAGCTATGCTCTCAGCCTACATGGTAGGATTTCTGGGTAAATCCGAGATAGGACTTGAGAATAAGTCTGAGATAGGAAACCTGGAGGGTTTTTGTGGTACAGGAGTTGGTGCACTCTGAGTTGTAGGACCCGAGTGCCTGAGGTATGACTTATTGATAAGCCTGAGGTAGGATCTTGGGAAGATCTGAGCGATCCTGAGGGATCTGAGTTATAAGCTCAAGGAGCTGAGTATTTGGAGGAGTTTGCCTAGTCTAGCTCATTACTAGATAGGTGTAGAGGGAAAGTTGATATACCCAGAGCTTGGGGAACTACTATAAATCTTTGTGTGCTTGTTGTGTATTTGTATTTTGTTATCACTTTGCTTACAATTTTCTAAAAGTAGAAAAGAATAAATTAAAGGGCAAGCCACCTATTCATAATTGGCCCTCTATGTGAGTTAGACTACCATTTACTATAAACTATCATTTTGTAGCTTATTTTTGTCTTGATATAAATAATATTGGTGGTTGGGTTCTAGGTTTTCAGACGTAGAAAATGGCCACCTTCAAAAAAAAGGTTGTGGTGGCTTGTGCTCTCTCTTTCCTCTTCCTTTATCCAAAAAAGTGATCTCAAGGCATCACAGGATCATGGATGTCACAAAATTGTAGATTCATGCAGGATTTTCAAAGCAATAAATAGTTTGGAAAGTTGGGATTGGTAATCTTAATTTTTGGAGAGATAGGTTGTATGTTAGAGGACCTCTTATGAAATTTAATAATATTCTAAACACTATTAGTAAGTTCTCAAATCATAATCAATGAAGAGAAGGATTCATTAACAAAGATTCATGGACTTTTTTCCGCCAAAAGCTACAAAGATGTTACTAGCATGTCCACCATGCAAGATATTGTCTGTTTGGAGTCTAAAACCCTCATGATATTTCTCCCTAAATGGCGCCTCACGTGGTAAGGGTTCGCACTACAACATAAGTTCCAAAATCTTTTCCCTCATTATTGTTGTGGGACTATTCATGTGCCCACTCATTGAAAGTGGTGTTTGGCACGTGGGCCTTCTACCAACCTTCCAAAGAGGTTCATCCTCAAACCTCGCTCACATATTGATCGGGAGAAGCCACTTTGAAATCAAATGTAGCAACTCAGATCAGCCACTCTGACCTCTAAGCAATGTAAGGTATTGTCCCTTAAAAGGCCCTTTACATAGTAAGGATTCACCCCACTGCATAAGACACATAATTTTATCTTCCCTTGCCATTGCCTGACTAATCGTAGGCACTATCTTTGAAGGTGGCATGCGGCCTACAATGAGTGGCCACCTTCAATGATAAAGCATGTGATTAGTCTCACACCAATTATTAAGGGGAAATAAGATTTCGAGCCTTATGTAGAGAGACTAGCCTTTAACATGTTAGACACCTACTTAGGATAAAAAAAAAATTAAAAGGATTGTGGATTCACAAAGCACAATACCATACATGGTGGGCGAAAGAATCTAATTTAGTAATGGACCGAGCTATTACACTCAATATACTTAATTGCTAACAAAATCTCAAAGACTAACACTAGATATGATGCAACTCCTCGTGCATGATAGATATGGATAGAAAGATGCAATAGAATTAGAGGAATGCAAAAATAACCAAAGATCCGAGAACCAGACCGGAACCAAACCGAACCAAACCAGATGCTTCGGGTTGGTTCCAATTAGATTTGGTTTAGGTCTGTTACCATAATACCAGAACTGACAATTTAGTTCAGCTCCCAATTCCACTAGTCGGGTGCCAAGAACAGACCCGAGAACCAAAAATCAATGCTAAAGATTTTTTTTTGAAAAAACGATTATAGTCGTATGCCTTAATACGTGAAAATGATTGAAAATATAGCCGTATGGATAAAGAAAATATTTTTTGAACTCGCGTAGTTGTATGACTTCAATGCTATAGATAGTCATGATTCAATCATTTTGAGACATTGGTAGTTGTATGAAAAATTATCATGAGTTGGAAGAGAGTCAATTCTTTAATTATTTTAAGGCATGGGTAGAACCGAACCGGAACCGAAATGAATGGGTCGGATCTGGTTATTTACTTTAGGACCATGAGTCCGGTTCCGGTTCCAAAAGTTTGAAACCGAACCTATATGAGTCGGTTCCTTGTTTTGGGTGAAACCTAACAAAACCGATCCGAGTTGCATCCCCAAATAAAACCATCCAAAAAAAACATTGTAGCGCGGATCATAAAAAAACATTCAATAATACATCATTGTTAGTGCTTTCAAATTTATGAATGGTGTACAAAAGGCCTTAAAATGGTTGAATGAGCTAGATCCCATATTACATCCATGTGATCTGAAGCTGTCATTTTACACATCCTTACTACCTTCATGCATGTTGATGGGGCTTTCAATGGAGGAAGATATTTCTTTTGATGCTCTAATGGTTCATGAGTGCGAAGCCTTATTGGAAGGGCTCAAGCTAAGCTTTGACTTAATATAAATGCCTTCACGACCGTTGTGTCTGATTCAGATTTAGTCGTTAACAACATCAAGAAAGGAACAAGTAAGAGATTATAAGAGTATGGTAAAGAAATCTCCAATTTCCATCAAGATAAAAATTTCTAAATTTTTGCATATACTGAGAAAGCAATCTCAAGTGGTTATTTTTTTTGCTTATAAGTTCTATAATATTGTTAATAAAATTAGCTATAGTTTCAATGAACATTACCCAAGTGTATCAAAATATATTGTATATTGCCAAGACAAAATAATGGTACCATATATTAGATTTAATTATAAGCAAATGAATGGAAAACAAATAATGATACGGTTATTATATTTTTTTTAATTTGAGATTTTTCCTAACTTTCTTTTGGTCTTTTATGGCTGAAGCATGTAATGAAGGTAACATTTTTTATAAATAAAAACTAGCCATGTGTTGGACTAAAAGAAGCATTTTTAGTCTTAAGAAGCATTTTTTATATGGACTAAAAGAAGCATTTTTTATTATTATTTCTTAGCATTTTTATAAATAACAACTATGGTTCTCTCCTAATTAGTGCATATATATATATATATATATATATATATATATATATATATATAGAGAGAGAGAGAGAGAGAGAGAGAGAGAGAGAGAGAGAGTCATTAAAAGAAGCAATTTTCAGTGTTAATTAGTATAAAAATCAATAAAATTATAGATGAATTTGTGTATATTAACTAAGTTGATAAGTGGGAGGAATTTCATACTTTTAGTCTTAAGATAGTATACTCGTGAGTATTTATTAAGTTTTGTACACTATGGTGCTAGCTAGCTAAGCGTATTCTATTTTAAAAACTTTGAAGTAAAGCATATATATATAATATATAAATATATATATATATATATATATATATATATATATATATATATATATATATATATATATATATATATATAATGAAGTTAAAATGCAGAGGTGTTTTGCCTACTTGAGCACTTATTGAAATGCAAAGCTTGCTCTAAGCTCTTGAAATGAACTCAAGGGTATTTAAGTCTTATTTTAGTCTGAGAGCTAAGGATTTTGTCACTATTTTCTTTTCAATGTGTGTCGCCGTAACTTCTAAGTATGAGTATTATCCCCTTCCTTCATAGTTAGGGTATCAAAATCTTTCCATAAATTTGAAATTGTGTCGAAATTACCATGTTGCATCATGCCTCCTTGAATGTTACAGGCCAATATTACTTGACAATAAATCATCCATCTTTTCTTTAATTCTTTCATATAATTAAATGTTCATATATCAAATCACTTATTTTATACATCTTTTTAAAAAGGTTTACTTTCTTATTGCATAGGGGGTAAGAAAAGTACACTTGAGACCAATTTTATTTATAAAAAGATAACAGATACAAATGGTGTAGAACAGACCCCCCGCCAAGACGAAAGACGAGATACATTATCCGAAATCTTGACATACTTTCTAGAATGAAAGTTAGGGTTTATGATTCGTGTATCAAAACATATTTGTAGCTAGCAATTAGTAAAACCCTATAATGGGCACAATATTCTTTTTTTTACTTTTAAACACATTATTTGCACATAAAATCACACTTGATATCCACACATAATACAAATCTTGAAAACAATATGGGAGCCAATTATTAATCATGATTAATTATCAAATCACTTAAATTGTTAATACAAAGAAACTCTTGTAACCTCATATTAACATAATTGGCCCAACTTATTATTATTTATAATATACATTATATAAAATCTGAGCTATATCAACTGTGAAATTAAATAATTCTAATATGCCATGGTCAGGAAATTAATCATTCAAAGATGTGGGTTGTTGGTGAAACCCTTTGGCTGCAGCTAGATGTGTTGATTTTATAACGCTCAACTGAGCCATCAGCTCAGCGCTTAATACGACATACCCATTTGCATCCAACTAAGTTTTTTTTGTGTTAGAGGGAGAGGGAATAAAGATTAAGTTTCACATTGAACTCATTGCGCATGAGAATCCTCCGCTCAAAGTACGTGTTTATTGACTTAGGTAAAACAAGTTGCATGCATTTAGAGGATGAGGATTTGTACAATTATATATGTAATGAATATGACGTGCGGAACGAGGTGGGGGTAGTTTGTGATGTTGGAGAATTTAATTTGGTATATTAGGGTTTGGTAATTGAGGTGCTAAGGGAATGCTCGTTAAAAATTGGTAACGGTGTACGAAGGAGAATTGCGGACCATGGAGAATTATGTGTTTTTGTTAAGGAGCAAAAAAAGGGAGTTGAAGTTTTGACAAAATTTGATAAAAGGGAATGTGGTTTCATCAAACCATACATATCTGGCTATATACATAAATTCAATTAATTTGAAGATTTAAGCAATGTATGCATAATGAGATTGGCTAGCTTTAACATAGAAAGACACATGATATGGATCAAAAATCAATCTACTATTGATTGTGAGGTCATAATTAACTCTGGGAAACACAAACACCCAAAGATTCGAAGGAAATTATAATTATGTGATTTATGGCGGACTAGCTGAATGAGAGATGTAGGTTGAGGCAGGTGGATGATGGCATGCGATTTATAAGAAAAACCGCAGTTTCAAATGCAAACTGCTTGTATTTTGTAGGAATAGACCCTTCAGTGAGAAGGTAGAGGTTTTCTTTTGTATTGTGTCAATGAAGATGTTCTATGACATATTGTATGTGGAGCAGCAATTCGATTAAAATATCTTTTTTTTAGAAATAATGAGGGAGAATGCGATATTCACAAATTCAATCAATTTGCAAAGATTTAAGTGGACGAGAAAAAAAACTACTCAACTATAGCTTTAAAGCGAATAAAAATATCAAATAGTTCAGATTTAAAAATCATTGGATAAAACTAAAAGTACTTTGTATGATAACCAACAAAATGCACATATTAGTAGAGCCCATCTATAGAGAGAGTAGGGAATGGACCCAACACATCACCATAAACAAAATCTAATGGAAAACACTTCTATAATGGGAAAGATGAAGAAATAATTAAACTTCGAGTTTTATCCAATTGACAAGTAGAACAAAGAGACTTAAAAAGTTGTTGATTTGCAAAGTTTTTAGGATTCAACATATATAAGCTGAAGAGCTTTTTCATATGGAAGTCCTAGGCAATAATGCTATTAAGTTGATACAAGCTTTTATTGCTCTATCCTGACATGAGGATAGATTTGGTGACCTGATCCTTTACAGGGTAGTGAGATTAGTGAAATTCAATTAAGTTAACATTATTGTCCTTCACAAATTTTTGGACAGAAATTAAGTACACATCTAGATATGGATGAGGCATGTAAGACATTTGATAAGTAAACTGAAAGAGATGAATTAGGAGATGAAAATTGGGTATTTCCAATATGAGCTATGGATAGACCCTTAATTGTTAGGAGAGAAGCACAGTTGAGAGGAAAAAAGACTTTGCTGAATCTTATTTCTCTTCCTTAGCTTTCAGATACTTAGATTAATTACATCAATATATATAGCCAAAATCATGCATAGGTAGCAAATAATTAAGGTGAAATTGGTCACTCTTAGATTCCGTTTGGAGGGACTTAATTTTATCGGTCAAGCGGTTACGACCGCATGAATCAAACCATAATTATGGTCCGATTCATGCGGTTGTAATCGCTTGATCTGTGAAAATAAGTCCCCCCAAACGGAGCCTTAGTCTTCACACATGCGAGTCACAAAAACTCACTTAAAATATAAAATCATGATTCACACAACCATTAATTAATAAACTACAGACGTGAAGAACACAACTATTAAAAAAACTACAAACGTGAATCACACCAAGACTAATGTCAACGTTAATTACCATTGCCAACAAGAACTTGTTCATGACTACTGTACTCATCATATGAGGATAATGATTGAAAATTTGGAGCGACATGATGAGAAGCGTACGATGTGAGCGCGGTGGATGGATGAGAAGCGGGTAATACTGTTTGGTTATATGGTGTGCTATAAAGGATGATGTAGTGGACTGCTGGTGGAGGTGGATGGTGGGGATAGTTTATGCAATGAGGATTATAGTTAGGGCCATACATAATAACAATTCTGAGTGAAGTAATTTTTTTGGTTTGAAAAGTGAACACCATAGTTCACCTCGACCAATATGCTGGAAAAAAAAAACTTTCATTACATCCAGGAGTGCCACGTCCGCGACCGTGACCACGTCCATGATCAGTGTATGTGTTATTTTTGTGAGTAAGATGTACCTCGAGCGGCTCTAGAAAGATAATCAATACTGGTTTCTTTATCAAGCCGATAAACTCACGGTTGGCAAGGATGACACTGAGGTCCGTGAAGTTAAGAAGAGTTTCTCTACATTGTAGAGTGAGAATTATATCTTGTAGATATGATCATGATGCTCTAAAAATATGAAAAATTAAATCCTCAGAAAGAAGACGACATCCAACAACAACAAATTCATCTGCAATGCACTTAGCATGTTGAAAGAATACTAAGGCTCCGTTTGGGGGAACTTATTTTCACTGGTCAAGCGAATTAAGGCCCGGTTCATGCGGTCGTAACTGCTTGACCGCTGAAAATAAGTCCCCCCAAACTGAGCCTAAAACTGATTTGTCAGGGTGTTGTTCAAGATTATAAGCATGGCACGTAGATTCATAAAATGAGAGGATGAACAATATCATTTTATGATTGTATCCCAAATATCATTGCTAGCTTGTTTGTTGATCAAGAATTAAAGGAAGCACTTTTTCACACACACACATGCAATAAGGAGGCTCATAATGTGTTTTTTCACTACAAATCTTATCACTTTCTTTGTACATAAATACTCATTTCTTATGTTTGTATATACATAAAGACTCATTTATAATTACAAATTGAAAAACAAACAAACAAACTAGGATTAATACTAAAGTCCAATGTCAACCATAGCGCGTGAATTAATGAACCATTTGCAATAACAGGCAGACCTGCCCGTTTTTCGCTGAAAAACTGCATGCAAATGTTCTTTATTATGTCAGTTCAATTAGTCATTTGAATTTTCTATATAAACCCTAAATTGGTAATTAACTACTGCATCTAGCTTCAGTTATAACTACAGTTTTTGCCCTTATTTTATGCAAACTTCATTAACATTTTCAAATTGCTCAGAAGCTTTACAGCATGTTAATTTGTTTTTAACTTCAAACAAAGTGTAGTGAATATTTAGGGTTGTGATCAATTTAGGTCTAGCTGCCTTCCAATATTGTAATTCTGAATCAGTCAAGCAAATGTATGATTAATTTAGTTAATTATGACTTCTTAATTATACATATTTACATAAAAAAGTACACCAAATTCAAACAATTTGTTGGCAGATCATGAATGTAGACATCAATTGCAAGGTTTCACATGCATTTTTAACCTTTTTTTTTTACTTTCCATTCAATTAATTTTCAGCACCCACATAAGTAATAAAGTCTAACTACATCAATTCACATGATAAATTTCCTATAAGAATGATTTCAAAGGGGACCAAAAATATAAAATTGAATTCCAAATAAAGGGTCTGTTTGGCACAGTGGTGGTGGCGGTCATGAACATGAGGGTTAAACTGTCATTCGTCGATGCCCACCAAAGAATCACAAACCACCCCTTTTCCGACGTCGGATTTACGACGGACATAGAAGGAAATTGTTAGATATATTGCGTATATGTCCGCACGTGCGGCGATCGGTTCGGAACAGATCATTGGGTTCGTGTCGATGATCTAGTGCTAGACTCTACCCCGAAGGTACTACTATATATACCTATTCAAAACTTGATAGGGATATGTAGAATACTTTGAGCGGAGCCTCACCCAACAGAACCTTCATCCACTTTTATGTTCAAACGGAAGATGTTTGTTAGACGATCCTTAACGAATGACGTTTTAACCCATACGTTTACGACCGCCACCACTGTGCCAAACGGAGCCTAAAGCTAGTGGATGTAAAAGCCCAGTTATTTGGGCCCATGAAATCTGCACTATAAAAGCCCAATATTAGAATTAAGAAATATCTAGAACTTGATGTATCCGGAATATTCTAGCTAAAGCTTGAATTAATACTGTATCCAGAATATTCCAGTAAAATGTATGATGTATCTAGAATATTCCTTGTCTAGAATATTCTACTATACATCTATAAAACCTTGTAATACCCCCATTTTGAAGTCAAGTAAAATCTTCTCATTCATGGTTGATACCTCCTTGTCCAAATTAACACCCGCATATTTTAACACCTTAGCCTTATTTCTCTAACAGTGGTATCAGAGGGATAGTTAGAGAATCATCATCTAATTTAGTTTCGTGGAACCACATTCTCAAATTCATGGCTTCATCATCTACCACTATGCCCATTTTCTCACATCCATCCATCCCCATGTTCAATGGCGACTTTTATGAGCAATGGAGTGATAAAATGGAAACTCTCCTTATCTCACAAGACTTGTGGGATATAGTAAATGATGGCGTTCCCTCCACCGGCAAAGCAATTGATGGTGCAGCCCCAAAACCCAAGAAAGAAGACAAGATGAAGGATGCTCTTGCCTTGCATCTACTACAACAAGGAGTCTCAACAACCATCTACCCAAGGATCATGGGGTCAAAATCCTCAAAGGAAGCATGGGAGCGGCTCAAGAATGAGTACAAAGGAAATAAAAAGGTAATCAAAATCAAACTCCAAACACTACGGCGACAATTCGATGACATAAAAATGCAAGATGGGGAGAAGTCACAAGAATACTTTGCTAAGTTAACTAGCTTAGCAAATCAAATAAAGACTCTTGGAGGAAATCTAGAAGAAACTCAAATCGTGGAGAAAGTGCTAAGGTCCATGCCCAAGACCTATAATCACATAGTCTCTGCCATCATGGAAGCCCATGACATTGAAGAGATGACTGTCACAGAGTTGATGGGATCACTTCAATCTCATGAAAGCCTCCTACTCCATGACAACACTTCCATTGAAAAAGTGTTTCAAAGTAAAATGATGCTCAAAGAGAAGAAAGGAAAGAGGCCTCCTTTCAACAAAAATTTTAAAAACCAGAGACAGGAAAAACCAGAAGAAAAGGGGTATTTCAAGCAAAGAGACACTGCTCAAGCTTCGGGCCCCTCCTGCTCCATCTGCAAGAAGCAAAACCACCTCACCAAAGATTGCTATTTCAGATGCAAGACCTGTAAAAACCAAAATCACTCCGAGAGCAAATGCTGGTTCAAGACCAAACAAGAAGCCAAGTTCTCAGAAACAGGAAATGAACAATTCCTCTTCACATGTAAAGGGCCAGAGAACAAAGACTCTTCTCAGCTATGGTTCATCGATAGCGGCTGTTCAAGCCACATGGTGAACAATCGAGATTACTTCCTCTCACTTGATGAAACCTGCAAGTCAGAAGTCATGATAGGAGATGGAAAGAAGTTAAGAATAGAAGGAAAGGGGACAGCAGCGGTCATCACAACAGATGGAGCTCAGAAATTGATTAAAGAGGTACACTTTGTTCCCTCCCTCTCACAAAACCTTTTAAGTGTTGGGCAGTTAATGAGAAGAGGACACTCAGTAGTGTTCAATGATAACACCTGTTCAATCTACCAAGCTGGAACCAATTCTCTAATTGGGACAGCAAAATTAAACTCCAGCAACATCTTCTCACTAGAGTTGCAGCCCTACAAATCCACTATACTGGCCTGCACTCAAGACACCAAATCAGTCCAACTATGGCACCATAGATTAGGACACCTGAACATGTCCTCTCTCCACCACATGCATCAACATCAGCTTGTAGAAGGTCTACCAAGCCTATCCAAAACAGAGTTAAATTGTGATACCTGTGCCCTGAGCAAGTCTCACAGACTGCCCTTTCCTCAAACTGCACAAAGAAGAGCTACACAACCTCTAGAGAAACTTCACATAGATCTCTGGGGACCCACTCGAGTGCCATCTCTAGGAGGCAAAAGATACTACATGTTAATTGTTGATGATTTCAGCCGCTACATGTGGATCATGCACCTAGAACAAAAATCGGAGAGCTTCCAGCACTTCCTCACCTTCAAAACTCAAGTGGAAAATCAATTAGAAAGGCACATTAAGATACTAAGAAGTGATAGAGGTGGAGAGTTCCTTTCCAACGAATTCAACACATTCTGCAAAGCAGCAGGGATCCATAGGGAGCTCACAGCACCAGCCTCACCACAACAAAATGGTGTTGTGGAGAGGAGGAATCGAACCATTGCAGAAATGATGAGAGCAATGCTAGTTCAGAAAGCTCTCCCAAAGCCATTTTGGGGAGAAGCCACCACAACTGCTGTGTACATCCTCAACAGAACACCCACCAAAGCACTCATCAAATCAACCCCATATGAAGCACTGTACAACCAGAAACCAACAATATCTCATATGAGGGTATTTGGATGCTTGGCATATGCCCACAAAAACACAGAACGACAAGACAAGATAGAAGAAACTAGTGTCAAGTGCATTTTTCTGGGGTACAGTGATCAAACAAAAGGGTACAGATTACTTGAACCCAGAAGTAACAAACTAATTATATCACGAGATGTGATTTTTCATGAAGAAGAAGCATGGCAATGGGGTTCAGAACATGAGTTACCTCAAGCTCATGTGCCACTGGTTGAGCCGAGCCCTTCTCCAACTGGGAGAACACCTTCAAGCACCATCCAGGATAACACAGGAGGAGGAGAAACTGAACTATCAGATTCAGACCATGAGTCATCATCACCACAAAAATTTCGATCATTACAGGACATATACCTGAATGATGAATTTGCTCTTCTAGCTTCAGCCATTCCAGCATCATTTGAAGAAGCCACAAAAATCAAAGAATGGAGAGAAGCTATGACAGAAGAGATAAGAGCAATAACAAAAAACAAAACTTGGATCCTTGTCAACCGACCCCACAATCGAGCCATTATTGGACTCAAGTGGATCTTTAAGCTAAAAGAAGATGAAGCAGGCAGAATTGTAAAACACAAAGCAAGGCTAGTTGCAAAGGGGTACACACAAAGGCCCGGGCAAGACTATGACGAAACGTTTGCTCCAGTCGCAAGACTGACTACAATTCGTCTAATTCTTGCTACAGCAGCTCAATACAACTGGCCCATATATCAACTAGACGTAAAATCGGCGTTCCTGAATGGGGAACTCATGGAAGAAGTGTATGTAACACAGCCACAAGGATATGAAGTAGAGGGAGAAGAAGAAAAAGTCTACCGCCTACATAAAGCCCTTTACGGCCTGAAACAGGCCCCAAGGGCATGGCATCAGAATATCGATGCATTCTTCCAGCAAGAAGGATTCACCAGAAGTCCAGTTGAAGCAACCCTCTACATCAAAAACTCAGAAGAAGGGAAGATCATCATCAGCCTATACGTTGATGATCTAATCCTAACAGGATCAAGCAAGGCACAGATAGAAGAGTTCAAAAAGAAATTAAAGACGAAGTACGAAATGACTGATCTTGGACCCCTGAAGTTCTTTCTGGGGCTCCAGATCAAACAGTTCAACGACAACATCTTCATCTCCCAGGAACACTACACAAAACTGCTACTGAAGAAGTTTGACATGGAAAATTGCAATCCCACACTAACACCCATGTCCACTACCGAGAAATTGACTGCCAGAACAGAAGAAGAAGAGAAAGCAGATCAAGAGAAGTACAGAAGTCTCATTGGAAGCTTGATCTATCTCACAAACTCAAGACCAGACATTGAGAATGCAGTCAACATTCTGGCACGATTCGTCAGCAATCCCTCGAGTCATCATCTCGCTGCGGCCAGACGCATCCTCCGCTACCTACAAGGCACAAAAGAGTATGGAATACTCTATCAAAAGAGCCCAGATTTCACTCTTCGTGGCTTCACCGACTCAGATTGGGCGGGGGACATCAACGACCGTAAAAGCACCGGAGGATACATCTTCTTCGCAGGATCAGGCCCTATTTCATGGAGCTCGTGCAAACAACGAACTGTTGCACTATCTACCACCGAAGCAGAGTACATGGCTCTCAACAGTGCTGCGTGTGAAGCAATCTGGCTCCTGCAACTGAAGAATGAGATAGAAGGTAAAAACAAAAGAGAAAGAGAAGGGGTAATGATCTACTGTGACAACAACTCCGCCATCGCCCTTTCAAAGAACCCAGTATACCATAGTCGAAGTAAACACATAGACATAAAACACCACTTCATCAGAGAACTCTTGGAGAAGAAGACGATCGAAGTAGAGTTCTGCCCGACGAAGCGGCAGCTCGCCGACCTAATGACGAAGCCATTGCCGCGTGAGAAATTTATCGAGCTGCGGGCGAAGATAAAGATGCTGCATAGTACAGATTTAGAAGGGGTGTAAAAGCCCAGTTATTTGGGCCCATGAAATCTGCACTATAAAAGCCCAATATTAGAATTAAGAAATATCTAGAACTTGATGTATCCGGAATATTCTAGCTAAAGCTTGAATTAATACTGTATCCAGAATATTCCAGTAAAATGTATGATGTATCTAGAATATTCCTTGTCTAGAATATTCTACTATACATCTATAAAAACCTTGTAATACCCCCATTTTGAAGTCAAGTAAAATCTTCTCATTCATGGTTGATACCTCCTTGTCCAAATTAACACCCGCATATTTTAACACCTTAGCCTTATTTCTCTAATAGTGGATTGGATGGCGGAGATTCAGGAAAAAAAAACATTTTTTTTTAATTCGCACCCAATCATGATCTATTAATGGACATAAATCAACAAAGATCAAATTTCATTTACGGCCTCATGATTCACTAACTCTGTGGTTTAATTAAAATAATCATCATGTAATAATAACACTTTGATAACAAAGCCACGGCCCCTAAACTCCAATGCTGCACACCCAGCAAGAAAGAGACGGAGAAAGACAGACCTAGAGAGAGAAAGTTCTAGAGAGAGAAAGTTCTAGAGAGAGAAACTGCTAGAGAGAGAAATGCAGCGGGAAACATGGGGTGTGGTTTTGCAGGAAGCTGAGAGGATTGAAGATCCCAGGTAACAACAACCAGTAAAATTAAATAGCGAAGAACTCAAAAAAAAAATGAAATATCTTCAGAAGGTGTGAACAAGACATAGAAAGATAAACAGAAGTTAGAGAGAGAGAGTACTCAGGGCTGCCGAACTCGAAGAGCTTGCCGCGGTTGGAGAAGATGATGAGGGCGATTTCGGCGTCGCAGAGAACGGAGAGCTCGTAGGCTTTCTTCATGATTCCATTCCTGCGCTTGGAGAAGGTGACCTGCCGGTTGATCTTGTTCTCTATGCGCTTCAGCTCAACTCTCCCCCTTCCCATATTTCTCTCTCTCTCTCTCTCTCTATCTCTAACTCTATTTCTCTCTCTATCTCTATCTCTTCCCTTCTTCCGCACAAGCCCTCTCAGCTCTCCTCCTGCACCTGTTGGTTCCAAAATGGGGAAGGTTATATATTTATGGGAGTGGTTGAGATTTTAGGAGAATTTTTCCTTATATATTCTTGCTATATTTTTCCAAATTATCTGCTTTTTTTCCCTGCTCATTTGGACTTCCACTCTCAGTTAGCGACAACCTGTTCAATTTAAACGGGCAAGCTTAGGTCGATTCCCCATAACACTTCCCTCCTTACAAATCCTCCTACAAATGGCAATTTCAGCTCAAAAAACCACCTTTCTCTCTCTTTCCCTTTCTTTCTCTCTCTATCTCTATTCCTTTCTCTCTCTCTCTCTCTCTTTCTCAGAGAGGCAAAGTAAAGGTGAGCGGACCCATGTTTATTTAAGAGCTTCATGTTAGATGAAGATAATTGATGGAAGGATGAACTTAATTGCTAAGAATATTATGAGAACTTTTTTTGGGGCCGTGACGCGGACCCTAAATACGGTGTGGGTCAGATCTGGTTCGTGCGATCAATTATTAGACAATTAGCCAAATTCGTGATTAAAAAAAAAAAGTAAAAAAAAAAGATATTCGGATGGATTTTAAAGAAAAAATTTAATTTTTTATAGACAAATAAGATCTACGATAGAAAATATTAATTAACATTTTATAATTTATTTTATAAATAAACCATTTTTTGTTGGGTGATTTTTCTTTTTGAGACGGTTTGGGACGCTGATCAAAAAATATTTGGAATATTATAGCTAGTGCATACATTCTCTTACATAGAAAGAGATTAATTTAATCTTTTAAATTAATAATCTCTGCTGATATATGAAAACTTTTCTTTATGGAACATTATCTGATGTCCCTATATTGCCCTTATAGTTGTATTCATAATTACACAAATATACCAAACTTTATATTAGTATATTATAAAGACAATATCCTTTTAAGTAATTACATAACTTTATAATATTAAAATACAAAAAATAAAAATATTAGATACCCTATACCTATTGTCTCTAGCTAGCAATGACAAGAGAAAAATTAATGTTTTAACGTTAAAATATAATTTGTTTTACAAAATAAAAATTGTATTCTTGATTTATATTTTTTTACGGTCATTTTGAGTACTCATATGTATATGTTGCGGGGCGGGCGGAGCTCGCCGGGAGCGGGCGGAGCCCGCCGTCGTCGGTTGGGTACTGTCGCGCGAGGCCATAAGGGCGGGTACTGTCCACGATAAATGCTCCGCCCACGACAAATGTCGCCGCTCACGACAAATGTTGCCGCCCACGACAAATATCGCACCACCGGCGAATGTCGCATCCCGGCGAATGTCGCACCTCGCCGAATGTCGTACTCCGCCGATTGTCGCACCCCCGCCAAATGCCCCCTGGGCCGAAGGCCCGTGCCTGTCACTTATATTATATAGGCAAAATTACTAAGGCTCTGTTGGGGGGGGGGGGGGGGGGGGGGGGGGGGGGGGGGGGGGAGGGGGGGGGCTTATTTTCACTTTAAGGTCCGGCTCACGCGGTCGTAACCGCTTCACCGGTGAAAATAAGTCCCCCAAACGGAGCCTAAATTAGTCCCCAAATTTAGGATATATTTTTTAAAAAGATCTCAAATTAATAATTTTTAGCTGAAACTGATTGTAAACATTGAGTGATAGTAATTAAAAGTGGTGGTTTTACTTGGGCTTCATTTGGGGGAGCTTATTTTCACCGGTCAAGCGGTTACGGCCCCATGAACCGGACCTTAATTAAGGTCCGGTTCATGCGGTCGTAACCGCTTGACCGGTGAAAATAAGCTCCCCCAAACGGAGCCTTAGCATAATGCTTTCTTAAACACAGAATACAAATAACATGATAGATATTCCTTTTTTTTGTTTCAGGCGATTGCGGCAAAACCCAAATGGTCGGGTTAACCAAATGACTTCAGTGGTTGCTTGTGAAAGTGCAACATATTCTACCTCAGCCGATGAGTGCTAAAGATTTTTGTCATTTAGCACTCCAGGATATTGGTTTAGAACCTAAGAAAAATACATACTCACTGGTACTGCTTCTATCTTCCATATTACCGCCGCAATCGCTATCACAGAAGTCATTTAGAGAATTTTCTTCTTCAATTCTTTCTAAAATTTAATGCACATTTCTTTTGTGTCTTTTAAGTATCGCAAATTCAATTTCGCGGAAATAAGATGATTTTGAGTTGGATTATGCATGTAGCGAGCAATAATGCCGACTGAACTATCAATATCTGGTCTTGATTGAGTAGATAGTGAAGGGCTTCTGTTTATACAACTTTGTTATTTTTTCCTTTGTCATTTGAAAAGTATCAGCACCGTCTATTTCGTTTTAACAACTTTTACACCACTTGCCTTCATCTATATGTGGTCCCATGTGGTGGCCAGTTCTTAATTATGTCTATCTTCCAGTCCTCTATGCGTTGATCTTTTGTTAAGGCTTCGTTCAAGATAGTCCACTAAGGCTCATCAAGTGTAGAATGATCTTATATAGTATCTCCAGCGTAGAGTCATGCCCGGCCTAGAGTGACACGAAACCCAATGGATCGTTTCGATTCAGTCTTGACACGCGCGAACATATATTAAATACCCTAACACCTTTTGCTTTATCTGTTATTGCTGGCCTATGAGATTAGGTTTAACAGTTTGCATGATCCACAAAAGTTTGAGAGTTCTTGATGAAAAAAGATATGAAATAGAAGAGATTATAGAAGTTAGTAGGCTTACTCCTATACCTCACTAATACTCATTCATACATAGAAGATGTAATTTGTTATGAAAATCGATCGATCCGAGTGCAGATGAGAAATTTCCTGTTCAAATAAATTTTCTAACAGCTAAGAACGACATTGTGAGTAATAATGATAATAACGGACGAACAAATAAAGAGCAAACACCACAAAAGAAGAACACAAAGATTTAAAGTGGTTCCCCAAAAATTTGGGTACGTCCACTGTGCAGGCAGAGATAAAATCCACTATTAATTTCTCAAACATACAATAAGACTAAATATGGAGGAGAAGAATAGTCCGAGAATTTAAATGGCGGCCCGAAAGATCCGGTGAGAGAGGGAAGGCCGGTTGCTAGCGGTGAGAAGAACTCCGAACTCCGGCGGTAAGGCAAGAACCCGGAGACTTGCGGCGAGAGGAGCCCATCTCGGCGAGAGGAACACAGCGATGGCCGAATGAATGCCAGCCCGAAATAGCGTCAAATCTGAAGGAGGCCGGCTGGAGAAAACTCTTTACCGAAGAATCTGCTGCACATGCTCGGAAGAACCGGTCACCCTCCTATTTATAGGTGGAGGAGAATACCCTAATCGGGTAAGAAAGAGAGGGGGGGGGGGGGGACTGCCATCATGAAGGGAATAAACCCCCTCCAAAAATAGAGTTGTCAAGTTTGCAAACTCCAAATAAAGCGGGTTGGCCATCCATAGGAAAGAGAATTAACTTTTTTCCAAAAGTGATTGGCAATCCACGAGACACCGGGCTGGGGAGGAGAGAAATCTGGCTGAAATCAGGGGATTCAGGAGGGGCGGCACTGCTTACACAACAGTAATTTGTATAGTGTCAAGAGATATGAATGAGCCAAGTATCAAACACCTTGCAGTCGTCAGAACGATTCCGCGCTATATCGAAAGAACTAAAAACGTTTGGATTGGGATATACTAAAGAAGAATACAATAAGCTTATTGGATACTAGCTATAATCGTGGCTGAGGTGGGTGTGAGGACGACAGGAAGAGCACCATCGACTTCATCCTTTTCATAACGAAGCCAATATCTTGGAGTTCCAAAAAAAGCAAAGCACTGTAGAACTTTCTTCCTTGAGAGCAAAGTGTACTGTCCTTAAGCTCCAAGAGATCTAAGTGGTATGGCTAAGCTGGCAATTATAAGTAGAAATGTTAGAAGGAGAATGAAAACCCACAAAAATCAACATTGATAACACTTCATCCATTTTCATTGCTCACAACTCCATGATTTATAAGAAATCGAAACACGTGGAGCCGAAAACTTCATTTTACGAGAGATCTTATTAGTAACGAAGAAATCAAATTTGAAAGTTATTGTGAATCGAACAAACAATTAACAGATATGTTAACCAAAGCTCTTCTCAGCTGCTAATTTTGAGAAATTAAGGGAAAAAATTAGGGATTTTGAGAATATAATAAAAATTGTCAAGAAGATTACAATTAGGAAGGAGCTATTCAGTTTCTAGTGTTTGTTGCTCTTATTAGTATTTCAGGTTTGTGTTGGGCTCCATTAACTATTACTTGAGGCTCTTAAATTTTCAATTTTGCAGCTGGACTAGGTATTATATATGTGGCTAGGGCATATTTGTGTGGCTTTGAAAGGGTTATAATTTGTTTTGGGTGATGTTAATTACACCTCAAAAATGGATATTTGTAACCCAACGATATTTGTACCCAAATAAGCTATTTTTACCCATTTAGGATATTTGTACCCACAGTACATAACCTAAACCATCTATTAATAGCCTCACATATCTTTACCTTGGCGCATGTACTAACAAACAAAATAATTTAGGACAAAATGATAATATAGTTAGTGTTAGTGTTCTTTTACATCAAACATTTGATCAAAATGTCAAAATGTCAAAATGACTCCCATATCCTCCCATATCAAAATGTCAAAATGCCTCTCATATCAAAATGTCAAAATGTTATATCCTTCTTTGCCTCCCATATCATTCACCTACAAGAAATAACGGTTAAAATTAAATGTGCAAATGCAAGTCAACAAATTAATAAGTCTTTTTTTTACCTTGTTTGGAACAAAATGTAGCGGGCTACTTCAAGTAGTGACAAGACAATTTGCACTCTGCAAAATACCAAACAATATGTTGGATTAGTTCTCTAAACATTAGTACAAAGGCAAATCGAATAATTTAAATTAACATACCTGGCTAACTAAATCAGACGTGTAATATATGGAATGTCCCACTCTTCGGCTACTTGTTGATGATACCTTCTACACACCGGAAATACAGAAGGTGGTGGACATTCTTCCTTCATCTTCAATAGAACAAAGTGCTTATCATTTATAAATCACATATGAATTGTGATTCGAACCGCCGGTGGAGCCGAATGAAGAGGTAGAAACGTGAATGATTGGTCCATAGAAAAATGCACAAGCTGTATGTTGTATCTTGACGCGATAATTAGACCAATGTCGGGCAATGTCATCCACCTACCAAGTGGGGCTGGCACCACCCAACAATCAAGAGAATGCAGTAATTCTAATCTCCTCGATTCTCCGAAAATTTCTATGTATAACAATTTGTTTTCATACAGTTCTCCCGCCAAATCATGTCTCACTTGCATCCAATTTTCTCCCATATGTAGAGCGATGCTAATGACTCTATATCCGCAGTGTCCATCGCCATGTACATCAACAACATCAAGGAGATGTGGTTGCGCCATCAGTGGTAGTTTGTTGCGTACATTTTCTACCAAACCGCCCCTTATTCTAATTATTTTCCTTGGCAATTTCACTTTCTTAATCTTCAAGACCGCATGTTCTTCCTTAAGAACATGCTCGAAATGTGACGGTTCTCTTTGTGTAGATTTATAATCGTCAATGAACTTTTTCAAACTTCCCCTTGGACGGCCTCTCAATTTATTTGGCAATTTAGGATCCTTTGTTTGGCTAGCGTCCGGGGCGACGATTTCACGCAATTTTCTTTTGATTTCTCTTCTTTGGAGATCACTTATACTAGTGTATTTTTTCAATATTTCCTCGACATCGTTCTCTATCTCCACTGACTCATGTCGTTCCTCTTTTATTTCCAAATTCGGTTTCTCATGCAACGTTAGAAGTTTCCATTGAGTGTGCACCAACCATAACAGTATAGAATTACAATCTTTCATGTAAGAAACAAGCTCGTGTGCACAAGGCAATCCAAGTGTATACTTGATCTTATGTGTGCACTGCCCTGCTTGAACGACCCCGGACTTGATGGATTCTTCCGTCTTTTTTATTATATCCAAGGCGGCATTAGAGACACTACCAACAAGATTTGCGTACAACACACCTTTGAAATCTGAAAAAAATTGTATTTTACTTTGCCCAAATTGTCGCCTGATTTCTGTATGCTGCAAATTTATCATGTTATCAAATGATTGTCAAACGGTTGTAAGATTTCAGATAGAAACTTTAAGAAATTTCTTAAGTTTGCTATGCCCGCCCTCTACGTGATTTGTAGAGGTGTTTTCTAAATGTAAAAATTTATCAACCTAAGCTGAAACAAACATTTCCTTATATGGTTCAACCCAAGTATTTTTAACATATTCTACCACTGCGGGATACTTGCTAGAGTACGTGCTCAACAACTGATTAAACTGCTTTTGAAATTCATTTTTTGTACTCGAGTTGACTACAAGTTGCCAAATACCGAGGAAAACATCACATTCTTTGCCATGTGTAAAAAATTTTCTGCAGTTCGCCAAGATATTACGGTGTATATGAACTTGACACAGAAGGTTTTTGGCTTTTGGAAAAACGTATTGTATTGCATTCATCAATGCAAGCTCGTGGTCCGTCACAAATAAATTTGGATGCACATTTTTATCAAAAATAAGCTTAAAACATTCGAGTGCCCATTTGTAACATGCTTCATTTTCAGCTGACATAAACACAAATGAGCAAAAAAAGGACTGGTTGGTTGAAGTTACGCCAACTATTGAGAGCAGAGGCAACCGATAACGGTTCGTCTTATATGTGCAGTCCACCATATAAACACTTGAGAACATATTAGCCAAACGAACCGCAGTTAGGTAAGCAAAAAAAAATACTTTCTAGTTGTAGCGTGCTCTCATTCACTTGTGTAAAACTGATATAACCGGCTTCATTAATACATTTGAACAGGTACTGAATAGGAGTTCCACCTTCCAATTGTGCTCTTAAAATTTTAGCCTTCGCATTGTAGATCGTTCTTAGGGTTGTACAATTACCAGGATATCTCTTTTTAAGCATTGCCAATATTTTACGGGGCTTACATCCGGCGTTGTACATCTCCTCGACAATTTTTTGTCCATCGACATCTAGTCTACCGGCGTACGGGTGTGCTTCTAGATGAACGAACTGGTGATTGTGCACACCGTGTATAACTACTAGTTTCCATTCATCGGACTCATTTTTATGACCTTTTAAAGCAAATTTGCACCCGCAACGCTTAGAACTTGATTTTCTGATGTTTTTCTTCACGTAACCTTTCGATTTCTCAGGATCTGTAGGCAACCCACCCCTGTCACAACAAAGAATAACTCTTGGTGTGGCTCTATCAGTAAGCTTGTCCGAGCGTTTTATAATAAGCACAAACCCCAAATCTTTGGCAATATTTCTCGCCCAGTCTATCAAATTTTCTTTACTTTGAAAACATATGGCTGTGGTGAAGTGCACTCCAACATCTTCATAAAATTCAGAATTTTCAAACAATACCAACTCTTTGGAGCTCATGATGAGTTAGCTGACTCCTAAACACATTCATAAAAAAAAAGTTTGGAACATTCATGACGACTCGAAATCTCTACAACAATTATAGTCATACAAAGATGAACATCACTGACATAATCAAAATAGAAAACAGACCTGTGAAGATCTGTAGGCAATTATGTTTGTATGCTGGATAAAAAAGGAAGATGCTGAACTCAACAGCCCTACACCCTCACTCCATGCATGTTTTTAACAACACCTGCATGTTTTTAAGTTCAAAACATCAATTCAGCAAATGTTGAAGAATCTGTAATTTATAAGGGAAAAGAACTTCAATTGTAATTTGGGACAACATGATTAAACTCACCTTGCAAGCAATCACAGTTTTCAACTCTAATCTGGACTGAAATCAGTCCAGAAAAAAGTAAAATACACTTTGACAACTCTAATTAAGGATTACAATTTATAAATTCATAACAACTCAATATCAGATTATTGAGTGGGAATATAATAGCAACAAACAAAATGTTTGTAGTTAAAAACCAAATAATATAATACTGAAACAATCCGAGTAGAATACATCTGATTAATAACTGAAACAATGGAGCTTAGAAAAATCAATAAAGTGAGTAATTGAAGACAAACCAGATGATGTATAGGAACAACAGGTCAACAATTAGTATGCCAAAGCCCCCATTTATGCGTCCAACAATTTCATGAACTTGGCTAGTGAGTTTTTTATCTGTTTGACAGAAGAAAAAAGGAAATTACTAAAAAACTACTCCGTGAAAGAAATTTTTTCTCTCCTTGCAGAAAGAAAAAAAAAATTAAACCCATTCAAACTAAATTCATCTGCATGCACCAAAAGTGATCACTTTAAAGATGGGTGTTTATATCAGCGCACCAACTTTGATTCTTTGCACACCCATAAAAAATTCATAAAATTCAATTTAACCTACCTATTAGCTTTATTAAACACAGCCAGATTTTTGGACTGAAATCAGTCCAGAAATCTGGAGATTTCTGGACTGAAATCAGTCCAGAAATCTCCTGATTTCTGGGCTGAAATTTTCAGTCCAGAAATCTCCAGCAGTCCAGAAATCTACAGCAGTCCAGAAATCTCAAGAAGAAGAAGAAGAAGAAATCTGCAATGTGCAGCAGTCCAGAAATCTGCAGTCCAGAAATCTCCAGAAGAAGAAGAAGAAGAAGAAGAAGACGAAGAAGAAGAAGAAGAAGAAGAAGAAGAAGAAGAAGAAGAAGATACCAAGCGGGAGCAGCTCAGGCACGGGAGCAGCGACGGAAAGGGCACGGGAGCAGCGACTAGGGCGCGGGAGCACCTGGACGGCGCACCGCCTGGACGAACTGGACGAGCACCTGGACGACGCCTAGACGAGAACCTGGATGACGCCTGGACGACGAGCGGCGCTCCGACGGCGAAGAGCAGCGCGGAGAGGGGGAGATGGGGCGCGAGGGCTGCGGGCGGGGGTTTAGGTCGGGTACAAATATCGGGTCTGAAAAGGAGGGGTTTGGTTATATTATTGAACTTTTTATGGGTTCAAATATCCCCTTTTGGGGTTTAAATGACAACACCCTTTGTTTTTTGGGTAGATTTTTTTTTAAATTTGTAGACTGGCCTCAGACCAATGAGAAAGCGCAAATGAGTGGGCCCAGCGCAAAAGTGCTATGCGCAGGCCATACTATTCATGACGGGACCCTTCTTTGCAAAGATTTGCAGCCTTTTCATTGGTTTCAGACGCCAGCCTGTGTCCGTGACCTGAACCCAAGAATTTCTCCTTCGTGTGAGTTGTACAAATTTTTACGTAAGAAATAAAAATAAAACTTTCATTAAGAAAAGGAATGAGCATGGGCAAGATCATAGAGAAGATCACAAGCGAAAGATAAATGAAGAAGATTCGTAAACCATCGAAAGAAACTGGGGAGATGAAGGAGATGAAGAGGGAAATTGAGACCTAAACCCCATTTCAATCCTTCAGCAGCATTTTCACCTTTTATTGATATCAAGTTGTGTTTTTCTTGTTCCAGTTTTACCCCTTGTAAGGCCACTATATAAATGACTGCATTTTTGTATGTGTCTCCGATGTGTGTCGTCCCAAAAGTCATGTCGGTGCATGCAGATGCGTTGAGGCTCTGGAACGAGAAATTGCCCACATGCCCTTGACACACGGGCGTGTTTTGGTCTAGAACCACTAGTAACTGCATGTTATCCCACCATTTTTGGCCCACACAGACATGTGTCAAGGGCCATATGTCGTCCCAAATACTGTAGAGCGTATATCATATATATGTATGTAGAATTTGGTTTCACAAACCAACACGATCAAACACTCTAATTTTCTCACATTCTTATGTGTACGTGACCCTTTAATTAAGCTCATATTGCATTGACAGTAAAATTAATCCCTTGATTATTTCTAGATCGCAAGATTCCAACATGAACTTCTTTGTTCATCACTTCTCCAATCTACATGAATTCAATGTTCTTTCACTCGAACAATCTTTTTAGCTACCTGCAACGAACAAAGTTTTGCGAGGATTATTTAAATGTGTACATGAGAGTAGAGCTATCTCCCTCAATTTGTTGATACTCTAAATAAGTTCAAAGGGTCAATATGTTTATTTTCCCTTATGGTGAACTTCACACAAGGTTCTGACATTAGAAATTAATTCCGATCCCTTTTAAATATTTTTTGCTCACCCCCTTTATTTTTAAAATAAATGATAACATTTAGGCACACTTTAAGCTTATAGTGATATGCCCCAAATGTTGTGTGACATTATAACACTAATAATCTTACAAATTAAATTAGTGAAGTCAAGTGAGACCACTCTAGATCCAAAGGGTGTTATTGTAGTCCATAATGCAGTCGATCTTCGTGAGGTCAATGAGGAGGCGATCGATGTAGCTGTCCTTGTTGGCGTCAGAGAAGATGAAGGCTCTGTTTGGGATGAGTTATTTTCACCGGTCAAGCGGTTACGATCGAATGAACCAGACCTTAATTAAGGCCTGGTTCATGCGGTCGTAACCGCTTGACCGGTGAAAATAAGTCCTCTCAAGCGGAACCGAAGTTGACGGATCAGTGCTTGTTCTCGTTGTTGATGAGCTCGTCAAGCACCAACAGTGCCGGTCCCTCGCGAAACGAATGGGGATCGGCTAATTTCGAAAACCCTAAAATCCAATGATGTTGATAAAAAGGTTGTTTCGTCCATAAAAAGTCTCAAACAAACGCTAGAATTGAATCTATAATATCAATTTCAAATCCTTTCTCTCTAATCTCATGAAACGAACGGGGCCTAAAGCATTTTGGGGTTCATATGTATAAATGTGCTCACGATCAAACTTCTGTGAGAAACAACTACTTTCATTACTCATAGTATTCATAATTGTATTCCCATTATATATATATAATTAAATCAATTAATTGTATTATATAATTTAAATTTTTAATGTTTTATTTATGCATATTAATTCAAGGTGAGTGTTATCCGCACTACAGTTTTGGTTATCCGCACTTTTTTTTCCCAATTTTTCGCGCCTTTTAGAAATACGTCTTGTACATGCATTTTTACGAAAAGTGTTCAACACCAAAGTAGTAGATCTCATCGAGATCTACAACTTTCGTGTTAAACACTTTTCCTGAAAATGCATGTACAAGAGTATTTCTAAAAGGCGCGAAATCTGGGTGTATTTCCAAAGTACGTCTTGTACATGCATTTTCAGGAAAAGTGTTCAACACGAAAGTTGTAGATCTCGATGAGATCTACAACTTTGATGTTGAACACTTTTCCTGAAAATGCATATACAAGACGTATTTCCAAAAGGCGCGAAAAATTAGGAAAAAAATATTTGCGAATAACCAAAACTGCAGTGCGGATAACAATCACCTAATTCAATCAATATTTAATTATGATGATTGTTATCCGCAAAACAGTTTTGACTATCCGCACTCTATTCTAGATATTTTTTTCTCTTCAAAGTTAGAAAATCGCAAAGCAGCTTTGGCTAGCTATTGATCGATTTCATTTATTATGAAAATCTTCAATCGCTCCATGTGATTAAGGGCCTGTTTGTGAGGGCTTTTTAGCTCCTTTTCGTTTTCTGGAAAACGCTACCACACTTAATAGATCGTTTGGATTGTCTATCGGTGGGAAAAGCTACCGCAAAAAACTCCATTTGCTCATATTTTGGAAAAGTCACATGTCACCTACTTTTCAAGCTTTTCAAAAATCAATTTCTCATTCAAAAACATTTCTCTTAAAATAATCTACAACTTGATTTTTTTGTCTTGACGCGATTTTTTCCCGAGCGTAATTTTTTTGTCCGGGTGTTTTTTTTCCCGGCGCGAATTTTTCGCCCGTGGGCGATTTTTTCGCCTGGGCGCGAATTTTTCGCCCAGGCGCGGATTTTTCGCCTGAGCTAGCATTTTTCGCTCTGGTTGGCATTTTTCGCTCGGGCTGGAATTTTTTGCCCGGGCGCGCGATTTTTCGCCCGGGTAAGTTTTTTTCGCCCGAGTGCGGTTTTTTGCCCGTGCATGATTTTTTTTCGCCCGAGCGTGTATTTTTCGCCCGAGCCGGTTTTTCGTCCGGCGTGATTTTTTCGCTCGGGTGCGTTTTTTTCATCCGGGTGCAATTTTTTGTCGTTGCACGATTTTTTTTCGCCCGAGCCGATTTTTTTGCCCGGGGGCGATTTTTTTGCCCAGACGCGCTTTTTTCGCCCGGGCGTGATTTTTTTGCACCGGCGCGATTTTTTTGCCTGGACGCGATTTTTTTTACACCGGCGCTATTTTTTCGTCATCGCGCGATTTTTCTCCCGCGGGCGATTTTTGCACCCGCACGCGTTTTTTTTCGTCCGGTCGCGATTTTTTCGCCCGGTCGCGATTTTTTCGCCCGGTCGCGATTTTTTCGCCCGGTCGCGATTTTTTCGCCCGGTCGCGATTTTTTCGCCTGGTCGCGATTTTTTCGCCCAGGCGCGATATTTTCGCTCGGGCGCGATATTTTCGCTCGGGCGCGATATTTTCGCTCGGGCGCGATTTTTTCTCCCGGGCGTGATTTTTTTGATCGGGAGCGGTTTTTCGCCCGGACACTATTTCTTTCGCCTGGGAGCGAATTTTTCGCCTCGGCGTGATTTTTTGCCCGTTCGTGATTTTTTTGCCCGGTCGTGTATTTTTTTAGCTTGTAAGCTATTTTTTTCGCTTTCAAGCGGAAATATCGCGTCCGTGCAAAAAATTCGCGTCCGGGCGAAATTTCTCCGCCTAGTCGAAAAATTAGTGTCCGTCCGAAAAATTCGCGCCCGTCCGAAAAATTTGCCGTCATCCGAAAAAATTCGTGCTCATCCGGAAAATTCGCGCCCGTTCAAAAAATTCACGTCCGTTCGAAAAATTGGCACCCGGCCGAAAATATAGGGTTTGACCGAAAAATTGGCTCCCAGGCAAAAATATTGCCCCCGGGCGAAAATATCACGCCCAGACGAAAAATTCACGCCCGGGCGAGAAAAACCGTCACCCGGTGAAAAATTCGCTCCCGGGCGAAAAAAACCTGTCCAGACGAAATAATTGTCTTTTTCCCCGAACGCACATTTTTAATAAAAAAAGTTACCGCAACGGAGATTTGTCAAACGATTTATAAAGTGTCTCCTTTTTGAAAAGCTCTGCAAAAGAAGTTCACCCAAACAGTTCTTCTTTTCTAATAGACATTTTCCAAAAGCTCCTTTTCCTACCATTCTTTTGTCACCGTTCCTTCTCCTTTCTGAAAAGCCTTCCTAAACAGACCCTAAAATTTCATTTTCCAGCCTACTATTAATTAAATTTTAGCATAAAAACTTCATAGAAATAAATCACAAATCAAAAATGAGATTAAAGCATATTGGAAGACAAAGAAGACATTGAAGGAAGGTGATCAACTCAATGTCATTTCTGATTCTCCATGAAATATCATGACGAGCAAGACATTAATGACGGCGGAGCAACGAATTCAATTTGCAAGTTTAAATTATTTTTAATATTTTTTACAAATTAATTTCAGTTTTATAGATTAAAGTGAAACGGTAACTATAAAATATTTAATTTTATCAATTTTAGATGATATTATGAACTGCTAGAATATTTGAGAATAAAATTTTTTTGTTATAATTTTTAAATTTGGGATATAAATTTATCAAAAATTAATTTGCGTATATCAAAAATTTAGGATCAGCCAAAACTATAATGCTATAACCTTTACCTTAATTATTTTAGATAAGTGAAATTATATAAGGTATTTATTTATTTTGTAGGTGCAACTAGCTAGTAGTAGTCACGCACATCAACTGCACATGTGACTATGTGAGTAAGCATGAATTTTGACAGCTGGCTCCTTCTACGCTGCTCCACCTACGTGGCAGCGGCTGAAGAAGAGAAAGTCAACGTCGGGAGGTCATGCCGTCCTTCTTTTCCTGCGGCCTTAACGCCGTGACACCTGTCACGTCAATGACTCTATCCGATTGGCCGGCCGAAACGCAGTTAGCTCAATCGTACGATATCAGATCATACGACCTTATTTAATCCTCCACCTAAAATTAAATGGGGAAACACACCTAAATTTTTTTTGACGCTCAGTTGGGCAACTTGTTCATTTTTCATATATAAAAATTATTGCGGACTAACTCGGCGTCCCGGTCGGATCGGAATAAACTGGACCGTCTTAGCTCTCGGGACGGTCGAGCGTGCACACAGTCAAGGAAAATAGAGAGTTGACACAAGAGGTTTTAACGTGGAAAAACCCCTCAACTGGGTAAAAAACCACGTGACCGGATCTATGCCGATCAAAGTCAACTATCAGCTTGAGTTTACAATATGTTTGGAGAATAGAGGGCGACAGGCCGCTTCTCGTTACAACTTGGTGGTGAGAGAGAATTCCTAACTCGCGGCGGGCAACAGGTTGCGTCGAGGGAGTGCTGGATGCTGCTTGATGGCTGGTGTGCTTAAGTGCTGGTGATAGTCGTCTTCTTCCCTTCTCTGCGCACTTGGGGACTTTGGCGTTCCTCTGGATCGTAGGCGGATTGAAGATGACCCGAGAGAGGAATTCGACAGAGCTCTGGTCTGATGAAGAAGAAGGCTGGGGGAGCGAAAAGGTGAGAAATGAGGATGCTTGAGCCTCCTTTTATAGCCTCCAGGAGGTGGTTATGGTGAGCCTTCCCACTACCTGGTGGTTAGTGGGTGGTTACCTGCAGATCAGACGGCGAGGGAGGCTCCATACTGATCGGACGGTGGCCAACCTGCAAGCAGCGGTGACCCGACGGCCAAGCGGCGGTGGAGGCCAGCGGCGGTCGGCGGCGGCGGCCAGCGGCGGCGGGCGGGCGACGGCCGACTGCGGGCGGCAGCGGCCGGCGACAGTAGTTATTGGAAGGGGGCCCCCATGATCCTCCTATTGTGGAGGATATCATGGGGGGTGGGTTGACTGGTCAAACTCATGATCTTCATGATAGGAGAAATCATGGGGGAGAGTGGTTAAGTGCACCCCCAAAGCTATAAATTGAGGTTTATCCATCAAAAATTACCAAAATGATACCAGTCACATATTAGGTGGTCCTCTATCCTGCAGGAACGGCTTTGTATCATCGCCAACGTATACAAGTTATTCATTGGGAGGGAAAAAAAATTAGGTGATTTACACTCACCTATTTCTAGGTGCAAAAGTATATACTGACCGCTGATCTGAAATTCTACGGCTCATACGGTATTAAATATTGACCGTTGATCAGTATTTGAATCAATCACACATATTTCTAAATGAAAGTAAGGCATATAGTATTTTTTACCGGATCATAAATCAAATTTGTTTTTATACATTTTTAATTAATCGCAATCTAAATATATATAAACTCCTTATTAATTCCTAAGGCAGCAAGAATATATAATATTCCATCAAAGATGTTAGAACCAATAGTACAACTCATGGTATATTCTTTTTGTAGGCAACATATAGGGGTGCTTCAAGTTGAGTTGTGCCGGCTCGTAAGCTCAAACAGTTTGCTCGAAAAAAAATTTGACTCGAGCTCCAGTCTATGAAGCTAGACAAGCTCAAATTAGATTATGAGTCAAGTTCGAACTCATATATTGTTGTTCATTAGCTCACGAGTCGGCTCGTGAGCTTTCTATTCTTGTTGTGTTTTAAAAAAAAAATTAAAAATATGAAGAATAAAACTCATGAGCTAAAAACACATGAGCAGCTCGAGTTCGCGAACCAGGGAAGCTCGAGCTCAATAAGTAGGTCTGGAGCTCTAGCTCGATGGGAGCAAAATGAGCTCGTGAAGCTTGGCTCGAGCTCGAGCTTGAAAATTTTGCTAAGCTCGACTCATTTGCACCCCCAAGAAAGAGTGAGGTGAATATAATACTAATACTTGACTGAGTATACTCGCTACATTGTATATAACAGTAATAGTGCTATAACTCACGTTGCCTAAAGTTGCCTACAGAGAACCCTAAAGAAAGGAAATTCGAGTTGATGCTAGCTATTTTATATTGTATTCTCTTTATGTAATTTCGGATAAAGTTTGTTTTTTTTATATATTTAACTATAGTGTTATTTTTAAAAATTATTTAGAAAAAATGGACCTGTGAATACATTTACTTAATAATTACATGAGGAGATTACCATAAAATTAACTAGGTGAATTAATACTTAGTACATGTTACAATAATAGCTAAGCTTTACTACTCTAGTACAATAAATATATTTATGAGAAGCTGAGAAAGAGGTCGCAGAAAACTCAACTACAACCAAAATCTAAAGAATTAGGCACAACAAAAGCACAAGAGTCTTAATCTGGAATTCACAAATTTGATTTACAGAGCGAGGCATACATTGCGAGACATGATTTCACAATGTACCAGATGAAAACAGAAAAGTACAAGCAAGAGTAACTGTGTGGTCTGCAAATTCTAACCGCCCAGGTCGCACAACTGTTAACCGCAAGGCTTGTCCGCTGAATCCGCCCAAGTCGCCAAACCGACTATCCGCACAAAACGCGGATACAGCATCAGTCTGCCACAAGGAACCATTTATCCACATAAGCGGAAAGAAAGACTAGTCCGCCAAGCTGAGCGACAACAAAATCCAGTCCGCGTGGACTTAATCAAACCAGCCATGGGTCCTGAATCTCCGTTCCGTGCCAATGTCGAACTGTCGGTCTCCGCAACCAGTCCGCACAGTTCAGCGGACATAGATACCAGACCGCGCAGTTCAGCGGTCTCAGTTCTAGACCGCGCGCGCAGTTAAGCGGGCTCAGTTCCAGACCGCTCATGAAAGCAACCAAGCCATGTGAATTGATTCAATTACGCCAACGACGGACTGCCGGACTCAGCAACCAGACCGCACTAAACAGCGGTCTCCGCAACCAGTCCACGTAAACTATAGCCAGTGACTAGAACAAAATCCGTCCAGTCGACCTGCCGAACTCGGCGAACTCCAGAAGCAAACCGCTCAACATAGGCGGTCTCGACGAACTAGACAACAACCCAGACTTGTCACAAACTCGTGACCAAGTCCACAACGTACACCAGCGAACTCTGGCTATCAACCCACCTGCGAAGACTCCAGCGAACTGGTTTAGCTTCCATAGACCACGCTAACCGTCTGCCTTCTTGTGAGCCAGAGATCCTGAAAGCTTAAGCGGACTGTGCGGTCTTATAATCCAGACCGCCACAGGCGCAGTTATACAAGGCTAACAGCCCGATTACTTCTCTAGGGTGCTTGTTGTACCAGATCGCGGGAAGGAAGAATAGAAGCCAAAACCAGCTAATCGTCATATCCTAGCCGCCAGTCTGTGGTGGTCTCTGCAGTCTGCCCAAATCAGACTGTCCCCTCCACTTCACTCTCACTTCAACAATTTCAACACCCCCCCTTGAAGTGGGAAATGGAAACCAACCTGAGCAAACCCCGTAAGAGAATGAATGGACATTTCGGAAATGACTTCGTGAAGATATCCACGATGTTTTCCTGACTCTGCACAAACTCGACTATCAGAGACCCCTCCAGCACCTTCTACCGAACGAAGTGATACTCGATCTCGGTGTGCTTTGTCCGCACAAGATAAACTGGATTATTGACCCGTTTGAAAGCACTCTCGTTGTCACCACGCAATAAAGTAGGACCCCGCACATCCTCATGGATTTCCTCTACTAACCTCCTTAGCTAGATAGCTTCTTGAGCTGTAAAGGTCGAAGCCTTGTACTCTGTTTCTGTAGTAGAGATAAACACTGAATGCTGCTTCTTGCTACACCACGAGATAGTTTCCATTTCACATATGAAGACGTATCATGATGTCGACTTCCGATCATTAGAATCTCCTCTATAATCAACATCCATGTAGCTTGAAGCATGTATCCCTCTCGTAAAAGAGTCCTATGTCCGAGGTGGACTTCACATACTTTAGAATATTTTTAGCCGCCACTAGATGAGGCTTCCACGGCTCCACTATATATCGACTCACTCGGCCCACAATATAGACAATATCCGGCATTGTAATCGTCAGGTATATAAGACTCCACATGAGAGCCCGGAACACCAAGGGATCTGAAAGAACCCTACCCTCATCATGCCGAAGTTTCAGACCGACCTTTAGAGGAGTAAAACTGCTCTTCCCTTCCCGCATGCTGAATTGCTTAACAATTCTCTCTGCATAGTCCTTTTGGGGAAAGGAACATGCCTATGTTCTTCCTTTCAACCTCGAGTCCAAGGAAATGGTGGACCTCCCCAAGAACTTTCATCTCAAACCTGATAGCAAACTCAGCCCTGAGTCTTGCTACCTCTTCCTTCGAGTTTCTGGTGACGATCATGTCATCAACATACAGTAGTACTAGGATCTGAAGCTCCCCCTCTTCTTGAAAAACAGAATTGAATCTGAGTCTGAGGCGAAGTATCCGCAAAATTGGAGGATTCTGCGATCTTCCTATACCACGCCCGAGGCGCCTAATTCATACTATAGAGGGCCTTCTTCATCTTGCACACGTGTCCTAGATGCTCTTTAGATACATAACCAGATAGCTGCACCATAAAGATGTCCTTGTCAATCTCGTCGTAAAGGAAAACATTCTTCATATTGAGCTGCCAAATCTTCCACCTCTGACAAGCTGCAAAAGAGATCACCACCCGTACTGAAGTCATCTTGGCCACCAGACTAATTGTCTATTCATAATCCTCCTCGTACTGCTACGAGAACCCCCGAGCTACAAGACCAGCCTTGTACCATCTGATACTGTCGTTAGCCTTATTCTTCAACTTGTAAACTCACTTGTATGTCACAGGAGTAATGTCTTCGACCTTGGGAATAAGGTCTCAAGTCTCGTTCTTCCTGAGGGAGGTCATCTCCTCATCCATAGAATCTTTCCACTCCTTAATGCTAGTGGCATTTTCAAAGCTTGATGGCTCCTACTCATCCAAGGGACCTGCAAAGAAACATGAGACGAAACTCACCATGTTCTCGTCCATATACAGAGCTGGGGAATACTAGTCCTTTTGGACCTCCGCAAGGCTTGACCCTGATCCAACACTTCTGCTGCTTCTTCTGAACTAGCTTTTCTCTTGGGCACACCAGGAGCATCACTCCCCTACTTTTAGATCTAGAAACTTTCGCCCCAGAGCTAAACAAAACCGGAGCACCTAGTGGCACATGCAACTCCACCAGAAGATTCCAAGCAGCTTGAACTTGCCCTCTATCAGACCTGCTCTCCTATAGCTCTATAGATGAGCTACCCTGGTATGACATCATTTCGTCAAATACTGCATCCCGAGAGACAACGAACTTCCATGTCTCTGGATCCATGTATTGCCAGCCCTTTTTCCTCTCATTGTATCCAACGAAGAATAGTTTCCTTGCTTTCGCATCTAGTTTCCTTCTGAGAGCGTCTGGAATATGCATGTAGCAGGTTGACCCGAACACCGAAAGATGTTTCATATTGAGCTTCTCCTTGAATATCATCTCATGTGGAGACTTTATATTGTTTGAACTGAGGGGCATCCAATTGATGAAATATACCACACAAGTCATTCCCTTTGCATGTCTTCTCCATCGACGACCTCCCAAAGGTCCTCGCCAATCAAATAGCTCTCTATGCAAGACCACCACTTCTTGAAGTTGGTCTGTGTCAGGAGCTCAATCCAAGACCTCTTGCATAACCGGCTTCCATTGCTCACAACTGAATTACTTGAACTGTAAGAAGGAATATTCTGAGTTGATCAACTGCTTACTCCTCAACACTTCTCTGATATCATGTAAAAATTTATGGGAAGCTGAGAAAGAAGTTGAAGGAACACTCAACCACAATAAAAATCAAGTAGAATTCAGCATAACAAAAGTACAAGAGTCTTAATCTGGAATTCACAAATCTGATTTACAAAGCAAGACATACATTGCGAGACATGATTTCGCAATGTACCAGATGGAAATAGAAAAGTACCACCGAGAGTAACCGCATGGTATAAAAATTCTAACCGTCTAGGCCTCACAACAGCTAACTGCAAGCCTTGTCTGTCGAAATCGCCCAAGTCGCCAAACCGACTAGCCGCGCGGACTGCCTTATTGAATGTTGATGAACTTGAACAGAACCTGCTGATAGACCGGTCGAACTGCTTGACTTAACCACAACCCCGAGGAAGAGACTTTAGGCTACTGAGACCGCGACCTGCTGTATACCGCTGACTGTTAACCACGAACTGTTCTACACCAAGCTTCCACTAGTTGCATAGCAGCCTGATGCTAGCCGCACAGCTTGCACAGAGTCAACTTCTCTAAGTCGCGCCTGTTAGAAAATCTTAACCGCAAGATTAAAGTGCGAGCAAAATTTTCACTGTTCTTGTTATTTATGACAAGCCGGGGACTCCCATTTATAGCCGCGATGAGGAGTGTTGTCACCGCCAATAATGATAAGATAACCATCCGTCAATTTGCGACTAGCATCATCTATCCGCACAAAATGCGGAAACAACATCAGTCCGCCACATGGAACCATCTATCTGCATAGGCGGAAAGAAGGACCAGTCCGCCAATTTGAACGGACAACAAAAAACAGTCTGCGTGAACTTAATCAAACCAACCATGCGTCCTGAATTTCCATGTCAATGCCGAACTATCAGTCTCCGCAACCAGTCCGCCCAGTTTAGCGGACACAGATACCAGACTGCGCAGTTCAGTGGTCTCAGTTCCAAACCGCTCATGACAGAAACCAAACCACGCGAGCTGATTCAATTACGCCAGCGGCGGACTGCCGGACTCAGCCACCAGACCCCGCTGAGAAGCGGTCTCCGCAACCAGTCCGCGCAGACTACAACCAGTAACTAGAAAAAAAATCCGTCTAGTCGACCTGCTGAACTCGTCGAACTCCAGAAGCAGACCGCTCAACACAGGCGGTCTCGACGAACTAGGCAACAACCCGGACTTGTCACAAACCCGTGACCAAGTCCACAACACCAGCGAACTCTGGCTATCCTCCCGCCCGAGAAGGCTCCAGCGAACTGTGCGGTTAGCCTCCACAGACCGCGCTAACCGTCTGCCTTCTTGCTAGCCAGAGATCCTGAAAGCTTAAGCGGGCAGTGCGGTCTCATAATCCAGACCGCCACAGCAGCGATTAGACAAGGCTAACCGCCCGGTTACTTCTCCAGGGTGCTCACTGTACCAGACCGTAGGAAGAAAGGATAGAAGCCGAAACCGGTTAACCGCCATATCCTAGCCGCCAGTCCGCGGCGGTCTGTGCGGTGTATCCAAATCAGACCGTTCACCTTCACTTCACTCTTACATCAACAATTTCAACAGTGATTGCTCGTAATCAAAATCAGACCTCACAAACAACTGATGGATGTTAGCTTCTTACGGATCCGGATCCCCTGGAGTTCCTATTTGAACTCTAGGGGGTGGAGTTCCTATTTGAACTCTAGGGGGTGGAGTTCTGATTTTGCGAGTAAATGGGGCGGAATTAGAAAAATTGGTTAACATGAAAGTTGTAGATTTCCGCGAGACGAATAACTTTCATGTTGAACATTTTTTGATTTGAAGTCGTTTAGACTCCCGATTTGATCTCCGAAAAAATTCTGTCCGAAAATAATTAATTAATTATTTTCGGACAGAATTTTTTCGGAGCCCAAATCGGGGGTCTAAACGACTTCAAATCAAAAATTGTTCAACATGAAAGTTATTCGTCTCGGGGATATCTACAACTTTCATGTTAACCAATTTTTCTGATTCCGCCCTATTTACTCGCAAAATCGGAACTCCACCCCCTGGAGTTCAAATAGGAACTCCAGGGGATCCGGATCCGCTTCTTACACGTAGAAGAATAGGGAAGACCCATACTTTAAAAATACGTACATTTGCGAGGAACATCAAAATCGTCCATTTCAACCACCAGTATTCAACATGCATTTCAATGTTGCCGAGCACAAAAAAATCCGTCAAAATTATTACCAAAGAAGACGTCGGCGTCTTTTCAGTACACTACCAGCACTCTCAATGATTTCCAACAAATTAGTTCGATGCCCGCACACATCTCAAAGCGTACTGAGTTGTACTCGCTTTGAAATGTGTACTAACATCGACGCGGGCCGTTGGATGCCCGCACTTTACCATAAAGTACAGGCTCCCTCCCTGTGTCGTCACTTGTATATTTTTTTCATTTATATCATTGCTTACATTATTTTTTTTTGTTTGTGTCATCGCCTACATCATATTTAATGGGAGTTGTTAAGGGCACCGCAGTTTTTGCTATGCGCACTGCACTTTCTCCTATTTTTTTGCGCATTTTAGAAATACGTCTTGCACATGTATTTTTAGGAAAAGTGTTCAACACGAAAGTTGTAGAGCTCGACGAGATCCACAACTTTCGTGTTGAACATTTTTCCTAAAAATGCATGCACAAGGCGTACTTTGGAAATAAAGTCAGGTTTCGTGCTTTTTAGAAATATGCCTTGTACAAGCATTTTTAGGAAAAGTGTTCAACACGAAAGTTGTAGATCTCGACGAGATCTACAACTTTCGTGTTGAACACTTTTTCTAAAAATGCATGTACAAAACGTATTTCCAAAAGACGCGAAAAATTAGGAGAAAGTACGGTGCGCGTAGCGAAAACTGCGGTGCCCTTAACAACTCTCTATTTAATAGGGGCTTTGTGCTATAATTACGGACACTAAGCCTCCGATTGGCACGGTACGTGGTGACGGTCGTAAATGCATGGGTTAAACCGTGATTCATTAAGGATTACCTAACAAATATCATCAGTTTGAACATAAAAGTGGATGAAGTTTCTTAGGTGGGCATTAACGAAAGCCAATTTAACCCCCAAGTTCATGACCGCCACCACGTCTCAAACGGAGCCTAAGGCTTCGTTTGGCGCAGTGGTGGTGATGAATTGTCGTTTGTGAACGCCCGACCTCACCTAAAAAAAATATATGCATTTTATGCTTAAAACTAGTTTGTTTTCTTGGTAGCGGTCATAACCTTTGTCTTACCAAACATACATTCTATGATAACCACCTTTTTGACTGAACTCATTGGAGGAAATAAGCCGCGTCAAACGAAGCCTAAATGTTGTTGGAAACGTGATCGGGACCTCTCCACAACTCCACACGCCAACTTCCAAAAAAAAACTACTTCTCGCGCGACAACTTCCACAACCGCGGCGAGATCGACGCAGCTCCGGCGAGATGCACTCCGGCGAGATCAACCTCCCAACCACTTCGCACGACAACTCCGGCGAGCTCCTTCTCGCGCGAGCTATTCCGTAACTCCGGCTTGCGGCAGCACTTCCGGCGAGAGCTTCTCCTCGCGCGAGCTATTCCTTAACTCCGGCGAGAAGACAGGCGCGAGCTCCTCCTGCGAGAAGTCACGGGCGGGCGCGAGCTCCTCTGCAGAAATAAACTCTCTCTCTCTCTCGCTCTGTTTCTCTCTCTCTCTCTCGCTCTGTTTCTCTCTCTCTCTCTCGCAGATTCTCTCCTGCGGGAGCTGCACTCCGGCGAGAGGTGCTAAAGGAAACAATACAACAGCCACGTGCGAGAACTGTTCACAGGAGAGAGAACCGAAAATCTAAACAAGGAGGAGTTTTTGTATTTTAAAAAACAGCACTAAAAAACTTTTACATCGGGGCCTATTTATAGGATTTCAACGCCAACGTACAACAGCCACGTGGCCACTCTCATAAATGCAGCTTCCACACTTTTCAATACAAAATACTATTCTTTTATATATATATATATAAGAGATATATATATATAAGCTTTGACCTGGTCAAACACAAAATTAACGCCAACAAACTCCCCCTCAAACTTGGCAGCACATGCCGAGTTTGCCTTTGAGCTTCTCGAACGTCTCCACCTTCAAAGCCTTAGTGAAAATATCCGCGACCTGCTCTCCGGTGGGGCAATACACAACTTCCACTGTCTTCTGGTCCACCTGCTCGCGAAGGAAGTGATATCGAGTCTCGATATGCTTGCTCCTCCCATGCAACACTGGATTCTTTGCGAGCTGAATGGCCGACATGTTATCCACTAACACTGTCGTTGGCCCTTCCTGCGCATGATGCAATTCCCCCAGAAGGTTCCGTAGCCAGATGGCTTGGCAAGCGCATGCCGCCGCCGCTATGTACTCCGCCTCGCAAGATGATAAGGCTATAGTAGCCTGCTTCTTAGAACTCCATGAGAACGCCGCGGTTCCCATGTTGAACGCATACCCGGAAGTGCTCTTCCGGTCGTTCACATCTCCTCCATAGTCGCTATCCGAGTAGCCGACTAGCTTCAACTCTCCTCCAGATGAGTACATCAAGCCATGGTCCCGAGTCCCGTTCACATACCTCAGGATCCTCTTCGCTGCTGTGAAATGGTCCTGCTTGGGTTCCTCCATGTGCCTGCTTACGACCCCCACCGCATACATGATGTCCGGTCTGGTGAAAGTCAAATACCTTAGACTCCCAACCAGACTCTTGAACATAGTTGGGTCCACTCCTTCTTCTTCAGAATCCTTCCTCAGCTTTGTTCCAGGGTCCGCAGGAGTGGAGATAGGCTTACTATTCTCCATCCTAAACTTCTTCAAGATCTCCTCCGCGTACTTCTTCTGAGCGATGAAGATCCCATCTTCTCTCTGCTGTACCTCAACCCCTAGAAAGTAACTCAGCTCTCCTAGGTCTGTCATCTCAAACTCCTTCTTCATCAGCCTCTTGAACTCTTCGAACATCGCAGGGTTGCTCCCGGTGAATATCATGTCATCCACGTATAGGCATAGGATCATGATATCCCCGTTCTTCTCCACCTTCATGTAGAGAGCATACTCATATGGGCACTTCACGTAGCCATGCCTTTGGAGGAATGTATCTATCCTCCCATTCCAAGCTCTTGCCCCTTGCTTCAGCCCGTACAGTGCTTTTCTCAACTTGCACACCTTCTTCTCCTGGCCCTTTACAACATACCCCGGAGGCTGCTCAATATACACATCCTCCTCCAGGTAGCCGTTCAAGTACGCCGCCACCGCATCCATTTGCATGATAGTCCACCCATAGTGAGCTGCCAGTGCGATGATCAACCTGATGGTGTCAATCCTCGCCACTGGGGCATAGACCTCGTCGTAGTCCACTCCTTGGACTTGCCTGTAGCCCTTCACCACGAGCCTAGCCTTGTGCTTCTCCACAGCTCCATCCTTGTTCTTCTTTACTTTGTAGACCCACTTCACCCCGAGAGGTTTGTGGCCTGTGGGTGGATCAACCAGCCTCCAAGTATCATTCTTCTTTATGGAAGCTATCTCAGCATCCATCGCCGTCCTCCAAGATTTCTCCTGGGCAGCTTCGTCGTAGGAGTGCGGCTCGCAATCTGCCAACAAACAATATAAAGAAAAATTGTTAAGTGTCGGTGCCGTCTCCTCGTAAAGCTCCTCCAACCTCCTCATCCTAGGTTGAGGACGGTCAGAGCTGCCCCGGCTAGTGCTCGCTCCACTAGGACTTCCTCCATTTGTACTTGTTCCACTTGAGCAGGGGGTAGAAGCTCCCCCTGAACTTCCACTCGGTGGTGATGGTGGCTCAGCTCCACCATCCTCAGCTTCCGCTTCATGACCACCTTCTTCCTCATCTTCAAAGAACATCCCCTTCATGTTCCTTGTCTCCTCATCCCAGCTCCAGCAGCTGTCTTCTTCAAACACCACATCTCTCGAGACTATGGCCTTCCCAGTCACCGGGTTGTAAAACTTGTACGCCTTGCTCTCCGGAGCATAGCCCACGAAGATGCACTTCTCGCTTCTATCATCGAGCTTCTTCCTCCTTTGGTCCGGGATGTGAGCATGAGCTACACACCCGAAGACCCTTAGGTGCTTCACACTCGGCTTCCAGCCACTCCATGCTTCAAATGGTGTCATGAACTTCACACTCTTTGTGGGGCATCTGTTCAGTAGATACACCGCACATTGCACTCCTTCCGCCCAGAACATCTTCGGTAGCCCCTTCTCCTTCACCATGCTTCTCGCCATGTTCATGATGGTGAGATTCTTCCTTTCTGCCACTCCGTTCTGCTGCGGTGAGTACGCCGCCGTCAGCTGGTGTGATATTCCATTCTCCTTGCAGAAACTATCGAACAGCCTCGAGGTGTACTCCCCACCTCGATCTGTCCTAAGCACCTTCAATGGTTGCCCACTCTCCTTCTCGGCCATCGCCTTGAACTCCCTGAACTTGTCAAGGGCCTCAGACTTCTCTTTCAGAAAATACACCCAACACTTCCGACTAAAGTCATCCGTGAAGGTGATGTAGTACTTGCTTCCGCCTATTGAGGTGGTCTCAAACGGACCCGCAATGTCCGAGTGAACCAGTTCAAGTTGCCGCCTTGCTCTCCAGGACTTTCCTCCTTCGAATGTCTGCCTCTTGAGCTTCCCCTTCGTGCACGCCTCACACACCTTCTGCGGAGGGGAGATCATAGGCAGATCCGCCACCATCTTGGAGTGGGATAGCAGCTTCAACCCTGTGAAGCCCAAGTGGCTCATCCTATGATGCCATAGCCATGCTTCTTCCTCTTCTTTTGTTCTCGCGAGACAAACCGTCTCTTGAGCATCCATCTTCAGCGTGAAGAGACGGTTCGCCGTCATCTTCACCTTCACGACCTCCTTCCCTTGATCATTCTTCATTGCCAGAGACTCATCCTTCATCTGCACGCAGTAGCCTCTCTCCACTAACTGCCCAATGCTTAAGATGTTGGTCTTCAACCCTGGCACGTAGTACACATCATTCAAGTGTACTCTCTCCCCGTTCAGTTTCACTACAACCAGGCCCTTTCCTTCCAAAGAAATCTTCGAAGCATCCCCGAAGCTAACTTCACCCCCACTGGGTTCAAGGTTAGAGAACATCTCCTTATCTCCACACATGTGGTTGCTAGCCCCTGTGTCCAGGTACCACACTTCATTCCTTCCTTCTTCTGCACCTCGGTAGGTTAAGAACATCATTGGGTCTCCTCCCCCAGCATTGTTCCCATTGTTCCTAGCCTCCGCATAATGGTTGGCTTCTTCTCTCTTCCTGGGAGCCCAGCAGTCATAGCTCATATGCCCAAATTTGTTACAGTTGTAACACTGTACTTGAGACATATCTCCTCGGCCTCTTCCTCGGCCTCTTCCTCTTCCTCTTCCTTCTTGCCATCCTCCTTGAGGTCGCTCCGCCTCTCTTTGGAAACCTTGGTTCCTCCCTTGATCTCTACCTCCTCTTCTACCTCGGCCTCTACCTTGGTGACCTCGTCCACGCTGGCCGCTTCCTCTTCCTGAGCTTTCCCCAAAGTTCAACTGGGTCTGGAGTGCTTTTCCCAAGCCACTCGCTTCGTCATCATCCTGCTGCATTCTATACTCATGAGCTTGCAATGAGCCTACAAGCTCATCTACGGTCATCTGGGTGAGGTCCTTCGACTCCTCGATTGCCACCACCACGTGTCGGAACTTCCTTGACATAGCCCTCAGGAGCTTCTCCATGAGACTCACATCATCTATCGCTTCTCCGTTTCTCTTCATCTCGTTTGTGAGCGTCCGCAGACGGGTCACAAAGTCTCCGACCTTCTCCGTGGCTTGCATCCTCAACATTTCATATTCACCCGAAGAGACTGCAGCTTCACTTTCTTCGCCTTGTCCACCCCTTGCATGGAGCGTTGCAACACCTCCCATGCTTCTTTTGAGCTGACTGCCTCCGAGATCTTCTCAAAAGTGGCTTCATCCACTCCTTGGTATAAGGTGAACAATGCCTTCTTATCCTTCTTTCTCGCTTCCCTCAACGCCGTCCTCTGCGCGTTGGTCAATGCTGCCTCTGCTTCAGCATCAGGCTCTTCATAGCCGTCCTCGACTACTTCCCATAGCTCCTTCGAGGCGAGCAACACCTTCATCTGGATACTCCAATTGCCGTAGTTGGTCTTCGTCAACTTGGGGACTTGCCCCGGCATCGCTCCTCCTGACTCCATCTCTTCTATACTTCACACCTTCCGAACTACTCCAAGGGTCGCAACCTCGCTCTGATACCAGTTGTTGGAAACGTGATCGGGACCTCTCCACAACTCCACACGCCAACTTCCAAAAAAAAACTACTTCTCGCGCGACAACTTCCACAACCGCGGCGAGATCGACGCAGCTCCGGCGAGATGCACTCCGGCGAGATCAACCTCCCAACCACTTCGCACGACAACTCCGGCGAGCTCCTTCTCGCGCGAGCTATTCCGTAACTCCGGCTTGCGGCAGCACTTCCGGCGAGAGCTTCTCCTCGCGCGAGCTATTCCTTAACTCCGGCGAGAAGACAGGCGCGAGCTCCTCCTGCGAGAAGTCACGGGCGGGCGCGAGCTCCTCTGCAGAAATAAACTCTCTCTCTCTCTCGCTCTGTTTCTCTCTCTCTCTCTCGCTCTGTTTTCTCTCTCTCTCTCTCGCAGATTCTCTCCTGCGGGAGCTGCACTCCGGCGAGAGGTGCTAAAGGAAACAATACAACAGCCACGTGCGAGAACTGTTCACAGGAGAGAGAACCGAAAATCTAAACAAGGAGGAGTTTTTGTATTTTAAAAAACAGCACTAAAAAACTTTTACATCGGGGCCTATTTATAGGATTTCAACGCCAACGTACAACAGCCACGTGGCCACTCTCATAAATGCAGCTTCCACACTTTTCAATACAAAATACTATTCTTTTATATATATATATATAAGAGATATATATATATAAGCTTTGACCTGGTCAAACACAAAATTAACGCCAACAAATGTGATGCAATAGTGAACTTCAAGGAATGAATAAAAGGTTTATATAAAAAAAATATAACACACACTAGAGGGTCGGCAACCAGCAACCAGCAACCAGTCTACTCAAAAGAAAACAAACTATTCAAAATACATTTCTTGTAATGTATCAAGTTCCTACATTTAACATACAACAAGAAAAATGAATACCTAGTCGGGCGGCCAACCAGAAAAGAAAAAGTGTACATATAAACACACCTTTACGTCTAAAAAGTAAATCCGTCGCTCCACAACGCACGAATATATACTTCATATAAGTAATATCTATAGTAAAAATTTAACCAATTTTTTTTCACTGTCACAGCTGCCGCTGCTGCTTTTGAACATGGTTCAATAAATCATGGCTGATATAACTTAATTGATGCTTGCTCCAATAAGGCATTCATGCGGTCCCTAAGAATTAATTTATATAAGTATACTGCTCTCAACGAAAAGAATATATTAACTACTCAAGTTCTTAATTAGTTGTGTACATTGTTGTCAGAAGCATGCATGATGAGCACGATTCACTCAATTATTTGTCAATAGTTTTCTTCCAGCTATGGGCAGCAGTGATCTGTTTGGGAATTGAAGGGGGCGGCGGCGGATGGGAAAGGAGTTGGTGTTAAAATTGTTGGAGTGGAAATGAAGTGGAGTGTGGGCGGTTCGATTGGGCAGACCGTAGATTCCTCCGCCGGCTTGGCGGATAGCCTTTGGCGGGTTGCCGGTTATCTCTTGCGGTCTGGCTCAGCAAGCACCATGGGTTGAAACCGGGCGGGTGGTTAGACTTTTGTAACCGCGGGTGTGGCGGTCTGGTTGGTGAGACTGTACAGTCTACTTGGAGTTTCAGGTTCTCTTGCTTGCAAGAGGGCCGACGGTTATCGTGGACTACGGTGGCTAACCGCACAGTTCGCTGGAGTCTTCTCGGGCAGGTTGACAAGTCCAGAGTTGTTGTTGCCTAGCTCGCCGAGTTCGCATGTTGTGCGAACTGCTTCTAGAGCTCGCCGAGTTCGGCAAGTTGGTCACAAGACAAGTTCAAGGTTGTTGCCCAGCTTGCCGAGTTCGCCGGTTTGTGTGGATTGTTTTAGGAGCTCATCGATCTCGACAAGTTGACTGTCGATTCTTGTTCTAGTCGCGGGCTGAATGTATGCGCGGACTAGGAGATGAGTCCGCAAGGCAGTGCGATCTGGTGGCAGTGTCTGGCAGCCCTTCAGTGTTGTGTTTGCCGTTCTTGATGGATTGGTGTTGGTCTTCTCAGCCTGATGGGCTGGTCCTTTCTGCTTTTACGGACTGATTCTTTTTAACTTTGAGGGCAGAGAGGTGTGTCAGCACTACTTTGAGGAATATTTTCTGCAACGGCGGACTGATATAGGTATTCGCACTGTGTGGATACGTGATGCTAGCTGCAGGACTGTCTAGCGGTTATTCTATCGCTATAGGTGGTGATGACACTTCTCCTCACACCTATAAATAGGAGTTCTCAGCTCATCATACAAAACAATGAACAGTGAGAACTTGCTCGAGCTTATAATTTGCGGTTACGGTTTTCTAACTGCTGCGATTAAGGAAGTTGACTCTGTGTAGGCTGTATGGCTAACATCAGGCGGCTAGGAAACTAGTGGAAGCTTTGTGTGAAATAGTTTGTGGATAGCAGTCAGCGGATAACAGTAGATCGCAGTCTCTGCGACTTGAAGTCTCTTCCTCCGAGTTGCGGTTAAGCAGAGCAGTTCACCTGGTCTATCAGCGGGTTATGTTCAAGTCCTTCAGTTTTCAATAACAAGCAGTTTGTGCGGCTAGTTGCGGTTAGGCGACTTTGGCAGTCTAGGCGGACTCAGCTTGCGGATTTGCGATTTGTGCGGTTACAGCTTGTTGTGTGAGTGGTTAACTTTTTATTGCGGATTTCTGTTTTCTTTTGTTACATTGTGAATCATGTCTCGCAATGTATACCTCGCTCTGTAAAGAAGTTTTTAATTCCAATTGAAGACTCTTGTGCTGATGTTGCTACTGATTTCTACTTATTTTTTGTTGTGGTTGAGTGTTCATGCGACCTCTTACGGCTTCGCCCATAAATTTTTTTCATGGTATGAGGAGTTAGCAGTTCACCAATCTCAGCAATTTGCTACTCCTTTGTGAAGATCAAGTAAATCATTTGGGTGTAATGAAAGCGGGTTATGCAAGAGGAATTGGAATTGAACTCTTAACGCAGACCAACTTCAAAAGATGGAGGTCTTGCATGGCAAGTTACCTTCTTGGCGAGGATCTTTGGGAAGTTGTCGGTTGTGAAAACCGGCAAGAAGTAGTCGCTGCCGGTGGAAATGCTGAAGCGGTGAAAGCTTGGAGGCGAACAAATGCAAAGGCATCATTCGCTCTGAAGCATGCGATTTCACAAGAGCTATTTGACCACATCATTAAATGCATGTCAACAGATGAAATCCGGATGGCCTTGGATGGTTAGTTAAACAAGAAGAACATAGTTCGGCTACAGTTTTTGGAAAATGAGTTGGCGAAGACCACTCAAGCTAATATGTCCATTTCTTCCTTCTTCTTGAAGATGAAAAACATATACTCTGAGATTATTGCATTAGACCCAGAAGAGACGATCTCAGAGTCAAAGCTGAAGAGACACATCATTTGCGGCTTGCGGAAGGCGTATGTTGTCTCTGTGACTTCTGTGTAAGGCTGGGTCAATCAGACATCACTTCTCAGGCTAGAAAATCTATTGGCTTCACAGGAAATCTTGGCGAAGTAGATTGCTGGAATATCGATCTCAGGGGGAGATGTCGAGGCTCTCTTCTCTAACAAGAAGAAGAAATGAGACAGGAAGAAGATGACACCTGCTAGCAATGGTCCATCTTCTTCATCACAACAGGAAAGGAGCAAGCCTTCTAAGCATAATGGAGAGAAAAAGTGGGGCGAACCTCGATGCTACAGGTGCAATAAGCTTAGTCACATCCGTAGTGACTACAAGATAAATCTTCAGCCAGAGCATGATGCAGGGAAGGAGGAGGCTGAGTTCAAAGCTGAGGAAGGAGGATGGGGGAGTGCCTTTATAACGGACACTTGTGTTCGTGCACTTTCCGCCATCAACTATTAGGATGACTGGATCGTGGACTTGGGACTACAAAGGTAACGATGTCATTATTACTATTGATGATACTACACATGCAGTATAGAAGGATGGAACAATTTCTTTAGGCGGTGATCAGGGGCAACTCACTTTAAGGAGTGTGTATCACATGCTGGGAATGAAGAAAAATCTTTTCTCGGTGACCAACGATGTTGACACAGGGTATCACATTCTATTTGGTCCAACATAAGTGAAGGTTCTCAAGAACGTGTCAGTTGTGAAAGCTGACATCACTCATGTAGGAAGAAGAGTGAAGAACTTGTTCGTGTTAAAGACAAGCTCCTATCCTGATAAGATGAGGGAAAACGATAATGCTGTTATTTGACATGAGAGAATTGTGTTGACGCACGAAATGCGCCCTCTAGTTAATGGGTTATTTGATCTCACAAGCTAGAAGAATAAGAGGGTTGCGGGAATAGTGGCGAGGATTGAAGCAAGGGGGAAGCTTGCTTGAACAGAGGAGAAGCTTGCTCGAGCAGAGAAGAAGCTTGCTCGATCAAGGAAGAAGCTTGCTCGGGCAGAGAAGAAGTTTGCTCGGGCAGAGAAGAAGCTTGCTCGGGCAGAGAAGAGGCTTGCTCGGGCAAAGAAGAGGCTTGCTCGAGCAGAGAAGAGGCTTGCTCGAGCAGAGAATAGGCTTGCTTGGGCAGATAAGAAGCTTGCTCGGGCAGAGAAGAAGCTTGCTCGAACAGAGAAGAAGCTTGCTCGAGCAGAGAAGAAGCTTGCTCGAGCAGAGAAGAAGCTTGCTCGGGCAGATAAGAAGCTTGCTCAAGCAGAGAAGAAACTTGCTCGAGCAGAGAAGAAGCTTGCTCGGGCAGAGAAGAAGCTTGCTCGGGCAGAGAAGAAGCTTGCTCGAGCATAGAAGAAGCTTGCTCGGGCAAAAAAGAAGCTTGCTCGAGCAGAGAAGAAGCTTGCTCTGGAAAAGAAGAAGCTTGCTCGAGCAAAGAAGAAGCTTGCTCGGGCAGAGAAGAAGCTTGCTCGGGCAGAGAAGAAGCTTGCTCGAGCAGAGAAGAAGCTTGCTCGGGCAAAGAAGAAGCTTGATCAGGAGCTGTCGAGCAGACGTTACTTTGGCGGTTGAGCTCTGTTGGTTAGACCGAGAGAGGAAAAGAAGAGACGGGGCCGCTTGCAGCGGCGACAGCAGACTTCGCCCTCCGTGGCTTGAATGCCACTCTTGCGGCGGGCTTTTCCCTTAATCAAGATGCAAGCTTACAGTTTTTTATTGCACCATTACATGTTAAAGCAGTAAAGGGTGCAAGGGGAAGCTGGCGGCTGAGAAAAGGAGTTGTCAGAGACTAAGTGAAAGAGACTAAGAGGACTGGGCGGACTGGAATTCTGAGTCCGCAGGTCTTGCTGGATCAACTGCGGAGGACTCGGTGGACTGGAATTCTGAGTTTGCAGGTCTTGCTGGCAGTGGCAGTTCTCCTGCGCCTGTCCTCAAATGAGAGGCCTTAACGGCTATTTATAGGCCTGAGGGGGGTATTCTAGAAGCGGGGCCCAATGACGTCATCATGGAGGACTGCGCAGACTCGGAAAGCAGGTCGCCGACCAAGGCAGACTCGGCGGACTGCACTTTTCCTCTGTTGAGCGGCTGAAGAGAGCAGGCTGTCTGGAGTAGAGGGGGCGGCCTGGCAACTGGAGTCCGCCCCTGGTGGGCAGCCTGGACTGGAGGCCGTCCCTAGTGGGCGGCCTGGCCTGGAGGCCGCCCCTGGTGGGCGGCCTGGCCACTGGAGGCCGCCCCTGGTGGGCGGCCTGGCCTGGAGCCCGCCCCTGGTGGGCGGTCTGGCCATTGGAGGCCACCCCTAGTGGGCGTCCTGGCCTGGAGGCCGCCCCTGGTGGGCGGCCTGGCCACTGGAGGCCGCCCCTGGTGGGAAGCCTGGCCTGGAGGCCGCCCCTAGTGGGCGGCCTGGCCACTAGAGGCCGCCCCTAATGGGCGGCCTGGCCTGGAGGCCGCCCCTGGTGGGCGGCCTGACCATTGGAGGCCGCCCCTGGTGGGCGGCCTGGCCACTTGAGGCCGCCCCTGGTGGGAGGCCTAGCGTGGAGGCCACCCCTGGTGGGCGTCCTGGCCACTGGAGGCCGCCCCTGGTGGGCGTCCTGGCCATTGGAGGCCGCCCCTGGTGGGCGACCTGGCCACTGGAGGCCACCCCTGGTGGTCGGCCTGGCCTGGAGGACGCCCCTGGTGGGTGGCTTGGCCACTGGAGGCCGCCCCTGGTGGGCGGCCTGACCACTAAAGGCCGCCCCTGGTAGGCGGCCTGGACTAGAGGAAGCAGGCTCCCCTCTCCCTATAAAGGGGGGATGGAATCCATCTCCGATGGCAAGCCGAAGAATAAGTTTGTCGAGCCCGCGATGGTTGCGCTGGTCGAGGGTTGTCGCCGGCGGGACGACCCAGCAGACTGAAGGAGTAGATCGCACAGATCGCCCCCTGCTGCTGTGGGTTGCCTCCTGTAAGGAAGAATGTTGCGCGGTTAGCTGGCCTAACTGCGTAGCCTGCGAGGGTGAGCTATGGGAGCAGCCCGCCGTCCCGCAGGGCACACGGTAGCTATGCTACCGGGGCAGTTAGACAGCGGAGACCTCCCTAGCCGCATGGCCTGAGCGGATAGGAGGCTCTATCCGTCTGGCCCAAAAAAGAGGGGCTTAGGCAAATCTTGACCCTCGGGGGGAACCCCTAAGCGGGCCGCGATTTGCTAGCTCGAGACCTTGGGGAGGGATCACTGATTTTGGGGTTAACATGCATATTGGGATGGATAAGCTGAAGGTGGTAAGTGGCATGGTTCATGGCCTCCCTAACCTTTCATCGTTTGGTGACGATTACGTCTTTGCTGGTTGTCAGTATGGAAAGGCACATCGCCTTCCATTTGACATATCATCAAGGTTTTGAAAACCATACAGGACATAGAACCGACAGAAGGAGAGGTTCAAGGTTTAACCGGTTTAACCGGGGTCGAACCTGTGAGAAGTAGCGAACAAATGACTAAAGAACAAGCCGGAACTTTGAATAATTGAAATTTTATTATCCAAAAAGATATCATTTACAAAGGTATGACCTCTCTTTTATAAAATGGAGGATAGAGGATAGAGTGCAAACTAACAATGTGGGACTAAAGCTATACAACAAGTCTGAGCGGCTAGAACAACAGACCGGAACAGGACGCGCAGTTAGACAACATTCTAACTGCTCGGCAATACCAGAAGCAAGAGAGAGATGCGGTAGGAGACCGCTAGACCGCCCGATTTCCAAGCCGCTGGAGATAAACCGTCAGACCGCCGGACACCACACATCAACAGCCTTGATACCAACCCGCCAGACTCAAACCGCCAGACCGCCCGGTCTCATGCTTTGACACTCCCCCTCAAGCTGGAGCATAGATATCAATCATGCCCAGGTTGTCACAAATGTGGAAGAAGGAAGTAAAAACCGGCTTGGTTAAGATACCTGCCAACTCTTTGTCGGGGGTGACGAACGGAGTGCAAATCTGTCTCTTCAAGACCTCTTCTCAGATGAAATGGCAGTCGACCTCTATATGTTTTGTTCTCTCATGGAAGACCGGATTTTTGGATATGTATATAGTGGCCTTGTTGTCACAGAACATAGGCAGAGGATAGTCGTAGACCTGTCCTAGGTCAAGCATGAGAGCCCGCAACTATTTTAACTCACACGTGGTTGACGTCATGCTCCGATATTCGGCTTCTGCACTGGACTTTGAGACAAAAGACTGCTTCTTGCTCTTCCAGCTCACAAGATTACCTCCAACAAATGTGCAAAAACCCGATGTAGATTTACGGTCACCTTTATCATCCGCATAGCTTGAGTCTGAGTAGGCTTCAACTCTCAGATGACCATGCTTCTGAAAGAGTAGCCCTTTTCCTGGTGCTGCTTTGACATACTCTAGTATCTTCAAGGAAGACTGAAGATGACATTCCCTGGGAGCTTGCATGAACTGACTCACCTTGCCTACAACATAGGAGATGTCGGGTCTGGTCACCGTGAGATAAATTAGTTTGCCCACCAGACGTCTATACCTCGTGGCATCAGATATAAGAGGTGAGTGATCTGTCCATGTTTTGTCCTCTCTAGTGGCTATGGGATACCGGGCCGGTTTGGCACCGGTCAATCCTGCCTCTTGTAGAAGATCAAGAGCATACTTCCGTTGGGAGAGAACCAATGAGTCGGGCTTCCGAGAGATTTCTATCCCCAAAAAATATTTCGGGGAGCCCATATCCTTCGTGACTAGGTGTTGACGGAGGTGTTTCTTTCTCAAGTCCACCCCAGCCTGGTCATCGCCGGTAAGAAGAATATCATCCACATACACCGCCAAAATAACAAGGCCCGATGCGGTTTTGCGAATAAATAATGAGTGATCGGCTGAACTTCTTGTAAAGCCAATGACAGCCACAATGCCACTGAACTTGTCGAACCATGCCCGAGGGCTCTGTTTTAGGCCGTAGATGGCCTTCTTCAACTGGCATACTCGTATCTCCCCCTGAGCAACATACCCAGGAGGTTGCTCCATATAAACGTCCTCCTAAAGATCCCCATACAGAAAAGCATTATTGATATCAAGCTGGGAAATAGCCCACTCCTTGTTGACGGCCACAGAAAGAAGAACCCGGATGGTGCTGAGGCGAGCAACCGGGGATAAAGTATCAAAATAGTCAACTCCATAAGTCTGAGTAAAGCCTTTGGCCACCAGTCGGGCTTTGTAACGATCCACGGTGCCGTCTGGGCGAAACTTCACAACGAACACCCAGCGGTAGCCAACCACATCAGTACCTACCGGTGGAGGAAGGTACCCCTTTCAGTAAGAGTGTCGATTTCCTCATCCATGGAAGATTTCCAATGAGGAATAACAAGAGCCTCCTGGTAAGTGCGGGGAGTTGTAGTAGCCGAGATAGCCAAAGAAAAGCACCTGCGAGAGGGAGTAAGCCGATCATAGGAAACAACAGCCGCAAGCGGGTGTTGGGTACACGCCCGCACCCCTTTGCGAAGGGCAATGGGAAGATCCAGGTCGTCTTGTGCCTCAGGGACCGGAGCGTCCGTTGCGGAGAAAGCTGGCCCGGGACTAGAGAGACGGCTTCGGAGAAGGAGGAGGGGTATAATAGAGAGAGGAGGAGACGGGGGAGGAGATGATATAGGAGGGGAGACGTCGATATGCGTGGAAGGATCACAGAGAGATGGTGGAGAGTCAGAGACAACAGGAGGAAGCGGGGATGGAGAAGAAAAGTAGGATGCATTTTCGAAGAAGGTGACGTCCGCGGAAACAAACTTTTTTGCGCAGAATGGGGTCAAAGCAACAATAGCCCTTTTGAGTGGTCGAGTATCCCAAAAAGACACATTTTGTGGAACGGAGGGAAAGCTTGTCACGGGTAGCAGACGGAGCATGCACAAAAGCCGTACACCCAAACATACGGAGAGGAAAAGGAAAGGGTTCCTTGCCCGGGTAGAGAATGGAGAAGGGGGTCTTGCCGTGGAGAACCGAAGAGGGAATGCGATTGATGAGATAACAGGCAAGAAGAACAGCATAGCCCCAGTAGGAGCGAGGCACCTGCATCTGCGTCATTAGAGTGCGAGCGATATCGAGGAGATGATGGTTTTTACGCTCCTCCACCCCATTTTGTTGGGAGGTGTAAACACAGCTGGTCTGATGAATAAGACCATGTTGCATACAAAAAGACGAAAACTCATGACTGAGATATTCTTTAGCATTATCAGAGCGTAGCACTTTAATAGAAATAGCAAAGTGAGTTTTAATCATATTGTAAAAGGATTGTCATACAGATAATAGTTCAGAGCGATCTTTTAATAGATACACCTAGGTACATCTAGAGAAATCATCAATAAAAGTTACAAAGTAAGAACTACCCCGACCAACGGTGAGAGTAGGAGCAGGACCCCAGACATCAGAATGAATGAGATCAAAAGGGCGGGAGGAACCACGGCCTTGCTTTGGCGGGAAGGAGGAGCGGTGATGTTTGCCAAGCTGACATGCAGCACAGTTGAGCGGAGGACTGGTCTGAGGTAAGTGGGGAAGATGCTGACGAAGAATCCGAGGAGGAGGATGTCCAAGGCAAAGATGCCATTGAAGCAGATCAGTAGACGAGGAAGAGAAGGCGGACAGAGCGGAAACATTGTCGAGGAAGTAGAGACCGCCGCTCTCAGTCCCAGTAGCAATCGTTCGTTGGGTCCTCGGGTCCTGAAAATAACAAGAAATAGGAGTAAATAATACAGAGCACTGAAGTTGCTTGCATAAAGTAGTAACTGAGAGCAAATTGCACGGGAACTTCAGGACATAGAGAGTGTCCGCTAAGCGAAGTGACGGGGTGACTTGAACCATGCTCGTCCCGTGAACCGGGGAAGGCGAACCATCTGCAACAAGAACCGGGGGTAACCGATCATGCGTCTCTAGGAGAGAGAAGCAGTGAGGGTTTCCGGTCATGTGATTTGTAGCACCAGAGTCAATCAGCCATTTACCTTGGGTAATGACGTGTGCACTACCTAAGGTCGTGGCCACAGAAGCAGATGGCCGAGATGAGGCGGAGGTTGAGGAAGAAGTATCACCGGAGGGACGAAGATGAGGATGTTTCTGCCAGCAGCGGTCAACAGAGCGGCCGGTACGACCACAGTGAGAGCAGAGGAACCTTGACGGTCCGCGCGTGCCAGACTGGCTGCGGCCACTATTGCCACCCCGCTGAACTTGGTGAGCATAGGAGTCCTGTGGAGGAGGGGAGGACAACAGAGGACGTTGGAGCAGTGAAGTAACAGCGACGATGCGAGCCGCGGTGGCATCCAAGGTGGGAGACTCTGCTTCGCCCAAGATCTGCTGGCGGATCATATCAAAAGACTCAGGGAGCCATAGAAGATAACAAACAACCAGGAGTTCCTGGAAGTGTTTGTGCTGCTCGGCCAAGTCCGCGGAGAAAGGGCGATTCTGGAGGATTTCGGCACCAAGAGCCTTAACTTGCTGATAAGCCGCAGCAGGAGACATGGAAGGGCGAGCGAAGAGATCCACATAGAGAGTATAAATGCGGGATGTCTGGGCCCCTTCGAGTAGAGAGCAGCAAGGTGAAGCCACGCGGTCTTAACCGTCTCATCATGGCGTATGACAGGAAGACATTCATCGGAGAGGCTATTAGCCAACCACGTGCGGACAAGCGCATCACTGGCATCCCAGTCATCAAATTCAGCAGAGTCTGGAGGAGGAGGGTCATCAGTGAGGTGATGACGTTTGCGCTGAGAGCGAAGAAGAAAGGTGAAAGAAACGCTCCAATCCGGATAGTTGGAGCCAACAAGTTTAGAAACCGTGCCAAGGTTGCCAGAGGGAGTAGGAGGCGGAGCCGGAGTGGCGATAAGAGTGGTGGTAGTGGAGGTTTCAGAAAGGGTCATAGGAGAAATCAGCGAGAAGCCGCGCGGTTAGAATACAAGCCGCGCGGATAGGAAGAAGAAGAGCTGCGGCAGTCACGATGTCAGACACCAGCGGCCAGAGAAGCCACGACCAAGCCGCAGATCCAAGCAGGGAAAGAAGTCGAACAGCTAGAAGATAGACCGCGCGAACAGAAGGGAGGAACAAACAAGGCGAATAAGGCAGCAGGTCGCGGCGAACAAAGTAACAGGTCGCTGTGACTGAAAGGCAGGAAAAAGCAGGTCGCGCGGATAGGGCGCAAGCAGGCGGAAGAGACAAGCCGCGAGAACAGGTCGCGAGAGGAAGGGGCAAGCCGCGCGGACAGGGCGCAAGCAGGCGGAAGAGACAAACCGCGAGAACAGGTCGCGAGAAGAAGAGGCAAGCCGCGCGGACAGGGCGCACAGAATCAGGAGGAGAAGATCGAGTCCTTTGATACCATGTGAGAAGTAGCGAACAAACGACTAAAGAACAAGCCGGAACTTTGAATAATTGAAATTTTATTATCCAAAAAGATATCATTTACAAAGGTATGACCTCCCTTTTATAGAATGAAGGAGAGAGGATAGAGTACAAACTAACAATGTGGGACTAAAGCTATACAACAGGTCTGAGCGGCTAGAACAACAGACCGGAACAGGCCGCGCGGTTAGACAACGTTCTAACCGCTCGGCAATACTAGAAGCAAGAGAGAGATGCGGTAGGAGACCGCTAGACCGCCCGGTTTCCAAGCCGCCAGAGATAAACCGTCAGACCGCCGGACACCACACAGCAACAGCCTGGATACCAACCCGCCAGACTCAAACCGCCAGACCGCCCAGTCTCATGCTTCGACAGAACCGTTATAGAAAAAAATTAATTTACTATTAATTATATATATATATATATATATATAATTAGAAAATAAAAAAAGATATTATATTAAATGTCTTCATGTTGATATTGATTCTACTCGTGAATTTGATATCTTTAATTTTATTATTAATCTTTATAATGTCGTATTCAAGAAAAATTGAAATTTCATTTGCTCTATATTTATCTTTGGGGAAGATATCTGCTCGAACAACATTTTTATACGCCACAAATGCACGATCTGATTGTTTCTTGATGACAGTATTATGTAAAACCAATATTAATCATACCTCATGTAAATAATTTCCTATTTATTTTATTTTGCTAATAAAAATTAAATAAATAATAGCATAAACTATAGTTTGTACGTAAAAATTTAGCACTACATAAAAATTTGCATGTAAATTATTAATTTATTATGATTATATTGTGAAACAAATATAGCCTAAATATTTCATAAACGTTAATTTTAAATAGATAATTTAATAAGTTATTATAATAATATATCTAACAAATATTTAATTTATATTTATATAACTATGTAGATTAATTATATAAGTATTTTAATATATACATTAATATTTATATACATATAATTTAATACCAAGTAGAACAACAAAAATCGAATGGTCCAGTGGTCAACTCTTTCATTAGTGAGAAGAGGTGGGTTCGAATCCTCATGAATTTGAATTTCTGGGATTTAAATTTTTTGGCTTCTTTGCCCGCCTGGTTACCCAAAACCGTGCCCGGTTCCCGGCCAGCCGGTCTGCCCTCCTGGTTCAGCGGTTCCCAGGCGGTCCGCAGCTGGAGCGGTTTTCTTTCCTGGATCGGACCGGCTGTGTGTCCGGTCCGCGGTTCGACCGGTCCGACCGGCCGGTCCGGTCCGGTTTTCAAAAGCTTGCATATCATAGACTAGGTGTAGAGCACCGCTGGAATGCATCCACGGTGATCTAATGAGACCTACCGTCACTCCCAGTCTCGGCGATAGCAGGTACATGCTAGTTCTTGTTGATGACTTTTCCAGGTATACTTGGGTATATTTCTTGGCAGAGAAGTCAAACGCATTCGGCATGCTCGTGGAGGGTCGGCTCGGTCTGCGGATAAATAAGTTGAGAACTGATAATGGCAGAGAGTTCACTTAACATGAGTTCTCTAACTTCTGCAGAAATTTCGGCATCCAGAGGAAGCTTACTTGTGCACATATCCCACAATAGAACAAAGTTGCAGAACGAAAGATCCTTCATCTAACAGAAACCTGTAAATGTTGACTTTATGCCAAAGGCATTCCTAGGTTCTTCTAGGCAAAGGGAATGGCCTGTGTGATGCATGTCATCAACAGGATGCCTCTCAGTACGAACAATATGAAATATCCTCATTAGTTGATGTTCAAGGAGAAGCCCAGTATTGAAAATCTTTGGGTGTTAAGATCAACCTGCTGTTGAAACCGGAAAACCGGTCTCTTGTGGAGGTCGACCCTTGGGGAAGGGGTGGCCGCGCACCTACTTCGCTCCTGCAAGAAAATGACAAGGAAAAGAAAAGAAGAGACAAGGACTAGACCAAGGGCCCGGCGTGGAGGTCCCACCACACACCCGGAAGATCTTAGAGAGCTTCCCCTCCTTAGCCAAATGCCGGGCTAAGGTATCTCAGAAAGCGCTAGTAGGCCGGAGAATTAGTAAGCATCCCTTCTGAGGTACCCCTTAGGTCCTATTTATAGGAAAAGATGGCCTGCCAGTATACAACCTTCACTGTTTTCGAGGACTACAGGCAGACCAAAAGGGGCAACATAGTAAAAGTATGCCATGGCCAAGATGCGAGCTGGACCTGAGGGAGCACTCGCTCGGCTGGGGGCCTGACTCGCCTCGCCCTGGGCCTAGGCGGGCACGTACTCGGCAGACTGTGCTCGACTATCGCTGAGCTCGGACTCAGCACAACGATCGCCGAGCTCCAACAGAAACTGAGCTCGGCACGGGGATCGTCGAGCTTGGCTCGACTATTGCCGAGCTCGGGCTCGGCACGACGATCGCCGAGCTCCAACAGAAACTGAGCTCGGCAAGGGGATCGTCGAGCTTGGCTCGACTATTGCCGAGCTCGGGCTCGGCATGCTGGGTTCACATTGGTCTGAGCCGGCCGGTTCAACTCCTGTTGACCACTCGCGGGATACGGGGTTGTACATAATCCCCGCTCTTTGCGAGGTTGGGACAAGCTCGGAAAGAAACATCCAACCCCATAGGATCCTGCGAGTGCGACAGGGGCCAAAAGGAATCTTCTGGTAGGCCCCACAGGTAGCTATATATATGTACCCCTGCGCATCTGGCTGACCTTTGCCCTTCCCCAAATTCTGTCAAGATGCCGCTCCCCAAGGAAGTCTTAGAGCGACTCGCACGTTCCCGCAAGGAGATCGCTGCTCAGGCCGCGGGGCTGACCAACCTTGAGGCCCCTGCTCGCCGTTTTGCCGATTTTGGCTCGGCCAAGCCTCGAGGAGCTTGGCGACTTCCTCCCTGATTGGCTCGGTGAGCTTGTCCGTGATGGATCTTCTTTTCTGCTGGATGGGGGGAGCCTCCGGGTCCAGGTTGAGGCGATGGCAGGACACGTCGGGGTCGATCCCTGGCATCTCCGCAGCGCTCCAGGCGAAGATGTCCACGTTCCTCTGGATGCACTCCAGCATCCTGCCTTGAGCTTCCGGGGTCAGGCCTCCGCTGACGCGGACCTTTTCCACCCTGCCTCCAATGGTGAGGACCTCCATCTCCTCCACCTCTTCCGCTGCCTCCAGACGGGACTGCTCCTCCCATTCCTCGATACCTCCCCTTCCGGGGGCGAGGACCTCTTCCTCAGCCTCCTCGACGGCCATGGCCTCGGCCGACTCCCGAGTCTCTTCCGTGACCTCCTCCCGGGCGCGGTACTCCACCTCCATCTTTTTGCCAGCTTCCTGCTTCTCCTCCTCCAACCTCCGCCCCATCTCCTCGGCCCCCTCCAGCCAAGAGATGGAGTTTACCGCAGAGACGTAGCACTCCCTTGCCTCCTTAGGGTCTCCTCGGACCCGGATCTGGACCCCCTCGACGTTGAGCTTTAGGCACTAGTGGAAGGACGAGGGGACGCAGCGGAAGGCGCTGATGAGGGGTCTCCCGAAGATGGCACTGTAGCTGCTAGGAGCGTCTACGATGACAAACTTGCAGTTGCGTGACTGCCCCCCTAGAGTGACATGGAGTCTCACTCCTCCCTCGACTTCTTTCCTCTCTCCTGAAAAGCCGAACAGAGGCCCATCGGAGGCTAGCACCCTCCTGGCCTCTACCTTCATCGCATCGAACGCCTTCTTGAAGATGACGTTGACCGAACTCCCATTGTCCACAAGGATCCGGGAGACAGTGAAATCCTCGATGGCTGTCTGGATAACCAGCGCATCGCAAAAGGGGTCCTCGTGACCCGGCAAGTCCTCTCTAGAGAAGGTGATTTTCTCCTCCGGGGGAGGGGACTGGGATGTGGAGCCAACGCTCCTTCGGTACATAGTGTGGAGGCTTGACTTACGGGAAGCCTCGATCCCGGCCCCCCCGTGGATCGCTCCGATCCTTCCTCGGGTGCCCACATCAACCCGGTCTTCGCACCGATCCCCCTCCTCCCGAGGCCGGATCTCCTCTATCCGGACTTCCTGCTGGTCTTGCTGTTGCTGCTCCCTTCTCCGCCTCATCTCGAGGAACTCCGGACACGTGGATGTGAGGTGACCCTCTTCCTGATGAAAGTCACAATAGGGCAGGTCCACCCTGACCTCCCTCCTTCTCCTCGGCTGTCCTCTCCTCCTCCCCCTCATGGCAATTGCCATTGCCTCCTCCTGGTCGGGGAGAGGGGGTCTCTGACCCTGCCTATTCCCCTGGGGATTGTACTGCCCTCGGCCACCCTGGAGGTTATCTCCTCCCTGATAACCTCTTCGTGGTGCCTGGTCTTGCCACTCGGGCCTCCATCCCAAACGGTGGGTCTGCTCCGGACGCACCCACCTGGGTTGCGGCTGTTGCTGCGGCTGCTCCCTTTGCCGAGGTTCGGCCCTCCTCTCCTCCTGAATTCGGCCACCCCTTGGCCTCTCCTCCTCCACGGCCCACTTGGCCAACCTTCGCGCAAACTCTGGATGTGCTGCCTCCATATCGGCCTCCCTGGCTGCCCTCTCCAGGAGTGCTTCAAAAGACACTGGAGGTGATCTCTTCAGTTCCATTGCGAAGAACCCGGATTGGAGACCCAGGGTGAAGGCCACCATCATGGTGCGCCCCGGCATCTCCTGAACTTGGGACAGTTCCTCTTGGAACCTGTCCAGATAGCTTCCCAGGGTCTCTCCCACCCTCTGCTTGATGCGGAACAAAGACTCCGCCTCCTTCTTCCTCTTCTTAAAAGTGGTGAATCTCAGCATGAAACCCCGTCGCAGATCCTCAAAGCAGTAGATGGACCCGGTCGGGAGTTGGTGGAACCACTCTCTCGCCTTTTCTCTGAGGGTGATGGCAAAGAGTCGACACTTGAAGCCGTCTGACATCTGTCGAATAGAGACCATGTCCTCGAACCACTAGATGTGGTGGACCGGGTCTCCTCTCCCGGAGTAGTAAGTCATCTCCGGCTCGCGAAACCCCTCGGGAACTGGGGCTGAAGAAACGAACTCGCTGAAGGGGATCCCCCCCTCAGCCGGGCGAGACGGGAACTCCCTCCCTGCAGTCTCGCCGAAGTGGTACTCGGCGGCCGAGCCGGGGAACAGAACTCGCCCCTGGAACTCGCGCTCGCCTCTCTCGGCGGGTTCCTTCCCTGGTCGCCTGAGCGGCGCGTCGTCGCCGAGTGCGGGAGAGGCGACCACCGGAACTGTCGGTGTCGCACTCTCAGCTCGCATGCCGAGGGCGGTCCTGACGAGCCCGAGGATCTCCTCCCTAAGCTCCGCCGGCACGCTCGCCGCTGGGGGTGGGGGAGGGGGTGGCGAGTTGCCCCTGCCTGATCCTTGTCCTTCTTCTCCAGTCATCGAGCCTGCAGAAGGTTTTCTCTGCTGACCATGTCCACGCTCACCGCACCAAAATGTTGAAACCGGAAAACCGGTCTCTTGTGGAGGTCGACCCTTGGGGAAGGGGTGGCCGCGCACCTACTTCGCTCCTGCAAGAAAATGACAAGGAAAAGAAAAGAAAAGACAAGGACTAGACCAAGGGCCCGGCGTGGAGGTCCCACCACACACCCGGAAGATCTTAGAGTGCTTCCCCTCCTTAGCCAAATGCCGGGCTAAGGTACCTCAGAAAGCGCTAGTAGGCCGGAGAATTAGTAAGCATCCCTTCTGAGGTACCCCTTGGGTCCTATTTATAGGAAAAGATGGCCTGCCAGTATACAACCTTCACTGTTTTCGAGGACTACAGGCAGACCAAAAGGGGCAACATAGTAAAAGTATGCCATGGTCAAGATGCGAGCTGGACCTGAGGGAGCACTCGCTAGGCATGGGGCCTGACTCGCCTCGCCCTGGGCCTAGGCGGGCACGTACTCGGCAGACTGTGCTCGACTATCGCTGAGCTCGGACTCGGCACGACGATCGCCGAGCTCCAACAGAAACTGAGCTCGGCACGGGGATCGTCGAGCTTGGCTCGACTATTGCCGAGCTCGGGCTCGGCACGATGATCGCCGAGCTCCAACAGAAACTGAGCTCGGCAAGGGGATCGTCGAGCTTGGCTCGACTATTGCCGAGCTCGGGCTCGGCATGCTGGGTTCACATTGGTCTGAGCCGGTCGGTTCAACTCCTATCGACCACTCGCGGGATACGGGGTTGTACACCTGCTACGTGCATGTTCCAGACACTCACAGGACAAAGCTAGATGTGACAGCATGGAAGCTAGTCTTCGTCGGGTATGATAAGCGGAAGAAGGGTTGCAAGTGCATGGATCCTGCAACGAAGAAGTTCTTCGTCTCAAGAGATGTTGTCTTTGACGAACATCGTACGGGGGTAGCTCATCTGTGGAGCTATAAGAGAGCAGGTTAAACGGAGGCCAGGGAGAAGCTGATCTGGATCTTCTAGCAGGCTGCCTGTATCACCAGGTGTTTCAGTTTTATCTAGCTTTGGGACGGAGGCTTTTGGATCTAGAAGCAGGAGGAGCGATGCTCCTGGTATTCCCGGGAACAGAATTAGGTCTAAATAAGCATCCAGAGAGGTGGATCAAGGTCAAGCCCTACAAAGATCTAAGAAAACTATTGTTCCACCTGCTCAGTATAGGGATGAGAACATAGTGAGTTTTGTCTCATGTTTCTTTGTAGGTCCCTTGGATGAACAGGAACCCTCGAGCTTTGAAAACGCCACTAGCATAAAGAAGTGGGAAGATGCCATGAATGAGGAGATGTATGCCTTTAGGAAGAACTAGACTAGGGATCTTGTACCCAAGATCGAAGGCATCACTCATGTGACATGCAAGTGGGTTTACAAACTCAAAAAGAAGTCTGACGGTAGCATCGAGCGGTACAAGGCTCTACTTGTAGAATGGGGGTTCTCACAGCAGTACGAGGAGGAATATGAATAGACGTTCAGTCCGTTGGCTAAAATAACTTCAGTTCGGGTAGTGATCTCTCTGGTGGCTAGCCAAGGATGGAAGATTTGACAACTCAACGTAATGAATACTTTCCTTTATGGCGAGATTGCCAAGGATATCTTCATGGTGCAACCACCTGGTTATGTTTCTGAAGATCATCCATGACACATCTGCAAGCTGAAGATGACCCTATATGGTCTGAAGCAGGCTCCTCGGGTATGGTATGAGAAGATCATATAATATCTCCACTTCTGTGGACATTTCACTTCAAAATCTTATTCAAGTCTTTTTGTTAAGAAAAGGGGGAGCTTCAGGCCTTCATTCTATTGTATGTTGATGACATGATCGTTGTTAACCCCAAAATCGGCAATCCTCTCCAAGGTGCCAATTTTTTCTGCTTTTCTCTTACAGGTTCCCATCCGCAAGGAGCAGGCTACCCCCGATGTCCACCGTGTCCGCGCAAGGCGGACTGCCGAGTCTAAAGTCGCTCAAAGACGGATGCTCCGCTAGCCGCCCGCCAGGGGCGGCCTCCGTCTGCCGGGCAAACTCCTCCTGGAGTCCGCCCAGGCCGCCCGCCAGAGGCGGCCTCCGCCTGCCGGGCGGACTCCCCCTAAAGTCCGCCCAGGCCGCCCGCTAGGGGGCAGCCTCCGCTGGCCGCCCGCCAGGGGCGGCCTCCGCCTGCCGGGCGGACTCCCCCTGGAATCCGCCCAGGCCGCCCGCTAGGGGGTGGCCTCCGCCTGCCGGGCGGACTCCCCCTGGAGTCCGCCCAGGCCGCCCGCTAGGGGACGGCCTCCGCCTGCCGGGCGGACTCCCCCTGGAGTCCGCCCGGGCCGCCCTCTAGTGGGCGTCCTCCGCCAGCTGGGCGGACTCCCCTTGGAGTCCGCCCAGGCCGCCCGCTAGGGGGCGGCCTCCACTAGCCGGGCGGACTCCCCCTGGAGTCCGCCCTGGCCGCCCGCTAGGGGGCGACCTCTACTCCGTCAAGGGCGGACTCCCCCTGGAGTCCGTCCAGTTCGCTCAGGATCCGTCTGCTTGCTCCTTAGGTCGCTCAGCCTGCCTGCCCTCTTCTAACTGCCAACCGGAAGTCTGCCCCAGTAGAGAAAAGGCCAGTCCGCGGAGTCCGCCGAGGTCGTCGACCTCATTTTCTCAGTCCGCCGAGTTCGCCGAGGTCGTCGATGATGACGTCACTGGGCCCGCTTCTAGAAGATTCTCCCCGAGCCTATAAATAGCCCCAAAGGCCTCTCATTCTGCACGCGCGGGAGGAGAACTGCCACCTTGATCAAAGTCTGCGGACTCAGTTTTCCAGTTCGTCAAAGTTGATCAAGCAAGATCTGCGGCCTCAGTTCTCCAGTCCGCCCAGGTCGTCAAGGGCTGTGGACTTAGTTTTTTCTGTCAGCAGCAGGCAGCTTGAGCAGCCTCCGCAGCCTCCGATTTCCAGTTCTCCTAGGTCGTCAAGGGCTGTGGACTTAGTTTTTTCTGCCCTCAGCAGGCATCTTGAGCAGCATCTGCAGCCTCAGTTCTCCAGTCCTCTGCAGCCTCTTTTACTTAGTCTCTGGCAACTCTTTTTCTCAGCCGCCAGCTTACCCTTGTACCCTTTACTATTTTTACATGTAATGGTGCAATAGCAAGTTGTAACCCTACTTGATTAAAGGAAAAGCCTGTCGCAAGAGTGGCATTCAAGCCGCGGCGGGCGAAGGCTGCTGTTGCCGCTGCTAGTGGACTCCTCTCTTCTTCTCTCCTCTCTCGGCATCAACCTACAAAGCTAACCATCAAAGTAGCTGTCTGCTCGACAGTACCTGAGCAAGCTTCTCCTCTATCCCCGCAACCCTTCTTCCTTCACCCTTAGCTTGTGAGATCGAACGACCCGTTAACTGGTCGGTGTCGCATTTCGCGCATCAACAGTTAACACGCGACCTTCAGATCTCGATCAGACAGTGAAAGCAGTGGTTACTCATGTCAGACCATCAACCAGCCGAGAATCTAGCTCCAAGTCCCAGTGATGATTCTCTTTGGGAGGCCTTAGAGCAATCTCGCAGAGAAAATGCCCAACAGTTTCAAGCCATCAACCGTACTTTAGCAGCTCTCACGCAGCAATTGGCCGCTCAATCTTCAGTAGCGCCAGTTCCTCCAGTCAATCCAGCACCAACATCAGAGACTCCTTAAGTCTATCCACCGGCTTATCCGCCGGTCTACCCTCCTCTTTACACTCCAACCTTTCCGCAAGGGCCTGCAGCTCCTTTGCGATCTCAGGATGATGAGTTTGCAGCTCGTCAAAACTTCTTCCGGGAAGTTGCCCGGGGAAGTCCAGCTAGATTTTTGAATTTTCAGGGAAGTCATCCCTTCTCTTCAGCTCCTGCTTTTGCTCCTCCTGCAGCAACCTTTTTCTCCTATCCTCCTGCTTCTTTTGCAGCTACTGCTCATGCTCCTTACTTTCCTTATGCAGTAGAACAAGAAGAACCGTCGCCGTTTACAGAGAGTGTTCGACACGAACCAACTCAAGTCAACTTCAGAGATCCACGGTAGCCCATTTACATCGGGGAGACTAATCCAGTCAAGCATCTTCAAGCTTTTGAATCAGCCGTTGCTCTCAAGACCCTCTCCAATGCTACCAAGAGCAAACTCCTCGTAACAACCTTTGATGGTCAAGTGAGAGATTGGTTCTATGGACTTCGTGCTCAGTCCATCTCTACCTTTGCTGATTTGCGAAGGGAGTTCCTGCTCAGATTTTCTACCTCTTCAAAGAGGAAGGGCGGTCCAGAAGCCCTCTTTGAGATCAGGCAGCGAGATAATGAGACCTGGTCTCATTTTGTGGATCGATTTCAAAAAGAAATTTTAGACATTGAGATCGTTGATCAAGAAATGTACCGAGTGGCTCTTATTCACGGCCTGCGTGAAGGTCCACTAAAGTTTGAAGCTAACGTCCGAGCACCAATAACTTATCAAGAGTTGATCGGCTTAGACAACTCGTATATCCACGGTGAAAAGAGCAACCCCAGCTTCGTCTCCAGGCTTGTATTGGAGAAAAATTCTTCTTCTTACAAGCAACCTCTGAGGTCTCCTCGGAAAGACTTTCCATCTCTCTCTAGGAAAGCAATAAGATTTCAGCATCATCATCAATACCCCTCCCAAGGCCATGATCGTGCCCAAGAACGTCTGCTACCATTGTCAACATCATCTTCGCTAGCAGCTGCAGTTCATCAGCAGCAAGAAGGTGACCTGCCAGAGTTTGAGCTAGATGAGGTCATGCAAGAAGTTAGCCAAATCATGAAGGATAGGGCATATTCCAAAAGGCCCTACCAACCGGCAAATTAGAGATCAAGAAATTCAGATCCGTTCTGTGAATTCCACAGAGAGAAAGGTCATTTAACTGAAGATTGTAAGGCCCTTCGGTGATTGGTTGAAAGATTGCTCGTCGAGGGCAAGATCAACGACCTGGTCAAGAAGATTGATTCTTCGAAACCTTCCACCTCCAAGGGCAAGGAGGTGGCTGAAGGTCAGCTGGAGTGCATAGAGATAAATGATGAGGGCCGTCTGGGGCCCATTGATATTCCAAGTGAGTGCATCGATGTCGTTGACGAAGGTGTCCTTGGAAGACTATTCTGAAGCAAAGAGGACACATTTCTTGCGTCATCAGCTATGACCAATCGCAGCTCCTCAAAGCCCCTCGCGATCGTGACCGGTTGCTCTTACTTTACTTTACTCTTCAAACATTCTCTTTTTCAACACTTCTGAGTGTTTCGTTTTTCATTCAATAGAGCTTACGTCAGAGACCTCATACTGACACAGTTCCCTTTTTGTGATACTTCTCCTCCATATTTTTCTTTTTGCCGAAGAGATCACTAAACCACCGAGATATCGCCAAGTCTTTCTCAGTGCCCCCTCGAGATTGTCCTTTGGCGTAAAACCACAATGACCACGTATGATCAGGAGTTTCTCATATGTGTAGTGGGGGTCGTTCAACTCTCGTGCGGAGGATGACGGGGCTTCGGATTCCAGCCGATGTCTAGTGCAGTGTGTGTGCCTAGGGGAGGCAGCCTGTGATAGTTCTATCGTGCTCCGTTAGGGATACGTTACAGTTACGATGATCTTTGTTTGACAAGCAATGACGATCAAGTGTAGCCTTGTCTCTTCGATCATCTCACAACTGTGACGGCCGAACACTCTATGGTACTCTCGATCCGTGCCTCCGCGGGACTCACAACTCCGCTGATCAATCCGCAGACAAGGAATGGGCCACTTAGCGCAACTAGTCTAATTGATCAGCGATGCTTGTAACCCGAGGCAAGAGAGCAGTGCATCTGTCGCTTCCTTCTCAGGAATTACCTTTTTTGCACATGTTTCCCTTTTGTGCTTTGTCAAGGGAATGCGGCCAACCCGCTTTGGATAGGACTACACCCTGGATGACTTTGGCAAGTGATGCATAAGGCCCACGGAGAACATCTGTGGCAGCATTCAACCTTTTTAGTTCATCCTCGGGGTGTAGCCCCTCTTTTCTTTTTTACCTTCTTACAGGTTAACATGTTAAATCCAACCTATTCTAAGGATCTGCAATATCTTTCTTGACTTATGATCATCTTATATGCGCTTCCTGCATAAGCTTTTATCAGATGATAATCAACAAGTTCTCTTATCAGATGTTAGCCATACATCATTTATTCAAAGCATATGGTTCTTCTTGTTTGACAAGCCATGCCATCATAAATCTAATTTCGGATTTTCTTATCTTGCTGATCTGGATTTCATGTTGACATTATGTCTTGATCACACGAGACAATCATATCGCGGTTTGATCTTTATTCAGTTGATAGCAGAGTTTGTCAGGTATCTCTTCTGTTATCCGATTATATCTTATCATATCAACAGTCAACATCCGCAGGTTCCTCTCAGGTACTTGCAGCTTATTTTTTTTCCTATCTGCTTGCTCACTCTCCTTTTGCAGAGACTAGCAGACAGTAGCAAGTTCCTCTCAGGTACTTGCATCTTATTTTCTTTTCATATCTGCTTACTCACTCTCTTTTTTTGCAGAGACTAGCAGACAGTAGCAAGTTCCTCTCAGGTACTTGCAGCTAATTTTCTTTTCCTATCTGCTCACTCACCCTACTTTTGTAGAGATTAGTAGATACCAGAGAGTCCCCTTCAGCTCAGGTACACGCAAGATGTACCTCCTTTTGCCTGCATTGACTTTTCTTCACAGGTAAAGGATAGGCACTAACAGATTTTTCCGAGGAGAAACATCAGGTTCTACCTCTCCTAATCTCTAACTTTTTTCTCTCCTGATTTTTGAGGGGAGGATCACGATTTTTGTGGGTCTCCTACTTTTTCGAAGTTCCCTTCGGAACTTAAAAAAGTGTGGGGATTATGTTAACCCCAAAATAGGCAATCCTCTCCAAGGTGCCCAATTTTTTCTGCTTTTCTCTTACAAGTTCCCATCCGCAAGGAGCAGGCTACCCATGATGTCCACCATGTCCGCGCAAGGCGGACTAACGAGTCTAAAGTCGCTCAAAGACGGATGCTCCGCTAGCCGCCCGCCAGGGGCGGCCTCCGTCTGCCGGGCGAACTCCTCCTGGAGTCCGCCCAGGCCGCCCGCCAGGGGCGGCCTCCGCCTGTCGGGCGGACTCCCCCTGGAGTCCGCCCAGGCCGCCCGCTAGGGGGCAGCCTCCGCTGGCCCCCCGCCAGGGGCGGCCTCCGCCTGCCGCGTAGACTCCCCCTGGAGTCCGCCCAGGCCGCCGCTAGGGGGCGGCCTCCGCCTGCCGGGCGGACTCCCCCTGGAGTCTGCCAAGGCCGCCCGCTAGGGGGCGGCCTCCGCCTGCCGGGCGGACTCCCCCTGGAGTCCGCCCACTAGGGGGAGGCCTCCGCTGGCCGCCCGCCAGGGGCGGCCTCCTCCTGCCGGGCAAACTCCCCATGGAGTCCGCCCAGGCCGCCCGCTAGGGGGCGGCCTCCGCTGGCCGCTCGCCAGGGGCGGCCTCCGCTGGCCGCCCGCCAGGGGCGGCCTCCGCCTGCCGGGCGGACTCCCCCTGGAGTCCGCCCAGGCCGCCCGCTAGGGGGCGGCCTCCGCTGGCCGCCCGCCAGGGGCGGCCTCTGCCTGCCGGGTGGACTCCCCCTTGAGTCACCGTTATGCTCTCTAGTCTTTTCTACTAACACTTCTACCTCCTTCTCATTGCTCTCATCGTCTTGTTTTTCATCTTCATTATTAACACAAGGTCTATGATCTTCTAAATCATTTTCTTCAATGTTCTCGTTAGCTGGTTTATTAGTCAAATCGCTTACAAGTTCTTTTCCGCTACGTAGGGTGACAACCTTGCATTGTTGGTTGTCTCCCTTAGGATTTGGAGTGGTGTCAGATGGAAGTGTGCCCGGTGGTCTAAGACTCAAGGCGTTGGCAATTTGACCTAACTGGGATTCTATCATGCGTAATGACCCCTCTAGATTAGAAATACATACATCTCTCTTTTGCATCGACTCTATAATCATCTCATCAGTCAGTTTCCTAGGAATACTAGGTTGATTAAAAGCATTATTCTGTCGTGGATGTGGGTTGTTCAGATTAAATTCAGGTGGATGGTTTGCTCCCGCATTATTCTTCCAAGAGAAGTTTGGATGATTTCTCCACTCGAGATGGTAGTGGTTTGCAAAACCTGGTGGTACTTGCCTTGGTTGGCCTCCGATATAGTTCACCTCCTCCGTTATTTGATTAAGTTGTTCAACCGTTAGGGGTGCATTAGGTGTAGAGGTAGACCATAAATATAACCTCTTATTAATTAGATTAAATTGGGATGACATTTGTGCAGCTAACGATGTAATCTGGTCCACTTGATGGACTCCAGCCGGTTGAATATTACCTTGTCTTTCATAAGCCTGATAATTATTAGAAGTAAGATCTTCTAATATTCCGTAGGCATCTTCGGGATATTTCTTCATTAAGGAACCTCCTGCGGCTCCGTCAACTAAAATCATGGTTGCCGTTTGCAAACCATTGTAAAATATAGAGACTTGTTGGTGTTGGTGCAACCCGTGGTGTGGACATTTTCGTAACAACTCTTTAAAACGCTCCCACGCTTCATAAAGAGTCTCCCCAGGATTTTGCATGAAAGTAGTTATGTCCCTAATGAGTTTTGCAGTCTTCGAATGTGGGAAATACTTATTTAGAAATTTTTCAACTAGTTGTTCCCATGTGGTGATAGAGTCATTGGGTAATGAGTCTAACCAATCTTTCGCTCGTCCCTCTAACGAAAAGGGAAATAGTCTCAACAAAATCGCATCTTCGGATGCTCCATTGAATTTGAACATGTCACAAATTGCTAAGAATGTACGTAGGTGAGAGTTCGCATCTTCGTGACTAAGACCCCCAAATTTGTTATGTTGCACTTGTTGCATAATTAGTGGGTCCATTTTAAAGTTATTTGCCGCAATTGCGGGTCGCGCGATACTAAAGTGTAAACCTCCTCTTAAAGGTGTATTATAATCGCGACGCGTCATTCGTGGCGCGGCGTCTTGACCATTATGGTCCACTTGTCCTTCATGATTGTTCAAGTTCTCGTGATCATTGTTATCCATCTCTTGATGAATAATATTCAGCGTTCTACAAAGTTTTCTGTTTTGCCTACACGTACGCTCTATTTCTGAATTGAAAGGCAAAAGTTCAGTAGTTCGAAGTCTGGACATGCACAAACAGAATTTCAGATAGCAGTAACACACAAACAATACAAGATAAAACAACAAAACAAGAACTTGAGCTCTAAATACTCGGGTTTAACTAATATCGCAAGAAATAAAACACTAAATACGTCGCACCTCCCCGACAACGGTGCCAAAACTTGATACGTCCAAAACTGTATACGCAATTTACCGCAAGTGTACGTGCCGTGTCAAGTAATAAATAGTAAGTAAAGATCGTTCCCTCGAGGAGATGGTGGACTCAGCGCTTGCAATTACTAGTGCTGCCTTTTCTTTAAAGTCAAGTGGAATAAGATGATGTTTCGAAATACTAAAATTTTAAAGTAAAACTTCTAATTACTCGAAATAAACTATAGAACCGGGAGAATAATACTTTGTTATCAGAGACCAAAGATAATCTTGTATCGTGATTTCCTAAGTCTAGCGTGACGACTCTTGTAGATAGTTTTGCGATGATGAGTGGTGATACGTCTGGCAACGATTTTAGAATAGAAATCCATACCTCTCGATATCGGAAGTCCCTAGTTCTCTATTACCCCGGAGGTGAAATAAGAGCCGCTTAAAGATTGAAAATCAAAGTTACTAGTATCAAGGGGAAATCTCTTTCTCCCTTCAAATACTATACTGAATCCACGATATACTTACGCGACTCCTCTCTCGATTTATGAAGCGCAGTAAAAAGATAAAATCTCGGCCAAAGATTTCAAATTAAAGATCATGAATTAAGCACAAACATTCATCAATCATTCACAAATCCAGAAATTTAAGTAATTGTCATCACACTTGACGAAGTAATCTCACGATACAAGATTAAAACAAATTAGTTCATCACGATGGATGGAGCACACCAACAAAAAAGAAAGATCTTACAGCGCATGATGGAGCAAAAGCAAAATAATGCAGGAATTCGCTCTCCGGAGTGTGCCGAACCAGTCCGTCTTCAAGATCCGGCGTGCCCTAATTCTTCTTCTCCAAGACAAGCCCTTTTTTTCTTTTTTTTTTCTCCTCTTTTTTGTTCTACTCCTCTTCTGGCCGAAAATCCCCTCTAAAAACGTCAGCCCCCCTTTTGAAAAGGTGTGATCTTTCATATTTAAAAAGGTGACAGTTTTTATTTTAAAAGTCTGAATTTTCGGAACAGCTGATGTTGCAACATCAAAAATAGGTTGTTGCAACAACCTCCTTAGACAAAAATGAGAATTTCATCTTTTCTTCTCCAAATCAATTTCTTTGGTGTCACCTGCATGGAAAACTATAGAATATGATCAAATAAGTAAAATATTCCTCAAATATAGATTTTAATCATATTTTTATCAATTAACTTCAATTTGCTCTCATTTTTAATAAATATCAGAAGAAATAATGGGCTTAGATAACTTCTATTGAGAAGTTATCATCCGCCCAAGCCGCCCGCTAGGGGGCGGCCTCCGCCCATCGGGCGGACTCCCCCTGGAGTATGCCCAGGCCGCTGGCTAAGGGCGGCCTCCGCCTGCCGAGCGGACTCCCCCTAGAGTCCGCCCAGGCCGCCCGCTAGGGGGCGGACTCCCCCTGTAGTCCGCCCAGGCCGCCCGCTAGGGGGCGGACTCCGCCAGCCGGGCGGACTCCTTCTGGAGTCCACCCAGGCCGCCCGCTAGGGGGCGGCCTCCGCCAGCTGGGCGGACTCCCCCTAGAGTCCGCCCAGGCCGCCCGCTAGGGGGCGGCCTCCGCTAGCCGGGCGAACTCCTCCTGGAGTCCGCCCTGGCCGCCCGCTAGGGGGCGGCCTCCGCTCCGTCAGGGGCGGACTCCCCCTAGAGTCTGCCCAGTTCGCTCAGGATCCGTCTGCTTGCTCCTCAGGTCGCTCAGCCTGCCTGCCCTCTTCTAACTGCCAACCGGAAGTCTGTCCCAGCAGAGAAAAGGCCAGTCGGCGGAGTCTGCCGAGGTCGTCGACCTCATTTTCTCAGTCCGTCGTGTCCACCGAGGTCATCGATGAGGACGTCACTGGGCCCGCTTCTAGAAGATTCTCCCCGGGCATATAAATAGCCCCCAAGGCCTCTCATTCTGCACGCGTGGGAGGAGAACTGCCACCTTGATAAAAGTCTACGGACACAGTTTTCCAGTTCGTCAAAGTTGATCAAGCAAGATCTGCGGCCTCAGTTCTCCAGTCTGCCCAGGTCGTCAAGGGCTGTGGACTTAGTTTTTTCTGTCAGCAGCAGGCAGCTTGAGCAGCCTCCGCAGCCTCCAAATTCCAGTTCTCCCAGGTCGTCAAGGGCTGTGGACTTAGCTTTTTCTGCCCTCAGCAGGCAGCTTGAGCAGCATCTGCAGCCTCAGTTCTCTAGCCCTCTGCAACCTCTTTTACTTAGTCTCTGGCAACTCTTCTTCCTTAGCCGCCAGCTTCCCCATTGTACCCTTTACTATTTTTTCATGTAATGGTGCAATAACAAGTTGTAACCCTACTTGATTAAAGGAAAAGCCCGTCGCAAGAGTGGCATTCAAGCCGCGGTGGGCGAAGTTTGCTGTTGCCGCTGCTAGCGGCCTCCTCTCTTCTTCTCTCCTCTCTCGGCATCAACCTACAAAGCTAACCATCAAAGTAGCTGTCTGATCGACAGTACCTGAGCAAGATTCTCCTCTATCCCCGTAACCCATCTTCCTTCACCCTTAGCTTGTGAGATCGAACAACCCGTTAACTGGTCGGTGTCGCATTTCGCGCATCAACAATCGTCACAGGGACTCAGAGGAGGAAGTAGCTAGGCTCACTGCTGTGCTATCTATTCGGGTCAAGAGGAAGGATTTTGGTGAGCTCCACCATTTTCTTGGACTCGAGGCAGAGAGCCAGAAGAATGACGTGCTCGTTTTCTAGAAGGGTTATGCAGAGAGAATCGTCAAGCGATTTTGCATGTGGGAAGAGAAGAGCATTTTTACTCCTCTGAAGGTCAGTCTGAAACTTTGGCGGGATGAGGAAAGGATTCTTACAGACCTTTTGGTGTTCCAGGATCTCATGAGGAGTCTTATATATCTGACCATCACTAGGCCGGATATTTCTTATGTTGTGGGCCGGGTTAGTCGATATATGACGGAGCTACTAAAAACCTCATCTTATGGCGACTAAAGGTATTATGAAGTATGTCAAGTCTGTCTTAGAGATGAGTATATATTATAAGGACGCAAGCTTCAGCCTTCACGGCTACATGAATATTGATTATGGAGGAGATATAGATGATCATAAGTCGACATCTGGTTACGTCTTCTTCACGGGATCGATAGTTATTTCTTAGTTTAGTAAGAAGCAGGATTCAGTGTCTGTCTTCACTATAGAAGCAGAATACAAGTCTTCGGCCTTGGCAGCTCAGGAAGCCATCTGGCTTAGGAGATTAATGGATGAAATCCATGAGGAGGTGTGATGTCCTACTCAATTTCGCGGTGACAATGAGAGTGCTCTTAAACTGGTCAATAATTCAGTTTGTCACGCCGAACGAAACACATTGAGATCGAGCATCACTTCATTTGAGAGAAGGTGTTGTAGGGGTCTCTAATAGTTGAGCATGTGCGGAGCGAGGACAAGGTCGCAGACATCTTCACGAACTATCGAAGGGATTATTTATTCGGTTGCGAGGGTTGCTCGAGCTGGTTTCCACTTTCCATTTCAAGGGGGAGTGTTAAAATTGTTGATGTGGGAATAGACTAGAGTGTGGGCGGTTTGATTGGGCAGACCACATATTCTGCTGCCGACCTGGCGTATAGCCTTTGGCGGGTTGCTGGTTATCTCTTGCGGTCTAGCTCAGCAAGCACCCTAGATTGAAACCGGGCGGTTAGACTTTTCTAACCGCTACTATGGCAGTTTGGTTGGTAAGACCGAACAGTCCGCTTTGAGCTTCAGGTTCTCTGGCTTGCAAGAAGGCTGGCGGTTAGCGCGGACTATGGTGGCTAACCGCACGGTTTGCTGAAGCCTTCTCGGGCAGGTTGATAGTCAGAGTCCTCTGGTATTGTGGACTTGGTTCCGTGTGACAAGTCCAAAGTTGTTGTTGCCTAGCTCGCCGAGTTCACCTGTTGTGCAGCCTACTTCTAATGCCCGCCGAGTTCGACAAGTTGGTCCTGTGATAAATTCAAGGTTGTTGCCCAGCTCGTCGAGTTCGCCGGTTTGTGCGGATTGTTTTTGTACGCGCGGACTAGGAGATGTGTCTGCAAGGCAATGCGATCTGGTGGCAATGTCTGATATCCCTCTAGTGTTGTGTTCACCGTTCTTGATGAATTTATGGTTGCCTTCTAAGCCTGGTGGACTGGTCCTTTCCTCTTTTGCGGACTAGTCGTTCTTTCTGCCCTTGCGGACCGAGAGGTGTGTCTACAATACTTTGCAGACAGTTTTCTTCAGTGACGGACTGATACTGGTATCCGTACTATGCAGATACGTGATGTTAGTTGTAAGACTGTCGAGCGATTATCATATCACTATGGGTGGTGACGGAACTCCTCCTCACACCTATAAATAGGAGTCCTCGACTCATCATACAAAACAGTAAACAGTGAGAACTTGCTCGCACTTATAATTTGCAGCTACTGTTTTCTAACCGCTACGACTAAGGAAGTTGACTCTGTGCAGGCTGTGCGGCTAATATCAGGCGGCTAAGCAACTAGTGAAAGCTTGGTGTGGAACAGTTCGCGGATAGCAGTCAGCGGATAACAGCAGGTCGCGGTCTCTACGACTTGAAGTCTCTTCCTCCGAGTTGCGGTTAAGCAGTGCAGTTCGCCTGGTCTATCAGCGGGATCTGTTCAAGTCCTTAAGTTTTCAATAACAAACAGTCCGCGCGGCTGGTTGCAGTTATGCGACTTTGGCGGTCTCGGCGGACTCAGCTTTTGGATTGGCGACTTGTGCGGTTACAGCTTGTTGTCTGTGCGGTTAACTTTTTGTTGCAGATTTCTGTTTCCTTTGGTTACATTGTGAATCATGTCTCACAATGTATTCCTCGCTCTGTAAAGAAGTTTTTAATTCTAATTGGAGACACTTGTGCTGCTGTTGCTACAAATTTCTACTTGTCTTTGCTTGTGGTTGAGTGTTCCTGCGACCTCTTGCGGCTTCCCCCGTAAATTTTTTTCAACTGGACGTGACGACGGATGGAAAAGGAGTTAGACATGACCGAGATTATGACCGGAAGGAGAAGGCTATGTTAGCGGACGACGTCTTTTCGCTGTTCTCCCTTTGCACTGTTCTGAACAGAGGTGGAGAAGGCGGAAAATGATAAAACACCGAAAGTCGTCGGTGCTACGAGAAGTGTGTCGGGATCCCAAATTAGGAGATCAACACAATTATATTACAAGTGTGCCGCTCTGAAAAACAATAAAAAGGGCCTTAAGCCTTTTATTTGATCAAAGGGGATGGAGAAAAAGAAAGGAGAGAGTGTTCAAAGGTTTTATGATGAGTTGCAGATTTATACGAGTCCATCGATCTCCAAGCTAGCTAGGCGTGAAGATCCAACTCAGCGCTCAACCTCCCGCTTAGCACGCTTTCTCACGTGCACGCTCCATCTTCAAGTCTGCTCATGGTGTACCGTGTACGCCTCCGTGCTCTGCTTCGGCGCGCTTCGCCGGGCTCCGCGTTGGCACTTTTTTCGCCGCGCTTTGAATAGCTAATAATGTAAACGGGTGGTGTTGGTCTGTCACACTCTGAATAGATAATCTTGCTACTAGTGGATTTTGTCACAGTTGGGTCTGACTCGTTATTTTTTTCTTTTTCACATTGTTTCACGTAAAAGTCTTGTTGTCTGATGTCAGTTCTCTATTTTGACTTTTTGCACATTCAGCTCACTCCCGAGCTAAAATGATATGATTCGTCTGGTTCGCAAGAGCACTGAATGACCCGCGACAAAAGTCAAATAAAACGCCACTGGGCTGTAACATAGACTTCTCATTTTTGCTCCTAATAAAACAGGTACACAATTAAGACACCGCACACTCTCTAGTTCCCTCTAGAATTTAAATATAATTTTTTTGCATGTTTTGCACACAACTGCACAAACAACTGCTCTCAGTTGCATGTTTTGCTCTCAGGGATCGTACTTGAGCTTTGCAGAGCCTAAATATATGGAATGTTCATATTTTTGTGACTCCCAAATATTTTTGACTCCATCCATTACATTTAACTGGCTGAGGTTGTAACCCCATTTATAGGGACCATGTACTGGAATGCTTAAAATCTTTTTTGTTTTTGGGTGGTTTAGGGAATATCCTTCATGTGAATGTGTGTATCTCTGATTTTAATTTATATATGAAATTGGTTAGATTTGATTAGTAATTGCTATATATGGTCCTCTCCCACTCTATAAAACCTTCCAAAAAAACCCAAAAAAAACCCAAAAAAAACCCAAAAAAAACCCAAAAAATATGTGATTATTGATGGAGACAAGTCCATTAACAGCATAACTGGGGTGTGAATAGCCCACTCACCCATGAGCCGCCGCATGCGGGATCGGTGCGCGCGATCTGCGAGCCGGGATCCCACTCCCCCTAACCGTCCGGGCCGGCCCCTCTCTCCCTCTGCCGGCCAGCCGGCTCAAACCGGCCCAGCTTTCAGCAGGCCGAGAGGCCATGCCCCACGGCCGCACGTCCGCGGTCGTGGGGCGCGGCGGCCCCGCCGGCTTCCCCGGCCAGCGGGAGCGCTCCCTCACGCGGCCACCGCGGGAGGTGCTGGGCGCGGCCGGCCATGCCCGACCTTCCGACTGGGAGCGCTTGGACGGCCGAGCCCGGCTCAAACCGGAACCGGCCGGCGGCACCTTGCTGCCGGCCGGTGCAGGTCTCGCGGCTGGTGCCGGTCTCACGGCCGGTGCCGGTCTCGCGGTCGGCGACCGGCGCCGACGTTGCGCCAAGCGCTCGACGCCGGGGAGGCGCCCGACGTGCCGCCCGAGCACGGACAGACGGCCCATTTCGGCTCTGGCCGACCAGCCGCGCCCCCGGCCGGCGCCACGCTGGTTGCCCGCCACCGCCGCCAGGGCTGGCCACTTGTAAGGTTGTGGCCGATCGCTTCCCTTGTCCGCCTTGGGCGGCGTCTCCACCGTCCTTGCCTTCGTTCCTTCTCTCCAGCGTCCGATCAATCTCCCGCAATCAGGACCTTCCATTACATGGGTAACCACCAGCGTAACCACCTCCATAAAGGGGAAAGCCTTGACTTTAATTGGGGCCTACATTTAGTAAAAATAATATTCGAATAATATGCGCTCCGAACTATAAGAAGCATGGTCTGCATCCAATAATTTGGGCGGTTACGGTATGCAGATAGTCGTGTAACTACCGTGATCACCACCTAGAGGCTATAAAAAGCTTCCTCACCTTCGCATCCAGCTTAGTCCTGAGAGAATCTAAGACATGTACATAGCAGGTCGACCAAAACACCCGAAGGTGTCCAACGCTGGGCTTCTCCTTAAACATCAGCTCATGAGGAGACTTCATATTGATCGGACTCAAAGGCATTCAATTGATGACATATGCTGCGCAGGCCATCCCTTCTTCCTAGAAGGACATAGGAATGTTTTTGGCATGAAGCCAACACTTACAGATCTCCATCAAATGACGGATCTTCCACTCTGCTGCTCTATTTTGTTGTGGAGTATGAGCACGTACAAGTGAGCTCTCTCCGAATTTTGTGCTTCCTGTAGAAGTTAGAGAACTCGTTTGAAACGAACTCCCCTCCGTTTTCTGTTCTCAACTTCTTTATCTGCAGACCAAGTCAGCCCTCCACTAGCTCCTTGAACTCCACGAACAATTGAAACACGTCCAACTTCTCCTTCATGAACTACACTCATATGTACCTAGTATAGTCATCAGTCAACACAATCATTTATCTGTTGCATCCAAGACTGGCGGTGACAGTCGGTCCCATCAGATCACCATGGATGCACTGCAATGGTGTTTTACACCTGGTCTGTGACTTGTCAAATGGAAAGCGATATGCCTTACCATATTGACACCCCACATAAATATGATTGTCCTTGAAGGATGACAATCTTGACAAGCCTTTCACAAGTCTCCTAACCGTCATAGCTTTCAACTTGTCCATCCCAACATGTCCTAGCCTCTCATGCCAGATAGATGCACTATCATTGGCCCTCATTCGATCAATATAGGAACTTTTTGATAACACAAATAAGTCCTTTACCCTTCTCCCAACATGAGCAATGTCAGCCTTCACCGCTAACACATTGCGGAGAAACTTCACTTCTGTCGGACCGAACAGAACGTGATAACCCGCATCCACCGCATTGGTCACTGAGAAGAGGTTCTTCTTCATGCCCTGAATGTGATACACACTCCTCAAGGTGAGTGAACCCTTATCACTGCCCAAAGAAATGACGTCCTCCTTCTCGATTGCATGAACAGTATCATCAGCGGTAATAATAGCATCATTACCTTAGTACGTCTGTAGAGAAGAGAACTTTGAATCATCCACCGCGAGGTGATGACCACACCCCGAGTCCACGATCCAGTCATCTTGGTAGTTGATGGCGGACAAAGTACAGACATACGTGTCTGTCATAAAAGCATTTCCCCATCCTCCTTCCTTAGCCTTGGAACCACCTTCTTCTTTACCTACAACGTGCCCTGGCTGAAGTTTGACTTTGCAGTCCTTCTTGAAGTGATCTGGCAGATTGCACCTATAGCACATTGGTCCTTCCTTCTTTCCTCCATGCTGATTAGGAGCATAACTCCTCTCTTGCTGATAAGAGGTTGAAGGACCATTGCCAACAAACGTCTTCTTCTTCTTCTTCTTCTCCTACCTCTTCTTCTTCCCTGAAAAGAGAGCATCACTATCTCATCCAAAGATAGTAACTTCATTCATCTATCTTGCTAGGCTCTCCTGCGAAGCCAGCAGGTTCTCTAGCTCAAGCAATGATGGCTGAGTGGACTTGCCTTGAACAGAAGTAACGAAGGCGACATACTCCTTCCGCAATTCACGGCTTACGTGGCTCTTAAGCTTCGTCTCTGAAATCGGCTCATCAGGGTTCAATGCTAAAATTTCAGCACATGGCTAGGTTCTTTATCTTCAGGAAGAACGTAGAGATGGATAGATTTTCCTAAGTGGCTCTCGCTAACTCATTCTCCAGGAATTATAGTTGTGCTACATTCTTTTTATTGAACAACCCATCAGGGGAAGTCCAAATCTTAGTAGCTGACCGACATCCTATAATGTGGTCAAAGAGCTCTGGTAAGATAGCTCGCTTAAGAGCAAACTTCGCCTTAACGTTTGTCTTCCTCCAAGTTCCCACCGCTTCAGCATTACCAATGACAACAGTCACTTTTTGCTTTTCATTTCCACAGATGACCTCCCAAAGGTCCTCTCCCAGAAGATAACTTTCCATGCACGACATCCACTTCTTAAAGTTGGTCGGCGTCAAAAGTTCAATTCCAAGACCTCTTGCAAATCCTCCTTACATTACACAAACCCTGGTCTCCTTAACTCATAAAAGCAAAAAAGCAACTTTGAAGGTTGATCACTGCTCAGACCTCTGTTCCCTCTGATACCATGTAAAAATTTGTGGAGAGCGAAAAACGGGAACCAGGTCGTAGGAACACTCAACCTAACCAATTCAAATAAACCATATGCAAGTAGAAGTGCAAACAAATCTTGTACTATCAAACTTCTTTACAATGCGAGACATACATGACGAGACATGATTCGCCAATACAACCGATGGAAACAAAAACATACAAGGCAAAAACTAATCGGGAGGATAGAATTAGTAACCGCCAACTCTGTTGAACTGAACTAAGGAGTCTGTTGAACTGAACTAAGGAGTCTGTTGAGGCCGTCAAGTCGCCAGACCGCAACCTAACTACGCGGACACCCCGTTATTCCAAGCTAAAGAACTCTATCTGTAATCTACAAGACGCATAACCGCGAGGTCGCCTAGCCACCAGATAGCCGTGAACAGCTGTTGTCGAACTGAACAGACAGATCGCCAGAAGCGAAATATCTTATTGAATTGAGAAAGATTATCAATGAGAAGACTGCCTGGTCGCAAGCCGCGACCTACTACAAACTGTCGATTGTATCTGCAACTACCCACACTGATCCCTAACGTAAGTCAGAATCAAGTCACTGGCTACTCAGCGTTAGCCGCACAATCTACAACAGCAAAACCGGTTAACTTCTCAAACCGCGTGGATATAAAAACATGTCCGCAACAACAACCCGATCTCACTTACTGTTCATTTGGTTATCTATTGATGTGATGGGGGGTCCTATTTATAGGCGTGGAGAGGAGTGTGGTCACCTCCCAAACCGATGGGATCACCACCCATCTCGCAGCTAGCAGAAGACATATCCGCACAGCGTGGACACAAAGCTAGTCCACCTTTATCGCCCCGACAAGGCCGGACAGAAAGCCTATCCGTTTTGATACCACCATCAAGGCCAGAACCAGGAATTATCCGCCACACCTACGGACACTGAAACCAGTTTGCAGCACCATGCAGACACTGCTCCAGTCTGCATCACCATAGCCCGAGACTAAGGCACAATCCCGCTTAGTTGAGTTGTCGGATAGACAGACAGTCCACACACTTCAAGCCTATGACGAGCACAAACCAAGCTGTCAAGATGCCGAACTAGACGAATATAAAAGCAGTCTGCGCTACCCGTGCGAACACCCGGACTGAGCACAACCAGACTTATTACAAAACATGACCAAGTCCACACCACCAAGAATCCATTCTGGCGGACTCAAACACTAGTCCGCACTAATCAAAGAACTCTGTGGTCTCCATTAAACCGCTCACTAGAGAACAAAATCACAGGCACAACACTATGACGATCTCGTGACCTCCAGAAAAGTCTGCAACAGCCGGACTCGGCGAACTCCAGATAAGTCTGCAACTACCGTATATAAACATCCTATCTTCCTGGTTACATCCTAGGAACAGGTAGACTCAAACACTAGCCGAACTTGCTAGTCGCAATACCTGTCCGCGCAATCTGCTGCATCAGTCCGCACGGACAGTCCGCATAGGCCGCCACTTTCACTTCAAAAATTTCAACAAGAAGCTTCAGAAGAGGAAAAATGATTCATAACTGGTATTCTCCTCGCTACAACAATCAAACTCAATGGTATGAAAAATTTCTTGATTTCACTAGCCTTGTGTTGAAACTGAATCTCGGTCTCAAGAAAAGTTTGGACTCAGGGGGGGGCAACTTGCACCTACTTCTCTTTAACCTAGGCTCTTGTCTAGAGACTAAGAACTATAGGATAGACTATGAGCTACAACGAGGAGGTCTCGCTACACATCTAGAAGATCTAAGAGAGTTTTTCCTCCCAAACCAGTGCTGGAGTCGGACACCTTGGAGGGTCCTGGAAGCCAACAAAGCTGACCAGAGGAGGAAGAAACTAAAGAACCGATACTATCCAAAGGTGCCCTTGTGGTCTATTTATAGTTTTTTAAACCTGGCATGCAAATAGCGGAATCTCTCATTTTGGTTCTACTATACGCAGCCCAAAGGGGTTTGCCAATAGCGAAACTCCACTTCTTAGAGAGGCTATTAGCAGACCAACATGGGCCTCCTGGTAAAAACATTGATGAGTGAGTGGTTCCTGCGGCTACCACTCGCCTGGGGCGGCAAGTTCCTAATGAGGCCAGCACTCGCCGCCACTCCAGGGCTGCGTGCGAGTGTGGGCCTGTTTACCCCCACTCGCCTCTCCCCTGCCTTAGATCCTGGGGCAAGTGCGGGCCCACGTCCCCTACTCGCCCCCATGCTCTTCGGCGGCCCGGCCTATGCGAGTCAGACCAGGGTTCCACCCCACTCGACCACCCAAATCACCTAAGCTTAAAACTGCTCTTGTTGCCGTAATCTTCTTTTGAGGGATCGACTCAGAGAATACGGAGTTAATTATACACCTTGTTTTTGAGAAGTTCTAGATTTTGATACGATCATATTTATGTGCTTCTGTAACGCGTTTTTTGGATTCGAGCCCCGTATAATTTCTATTAAAAAAATAAATATAATTTCTATTAAAAAAAGTTTGAAAAGCACTCGCATAATTAAAACCCTAATCACACACACATACATCTTTAGCCACAATTAATCAAAGATACTAATCAAAATAAATCAACTTAACATGTATAATTGAATAATAAACAATTGCTAGAAATCTAAAAGCACGACAATTCAATATCTTCCATTACTGCACAAACAGGCCATAGATTTCCCATGCTGCAGTGAAAGAGAGGGTCCACAGATTAATTCAAAGCCAAATAAATAAATATAAAATAATAAAATAATAATAATAAAATAATAAAATAATAAAATAATAATGATATGAAAGAGGATAAAGGCGAAGGAAGCGGCAAAAGGCCCAATAATTTGGGAAGAATTATTGGATTTGACAGCGACGTCTGCTCATCTGCTAGCCGTCAGTCAGCATCACTGATGGAGTAATGTGGGGGGGAGCCAGGAAAGGTCGCTTTCTAGCTGTTCCTCCCCAAACCCTCATTTATTGCCCTCACATGCATCACCTCCACCTTTTAAGGCTTCATTCATTCAACACATTTTATTTTTTTTGGACTAACACAATGCCCCTAAATAATTTCAGAATTGGGGCCTTGGTCCTAGGAATCTTGCTATAAATATATATATATATATATATATTATTTTTTTGAAATTTTATGAATATATTAGAAAGAAAAATAAGAGCGAAGATACAGAGGAGTGGTAATTCCGAAAGAACGAGAAGAAACTACCCAAAGTTCAAAAAAAAACGTAGAATTCAGAGATGAGATTTTATATATCGATACTATATTAAAAGGGAAAAAATATCATTTGACTAAACATTTAACTTTTTGATTTTACTCTTTGTTATTATAAAATTTAGATTTTTTTTTTATAATTTATGGGTTTTTTATTTGATTTTATATAATGTGTTCTTATATAAATAAAATCTCTTACCTGCAAGAAAAATATGATATCCTTGTTCATCGCAAACCCACCGTGCACACGAAAAAAAATGAGTGACAAGAGCGCGGGATATGTCGTTGTTGGGCGTAGGGCCTGTCACTCTTATAAATAATAGGAAGGTTAATTGATATTTTGCACCGTCGAATGCCATGTTTTGACACACGCGTGCACGCACATGCATATCTATACTATACTGTAAGGGAAAATACCATTTGGTGCTTATATATATTTCATCTTGAATTTTTAAATTTGGCATGTTGCGTCCTCTAAATACTTAATTTTAGGTTGACATTTAACGCCAAAGGTTGAATTTTATGAGGTATTTTCACACTGCATCATTCAAATATCTTTGTATTAATTCTATCTTCTTATACAAAATTAATTTGATTATGTACATTAAAAAAATTTAGTAGATCTCAAAATTCGGGCACGCAAAATACCCCTCAAGATACGCAACATGGGGTGCAAAATGGGAATTTAAAGGCATTTGAAGAGTGCAATGCGTCAACTTTAAGGATTCATAATATTCGGGGGTAGAAAGTGTCAATTACCCTAACTCGAATATGTAGCTCTTCCGCATATGCTCAGTTTAAAATATTATGTAGTTTTTGTTTTGATTTATCAACTGATCATATGTTCAAAGAATATTCGTGAAGCCTTCGCGGGTATGAAGCCATCAAAGTGAGACCTCAATGGCCCATAAAAATGAGAAATAACACTGTTTGTTCTTCTTGGCAATCTAATTTAGGTCACTTTGAATAAAATCTTTTTAAGAAAAATGATCTTAATTGTGTGCATGATTCTATGTGAAGACAATTGGCAAATTAGACTATATATCTATAGTCGCAAATCATTTATAAGTATAAATAATAATTAACTTATGGCGGTGGTAAGAAATCGTCGTTATTCATGAACGTACGTACGACCTCACCTAAGTCTCCATCAACTTTTATGTTCAAAATTATTATTTTTTCTAGCTAAGTATGTGGTGTTCAGAACCATTATCATGTCAAACACATATATTACGGTGGCGATTTTTTCCAAACTCATCGGAGCAAAAATGCCGTGCCAAATGGACCCTTAAATTTGCTGAGGTATATTGATTAGATGTTATAGGTGTTTAACGGGTTAGGTTTAGGATCCGGATGACATCCAATAACCCGTCGTCGGGCATTTAAGATTACGCCTATAAATACCCCCGCTGGGGCAACGTGGATGTCATTTCAAACTTGACAGCCACACGGGATGCTTCGAGCGCACTAACAAATTTGTAGTATTAAGTTATTTACAAGTCATCACTAGAGCTTTTTGTTTGACCCATAGTCTTTGTCAACATAATCATAGTAGAAATTATAACCATTAACTGTTTTTTTGGTAAAATAATCATTGAATTACACAGTTTTTTTGTTGTTGCAATTTTTGTCCAAACATGTCATATGGAGGAAAAAGGTAGCATAGGACATGTATGAGCTGTTGGAGATAGCTCTCTGTCTTCTATTTCACCTAACAAATACATGTATTTTTTTTTTCATTTTGCATGGTATAAAAGTGGTAACAATTACTAATTAAACTGTATTCAAATTTCTAAAATTAATAGCAAGTGGGAGAATCTATATATATATATATAATAGGTGTAAAAGGAAGGCAATCATTATTACTTATATTTAGGTATATTTCATCTTCATTCAAACTTACATTTATTATGCTTAAATTAATATAGGAAGAAGATGATGAGGTTAAAGTAACTTCTATGTGTTCAGTTGCTGAGAATTCCTAGCTACTCTCAGTGTAAATGACTAATGATGGCCAAGTATAAATTAAGAGGAATGTCAGTAAATAAGGGGCCAGGTAGCTGCAACTAGCTAGAATTGTATTAAGGTAGGTAGCTAGAAGGGCTTAATTGACACATGTTCCTTGCAATATGCAGAGAACAATAAGGATCTTATAAATGTACGGAGTGTTATGTAAACTCTTTGTTGTTCTAGGGTTTGAGATATTCTAAAATCCACCTACTTTCTGTAGCCGCCTATGTTTTTGATCTAGTGAAAAATGGATTGATGATGCCAGTGAACGTAGCCTATGTTGATCGAGTTGAACCACATAAATGTATGAAGGACATGACATACGTACGTTCCAATTCAACTATTTATATATATATAGTTGGGTAGCACCTAGCTTTTACTGGAGACTGCCTGGCTAGGCCCAGGCTTGGCTCGGTTTTCATGGGCCTAGCTTGCAAGTCTCAAGGGTGCCCAGGCCTGACCTAGGTTCGGTATAAAAAGCCCAAAGCCTACTTGACCCGGGTCTTGATTAATTGAGTCCGGCAAAATTTATTTGCACTTCTAGTAGATCAATTAAGTTCATTGATATGAGTGTGTTGGCTACTTGGATATGAGTTATTTCAAAGAGATGGTGTGTGAATCAAGATATGTTTTTGTTTTGGGTTGTGTTGTGACTAGTTATAATCAACCGACGTCAAAGAGAGAGATGTCGTCTTATGTAGATAGCAACTACTAGTTTATAAGGTTGCTATGTTCATTAGGAAACTTGATCAAAGGCGGCCAATGCTTAGTTATGGCTCAAGTACTAAGGCTCCATTTGGGGGGACTTATTTTCACCGGTCAAGCAGTTACGACCTCATGAACCAGACCTTAATCAATGCTTAGTCCGGTTCATGCGGTCGTAACCGCTTGACCGGTAAAAAAAGTCCACCCAAACGGAGCCTAAATCAACTCATTGGTGTGCACATTTTATCTTTTTACACATGCAATAAAAATAAACCTTCTTTAAAAAAAAGTTAGTATTATTTTCCAACATTTAGGTCATTAATTTTAAGTAATCTTTTCTTAAAATGTTCTTAATAATATTTTGTCCGATTTTATGTTAAGACAAATAGCTAATAATTAGATCATAATTAAAAGTCCAACTAATTAGACTATATATATGAAGTCACAAATCATTTTAAGGTATAACTAATAATTAATTTAGTTTAATTACATAGTAATTGTGAAAATTTTAATCAGGGTGGGAAGGGTAGGTTGCTCAATAAAAATTGTGAGAAATATATTTTGAAAAGCCTGTCTTCTTTTGAATAGTGTGGTTGTCAGCCCTCTTGTGTGTATTGTATTTGTTTTACATATTCAATAAAAATATATAAACCTTTTATAAAAAAAAAATTGGGAATTTAAACTATTAACAATTTCTTGGTAAAATAGTTAAATTGCACCATTTATTTTTGTCATTTTTGTCCATACATGTCATATGGAGGAGAAAGCTAAAATAGGACATGAGCTAATTGGGATAGCTATCAGTCTTCTATTTTATCTTGCATAATTGCATGTATTTTTTTCATTCTGCAAGGCATAGAAATGATAACTAATACTAATTAAACTGTATTCAAATATCTAAGAATATAAAGTTCAGGTATAATATGATAGATATTCTGCATACTGCTATTTTTTACGACGACATCGTTGTTTGGGCATGACGGGGTGCCCTTTTTGCGGCCTATCTTATGAGGATTTCAGACATGATCTGGGTCGCTGCTCGATGGTTGCTCCTGTTTGGCATTCTTTGATGCTTCCGAATTTTGTTGTCAGGGCCAGATTTTGAGGGGCTTCATTCGGTTCATGACTCCTTAACATCTGATGTTTTTGCCCTTTTGCGACAACTTGTTGGGCTCTATGGTGGCGGCGTAATCGTATGTTGTGGTAGTGTATCCTTCAACCTCTGGGGGAGACGATCTTGTTTCTTAGGTCTGCTATTTGGACTTCATCGGTGGATACTGATGTGCCTCCTTCTGAACGGTGTGTTACTCCCCCATTTGGCGTTATTAAGATCATTTTTGATGGTGCCCTCCGGGTTGGGGCCTCTTTGGGAGGCCTGGAGGTTATTGCGTGTGATTCATCGGGCCATTGCTTGGCATGGCGGTCAAGATGGTGTTTTATGTGTTTTCTCCTGCGGTTGTGGAGGCCCTTGCTGCATGGCTTGCGGTGGAGTTTGAATGGAGTTCCGTGATTGTGGAGGATGATTGTCAAATGTTAATTCACCATTTGGCGTCGGCAAGTGCAACATTCTCATTGGGCAGATCTATCATCCTGGATATCTTAGATATGACATGCATGGTGCCTCTGATGACCTCTGACTTTTCTCGTCGTGCGTCTAATTGTGTCTCACATGTGCTTGTGTTTTTGTCCATATGGATTTTCATGAATGAATTTTCTCCTTTAATCCCCCCCCCCCCCAAATCTTATAATTATTATTATATTATATAATATTGTATAAAGAGCTCATTGTCCTATATAAATCCATCAAAAATATCTTGGATGCCTAATCTTTTTAATGAGAGAGAGAGAGTTTTTTACACTTCTTAAATGAGAGAGAGAGAGAGAGGGCCATAGAGATGGTGCATTTTAATTTTTAGGGTTTTTATTCATTTTTATTTCTGAAATAATGTTACAAAATTAAGTTTTTCTTCATTTTCATATTAATCTCACGGGCAGAACTTAATAGTAGCCGTGTCCAAAAATCCCGATCGGACTGGGCTGAGACCGGGCCGATCGGGCGCGGGCTTTTTGCCAATCGGGCTCGGGCCCCCTCTCGAGAAGGCGGCCTGCTAAGGCCCGCAAGGCCATCCCAGGTTGGGCTGGGCCGGGCCCCGACCGACCCGATTTTCTTGTAGACCGGATTAAAATTCCGCCTATTTGATTTTAATATGCGGGATTAAACCCCCCTCCCCCCTATTTGGAGGAAATCATGCATGTTCCCGCTAGCAGGCGGGATTTCCTGATGGAAATTCTGCCTGCTAGCGGGATTTCCAAGGAAATCCTGCCAGGAGGCGGAATTTTTCGCCGGCCTGGGCGCCAGGCCCAGGCTAGGCCCGGCACCCAGGCTTATTCGGGCCCTACCCGGGCCGGGCACAGAACTAATATTGGGGCCCTGTAAAGGCCCGAATCCCGGCCTATGCCCGGGCCGGGCTTTCCCGGGGGGCCTAGCCGGGCTTTTTTCGGGTCAGACCCTGTCCTTTTGAACACAACTACTTGATAGTACACACTAGCCAAGTCTGTTGCCCGCTACTTTGAATGTCGACATGGGAAGCATGTGCGCACCTAAAATTTTAATTGACGGAAGAAGCTTGTTCGCAACTGAGAGCAGACCGGGTGCTAGTTTGTGCGTGTGCGCTGCATGAATCATTGTATATATTGTGCATACTTCTCTTTAGTAGTCATTGGTCATAATAATACATATGCTTTTGTTTAAAACTGCTTTGATGGGTGTTTGTACTAATCACATCTAATATTTACCATTTTATATGGTATGGTTGACTATAAAAAATGAGCAGTTGACCTATTTTTCTATTAAAACATGGGTAGTTGACTTCTTTCACTAATTCAATTGGATTTAATTCTTTTATTATAGATCTTTTGATATATCATTAATGAAAAATGGACTATATAAACAATATTTCTTTTCAAAAAAAATTCTTTTCCACTTTCCAATGAGCACAGTGAACAACTTTTGAGAAAGCGGAACAGTAGTATAATGGCAACAGCTTTTTTGTACGCAGTAAACGCAAAGGAAAAAAGCAACTTCTGTTTGGCTAAAGGTTTTCTGATTTAGCTTTTTCATAGGATGACGACGATACTACCCCTGCGCCCCGCATTGATCACTTAAATTAAGGCTTTGACGGCGGCGGCGATCGTGAAGAGCCGACCTTGCCTAAGGAAGTTCACTAGCTCTTTCCTTAGTGGCAATCATAATCATTGTCATGCCAAACATACATTCTACGACAATGATGTTTTGTCCAAACCCATCGGAACAAAAAAACACTTTGCCAAACAGAGCCTAAGGCTCCGTTTTGCACGGTGGTGACGGTCATAAAGGCGCGCATAAGTTAAATTGTCATTCGTTAAGGATCACCTAGCAAACATCATCCGTTTGAACATAAAAGTGGATGAAGTTCTTTAGGTAGACGTTAACGAATTAAAATTTAACTCACATGTTCATGACCGCCACCACAGTGCCAAACGGAGCCTAATTGTGACGTATCTTTGAAATCAGTCATTTACAGTTTTACATGTTCTTAAAATCAGTCAATGAAATTATATACCCTGTTTTTAGTCCCTACATTTCAAAATTGGAGACCAAAATATTGCAAGAACTAATTTTAAATATGTAGCAAAATGTTAAAGGGGATTTATTTAAACAAAAAGCTGTTTGGCTGAGTGTTTTGCTCGCACAGCGGCTGGCTGAATACCGACCGCAGCACCTCGGCCCAAAAATTGCTGTTTAGGCCTCATATCATCCTCACTTAGGATCAGTTTGAATTGGGAATGAAGCGATGAGAAATGAAGATAAAGATTTTGTAAAATGTTGTGGTGGTGTCTGCTATGAACAAGATGACCAAAATACCCCCTCTGAAAGAAGCATATAACAACACAAATCAGATTATTCTTAATAATATCTTATTGATTAGGCAAGACAAAGGTTACGACCGTTACCGAGAAAATAAACTAATTTTGGGCATGAAATGCATGAATTTTTTTGAGTGAGATCGGACGTTCACGAATGACAGATCATGACCACCGCGTTCACGACCGCAACCACTACGCCAAACAAAGCATAGATCATTCTCTTACTACGAGAATACAAAAAAAATATTGATGGAATGAAACACAATGATTTTGCGCGCCGAAACATAAATGGAACCCAAAAAAGCAGAGAAATGGTACTCTGGGCGACCAAAAGAAGAGCTCCTTCCTCGGCGAGATCTGCGAGAAAAAAAAGAGCTCCTTCGTCGGGTAAGCAAAATGAAAGCAGGAAAGAAAAAGGTTTCCAATCAGATCGGGCATATGGGTGCTCCTTCCTCGGCGAGATTGAAGAGCAAAAAAGTTTTCGATCAGGTTGAGCAGGGAGCAAAGCGGGCGTAGTTGGAAACAAGGAAAAGGAGGTCAAAACCGAAGAAACACACCAAAATAATAAAAACACAAAGACAATCTTGAACTGTTACCATCCTCATCCTCATCATGAGGCACATATTCTATACTATTCATCATCAAAATCAATCATTCAACACAGAACCCAATCGATCGGTGTATATGCAAAGAGATATGACTAGGGCTGTTAACAAATAGTATAGTTCGTGAATAATTCGAGATTCGATTCATGAAAGATTTGATAAATATTTGTAATTTTCGAATTCGAATCCAAATTCGAATTCGAATAATTTTTGAATCCGAATCCGAATAAATTTATCCTTATTCGAAGTATTCGCGAATAGTTCATGAATAATAAAATTACTTAAATAAAATTATATATATTTAATAAAATTATATATTTAATTATTCCTAATAGAAAAAATCGAATTTGAATTCGAATCCGTGTTCGAATCCGAATTCGAATCTTAATTCAAACCCGAATTCGAATCCAACATTTCATATCGAATTTGAATCCTGAATCTCTGCATTATATGTGAAATTTGGATTCAATTGAAGAAATATTCGATTCGATTCGGTTCATGAACAGCCCTAGATATGACATAAGAACTTATTGACTTGAGAAAATGTGGATTTAAGTATTATATCCTGAGAGCTACAGAGATGACTCAATTGTCCATCTTATCTCTCTCTCTCTCTCTCTCTCTCAAGCAAGAGATATACAACATATAGAAGCCATATAACATCTAGAGCATTCATATATAAACAGGGAATTTCTCTCTCTAGCAAACAGTTGCAGGATTCTTTATATAGATAAGAGCAAGAGCATACATACATTCAGCAATCAACCAAACCGCTTCTTAAATAAAGAGTGTCTTTTGGAGGGATCTTTTGGTTTGATCTTGGCCACCTTCTTCTTGCCATGCCCAGTACTGCATACCAACACAGCAGCATAAACATCAACAAGGGCTAAACTACATGCACACGAGAAATCGATTCGAAAAACTTTTGAGTCAAGTTTGGAACAGGGGATTTGAAACGAAATCGCTCCATATGAAATCGATTTCGAGTTCGCCGGGACATTTGATTATTCAGCTAGAAATAATGCTGAGCAATAAAAAGTGATAATAGCTAGCTCAGTGGTTTTGGGTGCTGTTGCTCATGATGGAGAGTAAGTGTGAATCCTCCTTCCGAAAAATTAATCTTTTTTTTGAACAAGTTTGGGTCAAAGCCAGCTTGGCACGAATTCAAATCAATTATGAATTGAGTTCAACCAGAACTTAACTCAAAACTTTCCGGCTAGAGCGAGCAAAACTCGCTCGAACTCAACTTTTTAATGAATCTTGTACTTTAGTTTGCATACTCTTGCATCAAAAGATTAATAAAAGAATAAGTGGTGAAAAAAATACTTGTATTCCATGTAGACCATCCCGCTCGCTCCAGACAGAGCGCTCATGGACCCAACGGTTCGCCGAGCCTTCAGAAGAGCGATGTCATCTGCATCCTCTTCCAGCTGCTCAAGACCGACGGCATCATCTCCGGCACTCAGTACCTATAGATTGTAAATAAAAGGTTCGATCGACCAACTTGAGTGAAATTGGGAAAGTCGGCGTTAGAAGAACTTTGTCAGAGGGGGAGCAAAAGAAGAACCTTGTTTAGGAGATCAAGTTGCTCATTGAGGTGATATAAGCTCAATTCGGGGCCTGAATCAAGAGGTGGCAAGCTAGTAATTACCTGTCAATGTAGCCATTTTCAATTACTACCTAAAAAAAACTAACACAGGCAGCATCATAGAAGTGAAGTGATCAAAAACAATTTTACAAAAATTGACTAAGAAACTGAGGCTATCGTTTGAGAAATTGACTAGAAATGGATGGCAGAGTATCGTAACATTTTAAAATTTATGTGTATTTAACAATTTTCTGCCTTATTTCATCTTTACTTCCTCTAATTTGTATCTTACGTACTTTAGCATGTATCAGAGCGGTAATAGAGTAAGTTTCTCCTAGGAGAGCACTAATTAAGATTAGTTTTTAATTTTTATCTAGTTTGACTGTAGGGGTTTTTGAAGTACCAAATAAATATTTTTTTTAGGTGAAATTTCTTGTTTTTTTTTTAACTTTGATAGAATAGTCGTAAAACTCTCAAATCGCTTAAGACTTTATTTTAATATGTGTTAGCACCTAGCCTCTATTATTTTCTGAGGGAAGTAAAAAAAAAACTCAGATGTTCATCTGATCAACTCCTCTGATTACAATCCTAGCCATAAATCTCTCATTACAATAGATAAGATTATCATGCAGAATCATATAGCTTAAGCCTAAAATTTCTTTTCCCTTATAGTTTACGTTTATGAGGCGCATGTAATTTAATTTTTATTGAACTTTATGTATGTTGACGCAAATTTATGGGTCATATGTGTAACTGTGTTATGTACATTTACTTTTAATTATGGATCAATGCTATGTTATAAATAGTTATGTGAGACGCCTATGCCATAGTTGAGTTTGGGTTAGCTACTTGGCATAAACCATCATCGTTTACATCTCCACGGCATCCACTTGATTAGTCACATCATCCTTCAACTTTCACCTCCCCCTCCCCCTAGGTATAACCTCATTTAAGCCCTCATTTTGTTCAAATAACCTCAATGTGGTCTCAACATTCCTTCATGTATAACGTCCTCAAGGTCAAAACAATCATCTCACCTCCTTCCCTCTCCTTTATAACGGTCAGAATCCACTCCCTCCTGTCTCCAACTTGTAACTGTCAGACGAAGCCACTATAATCAGCCGCACAGCATATTTAATGAAGATCGACGGCGCACACACATTTATTCGAGTAGGAGGCAGAGATACGCTACCCGTTCGGATGATCTGAGTCCACGGATGTATCTTGATGATCGTCTGAGTCCGTTTCAAGTATTTATTTATTTATTTTTGAGTTGTATTTGACATCCGTTCGGTCCGGACATTGAGCCGTCTGATTTGGATGCCCTAGTTGTTTCCCCAATATCTATGTGTGCAGGCTGCCACTCTGGAATCAAGTTTAGGAATTTAGAACCCCAAAACCATCTGTCACCACGGTGCGATGACGTGACCCCAAGGTGCGATTCCTAGGGCCTTCCCGCGTTCCTTTGTCGCTACTTCTTCCGACCTTTTCATCGCAAGCCACCACTTTTGCCTCCATTCTCATTGCCAGCCGTTGTTTCTTCCGCCATTCTCATAGACGGTCGTTGTTTCTTCCTCCATTCTCATCATCGACCGATGTTTCTTCTGCCATTCTCATCACCAACCGATGTTTATTCGGCAAACCTCAAACCCCACCATTTCCCCCAGCCCAGCGCAGGTGGGCGCTGCCCGGTTCTTCTTGCTGCATACACCACTCTCAACTTCGCGTGCCTTATTTCTCATCACCAACCCTTCTCTTGTATACCCGCAACCTACCCCAATCCCTCTCCACTTCCTCTTCCCCACTGTTTGCCCATCTTCTATAACTCTACCGCAAGCCGCCACCTCTCCCAACATCACCCCCCCCCCCTCCAGTTCCCCATCACCAACAACCACCAACTCGGAACCTCTCGTCCTCAGAATCCCACTATTATCATATTTCACCTCATCCTGCACGTGTAAATTTTATTTTGGAGTTATTGTTTTCTGATGTTGTTATTTGAACTAAATTTAGTTGGATACAGTTATTATATGTTGTGTATTTCGTGCAATCGCATGATTTGTAGAACTTATTTGACGTGCACTTGAAAATACATGCGTTCCAATTGTGTTAATGAATGTTTGCTACTCTATTCTATTTCTGCAAATGAAAGCAATCTTGAATAGGCTCTATTTTAATCAATTAATTATTTTTCAGTTTATAATCAAAAAATTTCAATTTTATTCAGTAATCATTCTGCACTCCATTTAGGGTTGCATCTCAGAGCTTCCCGACTCACAACCTACCCTGCATGCTTTCAATATTTTTCAGTAATCATTCTGCACTCCATTTGGGGTTGCATCTTAGTCATTGGATTGCATGCACGCTTCCACATCATTCTAGGGTTGGTCGTAGGATCATTGCATTCTTCGCGTGTTCACTTGCATTGTCGGTAGAGTTAGGAAATTCACACATCTGTCACTTGTAGATCCATCCCGCATCAGTTGGTATCAGAGCCTCAGGTTCAGGCTTTATTTTGATATTCAATAGTGGAGTTTATATGTTCCTCCATGACTGGTTACAGTTGCCATCCGTCTCTTTTATTTGAGGATCTCAAATACGTCTATACCTAATACCATAGAGCTCCTTTGGAGAGATCTTCATATTATTACGATGATTATTCTCAATCGCAGCACACCACTTCCAGGGATGACGTCAACTCTTCAACATGATTCCACTATGCTAGAGACGATCATTATTATCGTCGTCCCAATCCCTGCGCATGGGCGGACTGTGCTGAGCCTTCGACACTATATGATTAACTTGGGGATGATTACTGCAAGAATCATTATTTCAAGAGATATCTCAAGTATAGGTTTCATGTTGTCACCCCATTGTTTGACGGTTCATCGAGTCCATGGTCTTTTAATTATGGGTGTTGTTACTAGCAAACCCAATTTGATTTCTAGCAAACCATTACTATTAGCAAACCCTCATTCTTCAAAATGGTTATTTGAAAACCATTTTGTTACTAGCAAACCAACATAAATTTTTTAAAAAAAAATTAAATTTTATTTAAAACATTCATTGTTTCAAAATAGCTCACTACATATAATGACATTACAAATGATTTCAAATGTATTCATTTAACCACTTATGTTAGCATTAGAAATGAGTCAAAATGCCGCAAAATTTTGTTTAGTATGTCCAGAACTCCTTTTCAACAAAATATCATCATCTAAATCAATATCTTTAAACAAAATATCATCCGGTTTAGAAATATATTTGATTTCTAATTCCTATAAGGGTGTGTTGTATATGCGAGTTAAGTGTATATAATAATATCCGCGTCTTTTTGAACTGCGTCTTATACGTACATTTTAATGAGAAATGTTCAACATGAAAGCAACTTTCATGTCGAACACTTTTTGATTTGAAGCCATTTCGACCTTCGATTTGGCCCCTGAAAAAAGTCACACCAAACATATATACGGACGACCGAGATCGGCGTGACTTTTTCCGGGGCCAAACTGGGGGGCTTAAACGACTTCAAATTAAAAAGTGTTCAACATGAAATTTGTAGATCTCGACGAGATCTACAACTTTCATGTTGAACACATTTTGATTTAAAGCAGTTTAGATCCCTGATTTGGGCCCTGAAAAAAGTCAAGCCGAAAATCTCTACGGACGACTCGCTACGTGCGTGTCTTTTTTCGGGCCCAAATTGGAGGCCTAAACGGCTTCAAATAAAAAAAATGGTCAACATGAAAGTTGTAGATCGAGATCTACAACTTTCATATTGATCACTTTTTCAAATGAGAAACATTTGGGGCTCAAAATTCAAAATGCAAAAATTGCAAAAAAAACAAGATTGGTTTGCTAGTAGTAATTTTGGGGAAGAGAAAAAAAATGCAAAAAATGGCTAAATCTGTTTTTTTTCTGGTTTGCTAGTAACGAAAGTGGGTTTGCTAATAACAACACTCTTAATTATGGCTAGTGGATATGAAATATTATCTATAATATTTTGAATTATTCGATGAGCGTCGCACCGAATTAACAAAACTTAGACTTCTAGATCAGGCAAGAGCATATTTGTCTAGCATTGAGAGGACCCGCGAGTAAGTACGTCTTCACTGCATCACTAGTTGGGTGGAGATGAGCCGGATATTGTCATAGATATTTGTTAACATCGTATAAGAGTCACCTGCTCGAGCAATTATTTACCCTTCGACAAATATCCATATATGTCACTGAGTATATGTACCGTTTTGATGCATTAGTAGTGAAGAGCGACATCCAAGAGGAGCCAGCTATGGCCACTTTCAGATTTCAGTCCGAACTTTGATCTGAGATAGGTATTGAGTTGATATATCACAACTTGGAGTCCTTCAAGCAGACATATCAGCTCTCCCTTCATTCTAAGCAATCCTTGAGATCATTCGAGTAGACTCGCACTCTGACCGCGTTATCACAAAGATTCCTCTACATCCCTAGGCTACCACCACGCTTACTTGTGTCCTTGTGGATGCGCAAGATGGGACACTTGATAGAAAGTTCTCCCACCCCAGTAAGGTATGTTGTTTGATGAGTGCTCTACCACTTGATGATGGGATTGAGTCTGATCATGACTTTACGACAACGGTAGAGAGCGAACACGAGCGACCTAGGGCGCTAGAGATTGAGTTGCCCTCTCCTTACTCCTTGTCTAGGACTACGTAGTGTCACTACCATAGATTCATCCATTGACACTCTACCTATAGATCCATTCCTTAGTATAGATTCTTTCCACACTTCCCTTTTTGCTGTCATAAGTCTCATCATGGCCGAGAGCCTAGTGTTGGTCTCGTAGCGGCTGTCTCCCCGTTTATGAGAACACCACCCCTACGATGGTGCTCATCTAGAGGATCAATCCTATTGATGAATTCTTTAACGAGCCCCTTGATGAGTGCCCTGATGAGACACCATTTCCTGATGAAGATGTAATACAAATGAGCAACTCGTTTACGAGCAGTGGTTCATTAACATCTCTTCAAATCATGCCCCCAAATTTTCCCCTGAGAGTGAGCCATGCACTTAGCATTGAGCGCATAAAGTTTGCTTCACATACATTTGAGTATATTCTCGATGTTTCGAGAGCCTACCCTATGGCCCCTCACACTCTTAATGAGTTCTTGAACATACCGCGTGGCGCGTGCTTACACATCAGATGAGTTTTTTCTTCTTGGAGACCCTCGTTACACTCTAGTGTCGCATTCTATTGTATCGACTTGGATATTCACTCGGGTGATCGCCGCACTTGCAATGGATTTTCATACATACCTCCTTGAGAGACACTTGAAGAGCTTTTTCCTTTTGGAGACAGTCGACGCACTCCAGAATTTCACCTTTGTGTCAACGTCTCCGACATTCGTTCGAGTGATGGTTGCATTTGCAACTTATTTTTCAATAAACCAAGTAAGCCTCCTGATGTGTCAGACTCCCTAAGAGGCATTTGGCACATTATGAGCTCACATTTTAGTGTGGATTTCTCATGGAGTCATTTGAGTATTCGTCGCACACTCGACGATTATTTCTACACCCCAACCAAAGAACCTCCAGATAGGACACACCGTCTTAGATACTTTCAGTTCATTGTCAAACCCCTACGTAAAGAGTGTGTCATGTCCGTCGTGCTTCGTATGCATCATTTACACGAGTAGATGAGGGGATATATGTGTCATCATCAATGTTATGCCAACAGCTTCCTTATGTGTATGTTGGGTAGAGAAATCCAAAGTCGGAGGCTAGTGTTGAATCCACACCTTGACAAGATTCTCGTACTGCGCCACGAAAGCTGCCAGATCACTGTCCAAACTGGATTCGACCGTTTAGAGGTCCTTAAAGAGATAAAATATATATTGAAAGTCGTCCTTCCAAGGATATAGGGACTGAAATTCATCTCACGTAGCTTTGGCAATGTCGTGGTGCATAGTCATGTGATAGGGATCACTCTCCATGGATTCAGAATTCATGACTGCACCCAGTCATCAACCCACGAGCCACTGCTTAGGCTCAACCGGCAGATCGCAAATCAGATGATGAAGCGGGCCTTTACTTTGAAGGACGCAGCGAGTGGACCCACATAATGAAGTTTTTTTCTTTCTGGCGAGGGAAATGGTGGTAATGCGCAGTTTATGCAGACTCCGTAGAGGGAAGTCGGAGCAAGAGCGGACGGAATGGTGGATGAGGCAGACACAATGTTTGTCCCTACGTGATCAGCGAGCTAGGAGAGGATTTAATAATGGTTGGTGTCAGGGGTGGTGATCACTAGAAGGGAGGAAGGATCATGCAAGTACTATTAAGGCGGATTTGGCAAACTCGAGAAGTATGGTTTGACGAGTTTGGGTAGTCGGGAGATCGACATGAGCTGTAAATCGAAGGAGGCGAGTGCAGAAATAGGAGACGAGTGTTGAAAGGTGAGTAGTGGAGAGCTATAGATTTTGGCACAGGAAGCAGTGCTCACTGAAGCATCTGGAAGCAGGAACATGCGAACACTGAAATCGGAATATGGCAGCAAGTTTTAGGCGTCTGACAGACTCTAGCTGGAGGACAGCGAGCACTGGACCCAGGAAAGCTGCGAGAAATAAGATGCAAGGAGCAGGGAGTTCAAAAATCATGAGCTTCCGCAAGTTCAGGATGCGCCAGGTCTGTGAATATTGGGAAACAGAAATCGTCGAACCTAGACAGACTGGAAGGATGGAGCGGCGAGTTCAACCCAAGCATGGAGATATCAGGATACACAGTGTGTAGGCGCGGAGGCGGCGAGTTCTGCTGCTCTTGGTATCGGCGAAAACAGTCTAAGAAGCAACGAGTCTTGAAGAAGTTTGATGGCCTATAAAAGGCAGGGCAGGGTGCTCAGTCCAATAGTAAATAAAGAGGAGAAACTTGGCGAGCTACAGGGGCAATCTTCGAGTACCTAAAAAAAGGAAGAGTTCCAGCTAAAACAAATGACTCAATCGGCGAGAGCAGGAACTCAATCGTCGAGAGTTTGACGTTAGGAATCGAATGACTCTAATATCATGAATAAATAATGGAATACAAAGCTTAAAAATTGTTATTACTTCATAATAATTCACAATACAGGTATTTGTACACATATATATAGGAGAGAAGAATGATATCATAACTTCAGATCAAGACGTGAGACAAATCTATACATGAAAAAATTCTAATGGGCCAAGAAAGTGAGCTTATACATTGGGCTTATTTTTAATTCTTTTGCAGAGTTCGGTGGAAAATAAGCCCGGTGGTTGTGGACAGTCTGGGGTGGCTGCATCTAGTCTGGGGCAACATAAAATGTAGTGGCACCACTGCTGAGTTGGAAGGCTACTACGTCGGTTGTATAAGCTGCAGGGAGGGAACAACTGGAGATGGTGGTGGCACATCAAAAATGGCAGAGTTCGGTGGAACTTCTGAGAGCACTTGTGGGATCGATGAGTGTTGTAGTGGGAGTAGAGGCGACTCAGGCGGAATTGGACCCCCAAAGCGTCAGTCGATGATGGCGGTGAGTCACAAAAACGAGACATCATACGAAGCTGACATCTTTAGGAACTTTCGGTACATCGAAAGAAGGAGAAGTTGCTCGTCAGAGCTTGTCATTAAGCCGTAATAATTAATTGATCAATGAATCCAACTAGGTATTAATTAATCAATTAACCGGGAATTCAAGAAGCAGACTTGGGTTTAATCAATTAATGATCGCTAATTAATGTATAGGCCCAAAAGTGAAGTGTGCAGCTGGAATAGGTCAACAGCAGGTGTGGACGGCAGGATGCAAAGGCGTGCAGCTCAAATGGCAGGAATGGCATGCGCTTTGAAACGAGGAGACGTGGGCGTTGATGCAGAAGCGCGCACAGGGAGCAGACGAAGCTGAACGCAAGCGTTGTTAGCTCGATAGAACCGTACAGTAGAAAGAAGATGATGTTGATCCGGGGGATTAGGGCATTCCAGTGAGTGCCTGCTAAGAACCACGGGAGGTGGCCTTCGACGGGTAGTTATGGGGTTGCAATGGCTGTAAGAAGGGTGTTGACTTCAATTGGGAAGAACATCGACAACACAGCGAGTAGCGACAATTGTGACCAAAGTCGATGACAGCGGCGACTGGGAGCAACATCGATGGCCGCGAGGCAGGGTTCTAGGCGTGAATTGGGTAGGTAGCTCTAAAAGGGAATGTTCCACTTGAAGTGTTGCAGTTGACGAAAAGGATCAAGGGCTTCGGTTGTCGATGAGCTGGCTACAGAAAAGATAAGTGTTGTAAGAGGAAGAGGAGGATCGAAAGGCTCTAATACCAAGATGTTATGGGCCTATAGCCCGTAACGTCGGAGGAGGTGGTGGTGTCGGCGGATATATAAGAGGAGTCGAGCTCAACACTTGGAGAGTCCGAGAGGAGACAAAGAAGGAGAGTCGTGCTCAACCCTAACTCTGGAAATGTGAGGAGGAGAAAAGCACTAGAGAGAGGAATAGAACATTTATAATTTCATTCAAGAACTCAAATAATGTCCCAAAAGATTTATTTAAAAACATTACAAGTGGCATGGGTGTAAATAACCCCAAAATAGAAGGGATGCGCAAAATATTAAAAACCCAACCTAAAGACTCATAATGACATAACTCGATAACACTAGACTCATACAACTTGAAATAAGATACTTAAAAATTTGTAATAAAATATGCGCAACATAATCGGCACGGATAATGGAAACTCATAACATAAAACCACTCAGAAACACAAGAATCAAGCAACATGAGCTTACAAATTTTACAGTTCTAGCATATACAGAAACAATTTGTAGGATCAAGATGAAACATTTTAATCAAATCAGCCTCCATTCGAGGGATTTCTTGCTTGAATATTTCTGATATACTTAAGAATTCATAAAGTGCATTTGAAATGACATTACCTTTCATATACAATTTCGACAAATAAAATGAACAACATTACATTTCAAAAATGATATTCAATCATACCTTGAAGCTATAACCCTGATCAATCAAAAACTGCTGCCTTTTAGTGGAATAATACATCTCCTGCATCCATACCAAGTTACTGTGAGACAGAACAGAAATATATTTTCAACAAATTAGAGTTCTCTCCATCAATCAACTGTAATCACAGGATCTAGACCTTAAAAATGAAGATGATAAAAAATAGTACCTGTGTATCTGTGGATACTAAGGAATAGAAGAAAGCATTGTACTCTTCTTTCCCACCAGCCATCCTGTCCTGTGGTCGACCCTAGAGCGAAAGAAAATGGTTCATGGCTTCCAAATGTCAATCAAATTTGAGAAAATAAATTATGTGAGAGAATTTCACTACCTTTGCCCTGAGAATACGTCCAAGTCGTTGAGCTTCTTGGCGTCGTGAACCCGCATGAGAAGAGATCTGTATTATCACATTGGCCTCCGGAATATCGATAGAATTATCACCCACCTGAAATAAAAGGAAACAGAAGTGGCAAAACTGTTCTTAAAGAGTTATTTGCATGTGTGTGAGCAAGGTATGTGTGTAAAGGGGTGGGGGTACCCCATGCATAGTATTGGTTCCCATGCATAGTATCCACCCAACGACTGCAGTACTTGGTTAGCATAGGTGTTTAGCATGTTCATGGTTCCCACGTGTGCGAAATTTCTTTATTTTAATTTATATATGCGCATTTTTATTACTTTTTGTTTCGCATGTGCGTATTATTATTATTGTATTTCCTATTTAAATATGTATGTTTTAGGGATTTGACATGGGAGCCCCCCCCCCCCCATATGAGGAGGTGGTTTAGGAGTTAAAGTTTATCTTTTGGATCATTAGGTTTGAGATCTCTCACTTGGAGAGGGGCTTCTAGGAGAAACCAACCGCCTGAAGTTGGGAACGAGCATACCTCGTAATTGTATCCAGTTATTCAATTTAGTGCAAGTGTTTTCTCCTTCGTAACATTTGGTCTGACCGAGTCTCCCCGCCTGCATCGTGTGCCGCCAGGTTTCCGCTGCAGTTCTCGTCATCAGTGACCCAACATCTGCTTCCGTTCGAGCTGCCAACGTCCTTGTCGATCTTAGCGAACCGACGTCCGCTCCATCCCTAGTCGACAGATGCGCACCAGCCTGCATCGACTGAGCCTGCCCCGCTCCATCATCCCGTTCGTTTCCGACTGCTCGCGCCACGACCGTCTGTCGTCTAGAGCGTCGCGGCCTCTGACGCCCAGCCCGCTTCCGTCCAATCCCAACAGTGCCCGCCTGATCCGTCGTAGCTTCCTTCGGTCAGCGCCCGATCCTGTCTAGCAGAGCAGTTCGTCATTTTCTCTCAGCAGCCCAATCGATTCCTAACTCGCAGTAGTTGTGCAGTCGTCTTTCCACTCCTCCCATCCTCTTACCGCCAGCTCTGGCGCTCTCCTGCGAACCTCCAACTCTTGTGAACTCGCCTTCATATGCCAATGGCCCAGATGGAATCCCGCGCAGAAGCCCTTGAACACGACCTCGCCACCACCAACTCTCGTCTTGAGGCTTAAACCGAGCAGCTCACGTCGATTATGGTCATGCTCCACAACTTGCAACACGGTCAGAACTGCGGGTCTAATGTTGCCTCTACCTTGGGATCCCTCGGCACATTAGCCCCAGAAGATCCCGCATTTACGGGATTTCCTCCCCAGCTCCCACGCTTCGACATCCCCACATTCAACGGGACTGACCCTCTTGGCCCTTGGGTGGATTGCCTGTGCCGAATAGTTTTTTGACATTCACTAGACTTCTCAGATGCAGCAGGTCTCCACAGAAATTATCGGCATGGAAAAGTCCGCCCTCCATTGGGTCTGCTGGCTCCATCAGTCCTCTCTCGGCCTCACCTGGACAGCTCTCACGGAGGAAAAAAAATTTGGTGCGTCTGGCGTGCATAGAGCTATGCACGGTAGGCACATTTTTATGCTTCAAATTAATTTTTTCAACTTTGTAACATTTTTTTAAAAAAATACTAAATATTAATATTCATATTTTTACGCTCATTTTAAGTACCATATTACCCATATTACGATTATAACTGAAAAGGCCGTAATTTCATGCATTACGATCAGTTATGATGTCATATAGGTGTTGGAGACTATCTTTGCCGGAATATAGAGAGTGGAGCTCATCCCACATCGTTTTGGCCGTTTCGTGATACATGGTCATGCGATAAGGTTCGTCATCAAGGGAGTTGAGGAGCCACGCCTGAACTCGACCATTGTTGCACAACCAGTCTTCAGTAGGAGCAGCGAGAACAGCTTGGGTCAAGTGATGTAGAAAGCCTTGGGACTGAAGAACACGGCAAACAGAGTGCACCCACTCCACAAAGTTCTTCTTCCCGGTTAAATAAATAGTAGTGATCCGCAGTTCATCCCGGAGTTCAGGGACAAGGGTCGGGTGGTCTGCAAAAGAGGAAGCCGCCTGTTCGGTAGAATCAAGAGACGACCCCATGTCCGGGCAGTTAGGAGGGTAGATCGGCGGATAGAGAGGAGACCGCACGGATAGAGAGGAGACCGCACGAGTAGAAAGAGGTCGCACGGTAACCGCGCGAGAAGACCGCTCGGTCTTGGTGACAACACACCAGAGGCAAGGAAATAAGAGGCCGCGACCAAAGAAATCGGAGCGGTTAGAGAGGGAACACCTCCTTGACTAGAGAGCAGAAAGAAGCCGCACGGTCTTAGTGACAACACACCAGCGGAAAGAGGCTGCGACCAAGATGCGGAGCCCGCGGAGGGAAGAGAAGCAACAGCGGCTAAGCAGGGAAGAAACCGCGCGAGAAGTCCGCACGGTCACGGTGAGTACACCAGCGGCAAAAAAAGATGTCGCAACCTAGATACGGAGCTCGCATCGGTTAGGGAGGCCACAGCGACTAAGCAGAGAAGAAGCCGCGCGAGAAGTCAGCGCGGGTAGCAAGGTAGAGGGAAGAGGGGGGAAGACCACACCTGACAGAGAGAGAGTTATAAAAGGAAGAAGGGAGAAAAAGAGGTGGAATCCACGAGAGAGAGTTAGAGAGAGAAGGAGAAGTTGTTAGAAAAGCTTAACTGCGCGGGAAGCCGCAGTTAGGCAAGGAGATAACCGCGCAGGAAGCCGCGGTTAGGCAGGGAGATAGCCGCACGAGAAGCTGCGGTTATAGATGGACTAAACTGCGAGGAGGACCGGTTGGCTCTGATACCATGTGGAGAAAACCGCAAACTTGTATATACTTTCTCAATAATCAAGTACAAGGTATGAATACACAATTATAGGAGAGAGAAAAAGAGAAGAGATCCCTATACATGATGTGGGACTAAGGAGGAGAAAAGAAAAAAACTAAAAAAATGGGCTCCAACATGGGCCTCTTTACATGGTCTTTTCCAACAATTTCTAACAAAATGTTTCTATAAGACTAATATAATAATTATTACAGAATCTTTAACTTATTACATAGGGGATCCCCTCTTTATATAGAGTAGAGGAGAAATATACACTTGGAGATGTGTGACTAATACAACAACAAAAAATAAAAAAATATATACAATGAGCCTCCTTCTCGGCTTTTAACAACTGGGATTCAACCGTTTCAAATTCCTACATGAATTCCCACTCATGCATCTTGACTATGAAGCAACGTGTGCAGGTACGATATGTATTTGGTACAGTGGCAGAACAAAATAAAAATTGCTTCAGTGCGTTTGAGGTACAACGTAATTATATATATATTCCACCTTTTCTAAGAAAATGGAGAATATAAAATGTAAAAAAACTATATTGCACAAGTAGAAACACTACCAATTTAAATCATCTAATCATGAAATACGTAATAAATAAAGAAAATAATCAAATTCTTCATAATTCAAATGAAAAAAAGAACTTGAATCTAGAGCACATTTTATTGATATAATCAACAAGCACCGCTAATCGCATTTACGTGTCACTTTTTTTCCTTTTCTTAAATACACGGAGAACTTCTTTGTTTATTTTAAAAAACATACTCCTATCATAATATGCAGACCAATCTTCTATGTCCAAGTGTATTGGTAGACTATAGTAGCAGGCGTATCCATTAAGTATTGGATACGTATGGGTACAGAAAACATACTCAGTACGGATATGCCGCCCTCAAGGAAGTATAAGAACTTCATACTCATGAGCCAAAATTTAAGGAGGGCCCCACAATTAAATTTACAGAAACATTCATAAGCCAATTTCTATTCCAAATATTTTGATGCGGAACAAAGACGAGCACCTACAGTGGAGGACGAGTTTTGGGCCCGTTCGGGGCCAACTGGTGACATTCCATAAATGGCGTGCCCGGATTAACAATCGGACTCCGCAGATGTGTCCAAATTTGCGTTGTGAATCGATTTGATATATTACTTCATTAGTTTGCGTTGTATTTTGAAGTATTTGGGTGGCTCCACCTCCGGCCAATCATAGTCATTGAAGGTGGGATGTCTTAGCCTTTATTTTATTATAAATAGATAGGTAATGGGCTGATTGAGGCAATTGTAGATTTTGGTGAAAGAATTCCCAGAATCCCACGATCACGCCACGGTGCAGACTCCGTGGAACCCTAGGTGACGACTCATAGGTTGGTATCTTCCTCCCCAAGCCTTCCCCTAACCCTAAGCCTTCTTTTCACCCTCCAGAACTCCCTTGCCGCCGCCCAGCCACCCCCCAAAATCCAGCCGCACTGCTGGTCCAGCAATCTCTCCGGCCACCTCTCTAATTCTTATTCCCTTTTCAAATCATTGTTCACTAATGAAATGTACTGTTCAATACCATAGTTTTACTGCAACCCTAATTCACCGCCGACAAGTAATTCTGCCGCTCCCAAGGCTTCAAACCACTGGTCGGCTACAGCATCAACACCCCACAGCCTCCTGCCCAGCAGCCTCACCCCCATCAATCCGCCAACCATTGTTGATTTCCACAGCCGCCCCCTTTTTAAAAGCCCCTCCAATCCAAGCCGTCAGCCCCCTTCATGTGGATCCACCAACCCTAACTCCCATTTTGGATCAACCCAGATCTGGAATTTTCAGCCCGAATCTGATCTCATATTGTTGGATCTACCCTTTCCCGCCCGGATTTATCCATATGTGGTAGGATCTATCCATTTCTGGTCCAATTCCAACATCCACAGTCAAGGACAGCCACCTCCATCATTTCCACATTGCTGATTCCACCTCGGATCGTCATACACGTATCTTCGGCTCCGAATTCTTCAGTGACTTGGTCAGCCACTATTTGGTGATTATTTGTTGTACCGGATAATTATTTTCAGCATATTTGTATTAGACTTGATGTTATAGTTGTTTGGATATATTGTATTGTGATTGTTTGTTAGATAATTATCATGATTTGCAGAATTTATTCGTCGTGCACACTTGCTTTGACCCTCCACGCGGAGGAAAGCCTAAGCTTGTCTCGCTCTAGGAAGCACCAGTATGGGTACGCGGTACAGCGGTACGACAAAATTTAAAAAACAAGAATACGGGTACGTTATGATATGTTATAATAAATATAATATATATTTATATATCACAAGTGCAATAAATAGTTCTCAAAATATCAAAACATCAAATATAAATCATAACTTGAAGTACAAGTTCACAAATAAATGAAACATAACATGATGTTTACAAACATTAAGCATTCGTAAAAATTACAAAATTTAACATCTTATATGTTTAACCAAAATAGATAAAATTAAACTTAAGTTTACTTATCAGTCTTTTTTTTCTCTTCTTCTTCATTGTTGGAGATCAACTTCATTGTCGATACACGTACTTGTAACAAAAACGTACCGATACCAAAAACATACTCGGCACAGATACATAACTTAATTGGGCGTACCAACGCTTCTTAGCATAGAGCCGACTTTTGATTACTCTAGAAAAATAGACTTTTATCACAATATGCAGGATGATGTGCTAAGTCCAAGTGTGTCCACATAGGTGTATCCGCCGAGTATCGGGTACGTACCGGTACCGGATACGTATTAGGTATGGGTACGCTGCCTTCGGGGAAGTATTTGTACTTCATAGGCCTCGCTTAAATAAGTTATCTTTGTCTTGCATTGAATATTTTGTGTGGGATGATATTATTTATTATTCAATTATAATTTTAACCGTCAGATTTTGCATAGCATGTAGGGTTAGGCCGCCGATTTTCCGCCACCTGTAGATTCGTCCTGCGTCAATTGGTATCAGGGACAGTTGCGTGCACTTTTTGATACGCAGTCATAGAGTCTATATATTTTTCATTATGTCTAAGTGTCACAATTATTCTTCTCATCAATTTGGAGGTTTGGAGTCCACTTACACTCGCGTCCATAGAGCCCCGTCAGGAAGACCTTCACGGTACTACGACGATTATTCTCGATCACAGCACACCGTCGTCATAGATCGTGTTGACCCACCAACACGACCTCATTATGCTAGAGACGATCAGTATGATGATGGTCGTCGTTCATATCCTTGCACGCGAGCGGATCGCGTTAACCCTTTGACACTACTTGATTACCTTAGAGATGATTATTATGAGGGTCGTCATTCCGAGAGAAATCTTGAGAGTCAGTTTCGTACTGTTGTCCCTTTCTTTGACGTCTCATCGAGTCTCGAGTCTTTCAGTTATTGGCTCGTGAATATGGATTATTATCTTGATCATTTTGAGGTATTCGGTGAGCATCGCGTCAAGTTTGTGAAACTTAGACTTTTAGATTAGGAGAGGGCATATTGGTCTAGTGTTGAGAGAACCCGCGAGCGAGTCCTTCTACATCGAATCACCAGTTGGGTAGACATAAAGCGTACATTGTGTCAAAGGTATCTGTCTTCGTCGTATAAGAGTCGCTTGTTTGATCAATTATTTTCCATTCAGCAAGGATCCATGTTTGCCGCTGAGTATAGGGACCGTTTTCATGAGTTAGTGGTGAGGAGTGATATCTGTGAGGACCCAGCCATGACCATTGCCTGATTTCGGTATGGACTTCGGTCTGACATACGTACTAAGGTAGTTTATCATAGCTCGAAGTCCCTCGAGCAGAAATATCAGTCCTCCCTTCGTTATGAACAATTTTTGAGATCCGCAAGAGCTGGTCGATGGAATTCTCGCATTGACCTCCACGGTACAAGTCCCTTCAATATTGAGGTCACCACGTTGCCCCCCCCCCACCCACTGTTCTGTCAGCCATGACAGAAGTGATACCTGATGCGGATTGCTCTCACCCCAGGAAGGTGCTTAGCTCAGTGAGTGGCATCTCTTATTTCTGACCCGTCTCTTGTGACTCCGACTGAGAGTGAGCCTGAGCGACCTATTGAGTCTATAGTATTGTGTCCCTCACCCACACCTCTTCCTCCACCATACACCGGGTTAGTCAGCACCCCAACCACAGACCCATTTCCAGACACCACACCCACAGAGCCATTCTTGAGTGTAGGCATATGTCGCTCTCCCATTGTCATAGCCCTGAGTCACATCACGACTGAGAGTCCAGAGTCTGGTGTTGATCTCGTAGTGGCTATGTCACCCACTCATGGGGACACTACCCCTTACGATAGTACTCATATGGAGGATCATGACCCTGATGACGAGTACTATGATGACCCCCCTGTTGAGCCGCCTGATGAGCCCCCACATCCTAGTGAGGATGTGATTCAGGTGAGTCTCTCGTTTATGAGTATTGAGTTATTGGCGTCTCTTTCATCATCATCTCTGGCCTTGCCCCGGAAAATAGGTCTTGAGTGGAGCATGGCGTATATAGTGCCTTCTTTGAGTACATTTGAGCAAACTCATATCTTGAGAACTTACCTTATGACACATCGCACTCTTGATGAGTTTTGGGATGCGCCACCTGCTGACCCACCAGACGAGTTTTGTACTTTTGGGGACACTCACCATATTATAGAGTCACGTCTTGTAGTCGATATACACGATTTTCACCCAGGTGGTCGTCTCATTCGCGATGACTTTTTGTATGAACCTCCTAATGAGCCCTCTGATTTGTCACGTTCCCTGAGAGACATTTGACTCTTTATGAGCTTGCCCTTGAGTGTAGATGTTTCACACGGTCATCCAAGCACTTGGCACACACGAGATGAGTTTTTTTACACTCTACCGAGAGAGCCCCCTGATAGGCCACCATATTTTAGAGACGTCCATGTCATTTTTTTCCCGTAGCAGACGTGTAGTGTCTATTGTGTTTCATTTGCATGGGTTTGTTGAGTCGTTTCTTCATCATTTGCATGAGTCTGCTGTGTTATCTGTTCATTATGTGCATGTGCGACATGAGTTGGTCCGACGAAGAATTCATAGTGATAATTAATTTTGTAAGCCACATGCGGATGTTCACTGGCAAGAGTAAGTACTTCATAAAGGCGAGCAGGTGATGGTAAGAATCTGAGTTGTGAGACTCCATGCGAGGCTTGCTAAAAGCTTGAGCGTTCGTCGAATGGATCCCTATATAATCATGAGACGGATCGAAGCAAACACATATGATCTTGATATCCCTACAAGTATGGGTATCCTCCTGGTATTTAGTGTTGAAGATATGACGTTGTACTACGAGCCTTGTGAGTATGTGGACCCAAGCAGTGGAGACTTTCAGCCGCCCACACCTCCATTTTTGTTGCCTTGCCACCTTCATAGCCCACACACGTCTGATGGCCACCACTACTCACTCACTTCTGACACCCACCCACCTAGGGACTCGTCTTCTTTGGTTCTACCTATGGCGCCGTCGATCACACGGGGAGCCACCACTCGTGAGTTGAGCGTTGAGAGCATCACAGAGACCAGACTCCACCAGTACATTCCTACTACAGACGTTGGTGACACCGAAATACTTGCAGCAGAGCTTGATCGATCCACCCCTGGACTTCGACTTCAGTACGGTCGTCTCCATTCACCGGAGATGACAACTTTTCAGTCAGGGGGAGTTGATTGGCGAGGACACTCTTCCGTCGACGACACTTGGACGACTTCCAGTGGGCCTCTTCGAGTCTTACCTGGCATGCATCGAGAGAATTCTGAACCCTATTCATCGGGAGATAAATTCTTTCAAGCAGGGGGCAATGATGCGGAACAGAGACGAGGACCCGCAGTGGAGGATGAGTTTTGGGCACGTTCGGGGCCAATTGGTGACTTTCCATATATGGTGTGCCGGGATCGACGATCAGACTCCGCAAATGTGTCCGGATTCGCGTAGCGAATCGATTTGATATATTACTTCATTAGTTTGCGTTGTATTTTGATGTATTTGGGTGGCTCCACTTCCGGTCATTGCTTGTCATGGTGTCGTCTAGGCGACGCCTAAGTGTCCAGGCGCTCGAATGTGTATAAGGCGTTGGACGCCTTGTAATAATTTTTAAAAAAAAAAATTTTGAATAGACTGCGGTTTTTATAAAAACTGCAGTCAAAAGTCATTAAAATATATATATATATATATATAATAATTGTACGTTAAAAAAAAATTTAAACTTTTTTTTTATTTTTTTAATGACTTTAGACTACGGTTTTTATAAAAACCGAAAAACTTAAAAAAAAAAATTTAAAAAATTAATGACTTTAGCCTGCGGTTTTTATAAAAATTGCAGTCTAAAGTCATTAAAATTTTAAAAAAAAAAAAAAAAATTTTAAGTTAAAATTTTTTTTTTATTTTTTTAATGACTTTAGACTGCGGTTTTTATAAATAAATATATATAACCGCAGTCTAAAGTCATTAAATAACCGCAGTCTAAAGTCATTAAAAAAAATAAATATATATATATTTTTTTTTTACTTCTGTCATAATTTAAAAAAAAAACTTTAGACTGCGGTTATTATAATAACCGCAGTCTAAAGTGTTGCTGGCAGTATATAGATTGTGGTTATTATAATAACCGCAGTCTATATATATACTGCAAACTATAGACTGCGGTTATTATAATAACCGCAGTCTATAGTAACCGTAGTCTTTAGACTGAAGACTATAGACTGCGGTTATTATAATAACCGCAGTCTATAGTATTTTTTATTAAAAAAAATTTAAATAGAAGGAAATTGGCGCTTTGCGACTTGCTCGCCTTGTGCTCGCCTAGGCGTCCGCCTTGTGCTCGCCTAGGCGTCCGCCTTGTCGCCTAAGCGTCAAGGCGCCCGGCGCTCGCCTTGGTTCGCCTTGACGCCGTGACAAGAATGTCGGTCAATCATAGTCGTTGAAGGTGAGATGCCCTAGCTTTTATTTTATTATAAATAGATAGGTAGTGGGCCGATGAAGACTATTGCGGAGTTTGGTGAAAGAATTCCCGGAATCTCAAGATCCCGCCACGATGCCGACTCCGTGGAACCCTAGGTGACGATTCCTAGGCTGGTATCTTCCTCCTCAAGCCTTCCTCATACCCTAAGCCTTCTTTTCCCCCTCCAGAACTCCCTTGTCGCTGCCCACCCACCCCCAAAAGAGAATCGCACTGCTGGTCCAGCAATCCCTCCAGCCACCTCTCTAATTCATATTCCCTTTTCAAATCACAGTTCATTAATGAAATGTACTATTCAATACCATAATTTTCTTACAGCCCTAATTCATCGTCTCCCAGCAATTCTGCCGCTCCCAAGGCTTCAAACCACCGGCCGTCTACAACATCAACACCTCACAGCCTCCTGCCCAAAAGCCTCACCCCCATCAATCCGCTAACTATTGCTGATTTCTGTAGCCCCCCCCCCCTTTAAAAGCCCTTCAATCCAAGCCGTCAGCCCCCCTTCACGCGAATCCACCAACCCTAACTCCTCCCATTCCGGATCAGCCCAGATCTGGAATTTTCAGCCCGGATTCGAACCTATATTGTCGGATCTACCCTTCCCCGCCCGGATCTATCCATACGTGGCAGGATCTATCCATTTTCGGTCTGATTCCATCATCCACCGTCGAGGACAACCACCTCCATCATTTCCACGTTGTCGGTTCCACCTCGGATCGTCGTACATGTATCTATGGCTCCGAATTCTTCAGTGACTTAGTCAGCCCACTACTTGGTGAGTCTTCGTTGTATCGGATAATTATTTTCAACATATTTGTATTGAACTGGATGCTATAGTTGTTTGGATATATTGTATTGTGATTGTTTGTTAGATAATTATCGTGATTTGCATGATTTATTCGTCGCGCACTCTTGCTTTAGCACTCCACGCGGACGAAAGCCTAAGCTTGCCTCGCTTAAATAAATTATCTTTGTTTTACTTTGAATATTCTGCGTTGGATGATATTATTAATTATTCAATTGTGATTTTATCCGTCGGGTTTTACATAGCATGTAGGGTTAGGTCGCCGATTTTCCGCCGCCTATAGATTCGTCCTGCATCACATTTTGTGTGAGTGCCACCATCCATGGCATGGTAATTCATATTTTATTCATCAATATATCTCTACCATATATATCAATATGCATATCTTCAAGCACATCAAACACTTCCTCACAACCGTTTGATCAAAGAGCATATTAAATCTCATCCTTTAGATGGAGAGAGAAAGAAAGATTGAAAAGAGAGGGAGGAGAGGGAAAAGGAATATTAATAGGGCTCTTAAAGCTATATGAAAGAGAGGGAGAGAGTGTGTGAGAGAAATTAAATTTTTTACGGCAAAGCGTACATTTTTAAAAAAAATAAAAATTATAATCTTGATTTATATTTTTTTACGGCCGTTTTGAGTACTCATATGTATATGTTGCGAGTGTAGCCCGTTTTGGTACGGGCACAGCCCGCAGCGAGACATCGCGCATGGGCGAAGCCCGTGGAAAGGCGGGCGAAGCCCGCCGAGATGCAGCTGAAGGCCGCCCGAGAGCATCGAGCACAGGCGTAGCCCGTGCGAAGATGCTCGTGTGTGTATATATATACACACACACACACACACACACACACACACACACATAAATACATACATAAATACCCATATATATATACAATATACATATATATATATTAAAATTTATAATCTTTGTTTAAAAATTTTACGGGTTGCATATTTTTCCTTGCCAAAGAACTTGCATGGATAGAATTGAGGTAACAAATCATAAAAATGTCCCAACGTCTACAAGACATTTTATAATCCATATTGCCTTAATCCAACTTTTTGATAAATATTGATTTCCATATTCAGATTTATTAATGCATACCCAAATGTTTAACAAGAAGCTCCGTCATTCTACAAATCATTCTAGCAAATCTCAAAAGAGAAAGAGATGTACTAAAGTTCAACTATGATCTAATCTAGAGGGCATACCTTGGACAAAAAGATTGTATTAACATCAGGGCTATGTTTAAATGCTTCAAGAATCCTCGTCCTTTCCTGGTGGCTAAAGATTAACAAGAAAAATCATCACAATAGAAATGAAACTGACTATCGAATATCATTAGTTGTAATGATACCTGGTTGCACCGTAGATCATAGGTTTTCGAAGTTTCATTGCGTATGCTGTGAGCGCAAAAAGATTATCAGCAAAAACAATAATCTTATCACCCCGCTGTTGCTCATGAAAGCGAATTAAAAATTCACAGGCCCTGAATTTATTTGGGTTCATGACGTAAAGTGCCTGACAACAAACATATAATCAGCATACAACTGACATAATCAGAAAAACCAAGGTATCAGGAATATTTTAACTTCCAATATTATGTGGGCTCCAGCTTGAATAAACATAAAACTAAGGCGTATTCAAATTTGGATGAACTAGAATTAGACATCAAATTTCCATAAAATATGTACAGGTTTGTCCAATTTTGGGTTCTGTGCAGCTGAAATAATTTGAAAGCATCATTTTTTATTCCCGAGTAAATTTATTCCTAAAGAGAGACAAATAAGCTTGGCCAATAAAATAAATGCACTAATAAATTTGCAGTATTATCATGTTTAGTCAGTTAACAGTGAATCATATTTGTCACATTATCATATTTGAGGTAACCCCGAATCCTAATATATTAATTTTAGAGCGCATGTTACCAATTTGTAACTTAGCCGCCCAAAAAAATTCAGTGAAATAGGCAAATTAGGGATCAAACCAAATGTAATAAACAATTCTTTGAGGTGCTTAATAGAATAACTCCCACAATTATGAGATCAAAGCTTCAACAAAATAAATCAAATCGGACAGCTTGCCAAGAAAAATAATGATAATCTTAAATAAGTTCAAATACTAAGGCAAGCTTAGTCAAATGTATACCTAAAATATCGCATAAGACTAAAATAATCAATTTAATAACAATATGAGACAGGTGAAAATGAAAGGTTACCCTGACCTAACATGCAGTGGGAATTTGATCCAACATAGAAATGGATCTGAAAGATGAAGACAAAGCAAAAGAGTGAGGAGTAGATGGGAGAGGATCAAGTCCGTCACCCAGCATGTTAGACAAATTTATTGAAACATGAAAGCAAAAGTACAAAGTTGATAGGGAGATAGCCCACATCCTCAAACATAACCATACATAAATTGGAGGGTAAGAATGCCTACAACTAAAAAACAGGACAAAACAAACATAACCAAACCCAGGGAAGTTTAAAAGCTATCCGAAGAGGGAAACACCTGCAAGTCACATCTATGCACGTGTTATGCTCACACATTCACCCAAGCGGACCTCCTCATCGGAAACACCGGTGTGCACATATGAAAGCCGTCGTGATAAATTCATGGTGAAATATAACATTTTGTAATTAATTAGTTAATATTAAGTAACGAGTATTAATTAATATTAATATAATTAAGTAATAAGTATTAGTTAACTCTTAGTGTGTTATCCTCTCCATCACCAACAACCAGTGCCTGTCATCGTCATCCCATTGCCGGAATGGAACACACCCTTGATCACTATAACGAAATCATGATCCAGCCGGAATGGAACACACCCGCGATCACTATGACAAAATCATGATGTAGAATTGTCACGGCCCGTCTCGACATAAGTCAGAGTGCGCTTCGGGCGGGCCGTGAGCGGAAGGAAACTATGTCTGCTAAGGCGGATGCAGAGAATGCTGAAAGTAGTTTGAAAGTAGTTATTTTTAGAGAAAACATGTTGTTTTTTAAACAGGTTGTTTTTTATTTGCGGAAGCTTTTTGAGTTTAGAATAGTGTGAATTTTAAATGCATATGTGTCTTGTAAAATTCATGTTTTTACAGGGTACTACTATAGATTTCATGCAATTATGATTCAAAAGAGGATGTACATGCATTAACATCAAATTCTAGTACATAATATTTAATAGTCTAGCAGTTGTCCATGTATTACTGTTCATAATTATCACATAAAGAAAACATCTGATAGTAAAAGAAATGAATCAAAAACATCAAACCTGACACGGCTAGAAGGTCAATCATCGGAAAGCAGAAGCTTGATGCAGATCGGGTTCAGGACGCTGACACGAAAGCTAAGGCAATTCCAAAACACAAAGGAAAAGACTCAGAACATTGAAATAATCAGATGAACAAAGTAAAGTACAGAACAGTAGAGATAGAAACCTACACGTACCAATTTTCATGAATCTGAGCTACTAAATCAGACAGACAGAATAGTCAAATAGAAATAACTGAATTAAGCTTACTCCGGAGCAAAACATATACTTGATCAAGTAATATCATGAACTGCAATCAATGAAGTGTGCAGATGTTTTGAGTGGGTGCGCATGATTCACACTCAGTCCAGATACAAGTCTTATTAGAAAAAAATACTTCCTGTTTGTCGTGACCATCGTCACGGCCCAGGCCCGACTCAAGGAGTCTTAGTGGGTCCCAACTGGCACCGTGAAGGCTACAACCCAACTGACCCCAACACGTTTCATTGTTTGTTTATGATATTATGAGTTACAAACACGACAAGGAAGGAATCGAGTTATAAAACAATATTTGCTCAAGTCTTAGAATCAGACAGACCTAAGAAACCAAATTTGATGACACAAAAATTCGATGACACAAAATTTGATGACAGACATAAGGAACAAGATGCGGTGACACAAAAGGAACTAGATAGACCTGTATGATTTTGTGGTTTCAAGTATTCGCGGGTGATACGATTACATTTCCTCATTTTCTAGGACACCTAATATTCATTTAGATTGATTCATTTCAAGATACGATTATCTTCTAAACAAACATGTGTTCTCTACGAGCATGATATAAAAACACAAACATATATTTGCTTGTGCTCAATATTCTATCATTTTTCTCGCTATTCATCAAAATAGATCAAATCATTCGCCCTAGTAAATATCCAACTAAAATCTTTCATCTAAGTATATATCAACCTAAGGCTCACTCATAATCACAAATTCAAGTAATTCCAAACATAGTATAGCCTAAATTATTAACTTATCGAACTGGGTATTCAAGATCTAAAGTTATTGACAAATCAAACGTTCCAGGGTGAAATCAAAGAATCATAAGAACAGACAAAACAGATAGGATATAAATCTGTTAACAGATCAACATGTACTGAAATGCAGTCATGAATCAAAGAACAGAAACATTAAATTACACACAATGCTTGCAAAAGAGAGAGAGATCTCTACTTGCCTGAAGGAGGCTGAATCTGACGGAGGCGGCTAAGCGACGCAAGCAGGATTTAGAAACCCTAATCGGTCCTGTATATGAACAACGAAAGAGACAAAGTATGATTCATTACGTTAACACAGGATGATTCGATATATAGCTAAATCAAGAACGGCTAAAAAATTTACCTCCCTCAAAGGTGAGGGGAGAAGAGATTCTCCCGCGGACACGGAGACTTGACGACGCTTAGGCTTGGGGAAACCCTAAATTGGAGTGGAATCTGAGCGATCCCGCCAAATGAATCGAGGAGCAACATCGGAGATCAAAAGCACAAAGCGGTTAGATAATAATAACGGGGTAAAAACTAAGAATCGCAACGTAAACACAAATTGAGGACAATTAACCTCGAAGCAAGTACAAGAAAATCTGAAAAGAGAGGATATCTTACCCCCGAAAGCTAAAACCGAGCCCAAGGAGGAGAGGGAACAACACCCTTAGGCGTACTTTCTCGGAAATCTCGGCCAAGAAGAAGATAAGGAGGGTGTTGGCCCCTAGAGGAGGTGAAAAGATGGATGTCTTGCTGATCGAAGGAGGAAGAAGAAGGAAGCTGGGTTGTTGCCTTGAAAAAGGAGAAACGACCGACCCTTGAAGGAGATCGACGATGTCGTCGGTCTGGGAAGCTCTGTCGCTGCTTGGGGAGGAGGAAGGGAGGACAGCCACGATAGGAGGCAGAGGAGGCCGAGACGGGAGGCATGGGAGCGGCTGGAGGCAGGCGATGCGGCGCGCGGGAAAGCAGTGTGAGATGGCAGAGTCCCGACTTGCGGGAATCGGGTGAGCCCTGGAGTCGGGTTGAAATGAATCGGGGAGGGGGGCTCGGTCGGCTAGGGTTATAAGAAGGAAACTCTAATACCCTAATTTACAAAAATGTCATTATTTGTTATTTTGGCTCTTTTTATATACGGGTTGTTACAAGAATAATTGGGGGTTCCAGAGCACGATCGATATACACAAACCGGAGACCCACGACAGACTCCTTTTTTACAACCACGACCTTTGCCACGTAGGGCCCAACAACTTGTACCTTTCAGTGAACGTGTAACATCCCAACCTAGTTTCACAACAAATTGGCAGTCCGGTCGGGCCCGCGATAAGTAGTAAACTAAGCAACGGTATAAAACCGGTACATAGCAGGCAATAATTGAAAAGTACTGAAATGCATACTTACAGCGGGAGTAAATAAAATCCAACAAAGAGTAAAGGCATACCTCAACAATTCTAAATTCACAAAGCCAACTAACAAATGAAATGAACCATACATCTGAATATCTTATTTACTACAAAAGTCTGGTACATGAATACTCTTCAACAATAAAATTACATAGAGTCCAAAAAAGAAAAACAGAACAGTACTAAAAAGAAGAACAACTGAAAGGAAACAAACTATATAGGTAAATCCACAAATACGCTCATCATATGCGCAACTTCCCACCTAAGTCTCCTGTAAAAAAAACATGCCCAAAAATGGGTCAGCCCAGTGGGAGAGTAAGAAAAACTATTCCTCCTAGTGACACTAAAGAAATAAGTTAAAAAAGTATGAATGCATGCTTACTAAAACAAAGTTTTTATACTGAAGAAAACTAAGTGTTTGTATTCAATGCATGCTTTTCTAAATTATTATAGGCCACATAAATGTCTATTCTAGTTTAAACGTGATAAACACAATTACTCAATGTCCGAAATTTAGTTGACTAATATAGTTTCTAAGCTTCGGTTTATACTTGAGTTTCTAAATAGCTTATGTTTGTCCTTCAAAATTCTAGGCAAAGTAGCCTCTAATGTGCAATTCTAGTCTAACGATCCGAGCCGTACTAACGAACCCAAGTGTTCTAGTGTCGCATGGACACGGACTCGCATATACTAATCTTTTAAAAGGGAAAATCATCTCCCAAAACTGAAACTCATAAGGTACACTTCACCCCATGAGAAATATAGGGTCTCTATCAAGCACGAGAGGAGGTCTCAAACGGGCCTACTAATCGTCTTTTATCTAGTGCTACTCTGCTTGCGAACATATTTGAGTATGTTAGGCAGCACATCATATTGATTTAATCGGCTAGAAATCACATTCATGAATTTAATATTTCATGTTCTTAAATCTATACGAGTGTATAAGTTTCATAATATGCACTATTTCTAGTGGTCTAACTACTTGAGAAATTTAGAAATTATTGATATTCTGCATATACTAACTGAATGATTACTGGATTACAAATCTCTAACGATAATAATAATTTTGTGCAACTATAATTATGTTACTGAATTATATGAACATTTTTATGCAAGCTATATGATATGTCTAACCAGAAAGAATAAGAGTTTCTTACAGCGGTGTTGCGTCACTCGTAAACCAGACGCGGCGGCATGCTTCTCTATGTGTTTTTTCCTGAAGGCCCAAAGTTGTTCTCCGATTGCCAAAGAGATTTTACCTCTACGATCCCCTCAAAACCCTAGCACAAATGCAACAAACATAAAGCTTACTAAAGTATAAAATCACTAATTCATTACGAAGGGAGGAAAGGGTTTATCACTACTACACTAAAGAGGAATTCCGCTCTATGAGGTGCAAAATGCCTCTTCTAAATTAGGAGTTGTCGACCCAAACACAAATAAGCGGAACCCAAACCCTAGATTCAATTTTATAGGGTTTAGTTGGAGGTTATACAAACATTCGCTGAGAAAAGAAACACAAGATACCTGAACAAGTCTAAAAGGAAAGGATCTAGCAACCACAAGTCTTTAATATGGAGTCTCGATTAGGGTTCCTAAAATTTGAAATAGAAACATCATGGTCTAAAATTTCTGATATCCGGGGAGAAAGTGGGGTCGGTTATAAACGAAAAAGGCTCGATTAAATGAGAAGGAAAACAAAGGGAGAAAGAAACCTTGCCTTGCTGGAAAGATAAGAGGAAAGAGTGCTCCACATGGCGGTCTAGGGCATAGGGGGAAATAGTCGCGCACCCTGGAGACAGTGCCTTCAACCGAAAGCGCAACTTCCTCCAAAAGCGTAATGGAAAGGGAGAGTGAGAGTGTCGAACCCTAGAGGCGAGAACGATTGGGAGGGTTGCGCGAGGCATCACCGGGAAAGATGATTGGCGAAAGAAGAACTGAGCGGCGGAACAGGAGAAACCCTAAAATCTGTCGCTCGGGATTGAAATCGAGTAGCGCGTGCGATTTTTTTCTTCTTTTATCGGGCGCATGAGCAGTTACGGCTTGCGATCGACAAGGATAAGAGAACGTGGGAGGGCTAGTAATGTGGCTATGCTTATTAAATGAGGGAAAAATAAAAATAGACTTTATTTCAAATAATGTCATACCTCCCTAGTGCAATAAAAAAATCTACCCCTTACAGTCTCGTACAAGTACTTACAGGCGTCAATTAATCAAAACAAAGTTGTACCTAGACATGACGCTTGATCGGTCAATTTTGCTTGCGAGGAGGCCCTGCAATCAAATTAATTTTTCATTTTAAACTTTCGGATGTTATTGAACACCTGCGTGCGGATCCAATGCATCGCTCCCTTAGGCGAAGTCGCAAAAACCGTGAGTTTCAAAACAGTGATCACGTCACCTCTCGCAGAGGGACTTCAGCTCATTGAGGACCTTTAGAAGGAACTTGTCGTCCCGACGATACTCGATCGGCTGACCCAACTCCGCGTACAATGGCGGTACTTGATCCGGCCTCGCCCTCCAGCACTAGGACAAGGAAATGTTCAAATAGCAAAGATCGATCGCTCATACGACGACACAGTATAGACTAACCAGCGTTGCTCATCTTCGTCTCCTCCACTCCTAGACTTGTTCGCTGAAACTTGGTCGTCCTTCCTCAACAATGGAGGCAAGAGGGCATTCTCGACCAGCCCACCCCAATGTCATCCGACATTGACGCTTTCCCACCTATAACGCTCCCTCTGGCAGTAGTCCATCGATGCTCAACCGAAGACAGTGATGCCCTAGTGTTATTCCATTATGGCCCAGTACCACAAATCACCGACAAGGAACTCGCGACTCTACAGGTGATTGTCGCTGAGACCTCGCCCTTTTCTTCGTTTCCATGCCCCATGCATGTCATGATCCCTTGGTACCTACACAAACCAACACCCCTCTCTCCCACATTCTACCATCATTCTTGGCATCAAGTCCCATATTTCATCTCTATTCCACCTTTGTTCCACAAAAAATTAAAAAAAAAATTTAGCCTCCCAAGTACAGCCCCGACGCATCCTAGATCAATTACATTTTATCTCCCTTGAGTCCCATGTTGATTCCCAAGTCATGTCTTGCCCTATATACTACTCCATCATATACTCTCACTGTCATATATTCACACCTAAATTTACTCACTCTCCATACAAACCACACAATTCATTTTAACCAGCACTCAACCACAAAGTCAGCCATTACTCTACCCAAAACTCCACCCACTTCTCCCCTAAGACTTTATAAAAATCATCATACATCTTTGTTGTGGTATCGTACTCACAACGCATCATTTTTATTAATTTGTTCTAAGCTGTCCACTCGCGCCAACTCCACTCGCACAATTTTTGCTCCACGACTCATCAGCCCCTTACAATGGTATGTCGAGACAAAGACCGATGCCTTTCATCCAGATCGTGTCTGCCGCCGTCATTATTACAGATCCAGAGAAATATTGGAGGCGCGATCCTGAGGGCATTGTTGGTTTTCAAGGGTGGTATAGTGTTACGCTCACACAATCGCCCAAGCGTACTCATCTCGTCGGAACCACCAGAGCGCATATGGAATCCGCTATGATAAATTCATGGTGGAATATAATATTTGAAATTAATTAGTTATTATTAATTAATGAGTATTGGGATCACTAATGTATTGGTCTCTCCCTCCCACCTCTCTCCTTAAGACTCCTCTCGATCTCCCACATATGTATCCTTATTATGAATGAAATGCAATATTCTTCGCTTTGAGTTCATTCTTTTTGATAGACCACATTGAGCATCGAGGTTCTCTCTCGTGCGCGCACGCATCGCTTTGAGTGGGTCGTCATCGAAGATTTTTTGTTCATGACAGCACACCTAGAAACATGACGAAATGCAAGTACCATTGTAACTAATGTTGCACACCAAAGTTTGCACTAGCATCTGCCAACTTGTTCTCCTCCCTAAAGACATGGTTGACCTAGAATCTCGAGGAATTAAGGAGGTTGAGAACCAACTATGAAATTATTTTTTGAATTCTCCTTCTTGACCCATTACAAAAAGAGACCTAGTGCATGATGAGGGAGTGACACGGGACAGAGATATAGGAGTGAGATAGTCCCCTGACAGAAAATCTTATGACTTAGTTTTAGTGTAGTGTCAAAAGGATGTGACCCAATATGTCTTTATCCAACAGTAAATTGCTTGATAGTAGAATTCAGAAACATGCACTCTAGAGATTAGGCATAGAAGCAAGATCTAGTTGAATTTAAGAAGATAATGCTCCAATTAAATGTTAGGCGAACAAATCATTTAAGTAGAATTAAAATTGAGTAAATTGCTACAAACTAAGATCCCAGGTCATGTCTTCTTATCAAATAATCAACAGGGTTAATTACCGGGACCTCCACTGTAACGCCCCCAAATTTTCCATAATTAATTTTAATCCTCTAATTGGCATAATTTTTAGTGTAAGGACATTACGTTAACGCGGAATTTAACGGAGCGTCGTCGTTAGCATGTTTTCGTGTCCGTTTGGTCAAGACAACCGAATTCCGATCTTGTCGGAATTTAGATTTTAGGCTATAGAAAATTAAATTAATTAATTTTTAGTTTACTCATCAAATTTCGTTGCGGACCGAGCCAAGTTTGAAGCTAGGAAAATTTGCAAAGTTTTGAAGAATTTATGTTTGCGGTTAACTTCGGAAAATTTTAGCTCGAGATTCGTTCGTCGAACTCAGATTTCGGTTTCGCCGTTGGAGTCGTAGCACCGGTCTTTGCCTTGGGTGCAATTTTTCGTCAGAATCAAAGTGGGTTTAGTCGTCGGACGCCAAATGAGATTTTCAAATTTAATTGTAATAATAATAGTAGTAGTAATAGTAACAATAATAATAATAAAGATAAATTTAAATTTCTCAAGTCTTAATTAAAGTAGACTTAATTAATGATGATTTGTTTTTCTAAATTCGGTTCAATTAAGTCAAACCTAGCCTTGGAAATGACCAAAAATCTTGGAAATTTATCCTTTTCTTAATCAAAATGAGGATGTCAGCTAGTTCAATTAATGATTTTCCTCCTTCCCAAGGCAATTGTTGTACAATCCCGTATCCGGCGAATGGGGTCGGCAGGAGCTAGGTCGGCCAGATCAGGTAACCCAAGTCCCAGGCGAGTTGGTCAGGAAGGGCCAGAGCTCGGCAGCCCCCGACTCGCCCAGGCGGGGTGGGATCATCGGGGGGGCGAGTGGAGCTGGAGGGCTCGCACTCGCCCCAGGGTACTCGACAATGCAAGGGGCGAGTGGGGCAGGTTGGGCCCGCACTCGCCCAGGGCTGAGAGGAGGTGGCGAGTGTCAGCTCCATCGAGCACTCGCCACCCCCGGCGAGTGGAGGTTCCAGAGGGCCACTCGCCCAGTCCCTTGTGGTGTGCTTTCACTATTCGGCCCTCGTTGGCCTGCTCATAGCCCATTGGAACAGCGGAGTTACGCTGTTGGCAGACCCAGTTGGGCTGCACATAGCCGTTTGGAACATCGAAGGTTGACTATTTGCAGGCCGTTTTCAGAAATCTATAAATATGACCCAAAGGGTACCTCAGAAGGCACGTTTTACTGGTACCTCGGTCTTCTTGCGCTTCTTGACGCATCCTTAGCTCGACATTTGGTTAGGGAGGGAAAACGCTCTAAGATCTTCCGGGTGTGTGGTGGGACCTCCACGTCAAGCCCTTGGGTCAGTCCCCTGTTCTTTCTCCTTAGTTGTTTTGCTCACGAGAGAGAACTAAGTGTGCGATCACCTCTTCCCCAAGGATGAACTCCACAAAGACCGAATTCTCGGTTTCAATATTTTGGTGCGGTGAGCGTGAACCATGGTGAGCACCGAAAATCTTCAGCAAGCTCGATGACTGGAGGAGAAGGGCAAGATTCAGGCGGGGCCAACTCGCCACCCCCACCTCCCCCTCTCGCCACTGTCGGCATGTTGGACAAGTTCAGACAGGAGATGCGGAGTCTCATCATGTTCGCACTCGGCACTCGCGTCAAGTGTTCGACACCAGCAGTACCAGTATTCGCCGTCCCAGCCCTGGGCGAGGACGCACCCGGCAGGCGAGCTGGGAAGGAGGTGGCAGATGGAGGAGGTGAGCGCGAGCTGCAGGGGCGCGTGCTCTTCTCCAGCTCGGCATCTGAAGGCCAGTTTGGCGAGATGGGGGGCCAGATCCCCCTACTCGCCCAGCAAAGGGAGGCAGCCCATTCAGCGAGTTTGTTTCATCAGCCCCAGTTCCAGAGGGGTTCCGGGAGCCGGAAATGTCTCACTACACCGGGAAGGGCGACCGGTCGAGCACGTCCAGTGGTTTGAGAACGTGGACTCGATCCGAAAGATGTTGGATGGGTTCAAGTGCAGACTCTTCGCCATCACCCTCAAGGAGAAGGCAAGAGATTGGTTCCACCAGCTCCCGGCCGGCTCCGTCTACTGTTTTGAGGACCTGCGTCGGGGATTCATGTTGAGATTCACCACTTCAAAAAAGAGGAAGAAGGAGTCTGAGTCTCTGTTCCGCGTCAAGCATAGAGTGAACGAGACTTTGGGAAGCTACTTGGACAGGTTCCAGGAGGAGGTTCTCCAGGTGCAGGAGATGTCGGGGCATACCATGATGGTAGCCTTCACCCTTGGGCTTCAGCCGGGGTTCTTTGGAATGGAGCTGAAGAGGACGCCTCCAGTGTCCTTTGAGGCACTGATGGAGAGAGCGGCAAGGGAGGTCGACATGGAGGCGTCGAACCCAAAGTTTGCACAGAAGCTGGCCAGGTGGGCCACGGAGGAGGAGAAGGAGACAAGAGGTGGCAGAGGTCAGGAGGAGAGGCGAGCTGAACCCCGGTAGAGGGAACAGCAGCAACAACAACAGCTCAGGTGGGGGCGCCAGGAGCCGAACCATCAGCTAGGTTGGAGGCCGGAGTGGCAGGACTAGGGGCCGCGGAGAGGTTTCCATGGAGGAGACAACCGCCAGGGGGTAAGGGTCGGTTTTACCCTCCAGGTGGAAGACAAGGCCAGAGACCACCTCTCCCCAACCAAAATCAGGCTATGGCAATAGCCATGGGGGAAAGGAGGAGAGCTGGGCGGAGGCAGGAAGCCAGGGTGGAGCTCCCCTATTGCGAGTTCCATCAGGAAGAAGGGCACGCGACTGCCACGTGCCCGGAATTCCTCGAGATGAGGGGGGCTAGGGAGCAGCAGCAACAGCAAGACCGCCAGGGACTGCGGATTGAGGAGGTCCTGCCTAGAGCAGAGGAGGACAGGTGTGCGGACAGGGCTGATGTTGGAGCCCGAGGTGGGATCGGAGTGATCCATGGGGGGGTGGGGGTTGAGGCTTCCCGAAAGGCGAGCCTCCACACCATGGACCGTCGGAGCGTTGGCTCCACGTCACAAACCCCACCCCTGATGAAAAGATTACCTTCTCAATGAAGGACATGTCGGATCATGAGGATCCCTTTTGCGATGCGTTGGTCATTCAAATAGCCGTAAAAAATTTCACTATCTCTCGGATCCTCATCGATAACGGGAGTTCGGTCAACGTCATCTTCAAGAAGGCGTTCGACGCGATGAAGGTAGAGGCCAAGAGGGTGCTGGCCTCGGATGGGTCTCTGTTCGGATTTACCGGGGAGAGGAAGAAAGTGGAAGGAGGAGTGAGACTCCATGTTACTCTGGTGGGGGGGGGGGGGGGCAGTCCCGTACTTACAGGTTCGTCATCGTGGACGCCCCCAGCAACTACATTGCCATCTTCGGGCGGCCCCTCATCAACGTCTTTTGCTGTGTCCCCTCATCCTTCCATCAATGCTTGAAGTTCAACGTTGAGGGGGTCCAGGTCCAGGTTCGGGCCCGGGGAGACCCCAAGGTGGCAATGGAGTGTTGCGTCACGGCGGTGAATTCCATCTCTTAGTAGGAGGGGGCCGAGGAGATGGAGAGGAGGATGGAGGAGCTGTCCAGGCCGGAGGCCGGAGAAGAGGGGGAGGAGATGGAAGTGGAGGAAGAAGTCCGCGCCCAGGTAGTGGCGACAAAAGCTGCTCTGAAAGAGTCGGCCGAGGCAATGGTCGTGGAAGAAGCGGAGGCCCTTGTCCCAGGAGAGGGGGACGTTGGTGAATGGGAAGAACAGTCCAGGTTGGAGGCTGCGAAAGAGGTGGTGGAGATGGAAGTTCTCACCTAGGAAGGCAGGGTGGAGAAGGTTCGCATCAGCGGGGGGCTAACCCAGGAGGACCAGGACAGGATGCTGGAGTGCATCCAGAAAAATGTGGACATCTTTGCATGGAGCGCGGAAGAGATGTCAAGGATTGACGCAGACGTTGCCTGTCACCGCCTCAACCTGGACCTGGAGGCCCGCCCCATCCAGCAGAAGAAGAGGTCCGTCACAGACAAGCTGGCCGAGCCCATCAGGGAGGAGGTGGCCAAGCTCCTCAAGGTTGGTTTTGTATCTGAAATACAATACCCCGGCTGGGTCTCCAATGTAGTCATGGTTAAAAAGGGAGACGACTGGTGGCGTATGTGTGTTGATTTCTCTTTGCTTAATAAATCATGCCCTAAGGATTGTTACCTCTTGCATCGGATCGACGCGTTGGTTGACTCAGCCATCGGTTTTCCTGTAATGAGTTTTTTGGATGCGTTTTCAGGTTACCACCAAATCAGGATGCACTCTCCCGACATAAAAGATGTCTCCTTCATCACAGGGGATGGATGTTACTGCTACAAAATGATGTCCTTTGGGCTGAAGAATGTAGGGGCGATGTACCAAAAGATGATGGACAGGGTCTTCCGAAAACAAAAAGGAAGGAACCTAGAGGTGTATGTGGATGATCTTATAATCAAGAGTCGAGACGTGGACTCCCACCTCAGGACCTGGAGGAAACCTTCACCACCTTGTGCGAGTACAAGATGAGGCTGAACCCCTTGAAGTGTGTTTTCGGGGCTAGCAGGGGGAAGTTCTTGGGCCATCTCCTTACCCCCACAAGGGTCGAACCAAATCCTGACAAGGTCCAAGCGATCATGGAGTTAGGATCGCCTCGAAATGCAAAGAAGGTGCAACGATTGACGGGCAAGCTGGCAGGGTTGAGCAGGTTCCTTTCCCGGACAGGGGAGAAGTGTTCCCCCTTCTTCAAAACAATGAGAGGGGGCCAGAAGTTCGAATGATCCAAGGAGTGCGAGGCGTTCCAAGCCTTGAAGAGGTAGTTGACCCAAGCTCCGCTCCTCCAAGGGGGCCAAAAGAAGGGGAAGACCTGTCCCTATACCTTGGGGTAGGAGTCGAGGCCCTGAGCTCCGTCTTGGTTCGGGAAGAAGGGAAGAAGCAGTTGCCCATCTACTATGTGAGTCGGGTCCTGAGGAAGGCAGAGCTTCGGTATCCCATCTTGGAGAAGATGGTCTTTGCTCTGGTAATCTTGACCCGGAGGCTCCGGCCCTACTTCCAGGCACACTCCATCCGAGTGGTGACGGACCATCCCCTCCGCAACATTTTTGAGGGGATGGAACACTCGGGGAGGTTGGCGAAGTGGTCAATGGAGTTGAGCGAGTTCGACATCTCTTTTGTCCCCCGCCTCTCGATCAAGGCCTAAGCAATGGCCGATTTCCTAGCCGATTACGTGGTCGAGGTGGCGGAGGCAGAACTCACCAGCCCAATTCCTTAGAAGGTGATGGTGGATGGTGCCTCAGATAGGCATTACTTGGGGGTGGGGGTGATTTTGGAGAGCTTCCAAGGAACAAAGATAGAGCAAACAATAGTTGTTCATTTTTCTATTACTAACAATCAGGCCGAGTACGAGGCAGTGATTGCGGGCTGCGTCTGGCCAGGGAACTGGGAGTGTTTGACGTGGAGATCCTCACTGACACCATGGCGGTGGCTTCCCAGATCAATGGGGAGTTCGAGGCAAGGGAGCCTACCCTTCAGTTATACTTAGCAAAGGTGAAAGGGGTCGTCGGCATGTTCAAGACTTTCTCCATCCGACGCGTTCCCAGGGAGGAAAACGAACAGGCTGATCAGCTGGCAAAGCATGGTCCCTGGGTGGGGGGTACCATCACTGACCTATTTCTCCCTTCCATCGAGGAGGGAGAGTTGATGGAGGTGGATCAACACCCCACGTGGATGGACCCTTTCACAACATTCCTTTCTACAGGAAAGTATCCGGAGGGGATGGACAAAAAAAGTTCAAGTACAAGTCAGCATACTATCTCATCCGTGACGGGCCGTTGTATCGGAAGACTCTCTCGGGGTTGTTAGCGCGTTGCGTGGCCGAGAGGGAGGTCCAGAGAATCTTGGAAGAGTTCCACTCAGGGGAGTGTGGGAGTCACTCCGGGAGTCAGACCCTGGAAGGAAGGATTGTCAGACAAGGGTACTTCTGGCCTACCCTGGGCCACGACGCTGCATAGTTCATAAAGAAGTGCCACAAATGTCAGTTATTTTCCCCCCTCCAACTGCAAACAGCCCAGCGCCTCAGAAGCATCACAGCCCCTTGACCCTTTGCCATCTGGGGAATGGATTTGGTAGGACCCTTCCCCCAGGCCAGCACGCAGGTTCCTGTTAGTAATGATCGACTATTTTTCTAAGTGGTTAGAAGTGAAGACGCTGACCAAAGTGATCTCCCAAGTAATCAGAAATTTTGTGTGGGGAAGACCATCTGTAGGCACGGGTTACCCCAAGCCACTGTCACGGACAACGGGGCTCAGTTTGTCAGCGCCGAGTTCATCAGTTTATGTGGGCAGCTCGGGATTGACCTCAGGTTCGCGTCGGTCCATCACCCCAGGAGCAACGGGCAGGTGGAGGCGACGAACAAGATCATTGTGAACCTCCTGAAGAAGAAAGTTAAAAACTTGAAGAGGAGCTGGGTGGAGCAGCTTCCCACGGTCCTCTAGGCTCTGAGGACCACCCCTAACACAGCCACAGGGGAGACCCCCTTCAAGCTCTCTCATGGCTGCGAAGCAGTACTTCCCATAAAATTTAAAGTCCAGACACCTCGGGTGGCAGAGGCCCGGAAAGGCAGGGAGGAATGGAGAGCGAAGAATGAGGAGGAGCTGCGGCTCTCCCGGAACATAATAGAAGAGCAACGTGATTTGTCTGCCATCCGGCAAGAAGAGGTCAAGCGGCGAATGACTAAGTATTTTGACAAGCACGTCCGGGTCAAGCAGTTCGCGGAGGGGGACTTGGTCCTGAAAAAAGTGGACACAGCGGGGAGGTCAGCCACCGTCGGAAAACTCAACCCCAACTGGGAAGGTCCTTACATTGTACAAGAAGCGTTGAGGTCAAGGGGTACCGCATCCGGAATATGGAAGGCGAGACCCTAGGTCATACCTGGAGCGGTGATGACCTGAAGCGTTTCTATCCATGAAATTCGCGCGTTCCTCCTCTCTATGAATGAAAAGTATTTTGTTCTTTTGACCTTTTTATGGCAATAACATTGACGACAGATGTTCACATAAAAATCATTGAGACCCTCCCGCGGTCAGGCTCTCACCTAGCCGGCAAGGCCAGGACACTTAAAGAAAAGTATTCTCGCTCTGGGGTTAGGTCCCGAGACGCTCCCGCTGTCAGGCTCCCACCTAGCTGGCAGTGCCCGGGCCTCGAGTGACGTCGTTATGACCCTGGAGGGCTGAGCCCGGAGGATGTTCAACACCCTCCATCAGGCTTTCACTTAGCTGATTGGGCCGGTGGTAAGCACCCGGGGGTTGGGCAAAGGAAAGTATTCTCACTCTGGGGTTAGGTCCCGAGACGCTCCCGCTGTCAGGCTCTCACCTAGCTGGCAGGGCCCGAGCCTCGAGTGACGTCGTTATGACCCTGGAGGGCTGAGCCCGGAGGATGTTCAACACCCGTCATCAGCCTTTCACTTAGTTGATTGGGCCGGCGGTAGCACCCGAAGGGTGACCACAGAAAGTAACAGTAAGCGAGTTGATCAGTCAAAGGGGGCGAGCTGAGGCCACTCTCGACAATTACGTCCTACCCTCTCCAGATGTTACTTGGGAAGTTTGGCCTTTTTTCTAGAATAAGGGGAGAAGAATCCTCTCAGGTGAGTTGGGACTCGCAGGCTCAGCTCGGCAAATAGTTCGGGCCTATTATCGAGGGCAGCCAGAGCAAGGCATGGTAAAGGGGTGGCGAGTCGAGTCCTCGGCATCCGCTGAAGAAGGCGAGCTCTGGCGGTGCATTCCCCCCCCCCCCCTTCAGGTTTTACTTGTGAATTTTTAACAATTTTAGTTTGACCTTGGCAAGAAAGAAGGCAGCTCGCGAGCGAGTTGGGTGGTGGCGAGCCCAGCGCGGTGAGTGGTCCACCTCCGGATTGCCTAGGGCTGGCGAGCTCTCAAGGTTTGCTCACGGGTACGAATCCTAACTCATGCATTCTAACGGCAAGTTCTATCCTAGCGAGGTCGCCCAAGGGGGAGAGCTCGCAGGCGAGTGCATTACAAAAAGAGAGTTCACGAAAAAGATAGAAAAAAATCCATGCCAAGACCATTCTTCGTTAAGTAAAAAATTTCTTACAAAATGAGAAACTCGCCCCAGCGAGGTTACAAAAGGGGAGAGAGAATTACAGAAGAAAAAGAGACGATGTTGTCATCCTTCTCGCTGAGCGGAGTGGATGGGAACAGACTCGGCATGAGGTCCCGGGCCGTGATCTCCTCGCAGTCCTCCACCAGCACCCCGAATCCTTCATGATTTGCAGGGTGTATTCGGCGGACTCGATCAAGTTGACCCGCAGCCGCTCTGCGACCTCAGCCTCGCCGAAGACTCTTATCCTCTTGAATGGGAAGGAGGGCTCGCTGCCGCCCGGGGGGAGGAGGGTCTCCGTTGTTGGAGTTACCATGGTGATCTAGAAGTGGTCAAACATGTAATCTCACTGCCAACGCGATATGAGCCTGCAAGGTCGCACATAAGAGCATGTGGAGAAGTTGGAAGATTGACTGTGTTGGTAAAGGTTACCAATCACCATACAGAATGGGGTCAGGCAAATGTTGCCAAGGAGATTCGTCGAGAATGGTTTGACGAGAGTCGTCGAGTATGACTCGGTGACTAAGGCCAATTCGTCGAGAGTCGACGATAGTCGTCGAGTATCACTCGGCGACTAAGGCAAAATCGTCGAGATTCGTCGAGTATGACTCACCGACTAAGGCATAATCGTCAAGAGTCGAACTGTTCGATTCTCGCCGATTCTGTCTGTTGATTCTCGCCGATTCTGTCGACTGATTCTCGCCGAACCTGGAGGTGATTCTCGCCGACTGATTCTCGCCGAACCTGGAGGTGATTCTCGCCGAACCTGGAGGTGATTCTCGCTGAACGATCCAGAAGCCCTATCCTGTGTGGTCTGCGGGTAGCGGTACTCTTAGGTCTGTTTATGTCTTTGGTATAAATTGAGACTTAGGGTTTTGGGAATAAGATCGGGTATTTTTCCTGTGGATCAAATCGAGCCCGACGGAAAGCGTTCTGCCGTTCTGCCGATCCGCCGATTCCCGAACCCCGCCGGACGGAAGCGTTCCGCCGACCTCCTGTCCGGCGACGGTCGCCGGTGTTGCTCTTCCTGGAGCGGACCTAGCAGTCCGTGGAAGTGCAAGGTGCAGTCGATCTCCTTCCCGATCTTTCGTGCGACGAAGCTCGGTGTTCTCCTGCTCGTGTGGATTTCTACAGAGACGTAGACGTTATTTTACGTAGAACTCGTCACCGACAAGGACTCAAAGCTTGGAGCATCTCTGTTGAGTTTTGACTCAACACCGGAAAGGTAACTTTTACCTAGTTGTTTGTTAACTTCTTGATTCAACATTCATGGCCCGATCTCAATCTCTTTGGGTTGTTCTTGATTTTTTGTTACTTCCGCTGCGTGCAAAGGTGTTGTGTCATCCTCATAGAGAAACCCAACAGGGGTATTAGAGGGAGGTTTCGGCCATGATTGTTGTTTTGGAAGTTAGGTTATTCCAGTACGTGTAAACCTAGGGATTTAGAAGCGTTCTAAATGTCTAGATTTAATCCTGGAACATCAATTGTTGATGGTTTTTCCAAGGGAAATCGGTGGACCCATAACCCACAGGTTAGGGGTTCTGCCCCTTGGAACCCGGCCAGGAACGTCTGGGATTTCGTGGTAATTTCTAATTGTTAGAAATTGTTGTCTCCTTAGCAGTAACCGTCCCTCGAGTGGTTAATGAACCAGTGCATTGTTTTGGATTTTGAATCCAACAATGAGAGACGAGCTTGTCTACTGCTTTAAGTTGAGTTGCCTTTGCATTTGTCCAATGCATGTAAATCTGAAGATTTGGAAGAGTCCGGATGTTCAGATTTAGCCCTTCCTTCTATCAAATGTTGATAGTGCTATGTTGTGCACATAAAGGATGCATGTGGCTTTTAGAAATTGTTTTTCTGTGGATGTGCACATTGATCAAATGTTGATCATGGTTAATTGTTAACCTATAATCAAAATCCCTTTCTCTAATATTAAGTGTTCGGATGCCTTCCGATGGATGACACTTTTCCTACCTCGATCGATGAAGTGTGGGCTTGCCAAAGCAAGCTACATTAATCTATCTTGGTAAGGGTGTGAGCGGATAATTGTGATATCTCACTGTCGACATCGGGTCTAACTTAACTAGGTGACCTCAAAGGTTGAGTGCCTAGAGGCATAGGGTTGGCATGCACCATATGATGGATGCGAATAAGGAGTTATTCACCAACCATACAAGAATTGCATGAGGATGCAATTGGCAAGCGTTGCCTACCTAAATAACCACATCGTGAGAGAAAAGCCAAAGCTGACTCATTGTGTTGGTGAAATACGGATATTGTCCACTAAGAGAGTAGCTCGCATGAACTCTCTGAATTGATAGTGAGGGTCATCATTTCGAATAAAATAGTGGGAGTTTTAATTGAAGTCCAAATTAAAATAAATTGTATTTTGAAATTTTGGTACTGATATTATTCTGCATGAATTCTTGTAGAATTCCATGGCAAGTGGTTCACACTCCACTCTGTCTCTGAGAGCCATCCTTGAGAAGGATAAGCTCAATGAGACTAACTACATGGACTGGTACAGGAACCTGAGAATTGTTCTTAGGCAAGAGCGAAAGTTCTATGTCTTGGAAGAAGAAGCCCCCGAGGTGCCGACCGGGAATTCTTCCCGTGCTGATAAGGATACTTATAAGAAGTATACTGATGACGCCTTAGACGTCGAATGTCTTATGCTTGCCACCATGAACTCTGAGCTTCAGAAGCAACATGAGAACATGGGGTGCAAGGAGATTGACGAGCATCTCAAGAAAATGTTTCAAGGGCAAGCTCGTCAAGAGAGGTTTGACGTCACAAAAGCGTTGTTTCAGTGCAAGATGGGAGTTCGAGACTCAGTAGGGACTCACGTACTCAAGATGATTGGGTATATAGAGAACCTTGAAAGGCTGGGTTTTCCTCTGGGTCAAGAGTTGGCCACAGATCTGATCCTGCAATCGTTGCCGGACAGTTATGAGCAGTTTGTCTTGAACTACAACATGAATGAAATAGACAAGACACTGCCCGAGCTCCTAGGCATGTTGAGAACTGTCGAGATCAATATGAAGAAGGCCAAGCCTGCCAGCCCCATACTGATGGTGCATAAGGGCAAGGGAAAGGCCAAGGGCTCTAAGAAGACGAAGGTAGGACCTAAGTCATATCTTGAGCCAAGTCTTCTGTACTGAAGAAAAAGAAGAGCACGGTGAAGGAAGGGAAATGCCACCACTGTGGCAAGGCTGGTCATTGGAGGAGGAACTGTCATTCTTACATTGAGGGTCTGCAGAAAATGAAGGGAGGTATGACTTCCGCTTCAAATATTTATGTTATAGAAATAAACTTCTCTGCTCCTTCATCTTGGGTATTGGATACCGGATGTGGTTCACACATTTGTACAAATATGCAGGAACTGGAAAGGAGAAGATTGCTGAGTAAAGGGGAGGTGGACCTGCGCGTCGGCAATGAAGCAAGAGTTGCTGTTGTAGCCGTAGGGGTTTACCGTCTTTCTTTGCCCAGTGGGCTTGTAATAGAACTAGATAATTGTTATTTTGTTCCGGCCATAACTAGAAACATTATATCCATTTCATGTTTGGACATGATTGGATTTTCTTTTATAATTAAGAACAACTATTGTTCTATATTTAAGAATGATGTTTGTTATGTTGTAGCCCAATTGTTTAATGGTCTTTATGTTTTGAACCTGAACCATCTGATCTATAATGTAGAAAATAATAAAAGACTAAGAATAAATGACTCAAATCCTACATATCTATGGCACTGTCGTTTGGGTCATATAAACGAGAAGCGCATATCCAAGCTCCATAAAGATGGACTTTTGGACTCATTTGATTATGAATCATTTGAGCGATGTGAATCTTGTTTGTTAGGTAAGATGACTAAAGCCCCTTTCACTGGTTTTACTGAGAGGGCTGAGGATTTCTTGGGTGTTGTACATAGTGATGTATGCGGACCCATGAGCTCCATGGCTAGAGGTGGGTATTTCTACTTCGTTATATTTACTGATGATTTCAGTAGATACGGATATGTGTATCTTATGAAGTGCAAATCCGAGACCTTTGAAAAGTTCAAAGAGTTCAAAAATGAAGTAGAAAACCAGTTGGGTAAAAGGGTTAAAGCACTCCGATCTGATCGAGGTGGCGAATACCTGTGTCATGAGTTCCGTGATCATCTGAAAGAGTGTGGTATTGTATCACAGCTCACTCCACCTAGAACACCACAACATAATGGTGTGTCTGAGAGGAGAAATCGTACTATGTTAGACATGGTACGTTCGATGATGAGTCATGCAGACTTGTCTGTTTCTTTTTGGGGTTTTGCTTTAGAGATTGCTGTTATGACACTGAATCGCGCTCCAACGAAAACGGTTCTGAAGACACCATATGAGATATGGACTGGGAAGCGTCCTAGTATGTCGTTCATTAAAATTTGGGGTTGTGAGGCATACGTGCGACGTCAAATGCCTGACAAGCTGGAACCCAAATCAGATAAATGTTATCTGGTGGGATATCCTAAAGAAACGAAAGGGTATTACTTTTACCTACCGTCCGAGGGCAAAGTATTTGTCGCAAGGACTGACGTCTTCTTGGAAAGAGAATTCTTATCAAGAAAGACTGAAAAGGTAAAACTTGAAGAAGTTCAAAAACCACAAGTAGTGAATGAACCGGAATTGGATTCTGAGACAGGACTACAAGATGTTGTACCTAGAGAACCTGCTCAAGAAACACAAGTCCTACGTAGATCTGGTAGACCGAGGTTTGAGCCTGAGAGATATGGATTTCTCATGTCTCAAATAGGTAATGTGTTGCTTATGGATCATGATGATGAACCAGCAACCTACCAAGAGGCTATGAATGGACCGGACTCCGACAAATGGCTTGAGGGTATGAAATCTGAAATAGACTTCATGCATACAAACCAAGTTTGGAACTTGGTGGAACCACCTGAAGGGGTACGACCCATAGGGTACAAATGGGTCTTCAAGAAGAAGACCGACATGGATGGGAATGTACAGACATTCAAAGGGCGACTGGTGGCTAAGGGTTTCAAACAAATTCATGGTATTGACTATGATGAGACTTTTTCCCATGTTGTCATGGTAAAGTCCATAAGGATATTGCTTGTTATTGCTGCGTATTATGACTACGAGATCTGGCAGATGGATGTCAAAACGGCTTTCCTTAATGGAAACCTCCTTGAGGAAGTGTACATGACACAACCCGAGGGTTTTGTATCCCTAAATGAAGCCACTAAAATATGCAAGCTGAATAGGTCCATTTATGGACTGAAGCAGACCTCTCGAAGTTGGAATCTTCGTTTTGATGAGAAAATCAAAGAGTTTGGTTTCATCAAGAATGAAGATGAGCCTTGTGTTTACAAGCGAATCAGTGAGAGCGTTGTTGTCTTCCTGATATTGTATGTAGATGACATATTATTGATTGGGAATGGCATTCCTACCCTGAAAGTTGTTAAGAACAACCTAGGGAACTGCTTTTCTATGAAGGACTTGGGTGAAGCGACTTATATACTCGGTATTAAGATCTATAGAGATAGATCGAAGAAATTGCTGGGTTTGACCCAGAGGACATACATTGAGAAGGTGTTGAAGCGGTTCAACATGCTTGAGTCTAAGAAAGGATTTTTACCCATGTCTCATGGTGTGAATCTCTCTAAGGACCAGTGTCCAAAATCTTGTGAAGATAAAGACCGCATGAAGTTAATTCCATATGCTTCGGCAATTGGATCAATCATGTATGCGATGTTATGTACTCGACCCGATGTCTCCTTTGCTTTGAGCATGACTAGCAGGTATCAGTCAGACCCCGGTGAGTGTCACTGGATTGCAGTCAAGAATATCCTGAAGTACTTGAGAAGGACAAAGGATGTGTTCTTGGTGTATGGTGGAGAGGAAGAGCTCGTTGTAAATGGTTACACGGATGCTAGCTTCCAAACTGATAGGGACGACTCAAAGTCTCAGTCAGGTTTTGTGTTTTGCCTTAATGGAGGAGCTGTGAGCTGGAAGAGTTCCAAGCAAGAGACAGTTGCTGATTCTACAACAGAGGCCGAGTATATCGCTGCAGCTAACGCAGTGAAGGAGGCTGTATGGATTAGGAAATTCATCGGCGAGCTTGATGTAGTTCCTAGCATTATTGGTCTCGTAGTTCTCTACTGTGATAACAATGGTGCAATTGCACAATCTAAGGAACCTAGATCTCATCAGCGCTCCAAGCACATACTTCGGTGGTTCCATCTTATTCGTGAGATTGTCGAACGAGGAGATGTAAACATTTGCAGAGTGCCGACTGAGGCAAATATTGCGGATCCACTGACAAAGCCTCTCGCGCAGAGAAAGCATGATGGTCATACTAGATCAATGGGTATACGATACCTAAATGATCAACTCTAATGAGTCTTGTGGGTTGCATATAAACATATATTCTGTTGGCTGTTTATTATTTATTCATATGATGAATTATGTACCGAAAGTTTCTTTTACAATTAATGGCATGTTCTTTTATTATAGTTTCTCTATGCGATAGTTAAATGTTAACATAATAAATACCCTTAGAATGTTCGCTTCCATAGGACATCAAGTACGTGACTTGAATGTGAGAGTCTGTGATTTATTTGAAGCTTCATTCTTAAAAGGTCTTTGGTCGTTGTATCATCATAGAAACTAAGGGTGATGATAATACATTAAGACTAGCACGTGTGTTGACTGATGACCAATTCTCATAGGTCATGATATTGTGATATCAAGTCATCACGTGGGTACTTGTTAATGAACAAGTTGTATTGGACAGACCCAACCTGAGACTACTCTGTGGATTGTTATCTTAACGTGTCACGAGTAGGTCTCAATTGACAATGGTGTTGTGGTCCTTTAACCTGAAGTCACAACATTCATCAGATGAGGAAGAGCATGTTTTGATGTCATCTAAAGTCTTCCTTGAGAAAGGTTGATGATAAGGGTGGTTGTTGGGCACGTTACAAATCATTTGGGTGTTTGTGTGTAAGCAGATATGGGATTTGTCCTCCTATATGACAGGAGTTGCATCCATGGGCCCCTTGATGGAACTGGACTGAGAAATGCATGGTCGTGCTTGGTTGAGTCAATATGTGATATTAGACTCACCATTCTCTGGAAGTCCGTTCTAGATCAAGAAACTTGGATTGAGCTATTATGAGGGTGACACGGTCCATGCATCTAGTTCTTTCCGGATGTAAGGGACAAAGGGACAAAGATAACGCTGGAACATTGTTCATAAAGGCTTATGAGTTATGAACTCTTATTGCTTGGGTAGCAATGATGCATTGCTAGATGTCGCTCATTGTTTGAGAGGTTTTTGGTTTGATACTTTCAAGATCAAGTGGGAGACTGTTGGAGTTACCATGGTGATCTAGAAGTGGTCAAAAATGTAATCTCACTGCCAACGCGATATGAGCCTGCAGGGTCGCACATAAGAGCATGTGGAGAAGTTGGAAGATTGACTGTGTTGGTAAAGGTTACCAATCACCATACAGAATGGGGTCAGGCAAATGTTGCCAAGGAGATTCGTCGATAATGGTTCGACGAGAGTCGTCGAGTATGACTCGGTGACTAAGGCCAATTCGTCGAGAGTCGACGATAGTCGTCGAGTATGACTCGGCGACTAAGGCAAAATCGTCGAGATTCGTAGAGTATGACTCACCGACTAAGGCATAATCGTCGAGAGTCGAACTGTTCGATTCTCGCCGATTCTGTCTGTTGATTCTCGCCGATTCTGTCGACTGATTCTCGTCGAACCTGGAGGTGATTCTCGGCGACTGATTCCCGCCGCACCTGGAGGTGATTCTCGCCGAACCTGGAGGTGATTCTCACCGAACGATCAAGAAGCCCTATCCTGTGTGGTCTGCGGGTAGCGATACTCTTAGGTTTGTTTATGTCTTTGGTATAAATTGAGACTTAGGGTTTTGGAAATAAGATCGGGTATTTTTCCTGTGGATCAAATCGAGCCCGACGGAAAGCGTTCCGCCGTTCTGCCGATCCGCCGATTCCCGAACCCCGCCGGACGGAAGCGTTCCGCCGCCCGTTCGCTCCGTCGAGCTCCTCTCCGGCGACGGTCGCCGGTGTTGCTCTTCCTGGAGCGGACCTAGCAGTCCGTGGAAGTGCAAGGTGCAGTCGATCTCCTTCCCGATCTTTCGTGCGACGAAGCTCGGTGTTCTCCTGCTCGTGTGGATTTCTGCAGAGACGTAGACGTTATTCTACGTAGAACTCGTCACCGACAAGGACTCAAAGCTTGGAGCATCTATGTTGAGTTTTGACTCAACACCGGAAAGGTAACTTTTACCTAGTTGTTTGTTAACTTCTTGATTCAACATTCATGGCCCGATCCCAATCTCTTTGGGTTGTTCTTGATTTTTTGTTACTTCCGCTGCGTGCACAAGTGTTGTGTCATCCTCATAGAGAAACCCAACATCCGCCTAGCGGATGATCTCGTCGTGGAGCCCCTTGTTCTCTTCCTTCAGCTTTGCGTTGTCCACCTCCAGCTCGGCGGCGCGAGCCTCCAGCTCGGCGGCGCGAGCGCGCAGCTGGGTATTTTCCTCCTCCAACCCGACGACGCGAGTCCGCAACTCGCTCGCGACCTCGGCATCCTGTGAAGCAGAAAGGTAAGCAAACCTATCGCATGAAATCCCAAGTAAAAAGAGAGAGGAGCAGCTGGTACTTACCAACACGTCGGCAGCCTTGGCGAGTAGGTCCTCGGCAATACCGAGCTGCCTCGTCAAGTCGGCAGTTTATCCTTGGCGACGTCGCGCCCCTGCTCGGCTTTTAGCAGGAGGTGACTGAGGTTGAAGCCGCGGCGGACCATCATGTGGTGAAGCTCCAGGGCCCGCATGTGGGCTTGCAAGCCCTCATGGCCGAGCTGGCGCAGGGGCATGCCCTTGTAGGCCTCGGCATCCTTGCGCCCATAGAGGCCGAAGCTAAGCGCATAGGCATGCCCGGTGGGGGGTTGGCGATCTGTCCATGAGGGCTGGAGGGAGGAGATGGAGACCCGGTGGGCCTGCTCGTCCCATAGGACCATCGGCTCGTCGGCCGAGTCTTTCCACCTTCCCCCAAAGCCGAAGAGGGGATGACTCTTCGGCAGGCCCGGCTCGCGGGCCACGGTCTTCTCTGCAGCAGGAGCAGAGGACTCGTCACCCCCCTGTTCTTTCCCTGATGTCTCCTTCAGCGAGCTCTCCGGCGATCCGTCCGGGGTGATCTCAGGCGAGCTCATGTATTTCTGTTTTTGTTGTTGTTGTTGTCCCTCCTTGGAGACCACCACCACCTTCTTCATCTTCTTTTGGGATGGGGGCGCCGAGGCGAGCTGAACCCCGCGTGGTCGGGTCGCCCCTTGATAGAAGGCTTGGATGCCGCCAGCTCAGCCCCGCCAGCTCAGCCCGGCAAGCTACTGCGGTTGCCTTCTCGCGCGCGAGCGGGTCAGGGTGGAGTCTCGAGTCCGCAAATGGCGGATTCTCGGGAATCAAACGCTCCCCTGCATGAAAATACTTGGTTAGAAAATCCTATTGATCTGGCGAGTTTGGCAACAAGAGAAAGGGAGAGGTATACCTTCGCCAGGAAGGACGGGGCGGAGCGAGTCGATGCCCCTTCGAAGGAAGGCGACCTCGAAGTCCTTATGGAAGAAGAACTTGTGGAGCTTGGCATCATTACCGGATACCGCAGGGGGCCGGTACACCTCCTCGCCTTTCTGTTGGGGTGAGTAGGACACATTGTCAAGATCTCCCTTGATGAAGACAATCTTGGATATCCAGTTGTGCTTTTTGTTCGCGATCTCGCGAACCATGATGAACGAGCCCCCGAAGTAGGTGACGTCATCTGGAGTCGCCTTGTAGGTGAAGAGCTTCCTGAAGACGGTCAAATTGAACTCTATCCGCTCTTTGTGGAGGAAGCACGCGAACGCGACCATCATTGCAATGACGTTCGAGTTCAGCTGCGCGGGAACCGCGCCATAGTATTTGAGGATCTGGCGGATCTCCGGCCAGAGGGGTAGGCGCAACCCCGCCTCGAAATGCGAGATGTGGAAGGCGAGCTCGTCAGGGTAGAAGGTATTGATGGATTCGCCCTCTGTGGGCCGGCGCGCCTCAAAGCCAGGGGCACGTAGCTGGTTACGAACTCCGCGAGTTCCCCCTCGGTAGTGTTTCCCTCGAAAAAGAGGTACTAGGCAAAATGTCGAGCACACTTGGAGCGACCATCAGTGTCAGGGTTCGTCTTTCCCATGCTCGCAGAATGATTGAGATGCGAGTACATGTAGTAGAGAAGGCGGCGAGAAGGGGTTCGAAAGCAATAAAGGCGATGGAGTGGGGTTGGTAGGGGGCCTATTTATAGAAAAAGGAATCTGAGGCCGGGCCGACCGATCAGTCCGACTCGCCTGCCCCAGCTTGCCAACCCCAGCTCGCCGGCCCCCGCGACTTGTTCTACCCTATGGCGAGCCGAACCTAAAAGGCAATATATCGTGCAATCAAAAACATTGAAATCTAAGAAAATGTTTAAGTTATTACAAGCAGGGGGAGTCGTTGTTCAAGAGAAGAAGAAAGCACAGGAAAGAAAGTTCGAAGACAAGATGTACAAGTTATTGCAATGCGCGAGCTGAGGGGGTCGGGGGCGAGTACCGGTAAGCTCAGTAAGGGAGCCATTTCTACCTACCCCGGTCTCGCGCCTCCTTCCCCACAGGTCGGCGCGAGTTCTGGAGCTCGTGGATCCGAACCAAGTTCCTATGGATGATCTGGAGGTTCTCGTCGATCTCGTCCAAAAGCGGAGGAGACATCGCCTCACCTGTCGGGTTGCCCCTCACCTCGTCCGCGAGCCGCATGTAGTCACGTTGTAATGCCTCATTGTCCTCCTGAACCTTGCGTAGCCCGCGCACTAGCTTCTTGAAGACCCCGATTCCCCACCTCGTCAGCTCGCCGTTCTCCACCTCGGAACCCAGGAAGGAGTCTAGCGAGCTTGGGAAAGGGAGGGGCGAGTAGCGGGTTGGCTCCGAAGATTCGTCAGCCTCAGACTGACTGGGAAGAGTTGCAAAGGAATTAAGTCAAGTATCAGCACGAAAGGCGAGTACTCCAAGAGATTCACGCGAGACAAATCAGTGGAAGTCAAAACTTACCTTGCAAGCTCGGCGCCCCCAGGGAAATGCGGAGAGGGGGCAGGGTCAGGTTCTTGCCACGGCCCGGGCGATGAGTTTTTGGTAGGAGGAGGCCGAAGCCAGGAACAGGGATGGCTTCAGCGCCTCCCCCCACAGTTCCAGAAGCAGGAAGTTGCTGCTGAGAGGGGGTACGAGCCGGCTACTTCGACTTCTGAGAGTCCAGCCCCATGGTCCCAAAAGGGGGCGGCGGGTCTCGCAGGCGAGTCTCCGGAGTCTTAGGTCGCGAGTTGTTGAGGGGGGTCTTAACTCGCGGTGTGGAGGTCTCGCCGTCATCCCGTTGGCTGTCTGGGGAGGTTGAAAGGTCGACGACGTCTTTACCCTTCTTCTCAGTGGCGGGCAGAGTGGACGAGCCGACCCCATTTTCCAGGGCGGATTTCAGGTCATTGAAGATGGGTTCAGCCGCCTTGGAAAGTGGTTTTGCCTTCTTGGCGGGGTTGGATTCTGCCAGGCCGCTCGGCGGGATGCTAAGGGAAACGTCGGTCAAGCCGGCAACGCGGGCAGAGGCAGCTTCGCGAGCTCGGGCAAACCTCTCTTGAATCTCCTTGGGGATAGGCATCCCGGTAAGGTTAGAGCAAAGGGAATGACAAAGGTCACCCAGGTACGTAGGCGTATATATATAGCTGCTGGTGGACCCCACCAAAAGATTCTCTCTAGCCCCTGCCAAACTCGTCGAATCCTGTGGGGTTGGATGATTCTTTCCGAGCTTGTTCCAACCTCACAAAGAGCGGGGATTGTGTACAACCCCGTATCCGGCGAGTGGGGTCGGCAGGAGCTAGGTCGGCCAGATCAGGTAACCCAAGTCCCGAGCGAGTTGGCCAGGGGGGCCAGAGCTCGGCAGCCCCCAACTTGCCCAGGCGGGGTGGGATCATCGGGGGGGCGAGTGGAGCTGGAGGGCTCACACTCGCCCCAGGGTACTCAGCAATGCAAGGGGCGAGTGGGGCAGGTCGGGCCCGCACTCTCCCAGGGCTGAGAGGAGGTGGCGAGTGTCAGCTCCATCGAGCACTCGCCACCCCCGGCGAGTGGAGGTTCCAGAGGGTCACTCGCCCAGTCCCTTGTGGTGTGCTTTCACAATTCTGCCCTCATTGGCCTGCCAATAACCCGTTGGAACAGCGGAGTTACGCTGTTAGCAGACCCAGTTGGGCTGCACATAGCCGTTTGGAACAGCGGAGTTTGGCTATTTGCATACCGTTTTAAGAAATCTATAAATAGGACCCAAGGGGTACCTCAGAAGGCACGTTTTACTGGTGCCCCGGCCTTCTTGCGCTTCTTGAGATATCCTTAGCTCGGCATTTGGCTAGGGAGGGGAAGCGCTCTAAGATCTTCCGGGTGTGTGGTGGGACCTCCACGCCGAGCCCTTAGGTCAGTACACTGTTCTTTCTCCTTAGTTGTTTTGCTCGCGAGAGAGAAGTGTGCGATCACCCCTTCCCCAAGGGTGAACTCCACAGAGACCGAATTCTCGGTTTCAACATTGTCCCATCAATGTCTTTCTTTTTATTCCTTCTTCTTCCTCTAGCTAACCCGAACCAGAGGGTAAGAGAGGCAGAGAACTATTCTCCTGGATCTTTTCGGACGCCCGATCGGGAGTTTCGGTGCTCGTTTTTCTCGACGGAGCCCAGATTCGAAAAGCTCTCGTCGAGCTCTTTGCGTGCACGGTTAGTATTTTCCGTTTCATGGAGTTTTAGCGTTAGGGTAAGTGGCCCAAACCGTTGTTTCTTGCTATTCTTCCCAGATTTTTCTCACCAAACCCTAGGTTGTGTTGATCCTCGATGTGGAGGGCTTGTTAAGCCAAAAACCTGGTGAATAAGTTGAGGCAAGTGGTGGTTTGCTCCCCTTGCTTGTCCTCCCTTAATTTATATAAATTCTTCTGTGTAATGTTAGGTTTTGATGTTTGGGTTGTGCTTGTTTTTCTTTTTCTTGAGAATTAGCAAGTGCATAGTGCAAAAATGATAACATTTTGTTAAATTTCCCTTCTAGAAAATTTTGTTAAGTTATCTGCTTAGAACTTCATACATAAACTCAGTCATTTCTTTTGTCTGCATAAATTTTAAGTCATGTACAACTTTTTGTTGGTAGCATGACAAATTCTGTATAGACTGTCATAATTCGACTGCATAAATCATAATTCAGGCTAAGTCCAAAATCGATCGCATGGACTGCATAGGCCATATTCTGACTAAGTTAAAAATCGGTTGCATAGTTCAAAATCGGCTGCATAGTTCAAAATCAGCTGCATAGTTCAAAATCCACTGCATAGTTCAAAATTGGATGCATAGTTCAAAACCGGCTACATAATTCAAAGTCGGTTGTATAGTTCAAAATCGGCTGTATAGTTCAAAATCGGTTGCATGGTTCAAATCAACTGCATAGTTCGAGCTTAATGATAATATGAGTATTTTCTACTCAGGAATACCTGTGTTGTTCCTTTCCAAATTCCTAAAATTTGGTGGTTAGTTTGTGTGAATAAGAAAGATGTCGCCATCGCGGTACCTATTTTATGTTATGATATTGGTTGGACTGTGGGTGCTAGTGGACTATACCGCCGCTACAGTGCCTGTTTGTGAATCATTACGCCAGGTGACTTGGTTTTGGACTGTTGGGTTCCGTTGGAAAGATAGTCACTACCACGGTACCTTTATGCGGATCAGTTGGTGATGAGCATTCGCATGAGAATGCTTTATCAAGGAGGTCGGGGGATCTAGCCCTGGCCTCAACAACTTATCGGCGCCTGTTGTGGGGTCGGGGATGAGTTGGGGTGTATGGCCCGCGGGCCTGATAAAGCCACCTGGTGCTGACTCCAGGTGGGCCCCTTGGTGGAGATGTCAAGGTGGCGGGGCCGGTGGACTCCGGTCCCGCATCATAAAAGTGCAGATCAGTTGGTGATGAGCATTCACATGAGAATGTTTTATCAAGGAGGTCGGGGGATCTAGCCCTGGCCTCAACAACTTATCGGCGCCTGTTGTGGGGCCGGGGATAAGTTGGGGTGTATGGTCCGCGGGCCTGATAAAGCCGACTGGTGCTGACTCCAGGTGGGCCCCTTGGTGGTGATGCCAAGGTGGCGGGGCCGGTGGACTCCGGTCCCGCATCATAAAAGTGCACTTGCTTTTTTTGTTGTTGGAAAGTGATGATTTTTGTAAAGTGTGATGAAGAATATTATTTTTACACTTCCAACAATTACCTCTAATCTTGCATTTATGTCATGCAATAGTTTTTGTTATGCTATTGTCATAAAAAGAAAGCATTTTTTGATGAACAATTTAAAGATAATTGTTGATATGTTATGGGGTAATCGTATTCTTCTAAAATTTGTATTTTGGGTTCTTTAAAAAAATTACATGTATTGTGGAATAATATATTGGTTGTCTCGTAGACGAAGTAATCTATGAAGTTGTTGAAAATTTCATAAAAATGTATAAAATACATTAAAAATATACCACCAATATTTTTAAACATTACAAACTCATCCCTCTATTTTTTACAACATTACAATTAGACCTTCTTGCACTTCCATGTCAGTACAAAGGGTAAAATGGGAATATAATATATTTTATTTGTTGAATAACATACTTTTCATTCAATTTTTTTACGGAAGGCGGAGAGTGTAAACTTGTGAAACTTGGAGGGGAGCTCGTTGTAATAATGAAACATAGAAGGGAGGTACCTGTAATTATGAAAACTCGTAGGGGAGGTCCTGGTAATTAACCCTAATCAACACAATAATATAAACTTCAAATTAGAACTTACACAAGCAATACGGGTTCGGAAGACAAGAACAGTGGATGATTTGAGACTGGAGATCAATCCAACGACAATGCGGTGAGAATCTCAGGGACTGGATGAATATTGGAGGGGATTAGAGGGCTTGGATGGGCGGTGGTTGGATGTTTGGGTAGTGGAGGTCAAGTGTTGAACTACTGGGAGTGTGCTAGACGGCGGAGTTGAATATACGCATTGTATGCGGGTTTTTTTAATTCAAGTTTTATTTTTCCCGCTTCTTATTTTAACGTGATATGTCACGTGAGTATTGTATGTACCTTAGCCCGATTTAGGGCAATGAATTATTATCGTTCTCCTTTCTTCTTGGTATCATAGTCAGGTTTCTTGTTTCATGGAAGAGCAAGAAACAAAATGTTGTAGCTCGCTCAAGTGCTGAAGCAAAATATAGGGCTATGGCGCAGGGAGTATGTGAGGGGTTGTGGTTAAAGACAATTTGCCAAGATAAGGGTCTCCAGATGAATAGACCAGTTACTATCTACTACAACAACAAAGCGGTCATCAATATTGCTCACAATCGGTTTAACATGATAGGACGAAGCATGTCGAAGTTGACAGACACTTCATCAAAGATCACCTAGACAAGGGAAATATATATGTATTCCGTTTGTGAACTCACATGACCAACTAGCCGACATCTTCACCAAGGAATTGAGCAGTGACAACTTCATGAACAATACAATCAAGTTGGAAATGATCGATACATATTCTCAACTTGAGGGGGAGAGTTGAATATACGCGTTGCACGTGGTTTTTTTAATTCAAGTTTTATTTTTCCCGCTTCTTATTTTCACGTGATATGTCACATGAGTATTGTCATATAGATATGTACGTTGGCCCGGTTCAGGGCAATGAATTATTATCGTTCTCCTTTCTTCTGACGGTTGGATGGCTAAAACTTCTGAATGGAGGCTTGCAGATTGGCATGCTGATTGTAGTGAAGGAAAGGGTTGTAGACAGGTTTTCTGGCTGCAGACGGTGGGAAGACAGGGACGGCTGCAATTTAGAACGGCTGACATCAAAGATCTGTAGTATGAATTGTAGGCAGTGGGTTGAAGGTGTCATGATAATTCTGGTGGTGTAATTGGGTTGGGGTGATTGTGGGGCTGCTCAGCTAAGAGGGAATGAAGGAAATGGGCAGTTGCCACTCCGGATAAGCAGTTACAGCAGGGTACGGGATAGTTATTGTAAGGAGTAAGAATTTATGGAGCATTTTAGTGGTGGGGGAAGGTAGTTATATGGTGGTTATATGGATTTGGAGAATGAAATAAGTGGTTACTTCAGGAAACAACAAAACAACAGTTACGCGTAGTTTTGGGGCAGTTAATGGGTGGTTATTGAGTGGTGGGTAGTTAAGGTGAGTGGGTGATTAGGAAAAGTAATTACATTGTCTTCGGCACAAAAAATCCACGGAATTGGCATCGTGGGAAGACCGCAAAAACCCATTTTTTCTCTCCAAATTTTGCAATTCTAAAAATCAGACTCTAGACTCTTAATTATAGACTTAGAACCCACTATGAACTGTCTAGATCTTCTGGAACATAAAAGCACTAAATTTACATGAAATAAAAAAATACATAAAATTATGTCACAGACACTTTGAAAGTGACTAGGGGCTCGAATCGACTATCTGATGATCTTATCTTCGTCTCCTACATATATAGACCCTTGCGGACTCACATAAATGTCATTCTGTCCTTGATCTACAATTCCCTGCGGCTTGAGAGTATTCACTGCCAATAAACGAAGATCATACTCTCCATGAAGCACGACGGTAAGTCAAGCACCTCTGAGGTGATCCGAGTATCATCAATATTAGGTCGTTCCCTCCAATGAACCAAGTATCGTAATATGGATCAATTTAGTGTCATTGAATTTTCATGACAAACAATGTCTGTAATTCTCTTGGTTGAAGGGTGTATGATTTCGGTGGAAGGGTGTATGCACTCGGGTACCGAATGAGGAGCTAGTACCGAAGTAGGAACCAGTGAGTCTGTTGGTAGTTGGGTAGTAGGCAATAAGGGACTCCCAAAAAGGGGTACATAGTTTGGAGTCTCAAATGGTGGGTTATAGAAAATTTCATCACCAGTGCGACGATTACTCAGATAATAACTCATAACATCGACAATTAGATATGACAGTATAGTACGTCAAATGTCTCTTAAAGTGTTGGTAATGACACAATAGGTCCTCAAATCAACAAGAATTGTAATGACTCAACCCTCATAATATCAGAAGTATTGTTAGTTTTAATTCATCTTAGCGCATAGTAAGTTGAACCATACGGTTTTGCCCTTTTCCACAGGTGGACTACAAGCACTTCCCATAAGGTCACCTATCTCAGGACTACTACCGGAGTGCGCTTAATTAAGGAATTTCAAACACAACATTACCATTCGCTCCAACAAAACGCATCTGATATTTAAGGTTTTGAAACTATTACTTAAGCACAACAAATTTCTCTCCAATTACGATGTGAGATTTGGTCCATTCTTGCAGCTCCTTTCACCTAGAAATCTATCATCTTAGAAGCATGTCAGGAGCAATCTTTCTCTGGGTCTCTCTGCCCCTAAGACACTCAGCACCCTCATCAGACCATCCTCATTATATTCGAGATGTTACAAGTCAACCAAGCTCCGCATGTTTCAACTTCGAATCACACATCATACTGCAGGAGGTCTAGCGTTGATACCGTTTGTAATAATTGAATACCCAAAATATCAATAGTGTTATCTGCTTTGGTTCATCTCAACCCATATTAAGGTGAACCACACAGTTTTAGCTTTTCGACAGAGAGCCTAAAAGCACTTCCCAAAAGGTCAACCATCGCACGACTACTCTCACCGGAGCATGATTAACTACGAAATTTCCAACACAACTCATTTACTCTGAAAAGACGTCTATGATATTTAGGGATATGAATTATTACTAAAGCCCAACAACTTTTCCTCCAATTCCGATGTGAGATTTTGTTCATTCATGCACCTCCTTTCACCTAAAGTTTGTTATCCTAGAAGTCTGTCATGAGTTATCTTTCTCTGGGCCTCTCTGTCCATAAACACTATCCACCCTCATCGGACCACTCTCATCAAATTCGAGATGTTACAAGAGCACTCTCAATCTCGACTGACTTACAAATGATGATTATGTCCCAAATTCGAGATGTTATCTATAAAAATGTTTGAGACATCTACGCTAGATACCACTCTGTGTATTGAACGCCTCCACGAAGATAAAACTCACACCGGGAAGGGTATAATAAAACTCATTGCAGATGCGACGAGAACAAAAATAGGTTCTCGATATATCGAGAGTGTCCTCAAAAACAGATGAGACAACCAATAAAGAATTATTAGGTCGCTCTTACTAACTTTCCATCGAAGTCATAGGTTGGGTCAGACTCAGACGACAGACCACTCATCAGGCACTGAACCTCATTGGGGTGAGATAACTCTGTATCAGGTGTCTCATATTTTGTGTACATGAAAACACGAGTAGTCATAGTGGAAGCATCAGACTACGGAGGATCCCTCATGATGTGCCAATCAGGGTATGAATACACTCGACTAACCCTAATAAATCTCAATGATTGCTTGTAATGAAGGGCGGTCTGAAATATTTACTCGACAGACTCTAAGCAGTGAGACCATTCCACACATATCTCAGATCGAAACCCAAACCGAAATCAGAAGTGGCCACAGCGGGCTCCTCTTAAAAGTCGCTCCTCACTACTAACTCATCAAAGCTAGTCATATAATTAAAAACTAATATATATCCTTGTTGTAAGGAAAATAGTTGTCCGAGCACACGGCTCCTATACAAAGCTAGAAGGAACTTCCAACATAATTTTTGTTTCATATCAACTGAACCAGTGATTGGGCGAAAATGATTGCACTTAAGAGCTCAATCTATCCTACTCCAATATGCTCTAGACCAATCAAGGAGAGTAATCTTCGCAAATCTAACCTGACGCTCACTTACTAGCATGCATTTATTCAGGTAGTACTCCACATCTACAAGTCAATAACTAAATGGCTCGGGACTCGGTAAGTTATCGAAGGCAAGGGCGACTCTCAAAAAGTTATACTCGAGATCCGCTTCTGAATGGTACCATCTTTGATGTGACTCCTGATAATCATCATAATGAGAGTAATCATCCCTACTATAGTAGGATCTTTATGGGGGATCAGCAAGATCTCTATGAAAGAGAACACAGGGATGATTTGTATGATGGTAATGAAGTTATCTCGTAAGGAACTCTATGGGGTCGAGCATAAATAGGTTTGGAATCCTTGAATTGAGGAGAGTACTGATCATAACCTAGATGATGCTCATCCCAACCATAACCACATCTTATTACACAACTACTATGATATCTCATGAATGATCGAAATTTTGGTCCTGCATATCCTACACTAAAGCTTGAACCTAGTGCTATGATATCAAATTGCGCAGGATGGAGATATAGGAGTGTGATCGTGCCATAACAGAAACTCTAATGAATTAGTGTTAGTCTAGTTTCAAGAGGATTCTAAATGAAGTGATGCACATGTGTTTGTCAAACATTTAATCACAATAAATTCAGAAATAAATAGAAGAATCACAAACACACCCACACTAGTGATTAGGCATTAGAAATACAAGCAAGATCTAGTTGAATTTATGAAGAGAGTGATTTGATTAAATGCCTAAGGAACAAATCTTTCAAGTAGAATTAAAATTAAGCAATTTTTTACAAATTAAGATCTCAAATCATGTCCTTTAATCAAATAATCAACACAAAGCAATATAGAATTCAGATTAAAACATGCATACACAATACGCTCGAAAGACAAACAGTGGCTGATTTTGGATGGACAGCAATCCAGCAGCAATTGGGTGCAGATTGCAGGGACGGGATGAATATTGGAGGGAATTTGAGGGCTTGGATGGGTGGTGGTTGGCTGCTGGGGTAGTGGAGGCCACGTGTTGGACAACTAGGAGTGAATTAGCCGCAGTTGGACGGCTTAAACTGAATCGGGATGGATGCGTGCAGGTTGGCAGGCTGATTGTAGTGGAGAAAAGGGCTGGATGTAGGTTTTCTGTCTGCATAAGCTGGGAAGATAGGGATGGCTGCAATTTAGGACTGCTGAAATCCAAAATGTATAATTTTGGATTGTGGGCAGCAGTTGTGGGTGTCAAAAGGACTGACTGAAGGAATTCTACTGGTGGAATTGGGTGGTGATGGCTGTGGAGATGTTCTGCTGAGATAAACCGCAAGAAATGAGCAATTGTTGATCAAGATAAGCAATTACAGTAAGATATGGGATAGTTACTATTGGGTGTAAGTAATTATGGGGCAACTTAGTGATGGGGAAGGTAATTATATGATGGTTATATGGATTTGGAGTGGTCGAAGTGGTGGTCACTGCTGTAAACAGGGTAAAAAAGCAGTATGTGTAATTTTACGTGGTTAATGGGCCGTTATTGAGTGGAGCTAGTTATGGTGAGTAGAGTGATGTGGAAAAAAGTTACCTTGTCTTCGGTACCAAGGATCTACGGAATCGGCATTGTGGGACGACCGCGAGGGTCCGAATATTTCCTTCAAATTCTGCGATGTTTGAAAATATCCACCCCCATTTATAAACTTAGAACCCATTTTTGACAACCTAGAAAGCCCGGAACACAAAACCACTAAATTATTTAAAATAAAAATAAAAGAAATAAATAAAAATACATACAAATATGTCGGCATTGTCTCTTTGAATGCGAGTACAGCTCGGATCGTCTATCTGACAATTCTATCTCCGCTTTATGCATGTATAGAGTGTAGACTACTGCGGGCTCTGGTAAGTGTCGGTCTGCCCTTGATCCGCAATCCCCATCAAAGTGGAAAAGGTTGGTTCCGGTGGTGGACATGGACGGCAAGCGGAGAGTGGTGGATCAGACCAAATTGTTACAAACAAGGACGAAGATTGCAATTAATCATACAGAGTGATATAAACTCTTGAAGGATGGTCTCCCCAGAGAGCACTCTCTCAAAAATAAGAGATTACAAGGCAAGACTCCAAGATTCCTCCTAAGACACGCAAACTCTCTTTTATATAAGAAGAGAATACTCCTAGAACAAAATTAGCAGCATGGCACAAAGAGGAAAATTATGAAAAATTACAGATAATTACATAAAAGACGTAAAGCTAATTGAAAATATAAGATTAATAAATGGTAATATTGAAGAAACTGGATCAAAACCTTTTTCTTCGTGAGGAAGAGTGTTCGAGAATGCATATACGAAATCTCCATCAGATGGGAGCATATACGTATGAATCAAATGTTGGTTTTAGGTTCCTCCTTAAGAATGAAAAAAAGGTGTATTTCTTTAGGATTAAAATTTTATATTTAAAATAAAATGTGTTTTTGATAATATATTCAAATGTTATATAAATCTTTTATTACCTTATTTCTCGAAGAATTTTAGTGTTGAATAAGTTAATAAATGACGTATTAAATACCTCAAATTAACATATCTAACAAAACTATCAACTCAAAGGAGCGTGTGCCACAACAGATAATTGTTACCAATGCCAAAATTAGATTGCAGTTGAACTTGAAAACATGATACAAATAACGAGGGATGTTTGTGTCTAACATCAGGAGGTTGGTTCCTCCTTAAGTTCCTCTTCAAATGAGAGATCCTCAAACTTAAATGATCAAAAGATCCCTAAGAGTCAAAAGTCTCCTTCTAATACAGGGAGAACTACTCCCTTACATAGTTACATATTATCTTATTACCACACAAAAATAAAAATACATAATGGCCGAACAAAATAAAATATTTCATATCGTTGTCCGCATGCACATAACATAAATCACAGGAACATCTAACTCCCACCAGCAAAAAAGCACGGGCGGAAGGGTCTCATGTATAAATTATTGTCAGAGGCTCGTTACAGTCAACGGTGAATCTCCTTGACAAATGGAAACTAATAGCAAGCTAAAAAGGCTATTTTAGTCATAGGAAAGTAGGTCAGTAGATCACTGGCACAGGAGACAGCTACTTTGGATGTCTCTGATCATATCTATGATTATGCCTTTAATCACCATCAATAGGAGGTTGAGGGCTCAAATTTGGACATCAAGAGACACATCCTGGGCCTAAACCTGATTTGTATCTCTATGGATGTCAAAACCAATGACGTGGACTTCAAGGAGATCAATAAGGCTTGTTTAGCGAATAACTCAATTGAAATCAAGGTTTGACATTAGTATTTGGTAATCATCTACAGTCTGCATCAAATAAGAGGTATGATCTGGTTATGAGTTTTGGGATTGCACCATATGTATGAGAGATGAGTATACTATATGGAACGATTAGTCGACCCTTGGATCTTGTAGCTGCAAGCAAGAAGACGAAGGGGGAGGAGCCCTAACACTTCTTGGCATCAAATTAGTTCAATAATATTCAGTATGCCCTAGGGCACAAGTCAACACGAGTTTAAATGAAGAAATTCAAAACAACACACAACGCAAAGCCTAGACCAACCTAGGACCCAAAATAAATGCGACATAAATAAAATAACAAAAAATGTGTGAAAATACGATATAAAAAAATAAAAAATGAATTGCGACGACTAATGTTCGTCGTGTGCCCCCTACCATAGTAGTGCCCTGCAATTGCGCTTGTGAAATCACTCCTCTCCTTCGAATCGAGCTTGTCCTCAAGATCGCAGTCGAGAGTCACAGTCTTGAAATCATCCTACGGTGTTTGTTAGAGCATGGAGAGAGATCTCTAGATCAATTATAGGGTCCCCGCAATCCTCCATCTCCAACCAAAACAATACTTTGCACTGATGTCTAGGTGCGTAAGTCTCGTCACAATTAAAGCAGAGCCCCTTTGCGCAGTGTTCTTTCATCTCTAGCAGAATCAGGACGCAGATGAAAAGGGGCGGGGCCGTTGCTAGCCTCCTCCACCCACGGGAAGGTATTCCCGTCGATCTAAGGGTTGCTACCACGAAAGAAGTGGCAATAGTCTTATGTTGTTGGCTCGTCCAACTGAAGGAGGTGATCACAAATTCAAGCTAGACTCATGGCATTGATGAGATCAAAAGGTTTTTCAAACACAACATCTAGGTGTAAGTGCTCTAAAAGCCCGGTAGTGAAGATTGTGACATGTTGAATAGGTCGAATGCTTAGCACATGTCATAATAGTGCTTTAAATTTCTTCATGCAGTCATCAATAGATTAAGTACACTTGAGGGAGATCAAATCCCCCCATGGATTATTTTGCATCGGAATAGGGCTGAGCATACTATTCGAAACCCGGAAGTCGCTCGAAAATCGCTCGAATATTGAGTCGAATCGGAATCGGTTAAAATTGATTCGACTCAATTTGAGTGATTCAATTTGACTCAAATCTGATTTCGAGCCAGCTCTGAATCGCTCGAAAAATGATTCGAATCAACTCAAATTGATTAAAAATATTATTTATTTATTAAAATATTCTTTTTTAAAATAAAAAAAACTAAAAATTAAACCTAAATAAAAAGAGTGGATGTTTTAAGTGTTTCGTTTGGTAAATTTAGAGGCTGCCCAATTTCATTTTGAGCCAATTAGAAATTAAGAGAAAATTTGCTCAATTTCAAGCCGGTTTGATTCGATTTCGAGCCGACTCGGAATCGAGCCATTTCGAGTCGAGCCAACTCGACTTGAAATCGATTTCGACTTCGAGTCGATTTCGACTTCGAGTCGATTTCGAGCCGAGTTCAGACTTGAAAATTTCGATTTTAAGCCGAGCCCAAATCGCTCGAACTCGACTCGATATCAGCCCTACATTGGAAGATCAACATGCATGTGACAATACTACTTGAAATCGCCCCATGATATGTGAAGATTCTCCATGTCAAGATGCGGGAACCACATCAGGGCTGCACCTCTGCGAATGAAATCCACTCCATGGTTGACATCCTTTGGTTGGCAAAATATTGCTCGCATTGAACAAACCTGATGAGCAATGGTGTCGGGATGGGATGGGGAGGAAAGGAGAGGACGCTGAAGAAGAGTAGTAACAGCGGCAATGCGAGCAGCAGTAGCATCAAGAATGGGAGAGTCAGTCACTCCTAGAATTTGTTGCCTAATCATATCACAAGACACTAGAAGGTAGAGAAGATAACACAAAACCAGAAGGTCCTGGAATTGTTTGTATTGTTCAGCAAGATCAGCGGAGAAAGGGCGATGTTGAAGAAGTTCAGCGCCAAGAGCTTGCACCTCCTGGTAAGTAGCAACAGGAGTCAAAGTGGGACGGGCAAAAAGATCAGCATATAATGTGTATATGCGCAAAGTTTGAGCTCCCTTGCAGTACAGAGCAGCAAGATGAGTCCAAGCAGCCTTAACCAAAGCATCACTAGCATCCCAGTCATCAAAGATAGCAGACCCTTGAGCAGGAGGGTCATCAGTAAGAAGATGATGTTTGCGTTGAGACTGTAACAAGAATGTGAAGGAAATACTCCAATCCGGATAATTTGGGTCAGTTAGCTTGGAAGCAGTTCTAAGATTACCGGAAGGAGTGGACCAGAGATAGCGGTCTGAAGAGCAGGTGCGGACATGGTAGAAGAAGAGAGAATCGGAGCCTGCATAGAGAAACCGAAAAAAAAAGACTATCCGCGCGGTCTGAGGAAAGAAGACCGCGTGAAGAGCACAAAGCAAATCTCTTTCCGAGCGGTTAGAAAGAGGTCACACCACAAGGGCGAAGATCGCGGAGTTCGCAAGAAGCGAACAGAAAATGAGCAGAATGCGAGCTACAAATGGCGACAAGCTGCAGAGCGCACAAAGGAAAGCGGACGGAACAGAAACCGAGGGCTCGGCGGACGGTTAGAAAACCGGATTCCGCGAAGACCGCAAAAGAGCTTAGTTGGCGTTTAGATAAAAAGAGTCTGCAATGATCGAGTTGACCTCTGATATCATGGGAGAAAATCTAAATAACAGGATTTTTATTCCCAAAAACTTTTTATATTACAAGGGTATAACCCCCTATTTATAGGGGAGAGGAGATAGAGAGAGAATAGAATAGACGATGTGGGACTAAATTACCACAGGTGAACTAGGCAAACTAATATTTACAGACCGCGGCGAGCTGTACGGTTAGACAACCCTAACTGCCCAATAACAGTGACCAGAGAGGTAACTTTCGATCTATAATCCACTGCAGACGACCACCAGGAACAGATGCGGTTAGATAACTTACCGCCAGACCGCAACAATCTTCAACTTCCTGTCCACCAGACTGCAATAGCGGTTAGACCTTCACCAAGCTTCCCCTGCTCTATCAAAGATGCGGTCACAGTGGTCCTCAAGACAGCTAGACCGCCAGAGCTGTCTACCAAACCGCCAGAGCTGTCTACCAAATCGCCAGAGCAAGACTGCCAGACCACCGGAATCAGACTGCCAAACCTCCAGAACCAGTCTGTCATAGCAGTCTGTCAAACCACCAAAACCAGACCGCCAGGGCAAACTGCCAGACTGCCAGACAGCCAAAACCAGACCGCCAGTCCGCCAGATCGCCAAATTCTAACAGTTGGCAAAAAATTGCTCGCATAGGTTAACTATCCCAGTGAACTATACTTTCTATCATATGTTGGAAACTGCAACTTAAAGTATCATGACAGGTATTGTTCTCGTAATGAGGAAGTGTGTTGTTCTAATAACGCCCTCCGTGGAAATCCTCACAGTGGCGGTGGGAGGGAGACGCTCCATGAGAATTGCTAATGGGGCCAACGCAATGAAAATCGTCATTGTCTCGATGAAGAGAAACGAGGTTCTCAAGTGGCATGTTGCCTACTTCCAGACGCCACGAGTTGATTCATCATCAACTTGTGCATCCTTTAGAGCATCTCCTCCATGGCATCAATCGATCCCATCATGATCGTCTCTGATACCAAATTGGCGCAGGCACATGCGAAGGATCAAGCCATCGGAGAGGATGTGGTAGATGACGAGGGCGGGGTTTGTTACACAAGGTGTTTCCCCTTTGACCCTCAAGAACGGCCTATGTTGCAATAGGTGATTTGGAGCCTATGTTGAGAATCACGATTGGAATTTTTATTTGTGTTGTGAAGGCTGTGGATTCGAAGGTCTCAACCTAGCAGGGAGTGTCTCGAATGCAAACAGAAGCGAAGGAGATGAATGTCATAGATGTTATGGATCCTTACTGCAACTGACTACGCAAGGGAAGCAAAGGATTGCGAGGAGAGAGAGAAAACAAAATGAGAGGCGGTCAGCGACTGTGCGCTAGACGAAGGCCCAACGAGCGCTCGTACATGTCCATAATCTGGGCAGGGCTACCTAGCTCATGGATGTGTACAGTACAATACTTGCAATCGGAAAAGGTGGTGCGGGAGAAGGTTCCAACAATCGAAGTTGGGTCCCTAGCATGTCTATCTATGGCTCCTGTAGTCGTGAATGAGGAGTTATAGGTCGATCACTCCCTGGCTCCTATAGTCACACAAAAAAAATGAAAGGGAGATGCACAATGAAATAGAGAGGAACCCTAACTATTCTTATTTCTTAATGCCAAATTAATTAAGTAATATCCAGCATGCCTTATGCCACAAGCCAACCCAAGTATAGATAACAAACTAAAAAAACATGTAACACAGTCCGGTTCAACCAAGATTCAAAATAAATACATAACAAAAATAACAGATATGTGTGAAAATACAATAAACTCGAAAAGCAAAAGATAGATTGTGACATCCAATGCGCGTCAATGTGTTGCCTCCTACCATAATAGTGTCCTGCAATTGCACCGGTGACATGCTTATATATATAAAGACCCAAGTTGTGTCTTCGAATAAAAAAATCCAAAAAGAAACTAATTCATACCAGTACATGTTTATTAGCAATGTGGTTACATTAATACCAAGCTTGTAAATTGCGGCCGACATGTCCGACATGTTGGCCGACATGTTGGCCGACATGTCATTTTTTGGGTGAAATCGCAACGTTACCGCTGCAAATGGAATTTTTTGCGTTTTCCAGAATGGCGGCCGACATGTCGGACATGTCGGCCCGCTATTGCAGGTTATGGCGGCGCTATATTGTTTGTGGCGTTTTAAAATCTTTTAGGTTAATAATTATATAATTATTTAATTATAACTTATAAATATTAATTAATTATATACTTATTAGTTATTGCTTATAAACTTATTAAGTTATAAACTTATTAATAATCGCTTATATTTCTTCTTCTCCTCCCCCGACTCATCACCTTCCGCCTCGGCTTGCCCTAGTCTCCCTCTCTCGCGATTTCTTACTCTCGTGACTTCTTTCTCTCTCGTGATTTCTGACTCCTTCGGCTAACGGCTCTCTGGTTCTTTGATTCGTCGGTGATTCTCGACACTGGTTCTCGACAGCTTTCGTCGGCTATCTTTCGTCGGCCGTCTTTTTATCGGGACTGGTTCTCGACAGTTTTCCTCTCCTCTCCTCTTCTGTGGCTCGTCCCCTCAGCACTGTGAGTTTTATCTTTATTTTTAAGTTATAATTAGGGCTTAGTTTTCTCTTCATCCTTCTTCTTCCTTCTCGACTAGCTATTTGGTGCTTTTGGTTTTCCTTCTCGACTGGCTATTTGATGATGATAACGAAGTGTTTCCTGGAGAAGGGTTGACTTGGTCTCAGATTGGGGACATTGTAGATGTTGATGTGGGTTCTGCTTCTAGAAGAAGTGCAAGGCTGGCTTTAAAGCAGGTATATATGGAAAAATCAAAAGTAAAATGGCCTATGCCGGAGAGGGATGAGGATGAGAGTTCTGAAGAGGACATTAATGATGCATTGATGATTTACACTTCCGAGGATTATCCAACAGATCAAGAAACTTGATATTACTTAGATGAGTTTTATTAAGTTAATTTTTTTTTGTCATGTTTTAATCTTTAATATCGTTTAGTCTTACTCATATGTTCATTGATTGCAGGAAAATAATATATAGATTTATATTAGAGTAGCAGATTTTGTGGAGCAGTGCACTCACATTTTGGGAATAAGGTACAATTATATTTTTAGTTTAATATGATTATGTGATGTTGTATTACATGATAGAAAGTATGCAATATTATTTTTTTTATTATAAATTGATTAGATGATTGTTAGTAGTTTAACTTTTTTATATGAATTTTAGTTTACACTTGATTAGATAAAATAATTACAATTTAATTAATAAATGAAAAAAATATGGAATATACATATATATATATATAATTATAATATTATAATCCGACATTATGAAATGTCCCCGATATATCCCCCGCAATCCGACATCCGACATAAAAAACCCAAACCGACATGAGTCCGACATCCGACATCTGCAACCTTGATTAATACTATGACAAAAAACTGAATTAATCAAAAGAAGTAATTAAATATTATCTCACGTGCATATATAAAGACACTGATTTTTTGGATTACACAACTACCTGAATATTAGAAGAAAAAAAGACAAAACTACCATACCCTCTTTAGATGTACCCTACACCATATTAATAACCTATCTTGTCAGTACAATTAATCCAAAAAAAAAAGAATAGCCCAGCCTGTTCTATCAAGATAGCAATAGCACCACAGTAGCATTCTGTGGTCATATAATAACATCAATAAAACAATCAACATGGAGAAGAAAAGTAAATGCCACATATTGAAGGGAACTGCATTATGGATAATATACCTGTTTTTTCTTAGAATTTTCCTTTTTCAAATACTCTGCAAAGAATTCTTTAGTCATGGGGCACCATACTTCAGCACATTGAACATTTGCTATAAATCCTCCCTTAACAAGATCCAACCAATTAGCTTCATATAGTTTAGGTCCAATGAGGAAGTTCAAATCCGTTATTCGCTCATCCTCTCTCACAAGTGTTGCTGAAATGAATAAGGGATCAGTCCACTAAATGTGCACTACTTTAACAAAAAATATCATGCTCATACAGGCATATACCAGTAAGCCCAAGTTTGCAATGTGATTTTGTGATACTAATGACCTTACGAAACATATGTGCAGGCACAACATGCACCTGAAAAACAGAACAGAAGCAAATTATCCCGAGACCAATAAATAAAAGATGAAATTTTAATGGTTCTTCTAGCAAACTGTGAGGACAGCACCTCATCCATGAGAAGTAAACCCCACTCTCTATTTCTAATTTCTTCAATGATTTTCTCGGAATCTTCGGAGCGTTTTCCACCAAAAGCAACCATATTGTATGTCGTCACGACAACACCAGTATTACCACGAAATTTTTCCTTGTTATCCGATGTGAAACGGCAGATCTGATCATCTCTTATGGTAGACCAAAGTTTGAACTGAAATGCCCATTGATCCACAGAAACAGCATTGGTAGCCAAGCAAAGGCAGCTTTTTTTAATTCTGCATGCCGCTGAAACACCAACCAGTGACTTTCCAGCACCACAAGGTAAGACAATGATACCAGATCTCGCTCTCCCTGCAATTTGAGGGAAAAATGCCGGTTGACACAAAACTTGGTAAGTAATCAAACTACAACCAGAAATCAGATATAAAAAAAAATCTTTGACTATAAGTCAAAAGCTCAAAGAAGAACTCCCCTGGGATGCATATGGTAACAATGAGAACATTTCTACCAGTAAATTTTTGTCGAATTGACAAACAAGTTAATGGGGGAGGATGTGTAAAGAACTATGCATACACCAATTAATGCCGCCTTTAGATGACCTTAAATATGTTGGGACAAGACTAATGATGATGATCATTGCAACTGAGAAATATCCGACATGTCAAGAGAATTGTTTGAAATATGTATGTCATTCTAGGTCACGTGTACTTCTGATGAACCATAATTTTACTTGGCACAAGTACAGTTCATTTGACGCAGACAAATTGAATCTACAGGGAACTCATAAGTTTTTCAGGGAAGGAATAAACATATGACATTTTCTCATAGGCCATTTGAAAGGGAATCAAACCACGCTACTGAAGATCTACCCCGGATCAATTTTCAAACATTTTTAGATTATAACTGAATTTGGATTATTTCTTTTGATTTGTTATTAGATTAATTGAAAGAAAGACAAAGAAAATCTCTTTTTTTTTATTTTAGATAACAAGGATAAAGATAACATAATCTTTATGTTAAGATTCATTTTAATTTTGTTAAGATGTAATGAAAAAGCCTATTAGGAGGAGCCCATATAGAAGCCCGTGTATATTCTATTTAGTACCACATTGTAGATGTAGAAAGCTCTCTCTCTTTTTCTCTCTATATAAGTGTATGTATTCCTGTATATAGACATAATAAAATTATGGGTGATTCTCTCTCCCATGCGTATTTCTCTACATGGTATCAAAGCTCTGATCCATTTGAGCGGCTAGATCTTTTCTAACCGCTTTCTCTGTTTCTTCCGGGCGGACTCCTGCCTCTGTCCGACCGGTTCTCCTTTACTATCCGCGGTTAAGCTCCTTCTAACCGCCGGTCTCTCCTTTATCCGCAACCCACGGTTTCTCTTATCCTACCCGCTTCTCATCTTTTGTGGCTCCACATCACTTCTTCTCTTCCTCCCCGTTGGCTTTTATAACTTCTCCTTTCTGCCTAGTGGGACCCCTCCTCCTCTCTCGTTGGTCGTTGCTTCTAGCTGCTGCGGATTCATCTAGTCGCTGCAGATTTATCTAGCCGCTGCGGCCTCTTCTCCTCTAACCGTGGATTGCTCTCCCGAGGAATCTTCTTGTCGCACAGTCTACCCGCTGCTTGCCCTTTTACTCCATTCTTCTACATGATATCTTCTCTGAGCGGCTTTTGATCTTCTAACTGCAACCCTCTCTACTCGCAGCGACCTTATCGGCTAGTCGCTTGCCTTGTCCGCTAGCCGCTCTCTGCCTTCTAACCACTGCGGCTTCTCCTTTCTAACCGCGCGGTTGCTCTCAGCGCGCGTTTGCTAGTCGCAACTTGTCTGCTATCAGCTAGACCGATGCAGCCTTCCTTAGCCGCTTTCCTCTGCTCTTTTATGTCGTTGCGGCCTGCTCTTCCTTACCGTTGCGGTCGGCCCGTTCTTGTCGTTGCACTCTGCCCTTCCTTTCACCGTTGTGGTATGCTTGTCCTTGCCGCTTGGTGTGGTCTGTGCTGTTGTTAACCGCGTTTCTTGCCGCTGGATAGTCTTTCCCGGGACCTGTGTTCTTCTCTCTATGTTTGCCCGAAGTTCTCTCTGGACACTTGTTTGCGGTTTGCCTGCTTCTAACCGCCAAGTCATCGTCTTCTAGCTTCTAACCGCCAAGTAGTCGTCTTCTCTCTGTCCACCCTTGTCTACAGTTTGTCTGCTTCTAACCGCCAGCTCGCCCTCTTCTAGCCTCCCGGTCACTCTCTTCTAGTCGTCATGTCCCCTACGGCAGCTCCCTCCCATCCCGCACGTGTTGCTGCCCCTCCTTCTGAAGTTCGTGATGAGCTTCGCATAACCACCATCTCTCTCAGCGGGAAGGCCAACTTTGTTGAATTGGTGCAATCGGTCCGTCGTGTTCTACAGACAAAGGGTCTTCTCCATCATCTCACTACCTACTGACCTTACCGATGATTGGCTCCGTGATGACGGAGGGGGTCAATCCTGGATGCTTAATTTCATGGATGTCGAGCCGTACCGAATGGTCATGTATTATGAAACGGCCAAGGAAATGTGGGATGAGTTGCACTCTTTTTACTCTGTCAAGGACAGCTTACAACACCTGTTTGACATTATATGTGCACTTCAATCACTGGACCCTGGAGCCACGGGCGACTTAACCTCCTTTGTTGCGAAGGCTAAAACTCTGGTGGAAGCCTGGATACAACATCAGCACCCCTCCACCGATCTTCCAACTCAACGGGTACAGAAGGAAGTTGTTGGGATCGCTATGATGATGACCCGTGTTCCCAGTCATCTTCACAGCGTCCGGGCTCAGATTCTTTCCTCTTCCACTACGCCCTCTTTATCTGATGTTTGCTCTATGCTGCTCAAGGTTACACCACCATCCGAGGTGCCTCCCAGCTTGTCTCCGGCTCTGCTCCAGCAGCCCCTCTTACCTACTCCTGCTCCTCCGGCTCGTAGCTCTTCTAATCAGGGAGGTCGCTTCACGTCCCGAGGTCGAGGATGTGCGGGGCGAACTACTCTCAAGTGTACTCACTGTGGTCAGGATGGTAATCTTGAAGGCACCTGCTACCACAAACATGGGCTGCCACCTCATCTTACTGCTACAACTGATGTTGCACCTCATCACTCAGGCTCTACTTCAACCGGGTCACGCTCGTCTACCCAGCAAGATATCAATGACCTTCGTCTACAGCTTCAGCAGCTCCAAGGCATTTCTAATCGCTCATCTGGCTCAGTTGCTTCTGTCTCCACCGAAGGTATATCCTGTCTCTCTCATATCTCTCACTGGATCGTGGACTCTGGTGCTACTCACCACATTACCTCCCAGAAGCCACCTCGGTACATGCACTATGATTATCCCAAGTACACCACTGTGGCAAATGGCGACGCAACTTCGATGTCTGGAGCTGCTGACCTGCGACTCACTCTTACTCTCTCCTTATCCTCAATCCTTCATGTTTCGGGATCTCCCTTCAATCTACTCTCTATCAGTAGGCTTGCTAAGGACCTTGATTGCTGTCTAATCTTCTCTTCTTCGTCTTTTGTTGTGCATGATCGTCGAACGCGGAATATCATTGGTAAAGGACGGCTGTTAAATGGGCTTTATCTCTTGGATGTTCCTCCTACCATCCTCTCTCCAGTTCCCTCAATTGATTGGCATCGTCATCTTAGCTATGCTCCTCTCGCGATTCTAAAAAAGGCTCTTTCTGGTGTTTCCTTGAATGAGTTTTCCTGTGAATCATGTAACTTTGGTAAGCAGCACCGTGTTTCTTTCTCACCTACATGTAATTGGAGTGATACTCCGTTCTCTTTAGTACATTCTGACATCTAGGGGCCCTATAAAGAATCCAGTGTTTTTGGTTATCGATAGTTTGTTATCTTTATTGATGATTATTCTCATCTCACGTGGCTTTATATACTTCGTGATCGTACTGAACTAACCTCTGTATTTTGAGTCTTTATTGTTGAGACGCGTACGCAATTCTCTGTTACCTTAAAAACAATTCGCATTGATAATACTCATGAATATACTAGACACACATTCTCAAATTTATGCATCGAGTTTGGGATTGTTCATCAGACCTCGGGTGCTTATACCCCCTAGCAAAACGGTGTGGCCGAGCGGAAGAATCTACATCTTCTGGATGTCACTCAGTCACTTATGTTGCAAATGCAAATGCCCACCAAATATTGGAATTGTGTTGTCTCTACTGCTTGTCATCTCATCAATCGCATGCCCTCCTCCGTGCTGGACTTCGCTTCTCCGTTCGGCCTTCTATTTCCTTCCAAGTCTCTATTCTCCCTCACGCCTCATGTCTTTGGTTGTACCTGTTATGTCCACTTTCTTGGACCACCGAATGACAAATTTACCCCTCGAGACACAAAATATATGTTTGTTGGCTACTCCCGCACTCAGAAAGGATGTCTATTACTCTCCTGCAGACGAAAAGGTGTTTGTCTCCGTTGATGTCACCTTTCTTGAGGATCAGCCATTTTACTCCACCTCTTCCACACTACCCCCACCTTCCATTATTGCTCGTCCGGCAGTCCCCGTCACCACTTTGCCTCACACAACTCCTCCTCCACTCCCAGTGTCAGCATTACCTCCACCACCTCCACTTCTCTGTGTTTATACTCGTCGTTTATCCCGGACAAATGCCCTACAGCAGCTCCCTTCTACCGATGTTATCCCGCAGCCTAACGATCCGGCCTCATTCTCTACAGCTCATCCAATGACAAATTATGTCTCACTGCATCGCCTATCTCCGCCTCTTCTCAAATTTGTCCTCTCTCTCCATCATTTCTGTTCCTCGCTCTTTGCAGGAATCTCTCCAACACCTGGGGTGGCGTGCGGCCATGAACGAAGAAATGACAGCCCTCTGGGCTAACCGGACTTGGGATCTTGTTCCTCTCCCTCCAGGCCAGACTTGTGTTAGCTGCAAATAGGTCTTTGTTGTCAAGCATGCTCCAGATGGAACTGTTGAACGTCTCAAAGCTCGCCTTGTCGCCAGAGGTTTCACCCAACAATATGGCCTTAATTACGACGAAACCTTCTCCTTAATCGCCAAATTGAATATTGTTCGAGTCCTGATCTCTCGTTGTGCATCGACAGTGACCCCTACATCAACTGGACATCAAAAAGGTCTTTCTCAATAGCGATCTCCAAGAGACTGTTTATATGCACCAACCGCCCGGATTTGAGACCACGGGGGATTCTCGTGTCTGTCATCTTTGAAAGTTTATATATGGTCTCAAACAGCCTCCTCATGCTTGGTTTGACAAATTCAGTAACGTGGTTCGCAAAGTTAGTTTCACACGGAGCTCTGCAGATTTCTCTCTCTTCACTCATCATCAACCAACTGCCACTGTAATCATCCTTGTGTATGTTGATGACATTCTAATAACAGGCGACGACACCATCGGGATCTGAAACATAAAGCAACATTTATACTTAGTTTTTCAGACAAAAGACCTGGGTAATCTTCGATATTTCCGTGGGCTCTATGTTGTTAAAGACGCGCCTAAGGCTCCGGGCTCACCAGGCTCAAAGGTTTGCGCCTTTTTTGCGCCTTTGGACATTAAAGGAGCGTTTGAATGTGATTTTTGTTGTGATTTTTTTTTTCAAAATAATAATAAAAATAACGCAAGAACTCAATAATTTTTATATGATTTAGTGTTTTTGAAACAAAATTGATCGTTGAGACTTAAATATGATCCAAGGGATCATATTGATTTTATTTTTTAAGAGATATAAATGATAAAAATGAATAATTAATGAGTATAATATATGAAGAATCTATTCAAGAAGATGAACTCATGTTTGATGTTGATTATTTAAAATAAATATGGATGCGCCTTGCCTTCTTCGGGCGCGCGCCTGCGCCTTGAGCCTTGCGCCTAGGCTCCAAGACCTCTTTGCGCCTTGGTGCGCCTTGCGCCTTTAATAACTAAGCGTGGGCTTGAGGTTGCAAGAAGACCTGATGGACTTATCCAATCCCAACGGAAGTACTGCACTGATCTTTTGCAAGATGCGGGCTACTCAAGATGAAAACCTGCAGACACTCTTATGGATGTGAATCACAGGCTATTTGCACATGAATCTGGAACTGATCCCGTTCTTACAAAACCAGAGTACTATCAATACTTGGTAGGGAAACTAATCTATCTTACGGTTACACGACCTGATATCTCATTTGTCATTGGGGTTGTGAGCCGATTTATGCATACTCCTCGGACATCTCATCTCCAAGTCGTCGAGCGAATTCTCAGATACTTAAAGGCTGCTCCAGAACAAGAACTTGTTTACAAACCGTCCTCCTCTTTGTCCCTTATTGCGTACTATGATGCTGACTACGTCGGTTCCCTTGATGATAGGCGTTTCACGACTGGTTTTTGCACCTACCATGGTGAACACCTTATTACCTGGCGTAGCAAGAAACAGTCGGTTATTGCTCGCTCATCTGCTGAGGCCGAGTAGCGTGCTATGCTAGCGGTTGTCTCTGAGCTCACCTCTCCGGCCACCATGTTCTGTGACAGTTAAGCAGTCATACATATTGCCAAGAATCTTGTATTTCATGAGCGAACAAAGCATATTGAAGTTGACTGTCACTTTATTCGGGAAAAAGTTCAATCGAAGAAGTTGGAGTTAGAGTATGTCTCTGCGTCAGGACAAGTTGCCAATATATTCACGAAAGCTCTCTCTCGAACATTATATCATCAGTTCTTATCCAAACTTGGTGCCTACAACTTGTACGCTCCAGCTTGCGGGGGAGTGTTAAGATGTAATGAAAAAGCCCATTAGGAGGAGCTTATATAGAAGTCCATGTATATTCTATTTAGTCCCGCATTATAGATGTAGAAGGCTCTCCATCTCTTTCTCGCTATATAAGTGTATGTATTCCTGTATTTAGACATAGAATAAAATTCTGGGTGATTTTCTCTCTCTTGCGTATTTCTCTACAATTTTATATACATTACCTCATCCAAAAAATTATTGGACGAATAATTTCTCATTGATGTGATTGAGTGCTTTTTCCTCTTGATCCACGTTGTGCATGTAAATTGCTCCAAGTTGTGCAGGAGGCTTCCTCCCCCTCTCCAAGTTGCTTATATGGAATTCTTCCACGGGCATTTTACTTTAAAATGTTTTTGTAAACATCCATCAAATTGATGTCAAAGTGCATGTTATGGAGGAGTCCAACCGGAAGCGGCGGAACCCATGCACGCATAGATGGCCTATACGAGGTGTACTAAATCCTCGAGCAAACAAAATTATGTGTTATTTTTATTTTGGCAATATAGTCATCTTTAACTACAATACAAATATATAAGTGGGGAAGAAAATATGTTGGACACCTTTTTGGTAATTAAAAAATCAGTTAGATTTAACTCCCTAAGGGTATCAAGAGAAGAGGTCTCAGCAGATTTCCTCATTCATGTCATTTCTTGATGCGGAGCAGAGACGAAAACCTGCAGTGGAGGACGAGTTTTGGGCTCGTTCGGGACTGATCGGTGACTTTCCATATATGGTGTGCCCGGATCGATGATCGGACTCTGCAAATGTGTCTGAATTCGCGTTGTGAATCAATTTGATATATTATTTCATTAGTTTGCGTTGTATTTTGATGTATTTTGGGGACCCATCTCCGGCCAATCGTAGTCGTCGAAGGTGGGATGTCTGAGCCTTTATTTTATTATAAATAGATAGTGGGCTGATGGAAGCTATTGCAGAATTTGAAGAAAGCTTTTCCCGGATTCCCGCGATCCCGCCATGATGCCGACTCCGTGAAATCCTAAGTGACGACTCCTAGGCTTGTATCTTCTTTCTCATGGTAACCCCAAACCCTAAACATTATTTTTCCCTCAAAACTCACTTTCAGTCGCCTAAATCAGCCTCAAAACAGCCCACAGTAGGCTGTCCAGAATTCCTGATTCTATTCATTTTTACTGTTTCATAATGAAATTTACTGTCACAAACCGATAGTTTTTCCCACTCCCAGTCCACCGCCGGACTGATTTTCCGCCTCCTTCAGCCGCCCCTTCCTCCTCCAGCAAACCGCCCCCTCCCTTGGCTTGCTCCTACCCGATCCACATCCTGTTGCCTTTGCTCCAGCCCGCCGCCCCTTCACGAGACACCACCGCTCCTCCCCCTGCCTTCCTCTGGCCGCCAATCCACACCCTCCTTCCCCTACACCCGTGGAGCCACCCTGACGTCCTTCCACATCAGATCTGTCCAAATCTGGATGGACTTTCAATCCAGATCCAGCCCGACTACTCACTCCCCACCACTTCTACAGCCCGGATCCACTCCAACATACTCGATCCCTACCCTCCTCGCCCAGATCCACCCATACATCGCTGGATCTACTCCTTTCCGGCCCGATCCCGCCTTCTACCGCCGAGGACAGTCATCTACGTTATATCCACGCCATTGGTTCCACCTCGGACCGTCGTGCACGCATCTTCGGATCTGGATTCTTCAGTGTCTTGGTCAGCTCACTATTTGGTGAGATTTCATTGTATTGGTTTATTATTTTCAGCATTTATTTATTGGGTTGAACATTTTATATTTGCTTAGAAAAACATTATCGTAGAATTTTTCTCTAGATTATTATTGTGATTTGCAGGATTTATTCGCCGCGCGCTCTTGCTTTGGCCCTCTACGCAAAGGAGAACCTAAGTTTGTTTTGCCATAATAAATTATTTGTCTTGTTGTGAATTAATTGCGTGAGATGTTATAATTTATTATTCAATCTGTGATTTAATCTGGCGGGTTTTGCATAGCATGTAGAGTTAGGTCACTGTTTACCCGCCGCCTATAGATTCGCCCTGCGTCAATTGGTATCGGAGCTAAGTTAAACGCTCTTTTGATACGCGGTCATAGAGCCTATAGGTTTTTCATTATGTCTAGCTGTCCACTTGCACCCTCCCTCATAGATCCCCTTCAGGGAGACCCTCACATTACTATGACAGTTATCCTCAATCGCAGCACACCACTTCCAGAGATCGTGTTGACCCACCAACACGACCCCACTATGCTAGAGACGATCAGTATGAAAATTGACGTCATTCTTATCCGTACACGCGAGCGGATCGTGTTGACCTTTCGACACGACTCGGTGACCTTAAGGATGATTATTACAAGGATCATCGTTCCGAGAGAGATCTTGAGAGTCAATTTTGTACTGATGTCCCTTCGTTTGACGGTTCATCGAGTCTCGAGTCTTTCAGTTATTGGCTCGTGAATATAGAATGTTATTTTTATCATTTTGAGGTATTCGGTGAGCGTCGCGTCAAATTTGTGAAACTTAGACTTTTAGATCAGGCGAGGCATATTGGTCTAGTGTTGAGAGGACCCGCGAGCGAGACTATCTACATTGCATCACCAGTTGGGTGGACATGAAGCATACATTGTGTCAGAGGTATCTGTCTTTGTCGTACCGGAGTCGCTTGCTCGACCAATTATTTTCCCTTCAGTAAGAATCTATGACTGTTGTTAAGTACAGGGACCGTTGAGTTAGCGGTGAGGAGTGATATCCGTGAGGATCTAGCCATGATCATTTCCTGATTTCGGTCTGGACTTCGGTCTGACATACGTACTAAGATAATTTATCACAGCTCGAAGTCCCTCGAGCAGACATATCAGCTCGCCCTTCATTATGAACAGTCTTTGAGATCCACAAGAGCTGGTCGATGGGATTCCCACCTTGACCTCCGCAGTACGAGTCCCTCTCATATTGAGTTCACCACGATGTCTACCACCGTCCTGTCAGCCATGACAGAAGTGATACCTGATGCGGATTGCTCTCATCCCAGTGAGGTGCTTAGCCCAGTGAGTGACCTATCTCTTGTTTCTGAACCGTCTCTTGTGACTCTGACTGATAGCGAGCCTGAGTGACCTATTGAGTCTGTAGTGTTGTGTCCCTCACCCACACTCATTCCTCTGTCATACACCGGGTTAGTTAGCACCCCAACCACATACCCATTTCCTGACACCGCACTCATGGATCCATTCTTGAGTATAGGTCTATGTCGCTCTCCTATTTTCATTACCCTGAGTCACATCACGGTCGAGACCCCAGAGCCTGATGTTGATCTCGTAGTGGCTATGTCACCCATTCACTAGGACACTACCCATTACGATGATACTCATTTGGAGGACCTTGACCTTAATGACGAGTTCTATGACGAGCCCCCAGTTGAGCCTCCTAATGATCTGCCGCATCATGGTGAGGATGAGATTCAGGCGAGCCCCGCATGTATGATTATCGATTTATTGATGTCTCTTCCATTATCATCCCTGACTGTGCCCCAGAGAATGAATATTGTGTGAAGTATCTAATATTTAGGGCCTCACCAGCTGACACATCGCACTCTCGACGAATTTTGGAATGCACCGCCTGCTGACCCACCAAACAAGTTGTTTCTTTTCGGGGACACGCACCACACTCGAGAGTCACACCTTCTAGTTTGTGTACACGATCTTCACCCAGGTGGTCGTCTCATTCGCGATGACTTTTTGTACACACCTAGTGAGCCCCCTGATGTATTGTGTCCCCTGAGAGACATTTGGCTCATTATGAGCTCGTATTTGAGTGTAGATGTCTTGCAAAGTCACAAGAACACTCAGCACGTACGGAATGAGTTTTTCTACACTGTCCTGAGAGAACCTCCTGATAGGACACCTCCTGTGATAGATTTTCTGGTCATTATTATATTTTCCCATAGAAGTCATATAGTTGTCTGTCGTGTTTCATTTGCATCATTTAAATGAGTCTGTTGAGTCGTTTCTTCATCACTTTCATAAGTTTGTTGTGTTGTATGTTCATCGTTTGCATGTGTGTCATGAGTCGGTCCGACGAATAATCCATAATGATAATAAATTTTTTAAATCACATGCGGATATTCACTGGCAAAAACAAGTACTTCATGAAAACGGGCAGGTGATGGTGAGAATCTGCGTTGTGAGGCTCGGTGCGAGGCTTGCTAAAAGTTTGAGTGTTAGGTGAATATATCCTTATATAATCATAAGACAGATCAAAGCAAACATCTATGATCTTAATATTCTGCAAGTATGGGTATCCACCTGGTATTTAGTGTTGAAGATATGACGTCGTACTGCAACCTCACGAGTACGTGGACCTAAGCAGTGGGGACTTCAAGCCGCCCACACCTCCATTTTTGTTGCCTTGCCACCTTCATAGCCCGCACACGTCTGATGGCTACCACTACTCACCCACTTCTGGCACTCACCCACTTGGTGATTCGTCTTCTTTGGTTCTACCTACGGCGCCGCCGATCGCACCGGGATCCACCACTCATGAGTTGGGCGTTGAGAGCATTTCAGAGACCAGATTCCGCCGGTACATTCCTACTACAGACGTTGATGACACCTGGGTACTTGCAGCAGAGCTTGAACGATTCACCCTTGAACTTTGACAACAATACGACCGTCTCCATTTGTCGGAGATGGTAGCTTTTCAGTCGGGGGGAGTTGATTGACGAAGACACTCGTCAATCGACGACACTTGGACGACCTCTGGGGGACCTCTTCGAGTCTTACTTGGCATACATCGAGAGAATTTTGATCTCTATTCATTAGGAGATGAATTCTTTCAAGCCGGGGAGATTGATGTGGAGCAGAGACGAGGACCAGCAATGGAGTTCTGGGCTCGTTCGTGGTGGATTGGTGATTTTCCATATATAACATGCCCGGATCAACGATCGGACTCCGCAGATATGTCCGGATTCGCGTTGTGAATCGATTTGATATATTACTTCATTAGTTTGTGTTGTATTTTGATGTATTTGAGTGGCCTCACTTCCGGTCAATCATAATCGTTGAAGGTGGGAGGTCCTAGCCTTTATTTTATTATAAATAAATAGGTCGTGGGCTGATGGAGGCTATTGCAAAATTTGGAGAAAGCTTTTCCTGGATTCCCGCGATCCCGCCACGGTGCCGACTCCATGGAACCCTAGGTGACGACTCCTATGATTATATCTTCTTCCCCAAGGTAACCCCAAACCCAAAGCCTTATTTTTCCCTCCTCCAAACCCCCTTTCAGACGCCCAAATCAGCCACAAAACAACTCAGGGTTGGTTGTCCAGAATTCCTATTTGTATTCATTTTTACTGTTTCATACTGAAATTTACTGTTACAAACCTATAGTTCCCCCCCCCCCTGTTTGTCCACCGCCTGCCTGATTTTTCGCCTCCTTCAGCCGCCCCTTCCTCCTCCAGCAAACCAGCAAATCGCCCCCTCCCTGTCCCCAATCCACCTCTTGTTGTCTTTGCTCTAGCCCGGCGCCCCTTCACGAGCCACTGCCGCTCCTCCCCTGCCTTCATCTGGCCGCCAATCCACAGCCTCCTTCCCCTACTCCCGTGGAGCCACCCCGACGTCCTTCCACATCAGATCTGTCCAGATCTGGACTTTCTGTCCAGATCCAGTCCAGATCCAGCCTGGCTACTCACTCCCCACCACTTCTACAGCCCGGATCCACTTCAACATACTCGATCCCTCCCCTCCTCGCCCGGATCCACCCATACATCGCCGGATCTACTCCTTTTCGGCCCGATCCCGCCTTTTACCGTCGAGGATAGCCACCTACGCTATCTCCACGCCATCGGTTCCACCTCGGATCGTCGTGCACGCATCTCGGGCTCCTGATTCTTCAGTGTCTTGGTCAGCTCACTATTTGGTGAGATTTCATTGCATTGATTTATTATTTTCAACATTTATTTATTAAGTTGGACATTTTATATTTGCTTAGAGAAACATTATCGTAGAATTTTGCTCTAGATTATTATTGTGATTTGCAGGATTTATTCGTCGCGCGCTCTTGCTTTGGCCCTTCACGCGGAGGAAAGTCTAAGCTTGTTTTGCCATAATAAATTATTTGTCTTGATGTGAATTAATTGCGTGTGATGTTATAATTTATTATTCAATCAGTGATTTAATCCGGCGGGTTTTGCATAGCATGTAGGGTTAGGTCACTCTTTACCCGCCGCCTATAGATTCACTCTGCGTCTTTTCTCCCTAGAGGTGGCTAGGGCGTGATCTTCCTCGTCCATTTTTGAACACGTACAAAGACAACTTAAGATAGCTTAAAGAACCCTTAGATATATATTTCCAAATAATATTTATCATTTTTCTTCCTTAACTGGAAAATCATAATATTTCCAAGTCGCAACAAATCTAAATTCTGAAGATGTGTCTTGTGTTATAGAGACTGAACACCGTTGTTTTTTCTCCTCCGGACCTAATGCTTAGATTGATCAATTGGAGGGATGTGAAATACATCAATTTCTAGGAAACTGGAGTTCCTCTTGTAGAATATTAAGACTCGGATCAATTGGTTATGTCTTAACATCTATTTGTTTACTCTGCCTGGTATATCTCTCCAGTAATACCTATTGGTGGTCTGGATGAATTATAATACTTTCTCCCATATTTCTTTCTGTTTGCATGGTTATTTAAAAAACCATTTTACTTCCATGAGGATCAAAAGGCTAATCTTTACATAAGCAAGACCAGATTCAGCTGACACCTTGGTCCTAGCAGATAAATTGTCAAGGTGCTTTTCTTTTCCAGAATGAATTTCTTAGAAAATTGAAAAGTGTTTCGGTAGTGCCTTTTTTAAATGCAAAACTAAACCATCAATCACTAGTTAACCATTCTCCTTAAAAACACAATGCTAAAAAAAGCATCTTACCGTACACTAATTAACAAAAAAAAGGTCAAGCAACCTGGTAAATCTTTGTATATTCAAGAATGAATAAACATGAGCATGTTTTATTGAACAATGTATTTATTGCTCATGAGTACTATTTTATTTTATTTTATTGTATACTTAATATTTTGCACTTTTTTAAATCCTATAAGCTTTTTCCTTTATATAAAGGACTGTGTTACTACAATTTAAGAAATATATTTTCATGGATTGCCATCATCTCCGTTCTAAACTGTGCACAGGTACTAGAGCTCCTATTTTTAACCGATCTTTCCACTCTTCACTTCCTCGCTGCTCTTACTTCTCTAAGCAAAGGCATTGGTATTTTTTAGTCACTGCCTTTGCAGTTGCTCTTCTATATCAAAATCTGCATATTTGTTGACGTCAAACAATTGCTCTCAGTCTTCCGCATCAGCAGAATATTGTCGCAAGCACAGTTTGTTGGTTTATGTCTTGAGCCTCTCTTTTTTGTTCAGTTTGAGTGTCTCAAATAGACGCATACAATTATTTATGTCACCTACTGCATTGTTGTTATCTCCATGGATCTTCTGTTAGGTTATGTTTTTTCACTATATTTGTATGGCAAAAAATCATAATGACTATACTCTGAATCAATAATGTGATTACACCTTATGCAACCAAGTTGAACTTCAGAGTCTATATGTGTTATCTCGCTCAGCCCAACACTTCATCATAGGGCATGGTAAGATTATTGACGTTGGACAGTCCTACAGAGGGGCTAATGGATGAATCCTACATACAATCATAAATGAATCCGACAGACTTATACTAGGATTAATTATGATTTATAAAATCAAACCCATGAAAACCACATTAGAAGAAAACCCTCACAAAATGTAGGACATGTGATACAGTATTAGTGAGACAGTGCGTGAATATTAAGCAGCAAGTAAATGAAAAAAACACTAGCCACAAGAGGAGTGACAAAACTTAAAACGAAATAATTCAAAGTAGGAAAATGATCACTAATTCAACATGAAATAAAAAAAAAAACCCAACTTAGAAACTTACACAACTAAGAAGTAGAGGGATTGGTGGATTTCCGGTAAGTCTCCGGTGGCCGGGATGACGACGGTGGACTGTTTCTGGACCCCTGGACAGGGTTTGGAGAGCTGGGATGGACTAATTGAGATCTGGAATGGAATTTCAGGGTGCTGGACTGAAAATTCCAAGATCTGGGATTCAGTATTCTGAGGGTCCAGGACAGGTGTTGTGGAGGAAGCCGGCTGCAGGGATTAAGAAAAGGGTGGCTGGGAGGCTTTATTGGAGACTAGGGGGGCTGTGGAGCAGGAAACTGCTGGCCAGGAATGATTCCAGCAACAATTTTCACTCCAAACTGTATTTCTGGATTGAATTCAGTGCTCGTTTTGGGGAGGAGGTGTGAGAGAGAAGCAGGTATGGGCTTGGCTTGGAGTTGAAAATGTTGGGAATTCAATGGCTGTGGAATAAATTCCAGCAACAATTTTCAGTCCAAATTGTATTTCTTAACTGAATTCAGGCTTCTATCAAGGTGGCCGGCTGTTTGAGCTTGAGTGGGGCTCGGTTGGGATGTGGGGGGAGTGGTCTTGAGTGAGTGGAGGAAAGAATCAAAGGAGGAATGAGAGGTAATGAGAGGTTTTAGGAGAGGTGCACTTTGTGGGGTAGTAGAGTATTGGGGATATAGTTAAGGTGGTTATGGGGTGGTAGCTGGTCGGAGGTGATGGTAGTGACAGGAGGTGTTTTCCGGCAATCACCAGAAAACTGAAAATGGATGAAACTTGAAGGGTGGTGGTGGAGGTTTACCGGAGGTGGCCGGAGAATGTTTTTCGGTGATTGCCCGAAATTAAAAATAGAGGGGATTTGGAGAGGGAATGGGGGTTGATTTTGGAGGTATATGGGGAAGGGAATGAAGGGTGGCCGACCGGTGGTTGGAGGGGTGGTTTGGGTTGTCGGTTGGTGGAGGTGGGAGGGGAATGGCATGTAACACCCCGATCTACTATGGGCGCACTACAGGTCTGCAGACCAATGGCCCCGACCCCTCTTCACGGATCTTTGGCCGCAGACGCTAATTCAAATGGTGGGACTGCACTCTCGCTCACCCCAATACGAGATCGCACTTGAGAGCATGCGTCGGAAACTTGCTTGTTGTCCCTATTGGACTCCACATATACAAGTTTTTCACAACCATTTCACATATTTGAATGTGTGACTTGCACAAATGATGCAGGTCTTTCTCAATGCACCATAACCTTCCATAGGACCCTTCCTTGGGTCATGCATGTAGCGGCTCACCACGCTCACAGCAAAGGAGATGTTCGGGCGAATGTGGCTCAAATAAATCAACTTCCCAAATATCCTTTGATACATCTCACGAACCATTGGTTCCCTAGCCTCAGCACCCAGTTTGCACTTCTGATCGATTGGTGTCGCAGCAGGTTTCCACCCCAATATCCATGTTTAGGTGAGGAGATCTAAAGCGTATTTCCTTTGGGAAAGTATTATCCCCTCTGCCTTGTAAGCAATCTCAATCTCAAGGAAATACCTGAGAAGACCTAAATCCTTCACCTTAAACTCCTTGCCCAAAGCCCCCTTGAGGCGGCCAACCTCCTGCTCATCATCCCAAGTGATGATCATGTCGTCCACATACACTGCAGGCATGGTGATGTGCCATTCATTCTACCTGAAAAACATTGTGTGATCAGCATTTATTTGTCGATATCGCATCTCAATCATCGCCTTCCTGAACCTATCGAACCACGCGCGAAGTGACTGCCTCAGCACATAGAGGGACTTCTTCAACCTGCAGACCCCGCCTTATGTCTTGGTCGTGCCAAACCTTGGTTGCATCTCCATATACACCTCCTCTGCTAGATCTCCATAAAAAAGGTGCATTCTTCACATCTAGTTCATGCAACATCCATCCACCATTCACCGCCAAGCTGATCAGAGTCCTGACGGTGCTCATCTTCGCAACGAATGTAAATGTCTCATCGTAATTGATGTCATAGGTCTGGTTGTACCCCTTGGAAACGAATCGAGCCTTGTAGCGCTTGACGTGTCCATCTAGGTTTTTCTTCAAAGTAAACACACATTCGCACCCGACAACCTTCTTATCCTTTGGCAGTTGTGTCAGCTCCCAAGTCCAGTTCTTCTCAAGAGCCCTCATCTCCTCTATTGTTGTCTTTCATTTCGGATCGTCCTTGGCAACCTGCCAATTGTTAGGTATAATAATACTATTCAATGATGACCTGAATGCTCCGTGAGAAGAAGAGATATGATCATAAGAGACAAAGAACACAAGGTCCTAACCGTATCTATCAGGAGGATTTCCCGCATTGCAGCAGGTAGTCTTCTGTAATGTGACAATTGGAGAAGGAGAAGTAGGGGAAAGGATATCACATGAGGCTTGCGGTAATATAGGTGCTCCAGGAGTAGGGACTGACGTAGCCAAGGGACTTGGAGCTAGACTGGGCACAGACATTGGATTTGGTACTGCTGACAGCATCCTCCTCCTACTGTATGTAAGTAGCTCCCCCTGAGCCATAGGTCTAACCTTTCGTCTCTCCTCCTCAATCTCCTCCTCCTGCTCCTCCACTGATCCTCCTTGCCACACTCTTAGATCTGTCACCAATCTCTCCCTCTCTCGCCTCATATTTTTGGTATCTGACGAGTCTGGTGTAGGTAGGGCTCCCTCCTGTCGGTAGTGCTGCTCGAGCTCTCTAAAGTGAACATCCATGCTCACAATGCTTCTTTTCTCCACTGGACTTCAGCACACGCACCACTTCTAAGTACGAGAGTAGCCCACAAAGATACATGACTACCCTCGCATCAAGTTTACCAATACCCGGCAAGTTGTCCTTCACAAAGCACACACACTCAAATACCTTCAAAGGAAAAATCCCTCATTATGTCCCTGCAACTGTTTACACGGAAACTTTCACACCAGAACCTGTGATGGCATCATGTTGATCAGCTATGTCGCTGTAAAAACCGCATATCCCTACAGATTCTGAGGAACCTTCTTGTTGAGCATCGTACTCCTTGCCACCTCCAGAAAGTGTCTATTTTTCTTTTCCACCACTTTGTTATGTGTCGGTATGTATGCACAAGTAGTCTAATGTGACATCTCATCAGATGATAAGTACTCCTCCATTACCCTATTAGTGTATTATGTCTTATTATCCGGCCTTATTACTTTAATCACCGCAGTGTGTATTGCCTGAACATGCTTATGGAAATCTCGAAAGCAGCTAAGTACCTCACTCTTATTTTTCATCAAATCTAACCAAGTAACACGAGATGCACAATCAATCAAGGTTACAAAGTACTCATAACCATTCACAAAACTTACAGCACGAGACCCCGATACATCAAAATGAACTACAACACAGAAGAGCTTCTCTGGCCCATACTAATATACGAATTTCAAGTAAGCTTACCTAAATTACAAGCATCACACAAAAATTTGGTTTTATTTGCTCTTTCAAAAATAACAGGAAATAATCTAGCTACAATGTCAAAAGAAGGGTGACCGAACCACCAGTGATGATCAGCACATCCTTTGTACTCATCTTATATGTTGACTTACTCTGCACTGTCAATCATGCCCAAATTGACTCGATAGCCGCCTCGGTCACCACGAGCCGAACCACGGTCACGTTCTTGTCCACCACCCAAATTTCTCTCCTTGGGCGGCTTAAGGCAAGCTTTCCACAGATGACCCACCTCCCAATAGTTGTAGCACTGTCAGGCTTCTTCCCTCTATCCTGTAACACCAGGGCCAGCAAATGCTAGTGCTGAATTCACAATAGTGGACCCTCATATCTCTGCCTGAAGTTTGAGATGTGTCTCCTCCTGGATCATGGAGGAGATGGCCTCGGTAAGCATAGGAATCTTTATACCAGATAGAAGCAGAGCTATCCGCTGATCAAACTTGTCCTTTAATCCCTTCAGGAACTTCATCGTCCTCTCCTCCATGATGATCTTAGAAGCCCGACAATGTGAGTCGTTGCAAAACATCCCGTCGAAGGCGTAATAGTAATCCACTCATAGACGTTACAACTCAGAGGCGTACTCCTGCAACGTCTTCTCTCCTTGAACGGTGTCATCAATATTTTCTTCACTTGAAAGACCCGCAGAGTGTTCCCCATGCCATCATATATATTCTTCAGCTTGTCCCAAACCTTCATGACCATCTCGAGGCCATAAACCGTGGAGGCAATCGATGAGACAACTGAGCTGTGAAGTCACATAAATACTGTCATATGGGCCGACTCTAACTCATCTCCTCCAGTCTCTAGTTTCTTAAATTCCCCCCGACAGGAAGCCCCCAACCTGTTTCGCTACAAGAATTTTCTTCACACGGCGTGACTAACTCAGGTAGGTGGTCGGTCCATCAAACTTCAGATCAATTAGTGGAAGTTCCAGCTTCACCGGTCGGTGCGATGAACCCAACACCCTCAACAATGTTATCAACTCATCCGGACCAACATCTTAAAGACATCCTCCATCGTACTGTCCTTCGGTACCATGAATCAGCTTCCTTACCAAACACCACATCATGTACCAAGTCAAGCAATGCCTCCTGCCCTAGATACGATCATCGCATCGTTCGTTGTACAATGTGCGACAGAGGGAGAGGGAGGAGATAGGCGGCACCAACTAGTCTCACCAACTAGTGGCACCAACTGACCGCTAGGAAGGCCTGTTGCGGCGCGGAAGGCCCGTCGTGTGGAGCAGAAGGCCCGCTGCGGCGGGCCTGGCTGCATCCAGAGATGCAGCAGCCGCTAGAAACGGCCACTAGGGCGTCGTGTTGAGGTCGCGTCACTAACGGGAGGCGGGAGATCACGGGAGACCGCTAACACCGCAGTTGAAAGGGCGCGAGAGATCATTGTTGTGCGGCGGTTTGGTTTCCCTCTGATACCAAGTTATGAATTGAACCCTAATTTTTTTAGGGCAACACCCAATGGCTTATATAGCCTACAGATATTTTATATTACAACAATTGCAATGTCATAGTTCTTTCAATTGTAATCAAAACAATTCATATTGAATTATTATAGTTTATTATCTTTGATTTGTTTGCATGCCATTGCTATTATAGTTCACTTTGGACTGTCTCTTTATCTATTATAATTTTGTTGTGCTGAAACTCTGCGGTTATGTTTAATTTTTCGTAAATTCCACAAAATAGTTGCTACAAGATCCAACATTTACTTGGTCTTATGGTTAGATTACTATATACTGTTTGCTCTAATAGGAAGAGAACTTTAATTTGTGATTAATGCTCTGTTCCTTCTTTTCAATGACCTTTACATCAATTAGACATTAAGAATGTTTTTTTCTTTATGGGATACCTGATGAAGCGGTCTAAATGACTCTTCTCCGCTTGAAGGAAGGGAGGCAAGGTTTATCGCCTTCTCAAATCTATTATGTACTTGAGCAGTCCTCAGGTTATGTTTCCAACACTTTAGTGGGGTGGGTGTGATATGGCATCCCCACAATTGCCAACCTCCTTTGAAATTGAAAAAATCTTTGTGAGCTGCAAATTGTTTAGATCTATAGATCTTTACATAATCTAAAAGGATATCCATGAAACAGTGATATCTTCGATCTTCTTTCAGATGGGGGTATGTAAGTATGTTCATACATGCAGGCTTTCATGCTTTGATTATTGCAAATAATGATGACAATTTAAGTGATGTTCATACATGCAGGAGACAAGTCTGAAGTTGATTTAATTGGCACATCCTGGGAAACATTTTATGTATAGTACATTACTCACAGACACTTGAAGATTTGTGAATTACTTTATGCTAATAATGCAGACATATATTCTAATAAGCGGTTCACATTGTGCTATTATAGCTAAGTTGGCAAAAATATACTCTTGGACAGGAAAAACAAGAAAAAATTGGTAGTAGCCTGCTATGATGGCTCTTTCTTTTTATAATCAAGACAATATTCAGATTTCCAATGACTATGTTCCTCATTAGAGAACAAAAACATATTAAGGCCGATATTCTGCATGAGGTATGTGATGGCTGTCTTAGAATACCTTCAGATTTCTTCTGCTGGCCAGCTCGTCAATTTTCTCACAACATAGAACATACAATGTTGCGGGATCTCTCTATAGACTTGGCCTTTTCAATTCTCTAAGACAAGATGGAATCATATGAGGCTTCAATTACTAATTTAAGCTTTTATTTTATTTTAATCATATACTTTTCCTTTCAACTTTTTCTTAAGTGTACAAATATGCTTTCAATTTCAAGTAGTTTAATACACAAAGGAATACGTGTGTAAATTTAACAAACTACAATTTTACAATAATTTTCATGTTTCGATAAAAGAACACCTTTTAGACTTACAAAACTAAGGCAGAAACAAAATTAGACCAATTTCATTGCATCAAACAGACATTGGAAGTTTGCAATCTTAGTGTCAAACATATATAGATAATTATTACTGTCAACCAATTAAGGCCACTCTCATCTTCAGCTTATACTTCATCATCGCAAAGTAATGGTCCACCATGCCCATGATGGGCTTGTGCAAAGATTATATAATCTACAAGAATTTTGTGGAAAAGATGACAAACCATTTCCAAACATCTTGCTAAGGCTCTTTTCTTGGTATGGTCTTGGTTGAGCTTGAGGTTTCAATTCCATGTTCAAGTCAGGATTGACCTGTGTAAAGTGCAGAAAATTAAAGCTTCAACCACAATCAAATTGAAATTTATAACCTCAACCGTACGGAAGTGAAAATATAAGAACATATTCCATTAGCTCTTGTACCACCACAACTTGAATAATCTAGTAGAAGGCATATAATTTGGTATTCAAAGCTTGATGATATCATAAGAAACTATGTTTAGGTACATTACACTCCGGATTCTAAGATATAAACAGCAGTCTATGAGGGTCCAAATTTTTAAAATCTTTTGTTTTCATCGCTGGTATATATGATTTTTGTTCATGATGGTCTTTCCACAACTCGAACTCTTAATTGAGAGAAGAAAGTCAAACTACCTCTAAATTTTGTTCTATTTTCTCATGAATGACCCTAGAGAACATGTAAAGCACCTTTTTGAAACCTTGTTAAATTCTATTTCCAACACATAATCAAGGTTGGTGAGGTCAACAATATTGATCCATGTGACGAAGATGTAGACTCCCAGTACCCAGCATGGTGAGTTCTTCTAGACCTATGCAGATGGTTCCATTAAAACCAAGAGAAGTCATAGGGTTAGGGTGTTTTTCAATTGCCTTTATCAGATACAACGTTGTGAGCAAGGATAGCATGGGTGTCCCAATGAAGAGAAGCAAAGAGGCCACCAAATTTTCTAGGGTAGACTAACATGTATAGCTGACCTGCGATGGCTCAATCAGATGAGAGAGAGAGAGAGATGCCGATGAGGCATCAATCATCATTGAGGATGATGTCAATTCATCTTACCATATAACGGGGACAACAATGTATTAAGAAGATATGTGTTCATCTTATGACCAATGTGAATCTCTGTATGAAGGAATGTTTGTTATAGAACTTGGTATAATTCAAAAAATAAACTTATGTAAGAAAAACATGTGAGCTAAACTAATGGAGAATTTAACAATTGGTAGTAGAAAAGGACAATCAAAAAACCAGTATTTAATCTCAAGGACCAATTTGTAAAGTATAAATGTGCTATGGACTAGAATGAAGGTATTAAAATGTCAACCTTCTTTATACTTTGTGGAGATGAGTGTAATTTAACCTAATATTTTTTTATCAAAAAGAAAAGCATTTCGCTTTCTTAATCCAATTGATGCAGTTCTTGTAAATCTAAATTTTCTATTTGTATTAAAACAAAATTGATCATAACAAGGACGCTCTTTAATACAATAAAATAACCAGTAAAATAAACTTCATTGACATCCCGAAAGTTAAATAGGATTAAAAACCAGAAGTTAGCATTTAAAATAATTAACAAGATAATTGTCAAACTAATCCTAATATTATAACCCACCGTATCATTACGAAAATCATACTCCTCAAGCATAGGATAATTTAAGGCATTTGGCAAGCATCTTTGTTTTACACTCTCCACCTGTCAAAAAAATAATTTATTTTCTTATTAAGAAAATTGTAATAGTGATTGCAATAAACTAATGCTTAATATTTAAGAAACAAAGTACCTGAGAAGGATCAACCTCAAAAGAATGAGTTTCCTTTTCTTCTGCAACTGCAGCCAAGTCAACTCCATCTAACAACCCACTATGAGTATTGATTTCGCCGGGAGCTTTGCTTATAGAAAAAGCTTCACCAGCTCTATTTTCCTTAAATAATAACAAGTAGATGTGTGGAAACCCAAAATACAAATACAAATAATTATTTAAATTCTCCAAAAATCTACTAATTACACGAGTGCGCCCCTCTTTATATAGAAAAGAGGAGGTGAGAGAAAATACAAATGGCGATGGGGCACTAAATACATCAGGCGATTACAATAGAGATTGTTGGAGGAGAAAAGTTGATTGATTTTTATTCATCCACATAGGGGTATTTATACAATTACATCGATATGACACGTCATTGATCCGTGTGCTCCCATAATTCCTAAATAGGAATCGATCTATTTAGGATACAAATATGACGTAATCAATACAAATATTATAGTTAATAATGCAATATTCAACACCCCCCCTCAAGTTGGGCATGTGATGTCAGTCATGCCGAACTTGCCAATAAGATCTGCGAACATACTGGAACTTAGACCCTTTGTGATAACATTGGTCAACTGTTGGTCAGACGGTACGAATGGAATAACAACGGTTCCTCGGTCGATATTCTCCTTGATGAAATGTCTGTCAATCTCAATGTGTTTCGTACGATCATGTTGCACCGGATTGTGGGCAATGGAGATTGCAGCCTTATTGTCACAATACAATCTGATAGGCTCACTTCCTTTAAGCCCAAGTTCCTTCAGGATGGTGGAGACCCATAATCCTTCACAAATGTCATGTGTGAGCGCTCTAAACTCGGCCTCGGCACTGGATCTAGCCACAACATGTTGCTTCTTACTTCTCCAGCTAACCAAATTCCCACCAATCATGGAGCAATATCCGGTTGTGGAGCGCCTATCAGTGGGCGATCCAGTCCAGTCTGCGTCAGTGTAAACTTCAATAGTCAACTCTTTATTTGGTGAGAACAGGATGCCCTTCCCTGGTGAGGACTTGAGGTATCGGAGGACACGATGTGCGGCATCAATATGACGGTCCTTTGGAGAGTGTATAAACTGGCTGAGAACTCCCACAGCATAAGAGATATCTGGACGAGTGTGAGATAAGTAGATTAACTTCCCTACCAGCCTCTGGTAACTGGGAATGTGTTCGATCACATCGCCATCATCTCTGCCTAGCTTGTGATTGGCTTCGATTGGGGTGTCGGCAGGTCGACACCCGCTCATCCCAGTGGCTTCAAGGAGGTCGAGTGCATACTTCCTTTGTGATAGGAAGATGTCATGCTTTGACCTTGCAACTTCAATTCCGAGAAAGTATTTGAGATTTCTCAAGTCTTTCACTTCAAATTCTTTTGTCAACTTCTCCTTCAGTGCATGAATCTCTTCCTTGTCATCCCCAGTGATTATGATATCATCCACGTAGACAATCAGGATGGTTAACTTCCCCTTGTTGATTCTGATAAAGAGGGTGTGGTTTGCATTGCTCTGAAGGTGCCCAAACCTGTGCATGGCTTTGTGGAATCTTCCAAACCAGGCCCTGGCTGATTGTTTCAGGTCATAGAGTGGCCTCCGTAATCTGCACACTCTCCCTTTTGATCCACTAGGGGTGAGTCCCGGAGGGAGAGCCATGTAGATCTCTTCTTCCAGGTCGCCATGAAGATAAGCATTCATCACATCCAATTGGCAGAGTTGTCAATCCTTGCAGGCAGCACAAGATATGAGGATTCTGATCGAATTCATTTTTGCAACAGGAGCAAAGGTCTTCTGGTAGTCTATGCCCTCTGTCTGAGTGTAGCCTCTTGTCACTAGTCTTGCCTTGTATCTTTCCACAATGCCCGAGGGGTTCTGTTTGACAGTGAATACCCACTTGCATTCAACAGCCTTTTTACCTAGTGGCAGTTGTACCAGGTCCCATGTGCCGTTTTTTTCCAGGGCACTCATTTCTTCGAGCATTGCTAACCTCCACCTGTCGTCGGAAAGGGCATCCTGTCATGAAGTGGGGATAGAAACAGAGGACAAAGAGGAAACAAATGCTTCATGGGAAGCTGTTAGGGATGAATAAGAAACAAACTAAGATAATGGATGTCGAGTGAAGGTACCTTCCGTAGGGATGATGGATCCTGACGACGGGTCAGGTGGGCGGTCTGATATCCAGATGGAGGGCCGCGTGTTCAATCCCTTGGGTCGGCGAGAGTAAACCTGCAGAGGATTAGTAACAGGGACCTTGACAGGAGGGGCGCAAGGAGTAGGAGGTGTAAACTGAGAGGGATGATATACCGGAGGAATAGGTAGAGGGGTGTCAAAGTAAGGTAAGGTACTCACTTCCGTTGTGGGAAGAGACCCCTCCTGAAGTGAGGACACATAGTAGCTTTCAGATTCCCGGAAGGTAACGTCCATGGTAACGAAAACCTTCTTGTTGACTGGGTCAAAACATTTATATCCCTTCTGAGTAGGGGAGTAGCCAATGAATACGCATTTGTGCGCACGAGCATCAAGTTTCGGGCGGTGGTGGATATGGACGAAACAAACACACCAAAAAACACGTGGTTGGAGAGTGGTAGGTGGCACCCCAAGTGTGGTGAGGGGAGTTTTGAACCCGAAAACACGGGATGGCATACGGTTTATAAGGTAAGCTGCGGTGAGTACAGCATCCCCCCAGTAGTATTAAGGGAGTTGTATGTGGAGGAGGAGACACCGAGCGACTTCCAATAGGTGGCGGTTTTTACGCTCAGCCACCCCATTTTGAGCAGGGGAGTAGGCGCAGGATGTCTAATGGATAATTCCACGATCGGCGAGGTACTGCTCGAAAGTGGAATCAATGAATTCGCGGTCATTATTGGTGCGGAGAATTTTGATGGGGGTCGAAAACTGTGTAGAGACCATGTTGTATAACCGCTGGAACAAGGGAAAGACTTCATTTTTTGCTTTCATGAGGTAAACCCAGGTGGTACGTGAAAAACAGTCGATAAAAGTTACAAACCAAAAACAACCCGAAATAGATGCAACCCGGCAAGGGACCCAAACATCACTATGTATCAAATGGAAAGGTGCGGTACTTGGAGAAGAAATATGATTAAAAAAGGTACGATGATTTTTACCACGATCACATGCATCACATCGAAATTTATCAACTAACACAGACGAGAAAACAGGAAATAAACATTTCATAGAATGGATAGACGGATCTCCCAGCCGGCAGTGCCAGGACTCCAAAGTAGCTGTCTGATCCACATGGAGAGCTCGGGGAGGAGAGACTGTGGTGGACGAATCGAACACATAGAGCCCGTCCACCAGACTACCAGTTCCAATCACCGTTCCCGTCTTCAGATCCTGAAAAATGCATGAAGAAGGAAAGAAAGTTACTTAGCAGTTCATAGAATTGGTTATATGACTAATAGAAAGAAGATTTCGGGTAAAGTTCGGAACATGAAGAACAGAGGAAAGAGTAAGGGAGGAGCACGGGATGGAGCCCTTTCCGGCAATGGGAGAGAGGGAACCATCGGCGATGCTCACTTTGTCCTGACCAGACAACGGAAGGTAGAACACAAAACCTGAGGAGGAGCCGTTCATATGGTCTGTTGCTCCAGAATCAATGATCCAGTGAGTAGAGGGACGGGTGGAGGCAGCATGAGAACCGGAAGGCCCCTGATGGGCATATGAGGACGAAGAGGCATGTGGCTCTGGTGATGGACCCTGCATCAGGCGACGGAAAGCAAGAACCTCATCAGGCATCAGAGTCAATGTGGGGGCTGACGGAGTTGGCGAAAGCTGTGGCTCGTCGAAAACATCAGACAGGTGCACGGAGCGAGGCTGGGTAAAGCGACCCGAAGTGCGACCAGGACTGCGACCGCCACGAGAGGAAGAGCCACCACGGGGTGTAGGGAACCCATGAAGACGAAAGCAAATCTCCCGGGTATGACGGTTCTTCCCGCAATAGTCACAGAGCAGGTGATCCTTGTTAGTTGACTTCGACCGAGAATCACGAGCCGCTCGTAGCCCAACCTGGGCCGCCAAGGCCGAACCATCTGGAGGAGGCTCAGGAGTCCAAGTTTGCCTCCGATCAAATTCCTGTTGAACGAGACTGAAAACCTCTGGAAGAGAGGGTAAGGGTGAGCGGCCAAGTATCTGCACACTGATTTGGTCGAAATCCCTATGTAGCCCATGAAGGAACTCGAAAACTCGGTTGCGATCTTCCCGTGCGCGAACAAGGATCTCATCTTCAGGCGACGCCAAAGTGATGGAGTCGAAGTGATCGTACTCCTGATATAGCTGGGTGAACTCGAGGTAGTAGGCAGACGGAGGCCGATCTCCTTGGCGAAGAAGGAAGATCTTTCGTCGTAACTGAAAGATCTGGGCCGCGTTGTCGCGACAGGAGTAGGTAGTTTCTGCCCTTCGCCAAATGTCTGCAGCCGTATCCAGAAAGAGAGTTGCGAGCGATGGATTCGACCATGGAGTTAGTCAGCCAGGACATGACGAGGGAGTTCTCTGATTCCCATTGCACCCAATCTGGGGAATCTGAACGAGGTATGGGTGTAGTGCCCATGACATGTCCAAACAACCTCCTGCTCTTCAAGGCAAGAGTAACAGCCCGAGACCACGGGAGATAGTTGGTGTCATCCAGACGAATCGTCGTGAGTTGAGGCGTATTGTGGTCATGTCCCGGGCGAGGGAAGCCGCTGGACGTCACTGTAGTTGGAGGTGTACTGGTGGTGGAAGATTCGGTAGGGGAGTCATCGGTCCCGGCCATGGTGATCAAGAATACAAATCAAGATCCCCCGGGAGAGCAAAGAGCGGCCTAGATAGAAACTAGGTCGGCCTCATAGAAAGAGGAAGGAGCCAAAAAATGGTGCAGGCACCGGAAAGGACATCAGGAGGAGCACCGCATGTGCGGTATCAAGGGGACGACGCAGGACAGGGGCAGGTGGTGCTGGCGGTGGCTGAGGGCCGCTGGAAGAGGGTCGATGCCCGACTGTCGCTGGCGCGGGAGGCGCGACGTGCGTACAGCGAACGGAGGCAGGTGCGGCGTGCGTGCGTACAGCGCACAGAGGCGGGTGTGGGGTGCGGAGGAGCGGGAGGGGAAATCGGTCGTGGTTAGGAGGCGCTGGGGGCCGCCGAAGCAAGAGGGTCGGGAGAGGCGAGCGGCGTTCGGCGGAATTGCGGGAGAAAGAAAAAAATCGCGCGGGAGCGGTAAGCGGGAGAGGTGGAAAGGTATTTTAGCTCTAAGGCTCTGATACCATGTTGGAGGAGAAAAGTTGATTGATTTTTATTCATCCACATAGGGGTATTTATACAATTACATCGCTATGACACGCCATTGATCTGTGTGCTCTCATAATTCCTAAATAGGAATCGATCTATTTAGGATACAAATATGACGTAATCAATACAAATATTATAGTTAATAATGCAATATCCAACAGAGATATCGCTCTAACTACAACAGACAACAATACCGGGAGGTTATACCAAGGGTAACCACCCGGCCTTTATACAAATGCAGCAACACCTGGCAATTACACAAGGGTAACCGCGCGGCCTTTATATGGATTGTCACAACACTCTCCCACAAGCTAGAGCGTACGAATTGTGGGAGCCAAGCTTGGGTAGAAACTGATGATATAAGGTTCGAGAACTCGAGGTAACGCCTTAGTGAGGATATCATTAACTTACCCAGCAGCAGGCATATGTCTCAGGTCTAATTTTTTAAATTGAACTTTTCCCAAATAAAATGACAATCGACCTGACTGTGCTTGGTACGTTCATGAAACACGGGATTCTTAGCAAAATGAATAGCAGCTTGGCTATCACAGAAGAGAGTAGTCGAAGAGGGGAGTTTCATACCAAGATCACTCAAAAGACTCTCAAATTATGTGAGTTCTTAAATGACAGAAGTCGTTGATTGATACTCAGCTTCAGCGGATGATCGTGCAACCACGATTTGCTTCTTGCTCCGCCAAGTGACAAGATGTCCACCAAAGTATGTGCAGTACCCACTTATATGGATCGATGATCATCAAGAGAACCAGTATAATCAACATCATAGTAGACAACAAGCGATTAAGAGGAGGGCTTATGTGTCCCAAAGCAGTCTTCTGATACCAAAGGATGCACTCGACAGACTGGAGATGGGAGATTCGTGGAGCGTGTATAAAGCGACTGACCACCCCAATGTCGATGAACAGCCAAGGAGATCAGGACCCGAACAGTGATCAGCTTTACGACTGGTGAGAAGGTCTCGCCGTAGTTGAGACTGTTTTGATGAGTAAAACCACGAGCCACAAGACGAGCTTTCAGACGTGCAACTGCCCCATCAGGACCATGTTTCACAGTGAAGACTCACTTACATCCAACACATGTTTGGCCTGAAGGAAGAGCGACAAAGTTTCAAGTGTGATTATCCCAGAGTGCAGTCATTTCCTCATTCATAGCATCTTGCCACCCCAAATGTCGAAGAGCCTTCAGTAGAGAAGAAGGGGTGGAAATACAAGACGGAGAGGTCGCAATCCTGTGAGATGTCGGCAACAAGCGATGCAAAGAGACATAATTTCAAAGAGAGTGAGCGGCAGAGGCTGGTTTCGGATCAGCGGTCTGCGAAGCATCAGTAGGACGGGGTGACTCCAGTAGGCATCAAACTGAGGTCGTCGGCATCGGGGAAGGTGATAAGTTTTCAATGAGGTGAAGAGTAACAGATGTAGCCCTTCTAAGTACGAGAATAGCGAACAAACATATATTTGGTCGCACAAGGAGCTAACTTATCCACGACAGGGCCAAGATGATGAACAAATCAGACATAGCCGAAGACATGAGGTATCAGGATAAATGGGGAGGTTGTTGATGCGCGAATTGCGTCCTCCAGTTAACGGGTTGTTCGATCTCACAAGCTAGAAGAAGAGGGTTGCGGGGATAGCGAAGAGGTTTGCTGAGAGCAGCCGGGAAGGTTGATTGATCAACGGAGAAGCTTGATTGATCAACAGAGAAGGTTGATTAATCAACAGAGAAGGTTGATTGATCAACGGAGAAGCTTGATTGATCAACGGAGAAGGTTGATTGATCAACGGAGAAGCTTGATTGATCAACGGAGAAGGTTGATTGATCAACGGAGAAGCTTGATCAGGAACTGCCGAGCAGACGTTACTTTGGCGGTTGAGCTCTGATGGTTAGACTGGGAGAAGAAAAGAGAAGGGAGGGCCGCTAGCAGCGGCAACAGCAGACTTCGCCCGCCGCGGCCTGAATGTCACTCTTGCGGCGGGCTTTCCCTTTAATCAAGAAGCAAGTTTACAATTTGCTAGTTCACCATTACATGTAAAACGGTAAAGGGTACAAGGAGAAGCTGGCGGCTGAGAAAAAGAGTTGCCAGAGACTAAGTAAAAGAGGTTGCAGAGGACTGGAGAGTTGAGACTGCAGATCTTGCTTGATCAACTATGGCAGACTGGAAACCTGAGTCCGCGGACCTTGCCTGATCAACTATGGCGGACTGGAAAACTGAGTCCGCAGACCTTGATCAAGCTGGCAGTTCTCTTGCGCTTCCCCCCAAATGAGAGGTCTCGGGGCCTATTTATAGGCCCGAGGGGAATATTCTTGAAGCGGGACTCAGTGACGTCATCATGGAGGATTGGGCGGACTCGGCGGACAAGAAATTGCGTCCGCGTAGGTCGTCGGGGAGTTGAGCAGCGGAGCCGACGGACTGGAAAATTGCGTCCGCGCAGGTCGTCGGCGGCCTGAGAAGCAGGTCGTCGGCGGCCTCGGCGGACTCGGCGGACTGGCAATTTGAGTCCGCGCAGGTCGTCGGCGGCCTGAGAAGCAGGTCGTCAGGGAGAGCTGAGAGAAGCCGGCGCGGCCTGAGAAGCAGGTCGCGCCCAGAGCAGCAGAAGGGACGACGGCCGGGAGCAGGCCGCCCAAGCCGGCGGCGGCCTGGGGCAGGCCGCCCAACCCACAGGCTGCCTGGGGACAGGCCGCCCAACCCCCGGGCGGCCTGGGGACAGGCCGCCCAACCCCCGGGCGGCCTGGGGACAGGCCGCCCAACCCCCGGGCGGCCTGGGGACAGGCCGCCCAAGGCGGAGGCGGCTTGGAGCAGGCCGCCCAACCCCCGGGCGGCCTGGGGACAGGCCGCCCAAGGCGGCGGCGGCCTGGAGCAGGCCGCCCAACCCCGGGCGGCCTGGGGACAGGCCGCCCAAGGCGGCGGCGGCCTGGACAGGCCGCCCAACCCTCGGGCGACCTGGGGGCAGGCCGCCCAAGGCGACGGCGGCCTGGGCAGGCCGCCAACCGAGGTTGGCGACCTGAGGAGCAGGCCGCCCTCCTGGCGCTGACGGGTACCTGAGCTGGAGGGGCTCGCCGAGCCTGCGACGGTTGCGCTGGTCGAGGGTCGGTACCGGCGGAACGCTCCAGTGGACTGATGCAGATCGCTTCCTGCAAGAAAGAATGCTGCGCGGTTAGCCGGCCAAACCGCGTCGCCTGCGAGGGTGAGCTACGGAAGCAGCTCATCGTCCCGCAGGGCACGCGTGGCTATGCGACCAGGATAGTCAGATAGGGGAGACCGTCCTAGCCACACGGCCTGAGCTGATAGGAGACTCTATCCGCCTGACCCAAAAAAGGAGGGCTAAGGCAGATCGTGACTCTCGGGGGGAGGGAACCCCCTGAGCGGGCCGCGATTTGCGAGCCCGAGACCTTGGGGAGGGATTGCCGATTTTGGGGGTTAACAGAGGTGTTAGGAAAGAGGGTGGAAAATGGTTTGGAAAAGTTCAGAACATAAGAGAGCGTGTGATTAATGAGATAGTAGGTCGTGGAACCTACATTTAGAATATAAGGAACCTGGCAACCTCGAGAAGATGAACGCTTGATCGCAACGTTCTATTGCAGCGTATAGGGACAACCGGACAAGAGGTTTGGTGGATTATGCCTAAGGTATTACAGGTGTCCTGAAAATTGTGACTAGTATAGTCGTGAGCATTATCGATTCAAAGAATTTTAAGGGAGCACGAGAACTGAGTTTTAGTCTCAGCGAGAATTGAGAAAAGAGTGCAAGATTCGCAACAACTCATAATGACCGCACATCAGATACAACCACATCATTTGAGAATGATTATCAACAAAAGTAACAAAATAACAATAGCCAGAGACACTAGCCACTTTGCAGGGGCCTCAAATATTTGAATGCACTAAATCAAAAATAGCAGTGCTCTGAGTACAATGAGGAGAAAAAGTAGATCGATGTTGTTTTCCGTAAATATAGGATTCACATTGAAATTTAGAAAAAGATAATTTAAAAGAGCCCGCTTGAGAATAGGCATAGGAGCATGTCCAAAACGTCGGTGCCAGTCAGTAGATGTGGCGAAGGAGAGAACCGAAGGTTGATGATCCAGAGTGTACAACTCATTAAAGAATCTCCTTCTACCAATGATATTCCAAGTCTGGTGATCCTACATCACAAAAGAATCGGAGAAAATGTGAGGGCGCAATCAAGGGTCTGAGTTAAATGATTGATAGAGAGGAAATTAAACTGTGAGGAAGAAACATGAAGGACAGAGCAGAGAAAAAGAGATGGAGTGAGAGGCACATCTCCAGAACCGCAGACCGGGATGGTATCATCATTGGCCACCATAATAAACTTCGAAGAAGAGGTATTTTAATGTCAAGAAGGTTTGTGTGGTATCGCCATTAAAGGAGGGCACATCCACGGCTAGAGAAGCATGAGGTGGCATATTGGATGTTGGCAGTGGAAATCCATGTTTTTTGAAGTAGGTGGCCAAAGTATGATGTAGACGGACGCAGTAAGTACATAGACGATTCTTCGGTCGAGATGAGCAATTGCGATCATCGCGTCTACCATCGTGAGAACCATTTCGACCATTCCGAGACCCAGAGGAGGGCGCATAGTTAGGAAATGGTGCAGAAGGGCAGGAGATGGAGGCATCGCGGCTTTAGGAGGCGGAGTGACTTTAAGGATCATAGAGCACACGTCGGAAGGGCAGGAGAAGTGGAGGGTAGGAGGGGAAGTCTTGCAAGTGGAGTCAGCACGAAGTTCACAAGGATGAGGGTGGGCAGGTAGACGGGTGGGCAGTCTCAGTAGAGCAGTCCGCGCATAGTAGGGTGAGCGGTTTCAAGAAGCTGTCCGAGGGACGAAACCTGGCTCTGATACATTGTGGAAATCCAAAATACAAATAAAAATAATTATTTTAATTCTCCAAAAATCTACTAATTACACAAGTGCACCCCTCTTTATATTGAACGTGAGAGGTGAGAGAAAATACAAATGGCAATGTGGGACTAAATACATCGGGCGGTGACAATATAGGTAACCGCCCGGACTGCAACAGGTAGCAATATCGGGCAGTAACACCAAGGGTAACTGCCCGCCCTTTATACAGATGCAGCAACACCGAGCGATTACACACGGGTAACCACCCGGCCTTTATACAAATTGTTTCAACAAGATATAAGAAACCAAAACCAATTTCTGCAAACAAAAAATGATGTTAAAGATAAATCATATGCAAGTAAAGCTACGCCTGTTGAACAATAAATTACATCGTATTACACATTCAAATATTTGCTATTAAGAAAGAAAGATCATTTTTATTTTATTTTGGCAGATTCATCATCGCTAAAATCATGATTAGTTTTATCCAACTATTTGGGGTGCTTTGTGAATCTTGATTCTGCATTGGGCACAAATAATATAGGTAATGACGAAAAAAACACAAGTTATGATTATCCACTTAGATACTTGATTAAGAAATAAAGTTAACTCATGGAAATATTTAAATACTTGATGTTAAGAATGGAAGAATTAGGTTGTAGTTTTTTCTCCAAATGATTTGTCATCACCAAAATCATCACTAGACCTACCCAACCATTTAGAGGTATAGCCCTACCCAACCATTCATGAATCATCATTCTTATAATGTTGAGAGAGATGATCTCAAGCTGACCTGACTCAGCCAGAACGACCAAAGACATTTAGATAGAATAGGGCAAGTTTATAGGTTTGCAAACTATGATCTCTATCTAGACTATGATTGACTCTGATTTATTTCAATATAAGCCTGATGATATTCATAATGTGGTTTGTTCTTCCAATTTATGATCATTAGTGATATATAGTTAGTGTAGTCTACAAACAAACACTCAACCAGTACAGATATAACTATATACATAAATATATGTATATTCTCATTCATACATATAAATATCTTTCATCTGATCTCATACTAGCCCGAGTCAATTTAGGCACATCACAACTCAAATTCAATATAAGCCATGTTTACAGAGTTGTTTATTCAATTTGAACTTGGATTCAAAACAGCAATCTAAATTTTAGTAATCTTCGAGTCAAAATCATAGTTTAATGTTATGCTTGTTTTGTTAGTCTTACATAAATTTTAGCAATATTCATTTGCACAACCTAGCAATTTGACCTTCCAAATACCTTTTTCTTGTTGATCCCTCAATAATAATATCAAATTTAGTTTAACAGTGCATGGTAAATCTTTCTTATTGTATGTTTGTGCAGCCTATATATTTTTATAACCTTACCTTTACTAAGCCATGTCCCTATGTTTCTCTAGTAGAAAAAATTCACAAGTTTACATCCAAGTTATACTTCTATTTCTTCCATTCAACTTGTCTATTAATGATTGATTAATCATCCAACCTTCAAATCCATATATCATGGTCACCTTTATTACATTCTTCTGCACCTTCATTAATTTTTGTTACAATATGTATTTTATATGTATTATTTTGTTATGTCTTGTGTCTGCCTCCATATATATAGGGGACAACATCAATAGAATTATTATCGATTGATTCCTCTAACATGGTATCAGAGGCAGGTTTGACCTAGCCGCTCCGCCTCTCCCCCGATCAGTTTGCCCGCACACGTTCTCGCCGCTCTCCCGCATCTGCTCTTGCCGTCCTTCCGCATCTCGCCTACGACAACCCGTGACCGCCCGCGACAGGTCCTTCCCGCATCTCGCCCGCGACAGGTCCTTCCCGCATCTCGCCCGCGACAGGTCCTTCCCGCATCAACCCACGACAGCCGCGACAACCCACGACAGGACCTCCCCGCATTTCTCGCGGCTCTTCCAGCGCCGGTTCCAACGCATCCTTCTCAGCCGTAGTCGGGATTCCTAGAGCTTGTTCACATTCCTCTTCCGGCACCGGATATGTGGTGAGGACAGCCTTCCTTCCGGCGTCGTCTCCTAGGGATTGTGGCCCTGTTATCGAATGGAGTTGATTTCTATTCCACCTATCTCCTAATTGGATTGTTGCTTAGTGGAATTGGTTGCCCTTTGTGGCCTTGTGTGGCGTGTGATCTCCGGATTTCTATCCTGGAGTTACTATGTCGGTGCTCAGCGATTCTACCTCAACATCGATTCCCTCTCTGGTTGCCCCTTGTGGCCTTGGAAGAAGGAACTGACGACGATCAAACTCTTGTTGGACAATGCTATAAACCTCTGGAAGAGATGGTAACGACACGCGCCCCAAAATCTGAACACTAATCTGATCCAAGTCCCTTCTTCCCGACCCTGCTCCTGAGAGTTCTGCTCTAGCTGCTGCCCGTGATTCTAAGTTGAAGGGTACTGATAAAGACCATCTCTTATGTGATTATTGTGGGAAGACCCGTCATACCATAGACACCTGCTTTCGACTCCATGGTTTTCCTCCACCGAGAGGTGGTGCTCCTTCTTGTGGTGGTCGTGGCTTCGACCGCTCCACTGGTCACACACCTCGTTCGGCCCATCTCACTGATGTTGTTGCAGATACTTCTTCTTCTCTGGCTGGTGCTAATTCTTCTGTCCTCCCTGGTGTTTTCTCGGTTGATGAAGTCATTGCTCTTCGCCGCATGATGCAAGGTCTTTCTACGGAGTCTTCTGTGTTGTCTCCATATACCCACACAGGGACCCCAGGTGCTCACTATGCTGCTTCTCACCCTTCCGCTCATTGGATCATTGACTCCGGACCCACCGTCATATGACTGGTTCCGCCTCAAGTTTTATCTCTTATACTCCTCTCTCTGGTCGTGATAAGATGAGCATTGTTGATGGTTCCCTTTCCTCTATTGCTGGGAAGAGCTCCATCTCATGTTCCTCTCTCACCTCATCGTCAGTTTTGCATGTTCACGTAATTTGTTATCTATTAGTCATTTGACTAATTCCATAAACTGCTCAGTAACCTTTCACCCTTCCTCTTATGTATTTCAGGACCTGAAGACGGGGGCGGTGATTGGCTCTGGTAGTCTGGTCAATGGTCTATACGTGCTCGACTCCAGCCCAGTGGCACCCTCTCTGGCCCTTCACTCCAGCACATCCGACCTCTATTCGTGGCATTGTCGCTTAGGACACACATCTATCCTTGTTATGAAGCTTTTGTTACATGTTATGTCTGTTGTTGTTTTTACTTCTTTTGTTTGTGATGTTTGTGCTATTAACAAACATTATCGTACTATCTGTAATCATGTTTCATTGTCAAGTTCAGTTCCTTTTGTTGTGATTCACTCTGATGTTTGGGGATCTTATCTTGTCCCTTCTATTTCTGGCTGTGCTTGGTTTGTCACCTTTATTGATTGTTTTTCTCGCACTATCTGGTTATATTTATTGCGAAAAAAATGAAGTTTTCTCCACCTTCAAAACGTTTTATAGCATGGTATCCACCCAGTTTAATGTTAAAATTCAGATCCTCCGCACTGATAATGGTCATGAATATCTGGATTCCCACTTTGCTAGGTTTCTGACTGAGCATGGCATTATGCATCAAACCACTTATATTTATTCTCCTACTCAAAATGAGGTTGCGAAGCGTAAAAATCATCACATTTTTGAAGTGGCTCGTTGTCTCTTAGCCAAAATGCGTCTTCCCAAGTATTACTGTGGCGATGTTGTCCTTACGGCTGCGTATCTTATTAATTGCATGCCCTCTTGTGTTCTTGGGAATGTCACTCCACTCGGGACTTTACATGTTTTTTCCTCCCAACTCTCTCCTAAGGTTTTTGGTTGTGCCTGCTTTATTTACATCCATCACCCTCCTCCCATCAAACTTGATCCTCGTGCCCTACGGTGTGTGTTTATTGGCTACTCTCCCACTCAAAAGAGGTACAAATGTTTTCATCCTCCTACTAAGAGGGTCTTTGTTACCATGGATGTCACGTTTCAAAGTGTGTTTATTGGCTACTGCTCCATGTAATGCAGCTTCTTTGCCCTCACCGTCTATACCTCTGTTTGTTCCTTCTTCATATCCCTCACTTCAGGGGGAGCTTCTACCGTCGGAAGTGAGTGATATTCCTATCCATACTATATTCCTCCTACTGCTCCTACTTTGCAGTTGTACGCTCGGCAAAGAAAGAAGCCCAACGACACACTTGACCTGCTACTACAACAATCATTGGACCCGGACTCGGGGCCTTCTGAGCATCCAATTGCTCTCCGCAAAGGTATCTGGTCCTGCACTCAACATCCTATTTCTAAGTATGTTTCTTATGACTCATTCTTCACATCCCATAAGACCTTTGTGTCTTCCCTTGCGTCCATATCCATACCAACATCCTGGCAGAGTGCCATGGAGATTCCCGTGTAGAGAGAAACGATGTTTGAAGAAATGGTTGTGCTTAAAAAGAACAACACATGGGATTTAGTGTCTCTTCCCCCTGGGAAGAAACCGGTTTGGTGCAAATGGGTATTCATGGTCAAACAAAATTCTCAGGGTGTGGTTGAAAGATGTAAAGCAAGGTTGGTGGCAAGAGGGTACACTCAAACTCTTGAAATTGACTATCAGGGTCATTCTATCCTGCGTTGCTTGTAAAGGGTGGGACTTTTGACAACTTGATGTAAAAATGTCTTCCTCCATAGAAATCTGGATGAGGAAGTTTATATGTCTCTCCCATAAGGCCTTACTCTTAAAAGTTCAGTGGGACACGTCTGCAAGTTAAAGAAAGCCTTATATGGACTGAAACAGTCTCCAAAAGCTTGATTTGGGAGATTTCACAAAGTCATGTTGTCTTTTGGGTATCACCAGGGCAATGTCGATCATACTTTGTTCATCAAGCATAGGACCGGTAAACTTACATCTCTCAATGTTTATGTTGATGACATCGTTATCACCGGCGATGATGTGGAAGAAATAAAATTTCTAAAACAAAAGTTAGCTTCTGAGTTTGAGGTCAAGGACATGGGTGCTCGCAAATATTTCTTGGTATTGAAGTGGCAAGGTCCAAATATGGGATCTTTATAACTCAGAGAAAGTATACTCTAGATCTTCTTGAGAAGACTGGCATGAGTGGCTGCCGACCAGCAGACACTCCAATTAAAGTGAACCACAGAATGAGTCTTGATGATGGGAAGGAGATTGAAAATATTCCTGAATTCCAGAGGATTGTAGGGAGACTGATCTAATTGGCTCATACCCGTCCAGATATAGCTTATGATGTGAGCGTTATCAGCCAATTTATGCACGCTCCAAAGACTCGTCATGCTGATGCTGCCAACAGAATCCTCAGATATCTCAAGTCCTCACCTGGGAGTGGAATATTATTTTCCTCCAATTCAGCCCTAAAAATGGAGGTCTACACCGATGTTGATTGGGCCGATTCTGTCGACGATCGGCAATCTACCTCAGGGTATTGTTCTCTTGTTGGTGGAAATCTTGTTACCTGGAGGAGTAAAAAACAACAAGTCGTGGCGAGATCAAGTGTTGAAGCAGAGTTTCGGGCTATGGTTCATGGTGTTTGTGAAGGTCTATGGTTGCGGTCGTTGCTAAGTGACCTAGGCCTCTCTGGAGATGAGCCTATATGGTTATACTATGATAACAAGGCTGCCATCAGCATCGTTCACAACCCGGTCCAACATGATCGTATAAAGCATATTGAGGTGGATCGTCATTTCATCAAGGAGAATATTGAAAAGGGACTTGTGTGTACTCCCTTTGTTCCCTCAGACAGACAACTTGCTGATATTCTCACGAAAGACCTAAGTGGAATTACATTTGGATAATTGTTGTCAAGTTAGGCATGATCAACATCTCGCGCTCAACTTGTGGGGAAGCGTTACAACATGTATTTTATATGTATTATTTTGTTATGTCTGTGTCCGCCTCCATATATAGAGGGGGCAACATCAATAAAATTATTATCGAGATTTCTTTTACTGGAACAACATTTATCCACAGATAGCAAACAACAAATTAATTTGGTTATCTTTTATATGCCATCTTCACAACCAATAAAACAAATTATATAAATTTCAGTTGTTCCAAATATTTCATGCATAAATTATAGAATAAATAAATAAGCATTGTCAATGGATCATAACGAATAAAAATATACGAAGACGGGTATAATACATACAAGCATAAAGTAGTTGTTTAGATCAATGGCTATTATCAAAATATGCCCACATTTTATGCAGTAAATAAAAATTTTATCAAAACAAATTATACAACATTACTCCAAAAAAGATATCAAATCAACCAAATATTAAAAGATATATGGAGGCATAATGATTCAAGTTCCCTCAAGGCTAACAAAATATGATCTAAATATGGAAAGAGGCATTTGAAATAAGATGGTTGAGTGTTACAACGTTAGATAAAAATAAGAATACCTCTGAAGAAATTCTAGCTTTATTGATAACATCATCTTTGAGCAATTTCTTCAGTACCTTCATTATTCATCACCACAGAACATTGTCATCACACCGATAAATTGCATCAATGAAATCAGATGATGGAACAAAGGATCCAATACCAAAATTACCTCCGGGAATGGTGACTCTATAAAATACCTATTCTTCTTAAGGACCAGTTTAACTTTTCCATAGTTTGCAGTGGATCCATGGATAAAATCTATCATTTCTTTAGGCAATTTAGTTTTGGACAGCTTGTTAAGAACATTAACGATTGTCTCTGTCTCAAGTCCAACCGACACGGCAGCATAGAGGGAATGGGGTGTGAGGTTGTACTCATGCATGGACTCTGGCCTGGATACAACTCAACCAGGAAAAAAAGTTTGTGTTGAGAAAAAGGAATAATTACCAAAAATTCCCCTGGAAAATAGCATACTTACAGATTGCACCCCTTTATTATTGAAATTACAAAAATCTCCTTTGAATGTTACAAAACATAACATTTACCTCCATGAAGTCCACATTTTATAACATCCATGCACAAAATACCCCCCCCCCCCCCCGTAAATGCACTCCGAGAGGAGTATTAATGCGGAGCAGAGATGAGCACGAGCTTTGGGCCCGTTCAGGGCTGATTTGGCGACTTACTATATATGGCGTGCCCGAATTCGATCCCAAAATATCAAATCTAGTCTCCCCCACCCGGATCTCTCTCCTAGTGGCCGGATCTTTCCAATTTCGGCCCAATCTCCCCACTCGCCGCCGAGGACAGCCGCCGCCACCATTTCCGCGCCGCCGGGTCCATCTTCGATCGCCGATCCACACGTCCGGATCCATGATCTTCAGTATGTTGGTTCAACCCTCTACTTTGAGAGTTCTCTTGTGGTATTGGTTTATGTGATTTGACATTTTTCATTGGTGAATTAATATACATTGTTTTGATTCTTGCTAGTGGAGAATTGTTTCGATACACTACTAATTTGCAGGAGTTATTCTCCGCGCGCTTGACCTTGGCCCTCCGAGCGGAGGAACGTCATATTAAATCGCCAAATTGAATGTTTGTTTTGCTCTTTAATTATTCGTGTGGCGCTAATATTTTCATTGCTCAAGTTTAGTTATCCCCGTCACTGACGGTTGCATTGCATTTAGATTCAGATTAGTGTGTCACTCCCGCACCTCCACCAAGAGTCTTAGATTTTGGTGCACCCCGTAGCCTACCCTACATCAGGTATTTTTGTGCATGGATGTTATAAAATGCCCCTTGAGAAAAAATATAACATTGAGCCGAGAGTTTGAGGAAGAACCCGGGCTAAACAAAATAAGAGCAGAGAAGAACCTGCAAACAGGCTCGGCAATGGCGATGAGGAAGTCGTATGCTTGCTTGTAGAGAGGAGAGAATGTCTCGAGGAAGATACGGCCATCAGAGCAGGCCCAGAGGGGACGATTAGAGTGATCCAGCTTCAGCTCAAGCTTTGTGAAATCCCTCTTCTTTGCTTCTCCATCACCTTACAGAAACCAAACACAACATTCAATTCTAGAAAAAAGAGAATGAGAAAGTTGAAAATTGAAATTTTAGAGGTGGGGAGAGGGGATACGATCGCCGGTTTCCTCATCGAAATCTTCTGCGTAGTCCAATTCTTCATACTCAACAAAATGACTCGCCTGAAAGCAAGCGACAAGCAGAGAATTATTAGAGATACGAAAAGGAAATTGTTCAGGAAACTGAGCATTAAGCTCATATTTAACTGTACATCACCTTGGCAGAATTTTTTAGCTTCTTTTTAGGGCGACCCCTGTCACCTGAAAATTGGGAGATGTTAAAGAGAGCGGAAGATTGTAACAGCCATGAGGAAGACGGGAAAGGTTACCATCGCCTGTCATTGCTTCACCGAACGAACCAAAGGAACTGGGGGTTCAAAATCTGAAGCGTGAACATGAAAGTAGGATCAATCGCGTTGTCACAACTTAGAATCCCGAGGAATCGAGCGAATTTAGTGTAAATTGGGCGTCTCCGTGTCAATGTCCGGAGAGGAAATCGAGGGCTTCGTCGTCGACTGAAATAGGTGCGGCGACGGTAGAGAGGCGGAGGCCGTGGTCGGCGTCTTTGACGGCGCGAAAAGGGAGGGAGCGGAAGCGGTGGTCGGCGCCGGCGTCGGTTCGGCGAGGGAGATCGCAGGAGAGAAGATCCTAGCTATTTTGATTAATAATAAACGCGGTCTATCATTAATCAAAAATAGGTCTACCAATATAAACATTGTCAAATAAAAATGGCAGTTTGCAAATCGAATTTTTTATATTTATAAATTATTATTAGCAGATTAAGTTTAAATTTGGGAATTGTTAAAAGCAGTGTACTTTTGGCTAATCGCACCGCATTTAGGTCTTTTAACACTTAAAATTTGTCACTCTAAAAATATACCTGCACCGCACGGTCCGCACTGTTGCTTCCTCGCACCGCAGTCCTAAAATTCTGATCTTCTCCTCACGCCTACTGACGCGTCGCTGGCTCCTCCCGCCTCCTCCAGCCCCTCCAGCCCTTTCCGCCGCCGACACCGGCAGATATCAGCGCCAACGCCGCCTCTCCTCATGCTCAGATTTTACGTATTTCAGAAATACGCCTTGTACATGCAATTTCAGGAAAAGTGTTCAACACGAAAGTTGTAGGTCTCGTCGAGATCTACAATTTTCGTGTTGAACACTTTTCCTGAAATTGCATGTACAAGGCGTATTTCGAAAAGACGTGAAAAGTTAGGAGATTTTTGGGTGCGACTAGTCAATAAAGAGTTGCGGTTAACAATCATCTATGTTAAAGGACTTCTGAAATTTCTTTGAGAGTTCATTACTGTTTCTATGTTTAGAAGTAAATTGTTGCAATATTATTGGTCCTCATCGTGAATTGTGCCTCAAGTATTATTGGTTCATATTATAGATGTCGTTGATGAAGATCACAAATATTTGAAGAAAAGAGTATAACAATTTGTACAACACATTTGATGGTTTTTTTGTATCAAATATTTTTTTTATTGAGTATATATTAATATTGTAATTCAATGAGAACCTATTTTAATTCATAAATTAAGTGTGGTGTGTTTATCTCAATTGCGGTGCGGATAACAATGTGCGGTGCTTTTAACAATGTGTGAAAAACTGCGGTGCTTTTAACAAAGCGGTACGATTAGCCAAAAGTGCGGTGCTTTTAACAATTCCCTAAATTTTAACACTCAATGTTTTGTTTTTACAGAGTAGTGTTCGATAATGAAGGAGCAACTTTGTTAACTTTTGGAGTTAATACCGGAGACAAAATGATGAAATTCACATCAAAATAGTGGAATTCACATCAAAATGTTGATATTCATGTCAAATTGTTGGAATGGAGTTGTCGGCAATGGCTCAAAAGGTTGTCGGAGAAGTTCCTTCGTTGTCGCACCTTGCTCGGGAGAAGAAGACGTCAATTGTAAAGTTTAAAGTTGATCTGCGAATAGTAATTTATAAACATGAAAAATTAGATTTAGGAATAGATGTTTATAGATTGCGAATAAGAATTGTCATAAAAATTCATAAGCAATTTAAAATTTATTCTAAATTTGGGGGACTAAGGCCCTTTTTGATTCCACATTTTAGTAGTGGTGGACTGATGTTCGAAAGTCTCAAATACAGTTTTAGAAGAGTGATGACAAAATAGATTTTGATAAATAACTTATTTTTTGTCTATTATCTCACCATAGTTCCGTACCGAATATTAGAAATTGATTTCTCATTTTTGCCTTCCCCGACTTTCCACCCATGGCTCTGTTTGGGACAGCTCTGGCGGATAGAAAAGCTGCTGTTCGGATAGAGCTGTTTTAAAATAGATCTCTGGGGAGCAGTTTTGAAAAGATTCAGGCCCTGTTTGGGACAGCGGCTGCGGATCAGAAAGCCGCTCTCTGATCCGCAGCCGCTATTTTTGCTGTTTGGGACAGCTGCGTTTTCAAAATCCGGGTTTGAAAAACTGCTCCCGGAGTGCTTTTTTGAGCGCTTCATTCCTTCCGCGTCTTCTCATCCGCAAAAAATTCGCGTCTTCCCTTCTCAAAATCCCGCAGCCTTCTCCCCCAAAATCCCGCAGCCTTCTCCCCCAAAATCCTGCATCCCTCATCTTCCGCAGCCCGCCGTCCTCCCGCAGCCCGCCGATCTCGCAGCCCCCTTCTCTCCCGCAGCCGGGCGATCTGCCGCAGCCCGATCTCCCGCAGCCCGCCGATCTCCCGCAGCCCTCGAACGCCCGCAGCCGGCCGATCTCCCGCAGCCCGCCGTATACCTCTCCCGCAGCCCTCTTCTCTCCCGCAGCCCCCTTCTCTCCCGCAGCCATCTTCTCTCCCGCAGGCCCCTTCTCTCCCGCAGGCCCCTTAACTCCCGCAGCCACCTTCTCTCCCGCAGCCACCTTCTCTCCCGCAGCCCCCTTCTCTCCCGCAGAGCCCTTCCGGCGAGATCCTCCGGCGTCTCCAGGTCCGAATCGGCTTGCATTAACGAGCCGCAGCGGCTTCCGCTTCTCCAGCGGCTTCTCTCCAGCCCTACAGTAAAGGTCCTACAACCTTCTCCTTCATTTTTTTTGTCAACTCCAGGCCTTAATAAATTGTTTGTGTAATTTCTATAGTTTGTGTGTGTGTTGAGTTTGTGTGTTGGATGTGTGTGTGTTGAATGTGTGTGTGTGTGTGTTGGAATTTATTGTGCTCCTTTTTTTGATTATGTATTGTGTATGTGTGTGTGTGTTTTATTGTGTGTGTGTGTGTTTTTTTGTGGATGTGTGTGTGTGTATGTGTGTGTATTTTGTTTTATTGTGTATGTGTGTGTATTTTGTTTTATTGTGTATGTGTGTGTGTGTTTAGGAATGTGTGTGTGTGTGTGCATGATTGTGTATGAATGTGTGTGTGTAAATGTGTATGTGTGGGTGTGTAATTTTTGTGTGTGTAGGAATGTGTGATTGTGTGGGTGTGTGTAATAATGTGTGTGTAATAATGTGTGTGTGTGTGTGTGTGTGTGTGTGTGTGTGTTTGTATAAATGATTGTGTTTGTGTATTTTTTTGGTTTGCATGAATGAGTGTGTTGTGTGTGTGTTTGTATGGATGAGTGTGTGTGTGCTTGTATGTATGGATGAGTTGGTTTGTATGGATGAGTGTGTGTGTGTGTGTGTGTGTGTTTGTATGGATGTGTGTGTGTGTGTTTGTATAAATGATTGTGTTTGTGTATTTTTTTGGTGTGTTTGTATGAATGTGTGTGTGTGTGTTTGTGTTAATAATTGGAGGGGGGGGGGAATTGTTGTATGTGTGTGTGTATATGTGTGTTTGTGTATGTGTGAATGTGTGTGTGTGTGTGTGTTTTTGAGGATGAATGTTGTGTGTGTGTTCTTGCTTATGTGTGTGTGTGTTTATGTTTTTAAGAATGTATGGTTATATGTGTGTTTGTGTGTGTGAATAAGGATGTGTGTGTGAATGTGTGTGTTGGGTGTATGTGTGTGTGTAAGTTTTATGTGTGTGTGTATTTGTGAATGAATGTGTGTGTGTGTGTGTGTTTTTGAGGATGAATGTTGTGTGTGTGTTCTTGCTTATGTGTGTGTGTGTTTATGTTTTTAAGAATGTATGGTTATATGTGTGTTTGTGTGTGTGAATAAGGATGTGTGTGTGAATGTGTGTGTTGGGTGTATGTGTGTGTGTAAGTTTTATGTGTGTGTGTATTTGTGAATGAATGTGTGTGTGTGTGTGTGTGTTTTTGAGGATGAATGTTGTGTGTGTGTTCTTGTTTATGTGTGTGTGTGTTTATGTTTTTAAGAATGTATGGTTATATGTGTGTTTGTGTGTGTGAATAAGGATGTGTGTGTGAATGTGTGTGTTGGGTGTATGTGTGTGTGTAAGTTTTATGTGTGTGTGTATTTGTGAATGAATGTGTGTGTGTGTGTGTGTGTTTTTGAGGATGAATGTTGTGTGTGTGTTCTTGCTTATGTGTGTGTGTGTTTATGTTTTTAAGAATGTATGGTTATATGTGTGTTTGTGTGTGTGAATAAGGATGTGTGTGTGAATGTGTGTGTTGGGTGTATGTGTGTGTGTAAGTTTTATGTGTGTGTGTATTTGTGAATGAATGTGTGTGTGTGTGTGTGTTTTTGAGGATGAATGTTGTGTGTGTGTTCTTGCTTATGTGTGTGTGTGTTTATGTTTTTAAGAATGTATGGTTATATGTGTGTTTGTGTGTGTGAATATGGATGTGTGTGTGAATGTGTGTGTTGGGTGTATGTGTGTGTGTTGGGTGTATGTGTGTGTGTGTAAGTTTTATGTGTGTGTTTGTTTATTTATCTCATGATTTGTACTCATTATTATAATTGCGGTCATAGGGTATAACATAATGGTAAAGGATGGAGGAGTAGTAGCGAGTTGGGAGACAGCTGAAGTGATGATATTTTGCGATCTCTGCATTAAAGAGATTGGTTTAGGGAATCGGCCCACCACCCACTTTAGCAAAGATGGGTGGAAAATTTTGATTGCGGGGTTTAAGGAACGAACAGGGAAAAGCTATGATCGTTCACAAATGAAAAATAAATGGGATCATTTGAAGAAAGATTGGAAGTTATGGAAGGAGCTCAAACATGGCGAGACCGGTTTAGGTTGGGATCCGGAGAAAAGAACTATTGCCGCATCAGAAGATTGGTGGGCAGAGAAGATCAAGGTTAGACCAAATTAGTGTTTGATTTCATAAAATTGGTTTTTGATGTCTGACTCTTTCTAATATTGGTATATTGGTTGGACCAGGTTGTTCCAGCGGCAAAAAAATTTTGAGCCGGTGGAATTGCACCAGACTTGGAGGAGAAACTGAACAACATGTTCAGTTTGGTTGTCGCAACTGGAGAAGACTCCTGGGCTCCTTCAATTGGGAGCTTGCCACCCGACGTGGACATGATTCAATTGGCAGATAATGATGTGGCAGATAACATCGAATGTAGCCCAGAAGATGTAGGAGGTGCTTCCACGCCTTCTGGGAATGCGTCTTCCTCGGCTGTTAAAAGAAGAAAGATCGGGAAGAGCAGGGGAATTGCAATGTCTTTGATGTCTGAGTTGCATCAGTCAACTCTAGCTGTGAAGCCTCCACCAGTAGTCACTATCAAGGAGGTGGTGGAGTTGATTTCAAACCTTCCAGAGATAATGGAAAACCTGGATGTATACTACTTTACACTCGAGCGCATGAGGGACAAGTCCACTAGGGAGATTTTCATGAGTATTCCAGAAGGCATGCGTGCTTGGTGGATTAAGAAGGCCTACGAGAAGAGGGCGGAGTGATAGGATTCTATTTTAGATTTTGCGTTTTGCATTGCGAACACTATGATGTTTTTTGTTTAGATTGTGATGTTTGTACCGCATGATGACTCTTATATGTTTTTTATGTATCGTACTTGGAATTGTAGTACATGTTTTTTCATTATCTTTATATGCCTTTAAACTTTGTTCTGTAATACTTTAAATGCAGACACTATCATGGATACGCATGACTTATCTTCTGAAGATTCTGGGGATTCAACAAGTATCTCGCCGGAGCGAACGCAATATATAGAGTATTGCCGTACAGTTATGTCATCGATAGAGGTGATGGATTACCTTGTTCGAGACACACGCCCATGCGTGACATCCACTCAAACAGGTGCGAAATGGATAAAAGAATTACTAGATGGACATCCGGATAGAATTCATGATGCATTTAGGATGTCTAAACGCATTTTCATAGATTTACTTCATAAACTGGAAGTAGATCATGAACTTCAAGGATCACTTCGGACGTCTTCAAGAGAGATCCTAGGGATTACGTTGTATATTCTAGCACAAGGAGGTTCCATTAGATTAGCGAAAGAACGGTTCCAACACTCGACAGAAACAATTAGTAGGTATTTTGCTAAAGGCCTTAAATCTCTTCTGCTACTGTCAATTGATGTTATACAGCCTATTGACCGTCAGTTCGGAGATATTCCAACCTCAATAAGGTATGACCCTCGTTACATGCCATTCTTCAAGGATTGCATTGGTGTTATAGATGGTACACATGTGGATGCGAGGATACCGGTAGTAGATCAAGTACGATACATAGGACGTCACGGCACGACTACCCAAAATGTAATGGCAGTATGTGATTTTAACATGTGTTTTACATTTGCCCTGGCTGGATGGGAGGGATCTGCTCATGATAGTCGCATATTCGCACGCGCTTTGGCAGACGATAGATTACAGTTTCCGCATCCCCCACAAGGTATACTAGTGAATATGTTTAGATTTAATATAATTTATTGTATGTTCGAATATTGACCTGTTTAGCAAACAAAAAAATGCAGGTAAATATTACTTAGTGGATGCTGGATACCCATTGAAGACGGGTTATTTGAAGCCGTATCCAGAAACAAGATATCACTTGCCAGACTTTGTCCGTGGGACTCGGCCTGTTCAAGGCAGGCACGAACATTTCAATAAGGCTCATTCATCTCTTCGCAGTGTGATCGAACGAACGTTTGGAGTGTGGAAAAAAAAGTGGCATATTTTGAGCAAAATGCCACAGTACAGCTTCAAGAAACAGCGTTCCATAGTGCTAGCAACAATGGCCTTACATAACTTCATCCGGAGACATCCGTCTCGCTAGGATCCTGAGTTTAATGCTTGTGATGCTGGTGAGTCTTCGTTCGTTCCCTCAGAGGATGGAGACCATGCGACAGAGAATGATCTTGAAGGGGAAATGTGGGATGCTGCTGGAGCAGAACAGATGTCTACTGTGCGAGATAGCATTGCCGAAGAAATATACAGTGCGCGCAGGTCAACATTTGATTTATGATTTAGTAAATGTTTAGGGGCTTTAAAATAAAAAAATTTTGATTCATATTCATTTTTTTTCTACCAGGTGATCAAAAGGATTGAAAGACGCAGTCGCGAGATTCAACAAGACTTTTTTTGCTATGGTGTAGAACTATGTACAAGACTACTGTAATCAGTAATTTTTAAATATTTATGTGTGTGAGTTTTTAAAAACCCAGCTTCCAAAAGCTGTTCCACCAAACAGCAAAAATAGAAAATCGCTCTTTAAAGAGCACTTCTGCACAAATCACCCAAACAGACTGCAGCTTTTCAAAACTGCTCCCCAGAGAGCTATTTTAAAACAGCTCTATCCAGACAGCAGCTTTTCAATCCGCCAGAGCTGTCCCAAACAGACCCTCAGAGTGTTAGGGTGTCTTGTGCAGAAGTGCGCTCGGAATCGCCGGAGAAAGGCCTTCGAGGGCTCGGAATCGCTGGAGGAAGGCCGTCCGGGGCTCGGAATCGCCGGAGGAAGGCCGTCCGGCCTCTGAGCATGTTCCAACTGAAGAAACCATTAGATTTCCAAAACCTGTGAGAGAGAAAGCTATTTTGCGGAAGCTGAAGCTGGGGGGAGAGATTTCTGAAGAGCTGCAAAACTGCTCCAGATTTCTGAAAAGTTCTTCATAAGGAGCTGTCCCAAACAGTTAAAAAACAGCTCTGGCGGCTGGAATAGAGATTCTCCAGCCGCCAGAGCTGCGCCAAACAGACTCATTATCACTTCAGTTAGGCTCTGTTTGCTTGGTAGGTTTTGAGAGACAGGAATTAGTCTTGGCCGAAAATCCATGTCACAGAGGTTTTGGAAATGGGTCAAAAACAAATTATTGTGTTCGTTTGGAGAAGATTTTGAGAGAAAAGAATTCTACTGTTCATCGTCTTTCCCGCCTTATAGGTTTTAATGATTAAAATGGTGTTTTAGGGTCTATTTGTTTGGGCGTTTTGCTGCTCCGTTTTGGGCAAACGCCGCCGGAAGGAGGGTAAACAAATTAACCTCCGGCGACGTTTGCTCCGTTTCCACCCGCCCGCCTTGAGAAACGCCCCAAAAAACTCTGTTTGGAGCAGTCACCTCCCCCCTCCGATTCGAACACTCCGTTTCCACCCGTCGGATCGACCCGACACCGCCGAACCAAATGAAGCCTTAGTTTGTCATTGGAGGAATAGCATACCTTGATCTGTTATAGAAGAACTACACTGCTCGGCTTTAAGGCAGAGAAGAGAAGCAGGGGTATTTGCGTTATTTAATGCGTTATTTAATGATGAAGACGACTGGCAATCGAGCTCTTTCCTCCGTTCGTACCCTCCTCGCTTTTGCCGGGGGGAGGAATGAATCTGTTCATCGTTTGGAGATGCCCTCGGGTTCCGTTTGAGAAAAAGAATTAGCTGTCGTCTAAGTTTCTTCTCCGCTGATCCCTGTTCATCGTCTCCAAGCCGATCCCTGTTCTAAGTTTCTTCTCCGCTGCTGGCTTCAACTGCTGGAGCTGATGAACAGTGCCAAACTCCAGCCAAAGTGATGATGAACAGTGTCAAAACTGTCCCAAAACCCATCTAAATAGGTCGGTTTTGGGTATACAAGGATTTCTCAAAGAGCAAAACTCATGGGTTTTGAGCCAAACCCAATTCTCTCTTTTAAATTAAGCAAACGAACACTATATTTGGTTTTGGTCAAACACCTTCCTCCAAAACCCATAGGTTTTCGGTGAATGTCAATTCCTTTCTAAAAAGTGTCAAACGAACAAAAGAATTGGAATCGGAATACCCAATTCCAATTCCGGTAGCCGAATTCCTAGCAAACGAACGCAGCCTTAGGTATTTTGACCTTCTCCTCCCTCGTCGACGAAGCAGGCGGCCTTCTCCATAACCGACGAAGCACACAGCCTTCTACCTCGCCGACGAAGCACATGATTTTCTCCTTCGTCGTCAACATGGGTTGTGGCCTTCTACTCCATCATCGGCGCTAGTATACCTTCTACCTCCGAGTTCCTTGTTTTTTAAAGTTGTAGATTCATCTTAATAAAAAGTTGCACATCCATCTTTTTGTTGTTAGGGTCTGGTTTTGAGTAAAATTAGTAGATCCATCTTCATATATGTACAATCTTGTGTTCGTCGAGTGGGTTCATTAGAGAAATTCAAGGTGTAAATGGGCCCTGAGGACTAGGTGAGCGGCGAGTGGGGCTAGCAGGCCCGCACTCGCCCAAAGCAACAGATGTGCGGATAGCGGGCGAGTGGGGCAAGCAGGCCCGCACTCGCCCAATGCAGCAGGTGTGCGGATAGCACGCGGGTGGGGCAAGCAGGCCCTCACTCACCCAAAGCAGCAGGTGTGTTGATAGTAGGGCGAGTGGGGCAGTCGGTCCACACTCGCCCCAGGTAGCGAGTGAGAGGCAGGCGAGTGACGGCTTCATTGGGCACTCGCCCTCAGCTAGGAATGAGCGGGCGATTGTCGTCCCCATCTAGACACTCTCCACTCCAGGGGAGTATCACATCATGGTCGACCCGTCCTAAAAAGATTCTCCATGGAATAATATGTTTTGGCCAGCCAATAGCCCCTTCAAACTGCGGAGTTTGGCTATTGACAGACCAATTTGGCGTGCGTTTAGTAAAATCAGAAGGCGTGATTCCGCTATTTATTGACCAGACTTGGGAAACTATAAATAGATCATGTGGGCACCTTTGGAGAGGATCCAGTTCTTTTGGCTTCTTCCTCCTCGGGCTGTCTTTGGTTGGCTTCAAATGCCCTCCAAGGTGCCCAGCTCAGCATTTGGCATGGGAGGGGAAGCGCTTTGTGTGGTGGGACCTCCGCACAGTAGCCCGGGGTCTGTTCTCTAGTTCCTAGTGTCCGGTCAGGTGTTATAGTTCGGGAGAAGTAGGTGTAAGCTACCCCCTTGGTTCCGAACTCTCATTGGGACCGTTTTCTAGTTTCAATATTTTTGGTGTTGTGAGCGTGGAGTGTAGCTTATATAGAAAATCATGAGCGAGTTCCATGGTCAGGGACCGTGAGTAAGGAGGCGACCCCGGAGAGTCATTCAATGCGGGCAACTTCGTGCAGAAGACGGATTTTCTGGAGTTCACCAAGAACATCATAGAGATGCTGCAAGGACTTGACCCCCGGGGGGGAGTGCTCGACTCCAGCTGTTCAGGTGTCATCTTCTAAATCGATGGGCGTGAACGCCCCAGGATGGAGGTGGGGGAAAGAAGTGGCGAGTGAGGGGTTCGAGCGGTAACTCGTCGGGCGAGAATTGTTCCCCAACCCGTCGAGTGCTAAACCACCCGACGAGCTGATCGTGCGAGTAAAACAGGCAAGACCGACGAGTACTGGCCCACCCAGCGAGTTGATCGTCTGAGTTGAGCACGTGAGACCGACGAGTACTTGCTCACCCGGAGAGCTGATCGCGCGAATGGAGCAGGCGAGATCGGAGAGTGGGGTAAGCTCATTCTACAAGTTAATAATTTCAGACCCAGATTCAGAAGGGTTCAGGGAGCTGGAGATGTCGTATTACACTGGCAAGGATGACCCCGTCCAGCACCTGTAGTGGTTCAAGGATGTGGTCTCCATCAGGAAGATGTCAGACGCGTTCAAGTGGCGTATCTTCGTTATCACTTTGAAGGAAAAAAAACAAGGGATCGGTTCCACCAGCTCCCCGCAGGATCGATCTACAGGTTAGAAGATCTGCGTCGAAGTTTCCAACTGCATTTCTCGGCGTCCAAGAAGAGAAAGAAGAGTGTTGAGTCTCTCTTCTTGATGAAGAAGGGGGCGGAGGAGTCACTGTCCAGCTACATGGATAGGTTTCAGAAGGAGATATTGCTCATCCAAGAGGTGCCCGGATATGCCCTCCAGCTCGCATTCATTGTGGGATTGTGCCAGGGTTTCTTCAAAATGTGCTTGACTCAAAAAAACCCTTGTCCTTCAAGGAGCTGATGGAAAGGGCGGCGAAGGAGATCGAAGGAGATACGGTGAACTCGACGTTCACAAAAAACTTGGCAAGGCTGAGTGATGCAGAGTCGAGAGAATAAGGAGACTCCAGGCAGCAGGAGGGAAGGAGGAGAGAGGCGCCAAGGGCGCAAGGTTTCTAGGGACCCCATAGGGGTTAGGAGCCAGGTTGAAGGTAGCAGTGAGGGCCTGCTCAGGGTCAAGAAAGAGGGTCCGCCCAGGGAAGAGGATTTTCCACAGAGGGCAGGTATAACGCCCCCGATTTTTCTGCGATTATTTAATTCTTGCTTTTCGTTACGTCGACACATTTTCTTGGCTCGTGTCATTTGTGGAGTGTAGTCTTAACTCCTTAGAACTGAGTGGCCTATTTTGTATTCTATTGGCAAGATCTCTCTAGCAAGCCGGGTCGTTTTGGGTGACCCGGTGTGGCCTCTCGAGGGATGCTTGTGTTTTGACTTCGGGTGGGTATAACTCGAGTTCTGTTCGTCGAAAATTAATTCCGACTTCGCCGTTGTGTTCGTAGCATGGATATTTAGCTACGGTGCGAATTTCGTCGAATTCCGAGGATGTTCGGTTTTCGCGTCGTTTTGTATTTTATGAAAAATAAAACTATTTAATAAATATTATATTAAATATTATTTTGAAAGGGTGTGGGTACTTGGCGTTTTTGCCTTGTCCTTTTGTTCATTATTTAATTAATTAGCTATTAAGGTTGATAGGGGTCTATATATATAGGATAGTTTAGACTTAGAGGAAACCGCTCATGTTCATCTTCCCGAAGCCGAACCCGCCTGCGGCTGTTCGCGAAACGGAGAAATCGCCGAACCTGCTCCCCTTCAGACGCCGATTCCGGGAGCGTTTGTGGACGGAATTCGATTCCGAAAGCGGATTTGGATTGCTTTCGCCTAGACCTTCGTTCCTACGGTAAGATTTCCGAGTTTCGTGGCCTTGCTTGTGGTTTCGAATTTCGGGTTTTGACCATGTTTTCTGCCGAAAATGTCCAGTTTGCTCGGCTTAGTACCTTGTCGCCGGGTCCGTGAGGAAGAGGAGGAGCCGGCCAAGTTTCTTCTGGAAATCGAGGCAAGTGATATTCTTTCCCTTGCCAAGTCTTTTTTTTTTGTTTACCCTAAGCCCACCTTTTTTTTATTTCCTTCTTGTCGTAGCTTGAATGTTCTCGGGCTGAGAGATAATGTAAGGGTTAGGTTAGTTTTGTTTTCCTGTGCAGTGGGTGTAGCCGGGTAGGAGATAGAAGTTTTTACTCGGCAATTTTTTTACTAGTCCTTATCCTAGCCCTAGTATTGTGCACAGTCAGTTAAGTTGATTGCTGGTTCAAGCATTGGAGAATTCAGGGCTTGGCGTTGAGTGTGGTACACACACTCAACGCCGGGTCTGCTTGGGCTTGGCGTTGAGTGTGGTGCACACACTACACGTCGGGTCTGCTTGGGCTTGGCATTGAGTGTGTGGTGCACACACTCAACGCCGGTTATGCTTGGCATGTTCCTGCGATTAAGTACTTTGGCATTGAGTGAGTCGACCTCACTCAACGCCAAAGTTGTTTTGTCGTTGAGAGTGGTGGACACACTCAACGCCGCAGTGTATTTTCGTGGTTAAGTACTTTTGGCATTGAGTGAGTCGACCTCACTCAACGCCAAAGCTATTTTTTCGTTGAGAGTGGTGGACACACTCAACGCCGCAGTGTATTTTCGCGGTTAAGTACTTTGGCGTTGAGTGAGTCGACCTCACTCAACCCCAAAGCTATTTATTCATTGAGAGTGGTGGACACACTCAACGCCGCAGTGTATTTTCGCGGTTAAGTACTTTGGCGTTGAGTGAGTCGACCTCACTCAACGCCAAAGCTATTTTTTCGTTGAGAGTAGTGGACACACTCAACGCCGCAGTGTATTTTCGCGGTTAAGTACTTTGGCATTGAGTGAGTCGACCTCACTCAACGTCAAAGCTATTTTGTCGTTGAGAGTGGTGGACACACTCAACGCCGCAGTTTGTTTTTAGCGGCTAAATACTTTGGCACACTTAACGCCGCAGTTTGTTTTTAGCGGCTAAGTACTTTGGCGTTGAGTGAGTCGACCTCACTCAACGCCAAAGTTGTTTTGGCGTTGAGAGAGGTCGACTCACTCAACACCACAGTTGGTTTTTTTTTGCGGCTAAGTGCTAAACCGTTGAGGGAGTGGACCTCACTCAACGTCGTAGCTGTTTTAGCGTTGAGTGAGGTTAGCTCACTCAACGCCACAGCCTATTTTGCTGAAGGCGTTGAGGGAGTAGACCTCACTCAACATCGTAGCTATTTTGGCGTTGAGTGAGGTTAGCTAACTCAACGCCACAGCCTGTTTTGCTGAAGGCGTTGAGGGAGTGGACCTCACTCAACACCATAGCTGTTTTGGCGTTGAGTGAGGTTAGCTCACTCAACGCCACAGCCAGTGTTGCAGAAGGCGTTGAGTGAGTGAACCTCACTCAACGCCATAGTTGTTTTGGCGTTGAGTGAGGTTAGCTCACTCAACGCCACCGTCTGTTTAGGCGTTGAGTGAGTGGGGCTCACTCAACGCCATGCCGTGTTGAGTGATCTTAACGCTTTTCCCGTACCTTGATTTTCTCTCCCGAATGAATTCCTTGATTTTGAGGTTCCTTGTCAGCTATATTTTTTTTCAAAAGGCCGAATCGTGGATCGTGGTTAGTAGTGGTGGCTTGAAGCTCTTAATGGGGGTGGTGTTGTGTAATTTAGCCGTGACCACCCTTTTATTTTATCTTGCTCCAGGTACGGGCTGGGCAAGGGGGTGGGAGGTCCCTAATGCTTTCACATGTAGACCCTTGAGCTTTGTTTCTTGGAAATGGTGGTTGGGGGGACTGAGTTTGCCTCCAACCCAGATCCGCGTTGTTTTTGCTACTACCATCTCTCAGAGCTTAGGGATTTAGACGTTTCTTCCTTTGTAAATTTACAACGTTTGGGCTCATGGTAGCCTGGTAAACTCTGCATGATTTATTTTTGGGCAGGGTTGTTGCTGTTTCCTCGCACATAGTGCTTTTCTTTTTGTCTTGCCTTGGATAGTGGTGCTTGTTTCGGTTTACTTACTCTTCTGACTTACCTTATAACCTAACATTTCCGTACAGCTTACTTGTTTAGCTTGCTGAGGTATTCTTTTCTTCTTTGAATGCATCAGGTTCTGGTGAGTAGCCGATTAGGTGGCTAGTTGTGTTGTGCTGTTGTTGGTGGTCTCTCGTACTGTGGAGATCAGTTGTTTGGTCTTGTGAGGTAGTTTTGTACTTCTTTCTTACAGACATACATACTTGTCAGTGGGTTCGTGTCAATTTGTTGGCGCCCACTGGTAGTTTACCCTGATACTAGATATGTTAACTTTTTGCTGCTACCTTTTTCTAGAGATAGTCTACTTGCTCTTGGGATGATTTATGCTAGGTTGCTAGTTACTTTAAACCTAAAAACACTATTATAAGTATATCTCATGATCAGCATGTCTTATAAAACTCAACACTATTTTCCAAATAACGTAGAAAGATCGTTTTCCTAGATATAGTATAATTTAAATGAAGGGTCCTGCATGGTATAAGATGTCCTCTAGGGACACTTATGCACTCTTTTAGGATGTCAAACCTGAATAAAGTATTTTCCGCAACGTATAAGTATAGTTTTTAAATTGTGGACTAGATGATCCACTGTGCCGAGGGATACGGCCTTTAAAAATATAACTGATTTTCTAATCATTAAACTTATGAATTTTCAAAAAGTATAATTGATAGTAGTTTGCCTGAGCGTCGACAGTTATCCCCTGCTTGACGTGGCATCATAACACGTGTTTTCTCCTACTCTGATAATCCTTTTTTCCTCGGATAAAATGCGAGTTGTGACAGTAGGTGAGGTTCATTCCCCACGGGCGGAGACAAGGCCCTAGGACACTTCTACCTTCGTCGCAACAAGCTATGGCAATCAGCTGAGGAAGAGGTAGAAGAAGAGGAGGAGTATGAGGCAGAAGGAGGAATCAGCATGTGGAGGGGAGAAGGGAGGAAGTGGTGTTGTCTTACTTGTTGAAATTGGTGAAGTGAAAGTGGGGGTGATCGGCAGTTCGGGCGACCTAGGCGGACTGACCGCGCGGACTGGGCTTAGTCCGGCGGGTTGCTGTTCGGCATTGCTTGTAGCTCTAGAGGTGGTATCCGCGGTCTGTGCGGACTGAGGTTTGGAGTCCGCTCGATCTGTGGATGTTCTGGAGTTGCGGTGAGCTGCTTCTTTTTGGCGGTCTGGCCTATGTGCTGGCGGACTGGCCTGGTACCCGCAGTGTCCGCTGTGACCGGGCTTTGTGCCTGTGGTCGTGGACAGTGCGAGTTGGAGTTGTATCCGCCGTACCCGCTGTGACCGGGCGGACTGCCATGGGCAGGTCGCTTCTCGCCAAGACTTGGCGGGTTGGTTGCCTCTTGGCGGGCGGACTCGGCGGGTTGGCTTTGCTAGCTGCGACCAAGGGGCGGTGTCTCTATCTCATAGGGTGGTGACCGCACTCCTCACCCGGCCTATAAATAGGACCCCCCCCCCCCCCCCCGGCACCTCATTTTGTAGCAGAGTGAACAGTAAGTTGGGCTTGAGTGTTGGCTGCGGACTCGATTTTCTGTATCCGCGCGGGCTGTTTGCTTAACCGGTTTCTGTGTGCAGGTGGCGCGGCTAGCAGTGTCAAACCAGGAGTTTGGTTCTGACCGCTGGAGTTAGCGGGCTGCATTGGCAGTTACCAGCATCAGCTTTATCTCAAGTTTCTTCTCTGTCCGCGCGACCTCGCGGTCTCGGCGGATAGGCGGCTTGTTCCTCTGTTCAGCAGCAGTTAGGCGAATAACGGGTTGTCCGCGCGACCTCGCGGTCTTCGCGGACTCCTTATTGTTGTTCGGCTTCAGCAGTTTGGCGGTGTGCGGACTGGGCGAGCTCGGCGATCTCGGCCGACTCGGCGGTCTCAGTGTTCTATCCGCCCGGCTTGTTTTTTCTGCTTTTTCATACTGGCGAAATCATGTCTCGCCATGTATGCCTCACCTTGTAAAGAAGAATAATAAAAGTTTGATCTGCTTGTTTCTGTCTGTGTGTGTGGTTATCTAAGTTGCTTCCTACTTTTCGCGGTTCAAGTTGTGATCTGGGTAGTGCCGAAGATATTAATTTGGTGTTTGGGCTACCTTGTTGATCAACTTGAGAAAATTCAACATGGTATCAGAGGAAGGTTCAGTTGCTTGAGCGGTGATCAACAGGCTTGTTATTGCTCTGTGTGCTTCTAAAGGATAACCAAGTTAGCACCATGGACGGTGGTTTTGCAAGAGGTCTTGGTATTGAGCTTCTGACGCCGACTAACTTCAAGAAGTGGAAGTCATGCATGAAGAGCTATCTTCTGGGTGAGGAGTTATGGGAGGTCGTCGGTGGAGATGATCAAGTAGAAATAACTGCTGAGTTTGGAACAGCTGAGCAGGTGAGAGTGTGGAGGAAGACAAATGCCAAAGCTGAGTTCGCTCTCAAGCGGGCGGTGTCACCTGAACTCTTTGATCACATCTTAGGATGTGAGTCTGCTGCTGAGATTTGGACTTCCCTTGATGGGTTGTTCAATAGGAAGAATGTAGCAAGGCTACAGTTCTTAGAGAATGAGTTGGCTAAGGCAACTCAGGGAGATCTCTCTATCTCCAAATTCTTCTTGAAGATGAAGAGCTTGTGTGCTGAGCTCTCTGCTCTTGATCCTGATGAGCCGATCTCCGAGGCTAAGCTGAAGAGGCACATAATCCGCGGTTTGCAGAAGGAGTATGTGGCCTTCGTTACTTCCGTTCAAGGTTGGGCTACTCAGCCCTCTCTTCTGGAGCTGGAGAATCTGCTTGCCTCGCAGGAGAGCTTGGCAAGGCAGATGGCCGGGGTGACGGTCTCTGAAGGAGCTAGTGATGCTCTCTTCACTGAGAAGAAGAAGAAGAGATGGGAAGGGAAGAAGAAGCAGACTGCGGCTGGAGATGAATCTTCATCTTCTAAACAGCAGGAGGGGAGCCTTGCTCCTAAGAAGGATTGGAAGAAGAACCTGAAGTGCTTCAGGTGTCATCAACCAGGCCACTTCAAGCAAGACTGCAAGGTCAAGCTGCAGCCTGGGCATGTTGCAGGCAAGGAGGAAGCCTCCTCAAGCAAGGAGGAAGCTGGCTGGGGTGGAGCGTTCATGACGGGCACTTGTGTCCGTGCTTTGTCCACCAGTGACATGAAGGACGACTGGATCGTTGACTCCGGGTGTGGTCATCACCTCACCGGAGATTTGTCAAAGTTCTCTTCGCTGCAAGCATACTCAGGTAACGAAGCTATCATTACTGCTGATAATACTATTCATGCAGTAGAGAAGGAGGGTATGGTAACGGTGGGCAGTGATAAGGGGCCACTCACGTTAAGGAGTGTTTATCATGTACCGGGTATGAAGAAAAACCTCTTCTCTGTGACCAATGCGGTTGATGCTGGTTATCACGTTCTGTTTGGGCCAACAGAAGTGAAGTTCCTTCGCAACGTATCAGCGGTTAAGGCTGATGTTGCTCATGTAGGAAGGAGAGTGAAGGACTTGTTTGTCTTATCAACAAGCTCCTATGTTGATCGGATGAGGGCCAACGATAGCGCTGCTATGTGGCATGAGAGGCTGGGGCATGTCGGGATGGATAAGCTGAAGGCTATGTCAAGTAGGAGCCTGGTGAGAGGCTTGCCTAAGCTATCATCTTTCGGTGAGGGTCACGTTTGTGCTGGATGTCAATATGGGAAGTCTCATCGTCTTCCATTTGATAATTCACAAACAAGAAGCAAAGCACCATTGGAGGTTATCCATGGTGATCTGATGGGACCAACCGCGACTGCTAGCCTTGGTGGAAGCAGATATATGCTAGTCTTGATTGATGACTACTCAAGATACACTTGAGTGTATTTCTTGAAGGAGAAGTCTGAAGCCTTCCGATTGTTTGTGGAGTTCAAGGAGCTGGTGGAGGGAAGGCTTAACCTGAAGATCAAAAAGCTTAGAACTGATAACGGCGGAGAGTTTGTCTCCTCCGAGTTTTCTAACTTTTGCAGGAAGCATGGAATCCAGAGGGAGCTCACTTGTGCTCATACTCCACAACAAAACGGAGTAGCGGAGCGAAAGATCCGTCATCTGACGGAGACTTGCAAATGTTGGCTTCATGCCAAGAGTATCCCAAGGTCCTTCTGGGCGGAGGGAATGTCTTGTGCTGCCTATGTCATCAATCGGATGCCTCTGAGTCCGATCAACATGAAGTCTCCCTTCGAGATGTTGCTGAAGGAGAAGCCTAGTATGGAACACCTTCGGGTGTTTGGATCAACTTGCTATGTGCATATCCCTGATGCGCTAAGGACTAAGCTTGATGCAAAGGCAAGGAAGCTTGTCTTTGTTGGCTATGATGAGCGGAAGAAGGGTTGGAGATGCATGGATCCGGTGACGAAGAAGTTCGTGGTGTCAAGAGACGTTGTCTTTGACGAACTGACGTCATATGGAGGAAGCTCGGTTGAGCTGCCAGAGAGCAAGGTTGATGAAGGTCAGGAGGTGGCTGAGATAGCTGATCAAGTGGAGCTGGCTGTGTCACCAGCAGCTCCAGTTGCTTCAAGTTCTGGAGAAGAAGCTTCTGGGTCAGGAAGCAGGGGGAGCATTTCTCCAAGCTTGCCAGAGAGCAGAGGTGAACCAGAAGAAGCAGCGGAGGTGATTAGCAAGGAGCAGTCTCTTCGGAGGTCAAAGAGGGTTATCAAGCCTCCAGCTCGTTACTGCGAAGGAAATATTGTGAGCTATGTCTCATGTTTCTTTGCAGGTCCTCTAGATGAGCGAGAGCCTGCTAGCTTTAATGAGGCCACTGGTGTCAAGGAGTGGGAAGATGCCATGAGAGAGGAGATGGATGCTCTCAAGAAGAATGAAACTTGGGATCTTGTGCCCAAAGTTGATGGCATTACTCCGGTGACATGCAATTGGGTGTTTAAGTTGAAGAAGAAGGCAGATGGGAGCATTGAGAGATTCAAGGCTCGCCTGGTGGCTCGAGGGTTCTCTCAACAGTATGGAGAAGACTATGAGGAGACGTTCAGCCCTGTTGCAAAGATGACTTCAGTTCGGATGGTGATTGCATTGGCTGCATGCCAAGGATGGAGGATGTGGCAGCTTGATGTAAAGAATGCTTTTCTTTATGGAGAGATTGACAAAGACATCTTTATGGATCAGCCTCTTGGTTTCGTTTCTGAAGTTCATCCTGATTACGTCTGCAAGCTCAGGAAGACTCTCTACGGGTTGAAGCAAGCTCCTAGAGCTTGGTATGGAAAGATAACAGAGTATCTGCAATTCTGTGGATACCTTGCTTCAAACTCGGACTCTAGCTTGTTCATCAAGAAGAAGGGGGAGCTTTCTGTCTTGGTCCTGCTGTATGTTGATGATATGATCATCACTGGGAATTCTGAAGAGGAGGTTGCTAGGCTCAGAGCTGAGCTAGCCATTCGCTTCGAGATGAAAGACCTGGGAGAGCTTCATCACTTTCTTGGTCTCGAAGTGGAGAGGAAGGAGAGCGGGATCCTTATCTGCCAGAAGGGATATGCTGAGCGCATAGTGAACCGGTTTGGCTTGATTGAAGGAAAGACTTGCTCTACTCCTATGGATCAAGGTCTGAAACTTCGACGAGATGAAGGAAGGGTTCTTCCTGATCCTTTGGTGTTCAGGGCCCTTATTGGAAGCTTGATCTACCTGACGATTACTAGACCTGATATAGCTTACGCTGTTGGTCGAGTAAGTCGGTTTATGGCAGAGCCAAGGAAATCTCATCTTGTAGCGGCTAAGAACGTTCTGAAGTATGTCAAGGCTACTTCTGACATGGGTCTTCTTTACAGAAGGGATGCGAGTTTCTCTCTGCTAGGTTACACGGATGCTGATTATGGTGGTGATTCGGATGACCGAAAGTCAACTTCTGGTTATGTGTTCACTTGTGGATCAGCAGGCATTTCGTGGTGTAGCAAGAAGCAGGACTCGGTATCCGTCTCTACTACGGAAGCTGAGTACAAGGCGTCTGTCTTGGCAGCTCGGGAAGCCATTTGGCTAAGGAGGCTAGTAGAGGACGTCCATGAGGAAGTGCAAGGTCCTACTTTGCTCCGAGGGGATAATGAGAGTGCTCTCAAGCTGGTGAACAATCCAGTTTGTCATGCCAGGACTAAGCATATTGAGATCGATCACCACTTCATAAGGGAGAAGGTGTTGGAAGGATCTCTTATGGTTGGTCATGTTCGGAGTGAAGATAACCTTGCTGACATCTTCACCAAGCCGTTGTCGAAGGGGCCTTTTCAGCGGCTACGAGGTCTGCTTGGCTTGATCACCACTTCTCACTTCAAGGGGGAGTGTTGAAATTGGTGAAGTGAAAGTGGGGGTGATCGGCAGTTCGGGCGACCTGGGCAGACTGACCGCGCGGACTGGGCTTAGTCCGGCGGGTTGCTGTTCGGCATTGCTTGTAGCTCTGGAGGTGGTATCCGCGGTCTGTGCGGACTGAGGTTTGGAGTCCGCTCAATCTGTGGTTGTTCTGGAGTTACGGTGAGCGGCTTCTTTTTGGCGGTCTGGCCTATGTGCTGGCGGACTGGCCTGGTACCCGCAGTGTCCGCTGTGACCGGGCTTTGTGCCTGTGGTCGTGGACAGTGCGAGTTGGAGTTGTATCCGCCGTACCCGCTGTGACCGGGCGGACTGCCATGGGCAGGTCGCTTCTCGCTAGGACTTGGCGGGTTGGTTGCCTCTTGGCGGGCGGACTCGGCGGGTTGGCTTTGCTAGCTGCGACCAAGGGGCGGTGTCTCTATCTCATAGGGTGGTGACCGCACTCCTCACCCGGCCTATAAATAGGACCCCCCAGCACCTCATTTTGTAGCAGAGTGAACAGTAAGTTGGGCTTGAGTGTTGGCTGCGTACTCGATTTTCTGTATCCGCGCGGGCTGTTTGCTTAACCGATTTCTGTGTGCAGGTGGCGCGGCTAGCAGTGTCAAACCAGGAGTTTGGTTCTGACCGCTGGAGTTAGCGGGCTGCATTGGCGGTTACCAGCATCAGCTTTATCTCAAGTTTCTTCTCTGTCCGCGCGACCTCGCGGTCTCGGCGGATAGGCGGCTTGTTCCTCTGTTCAGCAGCAGTTAGGCGAATAACGGGTTGTCCGCGCGACCTCGCGGTCTTCGCGGACTCCTTATTGTTGTTCGGCTTCAGCAGTTTGGCGGTGTGCGGACTGGGCGAGCTCGGCGGTCTCGGCCGACTCGGCGGTCTCAGTGTTCTATCCGCCCGGCTTGTTTTTTCTGCTTTTTCATACTGGCGAAATCATGTCTCGCCATGTATGCCTCACCTTGTAAAGAAGATTAATAAAAGTTTGATCTGCTTGTTTCTGTCTGTGTGTGTGGTTATCTAAGTTGCTTCCTACTTTCCGCGGTTCAAGTTGTGATCTGGGTAGTGCCGAAGATATTAATTTGGTGTTTGGGCTACCTTGTTGATCAACTTGAGAAAATTCAACATTACTGTGATTACCATTATGAGGAAGGTCACGCAACGACCACCTGCTCAGAGTTCCTGAAAGTCAGGAGGGCGAGAGGCCCGAGAGAGTAACACCTGCTAGTGCGGATTGAAGAGGTGTCTGAAGGAGTCGAGAAAGAGGATTGATGCGTGGACCGGACGGACGTGGGTGACCAAGGAGGGATCGGGGTGATCCACGGAGGGGTGGTAATCAAGATCACCTACAAGGCAAGCCTTCATACCATGTATCGCCAGAGCGTTGCTTCGACGTCTAAATCCCCACCCCCAAAGGACAGGATCACCTTCTCCCGGAAGGATATGTCAGACCATAAGGATCCGTTTTGTGATGCGCTAGTGATCCAGATAGCCATCAAGAACTTTACTGTCTCTCAGATCCTTGTCGACAACAGGAGTTTAGTCAATGTCATCTTCAAGAGGGTGTTTGACGAGATGAAGGCAGAGGCGAGAAGAGTGCTAGCCTCGGATGGGTCGTTATTTGGGTTCTTTGTGGAGAGGAAGGAGGTGGAAGGGGGAGTCGGACTCCATGTGACCTTGGGGGGTCAGTCCCGAAACTGCCGATTCGTCATCGTCGACGCTCCGAGAAACTACATTGTCATCTTTAGACGGCCCATCATCAGTGTGTTCTGGTGCGTCCCCTCCTCATTCCACCAATGTTTGAAGTTCAATGTGGAAGGAGTCAAGGTCAAGGTGCAAGGAGACTCAAAGGTAGCAAGGTGGTGCTACATGACCTCCGTCAACACCATCTCTTGGCAATGGGAGGTCGAGGAGATGGACAAGGTCATGGGGTACCATTCTCGATTGGAGGCTGCAAAGGTAGTTGTGTAGAAGGAGGTCCTTGCCGGGGGGAGGATGGAAAAGGTGAAGATCAGTGGAGAGCTCAGCCCAAAGGAACAGGAGAATATCCTAGCCCGCGTCCAGCAAAACGTGGACTTCTTCGCCTAGAGCGCGTCTAGGGGCGGATCTAGAGGGGGGCTCGAGGGACACTGCCCCCCCCCCCCATTATTTTTCAAAATAGTTAGTGTATTTGGATTTCTCTCGTCGAGGCAATGAATTTTGACTACTTATACGTCAAAAATGGTGGTCAGATGAGGGAGAAACAGCTTCAATAAGTTGGAAACATTCAAAAAATTTTTGAAGGAAGTTGATGTTTGGCCCATCATGTTAAAATTTTTAGAACCCAGTGACGCATTCAAAAAAAATTGGTACACCCCCACTATTAATTTTCTGGATCTGCCACTGAGCACGGTAGATATGTCGGGGATTGATGCGTACATGACATGTCATCGTCTCCACCTCGATCCCAATGCACGCCCCATCCTTCAAAAGAGAAGGTATGTTGACGACAAGCTGACCGAGCCCATCCGGGAGGAGGTGGGTAAGCTGCTCAAGGCCGGTTTTGTATCGGAGATCCAGTACCTAGGCTGGGTCTCCAATATGGTAATGGTGAAAAAAAGTGATGGGTGGTGGAGGATATGTGTGGACTTTTCTTTATTAAATAAAACATATCCTAAGAATTGTTATCACTTGCCTCGAATCGATGCGCTGGTATACTAAGCCGTCTGTTTTTCTCTAATGAGTTTTTTAGATGCTTTTTCATGTTACCATCAGATTTGCATGCACACACAGACATCAAAGATGTTTCCTTCATCACCATAGATGGGTGCTACTGTTATAAGATGATGCCCTTTGGGCTAAAGCATGCAGGGGAAACGTATCAGAGAATGATGGATCGGGTCTTCCGGGAGCAAAAAGGCAGGAACTTGGAGGTCTATTTGGATGACCTTATGGTCAAAAGCAGGGATGTCAGGTCTCACCTCCATGACTTGGCAGAAACTTTTGACACCTTGAGAAGGTATAAGATGAAGTTTAACCCCTTAAAGTGTGTCTTTGGGGCTCCGTCCTGGTACGGGAATAAGGGATAAGACAGCTTCTGGTATATTACATCAGTAGGGTCCTGAGGAAGACGGTGCTTATGTATACAATCCTTGAGAAGTTAGCATTTGCCTTGGTTGTTTTGGCCAGGAAACTCCGACCTTACTTCCAGGCGCACTCGATCCAAGTGTTGACCGATCACCCCCTTTCCAACATCATGGAAGGAGTAGAGCAATCAGATGCAAAATGGTCAGTAGAGCTGAATGAGTTCGACATCTCGTTCATCCTCAGGTTGTCAATGAAGGCGCAAGCGGTGACAGATTTCTTTGCAGATTATGTGGTCAAGGTCAAAGAGACTAAGTCTCCCTACTAAGCAGCATGGGAGTTTTTGGTGGATGGAGCATCTGAAAAGCATTCATTTGGGGGAGGGGTGGTCCTAGTCAGCCCCTAGGGGATAAGGATCGAGCAATAGATAGACATCCACTTCCCACTCACTAACAACCAGGCCGAGTATGAGACTGTGATCGTCGGACTCCGCCTAGCCAGGGAGATGGGAGTGCAAGATGTAAAGGTCTCGACAAACTCAATGGTGGTGGCTTGTCAGATCAAGGGGGAGTTCGAGGCAAGAGAGCCAACCCTCTAATGCTACCTTATAAAGGTCAAGGGCCTCATAAGGCAGTTTCACACCTTCTCAATTCGCCATGTGTCAAGAGAGGAAAGTACCCCAGTGGACCAGCTGGCCAAGCTTGGACCTCAGGCAAGAAGCACGGTGACGGAGCTCTTTCGGTCATTTATTGAAGAGGGAGAGTTGATGGAGGTGAATCAGCAGGCGTCATGGATGGATCCCTTCATCACCTTCCTGACCTCAGGCAAGTTCCCGGAGGGGGACCTAGACAATAGGCGGTTTAGACACAAGTCGTCATATTTCTTATTATATGAGGGAGGACTGTATCGAAAAACCCTCTCAGGACGCCTAGCCCGATGCGTGACGGAAGATGAGGTCTTAAAATCTTGGAGGAGATCCACTTCGGGGAGGGCGACAGTCGCTCCGAGAGTAGGACCCTAGAAGGAAGGGTGCTGAGGTAAGGCTACTTCTAGTCCAGTATCGGCAAAGACGAGGCAAAATTTGCGAAGAAATGTCAGAAGTGTCAAATGTTCGCCCCCCTCCAGTTCTTTCCTGCCCAGAGACTCGGGACCATCACGGCCCTATGGCCCTTTGTAATATGGGGAATGGATCTGGTGGGTCCTTTTCCCCAGGACAATGACCAAAGGAAGTTTCTGCTAGTCATGATCGATTATTTCTCGATGTGATTGGAGGTGAAGACACTAACTAAGGTAACCTCTCAAATCATCAAGAATTTTGTATGGGGGATAATCTGTCGTCATGGGCTACCTATAGCCATAGTCACCGACACTGGGCTGCAGTTTGCTAGCAAAGAGTTTGTCAACTTCTGCGGCCAGCTAGGCATAGATCTCTATTTTGCGTCGGTCCACCACCCTAGGAGTAACAGGTAGGTGGAGGCGACAAACAAGATAATCGTAAACCTGCTGAAAAAGAAGGCCGAAAACCTAAGTGGTAATTGTGTAGAGCAACTCCCCTCAGTCCTTTGGGCCTTAAGAACTACACCTAACACGACTACGGGTGAAACCCCCTTCAAACTTTCTCATGTCTCTAAAGTCATGATGCCAGTAAAATTCGAGGTGAAGTCCCTGCGAGTGATCGTCATAGGAAAAAGGGACAAGGAATGGCTGGTGGAAATGAAGAAGAGCAAAGGCTCCCACTAGACCTAATGGAAGAGCTCCGAGACTTAGCCACCATTAGGCAAGAAGAAGTCAAGCGTCGGATGACCAGGTATTTTGATAAGCATATCCGGGTCAGACAATTTGTAAAGGGAGATCTTGTTCTAAAGAAGGTCAATAGGGTCGGAAAAGGGACAACGGTTGGGAAGCTCAATCCTAACTGGAAGGGCCCCTATGTAGTAGAAAGAAGCTTTGAAGTCGGGAGGATACCACCTTCGGAATGTGGATGGGGTTTCCCACAACCGCTGTTGGAGCGACGATGATTTGAAACATTTTTTCCCTAATTGATCATTTTTAATACATGATTGGTTTCTTTTATAACTTTATTTTTTACATGTTTGTGTGATGCACATGGTGAATGAAAGCCCCCGATAGGATCCCGCTGATCGGGCTCTCACTAGTCGGCAGGGTAGGTAAGTCGCTCGGGTGGTGGATGGTTGTGAAAGAAAGAATGTTTGTGAAAGCCCTCGATAGGACCCCGGTGACCGGGCTCTCAATAGTCGGCAGGGCCGGCAGGTGGCTCGAGTGGCAGAGCCCCCGATAGGATCCCGCTGACCGGGCTCTCACTTGCCGGCAGGGCAGGCAGGTCGTTCAGGAGGTGGATGGTCATGAAAGAAAGAATGTTTGTGAAAGCACTCGATATTACCCCGCTGATTGGGCTCTCATTAGCTGGTAGGGCCGACAGGTCGCTCAAGTAGCAGAGTCCCCGATAGGATCCCGTTGACCGGGCTCTTACTAGCCGGCAGGACAGGTAGGTCGCTCAGGTGGTGGATAGTTGTGAAAGAAAGAATGTTTGTGAAAGCCCTCGATAGAACCCCGCTGACCGGGCTCTCATTAGCTGGCAGGGCCGACAGATCGCTCAAGTGGCAGAGCCCCCGATAGGATCCTGCTAACCAGGCTTTCACTAGCCGGCAGGGCAGGTAGGTCACTCTGGTTGTGGATGGTTGTGAAAGAAAGAATGTTTGTGAAAGTCCTCGATTAGACCCCGCTGACCGGACTCTCACTAAACGGCAGGACAGATAGGTCGCTCGAGTGACAAAACCAGTTCATGTAGAAGGAGAAGCTCTCATGGAAAGAAAGAGAGAAGTGAATCGCTCTCACAGAGAAGTTAATTCATGAAGAAGGAGAAGCTAAGTAAAAAAAAGGGAAAGCAATAGAGGAGGGTGAATGAAAGTTGATCCCACAGGGGAGGCATTCTCCTGACAAGCATTCACCTGCCTAGGGGACGAGGCCCGTAGGAAGGTAACAAGCGAGCCAAACCCCTATTGCTTTACTCTCGCCTGAGGGACCTTCTATCCCAAAGAAACGTCAAAACCTGTCTCACCGGGAGCCTTACAATCGCGAGTAAGATAAAGCAATGGGCGAGTGCACGACCTAATGCTAAGGGTCGGCGATGAGTGAGTGTGCGGGTCGAGAGCAAGGGGCGCGTGATAAAGCCACTGAATTTAAAATGAGGGAGAAAGTTAAGAAGGACCTAGTTAAAGTTGAGATATAGTTTCCATTTCTTCGAATGATTGCTACATCATAAGAGGTCTTGCCTCAAAGGAGAATAAGAGAAAATAAAATATAGAGGCAGGAGCAAAAACAAGAGAAGAGTTGTAGACTTCAGGAGGACTCCCCTGACTTCTCGCTCTTGTGAATGACCGGGTCGACATCATCCTCTGATTCCTCGATGGGAAGGAACAGCTTAGGGACCAGATCTTTTACAGTGACCCTCACATTGTCGTCCTTCAGAAGGGCAGACCTCTACATCATCCTAAGCATGTGTTCCTCCGCCTTGATGACGTTCTGCTGCATCATTTCTTCAATTTTGTGATTAGAGTATTGTTGAAGCTTATTCCTCCTGTCGGGAACTAATGGTAGGACAGCCTCAAGCAGCTGCTTGTTTTGGGCCTTCAGCCCCTTGTTCTTCTTATCGAGGCTGGCAATTCGCACGCATAGATGGTCAGCAGTCACGACATCCTACATGAAGCATAAGGAGACTGGAATTAGCGCGAGATGAATGTGAAGACGTGAGTGCACGAGTGAGCTCACACTTACCACTCCGCCTGGGTGGCCGACGAGAAGCTTTTTGGCGGCCTCCAGCCTTCGCTTCAGGCCCATGACCTCTTCCGACAAAAGACCCCGTGAGTGGTCAACCTTGACATGCAAGGGTCCGTGCAAGGTGATCGCTACAGCGCGCCGTCATGTGAGCGAACTCAAGGGCCCGAAGCTGGGCTTGCATGCTCTCAAGCGCGAGCGCCTGCGTGATCATGTCGTCATAGACAGCAGCGTCCTCTCGCCCATAGAGGCTGAAGGCAAAGGCATATGCTTGGTCGGCGGTGGTTTCCTGCTCCTGCCAGGATGGAAGGAGTGTAGAGATGAAGGCCCTGTTGGCCTCCCTTTCACAAAGCAGTAGGGGCTCGCCGGCATCGGCCTGATGCTTCTCACCGGTACTGAAGTTCTGGTTCCCCTTAGGCACTGCCTCTCGTGAGCTCCCTTTTCTAGCCCTTTCGAGGTACCAACAATCTCGCTGACAACTCTAGCTGTGGTCTCGCCCATGACCGGTGCTTTCGCTAGGGGGGGCTCACTGACCTTTTTCTCCTTGACAAGTGTCATGGTCTTTTGTTTCTTGGGAGCCGGCGGGGCAAAAGGCGCGTTAAGGTTCCGCCTCTAGCCACTGGGTTGGATGAGGTTCCTGGCTCTTTCGCGAAGGCCGCAGCCGTAGATTCCGCGCGGGTGAGATTGGTGCAGGAACCCAGCCACTCGCATAGGGCAGGTGTAAAGGAAGGTCTCGCTCCCCTGCACCTTTTTATTATTAGCAAAAAAACTCAAGGGAAGGAGGTGAGATCTAGGAGTATGAAGAGTTGAAAGTACCTTCTCCAGGGGGAACAGGGAGGAGCGAGACGACATTCCTCCTCAGATGGGGGACGTCGAAGTTCCCCTCGAGGAGAAATAATTGGAGTTTTGAGTCATGACCTCTAATGGTGGGGGGATGGTAGGTCGCCTCGTCTTGTTGAATATGCGAGAAGAGGATGTTGTTGAAGTCGCCCATCACGAAGACAAACTTGCGGATCCAATTGTGATTTTTGTTGGCAAGACCGCAAACCTTGATTTTTTGGCCAGAGAAGAAAGTGATCTCATCCTTCTTGACCCTGAAGTTGAATAATTTGTGGAAGACTGCGAGGCTGAACTCAATCCGCTCCTTACGCATATAACAGGAGAATGTTACAAATAGGGCGATGGAGTCGGGATTGAGTTGAGCAGGAACAACTCTGAAATATCGGAGAGCCTGACGCACCTCCGGTCGCAGTGGGAGGCAGAGCCCTACCTCGAAGTGCTCCAAGGGGATCGCGAGTTTGTTTAGCGAAAAGTGGTCAATCGACTCGTCCTCTCTCGGGAAGCGCGCGATGAACCCTGAAGAGATGTAGTGCCCCACTACCGGGTGGAACTCATCCTCAATTAGATTGTAGTTGTGGAAAGGGTATTCGACGAATGCCTCGGTGCACCTAGACCGACCATCGACATCACCACCCTTCGTGCGAGTGCAAGAAGGAAAATTAAGAGCATGAGTGCAAGAAAGAAAAATAAAAGCGCGAGTGCAAGAAAGAAAGAAGGTTAAGTAATGAACAGTAGTAAATGATGTAGGTGAGAGGGGCCTATTTATAAAAACGTGTTGGGCGGGAAGAATCCATGATAGGGGGTGTGTGGATAACAAACTTGTCGCCCCCACCTCGATCCTTGGGCTGGCTCAACACTCCCCCACTCACCTGCGAGTTGAAGCGAATGCTCCATTCAAAGCCCTAATAGCAGATCAGCGAGAAGAAAAAAGCATCATAAAGCGAGATCATAAGGTTATTCAATAGAGTTTATTAAGTGTAATCGCAAGTCATTCTGCGAGATTAAAGTTCAATATATGTAGAGAAAAGAAAAGACTGCACGACATGTAGAATTGAAAAGAAGAGGACAAGGGGAGCGAGTGCCAGTAGGCTCAATGTTGGAGTCATTACCACCGTCCTCGACCTCTCCTCCCTGTCCGCGGCGGTATGCGCGGGTAGTAGTATGCGCGGGCAGCATGGAGCTCCTGCTGCACTAAGCGCAGATGATCTTCTGCCCGCGCAATGTGAACCCCGGGGGAAGTTACCTCGCTGCCAGCTCCCTGCCACATCTAATCAATAAGCTGTGCATAGTCCCTTTTGAGATCACGCATTCGTCGCTCAGTGGCGTCTTTGTTCTCTTGAACCTTGTCGTAGATATTGCGCAGCATGAGGCTGTGTTTTTTGAACAGCTCAGTCATCCGCCTCTTCAGCACCACGGCATCCTTCGGGTCGCCTAGGAAATCTGCAATCATATCAGGGGAAGGGGAGGCGAGAACTCCTCCTCATCAATTTCAATGTCAGTTTATGATATATCTTGGTAGCCTGCAAAGGAGGAGGTTATCCGCACAAGACCGGATATCAGCAAGAAGAAGGCCAGTGCCTTTACTAACCCTGCGAAGTGTTGATCCTCTTGCCCGAACGTTTGCGAGAGGAACTAGGCAGCCCCTCGAAGGGCCTGTCCAAAGGAAATCATGTATGCTTTCGCAAGGCTGGGGAGGAGCGGTACCTGGTCGGTGACTAGATTGGTGGCAGGAGTTGAGTGACCGAGAGCCCCTTTGGCGGAAGCCCTAAGCCTGAGGCGGGATCAAGGGTGATCTCACGAGCCGATGACTTTGGCGGCAAAGTGTGCAGGCCGCTGGTCCCAAAGGTAGTAATTACGAGAAGCATAGTGAGGTGAAGACCGGAGACAAGGAAAGAGGGTCGGCGGGAAGGCGAGAGGCAGCTCACCAGGCGTGGGCGGGAGACCACCCGGGACAACCTGAGGGTGGGTCTTCTGGGTCAGCAGGTCACTCCCGACTTCATGCAGGTGTAGGCTGGCGTTCACTGAGTCCTCTTCTGCGTCCTTTTCTTTTGAAAGTTCTGTCTGCGAGTTGCCAGAGCGGTTTTTCAGTCAATATTTTTTGGCAGGGAGCGAGTGGAGGAGTAAATATGTGTACCTGGGGAGTTAGCCCTGGGGTAGGTGACGGAGTCAGGGGGATGGACCTGCCAGCCTTCTAGTCATGCCTGATCATTTTTGTACAACCCCGTATTCACGGAATGGGGCCCCCAAGCAAAGCGTAAGACTTGCTACACATTTGTAAGCTTTTAGGGGGTTTTGCACTCCTGAAGGCCAATTTATTGTTGATCTACATGATATTCTAGTAGGGAATAAAAAAATTTGTCTAGCTTGCTATTGCTTGGTGTATTCTCCAGGGGGCGAGTACGGCGGGAGGTCGGTACTCGCCCCGGCCAGTTTCAGGGGGAGGGTGCGGCGGGAGGCCGGCACCCGCCCCAGTCCCTTCTCCAGGGGGCGAATACGGCGGGAGGCCGGTACTCGCCCTGTCCAGTTCTAGGGGGTGGGTGCGGCAGTAGGTCGACACCCGCCCCGACCCCTTCTCCAGGGGGCGAGTACGGCGGGAGGTCGTTACTCGCCCCGGCCAATTCCAAGGGGCGGTTGCGACGGGAGGCCGGCATCCGCCCCGACCCCTTATCCAGGGGGCGAGTACAGCGGGAGGCCGGTACTCGCCCCGGCCAGTTCCAGGGGGTGGGTGCGGCGGGAGGCCGGCACCCGCCCCGACCCCTTCTCCAGGGGGCGAGTATGGCAGGAGGCTGGTACTCGCCCCGACCAGTTCCAGGGGGTGGGTGCAGCGGGAGGCCGACACCCTCCCCGGCCCCTTCTCCAAGGGGCGAGTACGGCGGGAGGCTGGTACTCTCCCCGGCCAGTTCCAGGGGGCGGGGGTGGCGGGAGGTCGGCACCCGCTCGGAGTCCTCGACCGGCTTGAGGGTCTCCCCCGGCTTGAGGGTCTTTTATTTTGCTCCTGGTGGGTTGTGAATAGCTGTTCAGAACAGCGGAGTTTGGCTGTTAGCAGACCAGCCCCGGGGTATTTCAGTAATTTTAGAGCAGCAGGATTGCACTATTGGCAGGTCATCCACAAAAATCTATAAATAGACCCTTGGGTGCCTTGGAGAGGGATCCGTTTTCACCAATCCTCATCTTCTTCCTTCATCCTCCAAGGCACCTAGCTCAGCATTGGCTAGGGAGGGGGAGATCTCAAAGGTCTTCCGTGTGTGAGGTGGGACCTCCACGCTAGAGTTAAGAGTCATTTTCAAAATTCAGGTCTATCACCGAGGGACGGCTTGGGAGAAGTAGGTGTGAACTACACCCTAGGTCAGAACTCAACGTGGAACCGAATTTCGGTTCCAACATTTTGGTTCGGTGAGCGTGGACCGCGACTCATACAGAAGTTCCTGAGTAGTTCCATGGAGGGAGATTATGGAGGCGGTGATGACCCCAATGAGCTCCCAAACCCAGGACCCTTTGTAGGGAGAGAGGAATTCATGGCGTCCATCCAGGGCATCATGGAGATGCTGCGAAGTATTGCTCCTCAAGGTGACTGCTCAACTCCCACCCCCCAGGATCTATCTCCCAGGGGTCTAGGCGAGATGACCCCGGGAGGGGTAGAAGAAAGTATACCAGGAAGACAACCCGTGAAGGAAAGGATGGGAAAAGGGGTCGAGCGAGACCTTACCGGCCGGGAGTTGTTCCCCAGCCCAGCGAGTGCTAGCCTCCCAGGCAAGCAGGTCGCATGAGTGGAGCATGTGAGACCACCAAGTTGGGGGGTCACTCTTCAGCGAGCTGATTGTCTCAGCTCCCATTCCTGATGGGTTCAGAAAGCCTGACATGACTTATTATACCGGGAAGGATGATCCCGTCCAGCACCTGCAGTGGTTCGAAAATACGGTCTTTATCAGGACAATGTCGGATGCGTTCAAGTGTTAGCTCTTCGTTGTCACTCTCAAGGGAAGAGCGAACAACTGGTTCCACCAACTCCCCTCCAACTCAGTCCATTATTTTGAGGACCTGCGTCAGGGTTTCCTGTCAAGATTCTCGACATCCAAGAAGCAGAGAGGAAGAAGAAATCGCTCGGGCAGGAGAAGAGAAGGTAGGGGAGAGTTACCTTACTGTGACCTCCCTCTGGAGAAGGGTCAAACAACAGCCACCGATCCAGAATTCTTGGAGGTGAGGAGAGCAAAAGGCCCAGCTCAGCAGCAGTAGCAGGTACGGGTTGAGGATGCCCCACCTGATGTAGGGAAGGAGAAGGCGGACAATCGTGCATCCTGAAGGAGTCTTGTCCGGGTAAGCCCCTTTTTGTAACTGACTTTATCCCTGACTGATTAAGGTAGGGCGCACTCCATTAGAAAGACTTCATTTAAGTAAACGTACTATGAGATTGCGAAATTTTTGGAAAGTTAGCCTCAAGATGGTTCCGCTGACCGGGCTCTCACTAGTCGGCAGGGCAGGTAGAACTCTTGAAGGTGACTTAGATATGTTAGCCTTAAGATGGTTCCGCTGACCGGGCTCTCACTAGCCGACAGGGCAGGTAGACCTTTTGGAGGTGACTTAGACATATTAGCCTCAAGATGGTTCCGCTGACCAGGCTCTCACTAGACGGCAGGGCTGGTATACCTCTTGGAGGTGACTTGGACATGTTAGCCTCAAGATGGCTCCGCTGACCGGGCTCTCACTAGCCGGCAGGGCAGGTAGACCTCTTGGTGAAGGCTTTGACATGTTGACCCTGAGAGTATCTCCTCACCCAGACTCTCACTAGCTTGATGGGTTGAATGTGCCTCAGTGGAGAGAAAGTTCTAACCCCCAAGAGGATCTCCTCACCCAAGATCTCACTAGCTTGATGGGTCGAATGTGCCTCGGTGAAGAGAAGTTCCACCCTCGATAGGATCTCCTCACTCATGTTCTCACTAGCTAGATGGGTCGAATGTGCCTCGGTGGAGAGAAGGAACCAACCCCGAGAGGATCTTATCACCCAGGCTCTCACTAGCTGGATGGGTTGAACGTGTCTCGGTGGAGAGAAAGTTCCACCCTCGAGAGGATCTCCTCACCCAGGCTCTCACTAGCTAGATGGATCGAATGTGCCTCAGTGGAGAGAAGGAACCAACTCCGAGAGGATCTCCTCACCCAGGCTCTCCCTAGCTGGATGGGTCGAATGTGCCTCAGTGGAGAGAAGGTTCCACCCCCGAGAGGATCTCCTCACTCAGGCTCTCAATAGCTGAATGGGTCGAATGTGCCCTAGTGGAGAAAAGGAATCAAATCCCGAGAGGACCTCCTCACCCAGGCTCTCACTAGCTGGATGGGTCGAATGTGCCTCGGTGGAGAGAAGGAACAAACCCCCGAGAGGATCTCCTCACCCAGGCTCTCACTAGATGGATGTGTCGAATGTGCCTCGGTGGAGAGAAGGAACAAATTCCCGAGAGGATCACCTCACCCAGGCTCTCACTAGCTAGATGAGTCGAATGTGCCTCGGTGGAGAGAAAGTTCCACCCTCGAGAGGATCTCCTCCCCCAGGCTCTCACTAGCTGGATGGGTCAAATGTGCCTCGGTGGAGAAAAGGATTCAAACCCCAAGAGGATCTCCTCACCCAGGCTCTCACTAGCTGGATGGGTCGAATGTGCCTCGGTGGAGAGAAGGAACAAACCACCGAGAGGATCTCCTCACTCAGGCTCTCACTAGCTGGATGGGTCGAATGTGCCTCGGTGGAGAGAAGGAACAAACCTCCCGAGAGGATCTCCTCACTCAGGCTCTCACTAGCTGGATGAGTCGAATGTGCCTTGGTGGAGAGAGTTAAACCCCCGAGAGGATCTCCTCATACAGGCTCTCACTAGCTGGATGGGTCTAATGTGCCTCGGTGGAGAGAAGGAACCAACCCCGAGAGGATCTCCTCACTTAGGCTCTCACTAGTTGGATGAGTAGAATGTGCCTCAGTGGAGAGAAGGTTCCATCCCCCGAGAGGATCTCCTCACCCAGGCTCTCACTAGCAATATGGGTCGAATGTGCCTCGGTGGAGAGAAGGAACAAACCCCCGAGAGGATATCCTCACTCAGGCTCTCACTAGTTGGATTAGTCGAATGTACCTCAGTGGAGAGAAAGTTCCACCCCCGGGAGGATCTCCTCACCCACGCACTCACTAGCTGGATGGGTCAAATGTGCCTCGATGGAGAAAAGGAATCAAACCCCAAGAAGATCTCCTCACCCAGGCTCTCACTATCTGGATGGGTCGAATGTGCCTCGGTGGAGAGAAGGAACAAACCGCCGAGAGAATCTCCTCACCCAGGCTCTCATTATCTGGATGGGTCGAATGTGCCTCGGTGGAGAGAAGGAATAAACCCCCGAGAGGATCTCCTCACCCAGGATCTCACTAGCTGGATTGGTCGAATGTGCCTCGGTGGAGAGAAAGTTCCACCCCCGAGAGGATCTCCTCACCCAGACTCTCACTAGTTGGATGGGTCAAATGTGACTCGGTAGAGAAAAGGAATCTAACCCCGAGAGGATCTCCTCACCCAGGCTCTCACTAGTTGGATGGGTCGAATGTGCCTCGGTGGAGAGAAGGAACAAACCCCCGAGAGGATCTCCTCACCTTGGCTCTCACTAGCTGGATGGGTTGAATGTGCCTCGGTGGAGAGAAGGAACAAACTTCCGAGAGGATCTCCTCACACAGGCTATCACTAGCTGGATGGGTCGAATGTGCCTCGATGGTGAGAAAGTTCCACCCCCCCCCCCCCCGAGAGGATCTCCTCACCAAGGTTCTCACTAGGTTGATGGGTCAAATGTGCCTCGGTGGAGAAAAGGAATCAAACCCTGAGAAGATCTCTTCACTCAGGCTCTCACTAGCTGGATTGGTCGAATGTGCCTCGGTGGAGAGAAGGTTCCTCCCCCGAGAGGATCTCCTCACCCAGACTCTCACTAGCTGGATGGGTCGAATGTGCCTCGGTGGAGAGAAGGTTCCACCGCCGAGAGGATCTCTTCACGCAGACTCTTACTAGCTGGATGGGTCGAATGTGCCTCGGTGGAGAGAAAGTTCCAACCCCCGAGAGGATCTCCTCACCCAGGCTCTCACTAGTTGGATGGTCAAATGTGCCTCAGCGGAGAGAAGGTTCCACCCCCGAGAGGATCTCCTCACTCAGGCTCTCACTAGCTAGATGGGTCGAATGTGCCTCGGTGGAGAGAAAGTTACAACCCCGACAAGATCTCCTCACTCAAGCTCTTACTAGCTGGATGAGTCGAATGTGCCTCGATGGAGAGAAAGTTCCTACCCGGAGGGGATCTCGTCACCCAGGCTCCCATTAGCTGGCATGGCAGGTTGACCCCTTGTAGAGGTTAAGTGAATTCTACCTGGAGGGGATCTTGTCACCCAGACTCCCATTAGCTGGCATGACAGGTTGACCCCCAGAGAGGCCAAGTATTTTCTGCTCCAAGAGCGCTACACTCAGCGAATACGTTGAGTTAGATGTTTGTTTCAGAGCGTGTAACTCGCTCAAAAATAGCTAAGATTGTGTACAACCCCATATTCGCGGAATGGGGCCCCCAAGCATGGCGTAAGACTTGCTACACATTTGTAAGCTTTTAGGGGGTTTTGCACTCCTGGAGGCCAATTTACTGTTGATATGCATGATATTCTAGTAGGGGGATAAAAAATTTTGCCTAGCTTGCTAGTTCTTGGTGTATTCTCCAGGGGGCGAGTACGACGGGAAGTCGGTACTCGCCCCGACCAGTTCTAGGGGGCGGGTGCGGCGGGAGGTTGGCACCCGCCCCGACCCCTTCTCCAGGGGGAGAGTACGGCGGGAGGCCGATACTCGCCCCGGCCAGTTCCAGTGGGCGGGTGCGGCGGGAGGTCGACACCCACCCCGACCCCTTCTCCAGGGGGTGAGTACGGTGGGAGGTTGGTACTCTCCCCAACTAGTTCCAGGGGGCGGGTGCGACGGGAGGCTGGCACCCGCCCTGGCCCCTTCTCTAGGGTGCGAGTACGGCGGGAGGTCGGTACTCCCCCCGGCCATTTCCAGGGGGCGGGTGCGGCGGGAGAACGACACCCGCCCCGACCCCTTCTCTAGGGGGCGAGTACGGCGGAGGCCGGTACTCGCCCTGGCCAATTCCAGGGGGCGGGTGCGGCGGGAGGACGACACCCGCCCCGGCCCCTTCTCCAGGGGGCGAGTACGGCGGAGGCCGGTACTCGCCCCGACAAGTTCTAGGGGGAGGGTGCGGCGGGAGGCCGGCACCCGCTCGTAGTACTCGCCCGGCTTGAGGGTCTCGCCCAGCTTGAGGGTCTGCTATTTTTCCCCAGGTGGGCTGCAATTAGCTGTTCAGAACATCAGAGTTTGGCTATTGGCAGACCAACCCCGGGGTATTTCAGTAATTTTAGAGCAGCAGGATTGCGCTATTGGCAGGTCATCCCCAAAAATCTATAAATAGACCCTTGGGGTGCCTTGGAGAGGGATCCGTTTTCATCAATCCTCATCTTCTTCATTCATCCTCCAAGGCACCTAGCTCAACATTTGCTAGGGAGGGGGAGATTTCAAAGGTTTTCCGGGTGTGAGGTTGGACCTCCACGCTAGAGCTAAGGGTCATTTTCCAAATTCAAGTCTCTCACTAAGGGACGGCTTGGGAGAAGTAGGTGTGAGCTACACTTTAGGTCCAAACTCTAGGTGGAACCGAATTTCGGTTCCAACAATTTTAGCATTTTTTTTAGTTTGTGAGGCAAGCACGAGGCCTTCCTGGAAAGCCAGGGAGCGAACTCGGTAATAGAAGATTTGGTCTCCTCACTCGCGGCGGCGATGTGATCCTGAACTTCTTTTGAGAGCGACATTATACCGCAAAAAGTAGATGAAAAGGATGGGAAAGGTGAGGAGTGTGTAGCCCTCTTACCCCCCTTGGTTTGGGGTATATATAGCGCAGTGGAGAGCCCCACCGAAAGATACCCTCCAGGTTAGCAGACACTCACTGAACACTAGGGGTTAGACTTTTCTTTCCGAGCTTGAGATAATCTCGCAAAGAGCAGGGATTGGAGTGGGTTCATCAGAGAAATCCAACGTGTCAATGGACCCTCAGGAGGAGGTGAGCGGCGAGTGGGGAAAGCAGGCCCGCACTCGCACAAAGCAGTAGGTGTGTGGATAGCAGGAGAGTGGGGAAAGCCGGCCCGCACTCGCCCAAAGCAGTAGGTGTGAAGATAGCGAGTGAGTGGGGCAAGCGGGCTTGCACTCGCCCAAAGCAGCAGGTGTGCAGATAGTTAGGCGAGTGGGTCAGCCGGTCTGCACTCGCCCCAGGTAGTGAGCAAGAGGCAGGCGAGTGTCGGCTTAATTGGGCACTCGCCCTCACCTAGGAATGAGCCGACGGTTGCCGTCCCCATCTAGACACTCGCCACTCCATGGGAGTATAACATCATGGTCGACCCGTCCTAGAAAGATTCTTCATGGAATAATATGTTTTGGCCTACCAATATCCCCTCCAAATAGTGGAGTTTGGCTATTGACATACCACTTTGGGGTGTGTTTAGTAAAATCAGAAGGCGAGATTTTGCTATTTATAGATCAGACTTGAGAAATTATAAATAGACCATATGAGCACCTTTGAAGGGGATCCGGTTCTTGTGGCTTCTTTCTCCTCAGACTGTTTTTGGTGTGCTTCGAGTGCCCTCCAAGGTGTCCAGCTCAGCTTTTGGCTTGAAAAATTTTCCGGTTTCAACAATATATGAATTTGGTTTTGAGAAAATTAGCATATCCATCTTCAAATTTTTACATGTAGATGCATATAATTTGTAGATCCATCCTTTTGTGTTATATTTTGTAGATCCATTTTGATAAAAAAAATGCATGTAGAAAAGTTGTAGATTCTCCTCTCTGTTTTTTGTTGTTCTAATGAAATCAATGGAATGTGTTGATGTGGTCGTTACAATGGCTCTACACAAGTACATTTGAAAACATCATACACGCGTAGATCTAGAGTTCTGTCCATGTAACGAAGAAAAAACTTTGGTTTAGGTGAAGGCTTGCGAGCACAGAACATGAGAAAAGCTTATTAATGCATATCCTAACACATATCATGTTAACACTGAAGGGTCTAAGCCAACTAAGATGATAGGGTTAAGAGATTTCAAAGCTGACTGATCAAATAAAAAATTTTCATAAAGTAATGTATAATGATCTGTATGCATAAAAATGTTTTGATTTTATTAAATTTTCGTATTTAAATCATTTTTGAAGTGGTAGATGAATTTCATGACGATCGCGATGATTGGTTCATGTACGTCGATGTTGGAGGAAAATTGTATTCCGCTATGCTATTTGATTATAATTTTATATGAAAAACACTGCAATATTATCTTCTTTAACATGGATTTTTATGAGCTTCATGATAAATAAAAAATTTGTTTAAGGATCAGCTCATCATTGTTTCTTCCAAATAGTTAAAACAGTTTTTATTTCTAAACAGCATTGAAAAATCTGTCCTTTCTATCACTATTTCTCTCATTACTGCAACCGAGCCAAACAGAGCATAATGTAAGTTAAATTAAAGAATTTCGTGCTAACATGACAAACTCATTAATATTAGATGTTTATATCGGTAGACCCATAACAATTATAGGCACAGCACGCTGAAAAAAAACAGCAAGAACTGCTATGGGCAAACCAAGATTTTACGGGTTCACAAATCTCTAGGCATTTTGGGTCTGTTTGGGAGAGTGGTTAAGGATTGAAAAACTGCTAATTGAATAGTGCTGATTGAACATAGTTCTTTGAGAAGTTATTTTTGAAAAGCTACACGCTGTTTGGAGAGACAATAATATGATTCGGGAGCTGAAAATTGCAGAAAATCTTTCACATAACATTTGGGGAGAAACTCACCATTTGTGGAACTCAGCCACCATTCACATAATATGAATGTTTTTGGCTGTAATTGCACCTGGACCTGGACAGGAATGCGAAAAACTGCAGCAACTCCTTGCAATGGAGCAAAAACTTATGACATTGGAGATAGAAGGGGCTTGTGCAACTCCTCACGAGAAGATCGACAATGAAGCAGCGAGGGTATCTGGGAGAATAGTAGGGGTAACCAGAGATACAAGATGACCAGAGATAGAGGACGACCGGAGCACTCATCGGCGGCAGGAGACTGATATTACGGGTTTCGAAAGGGGGATGACGATTTTTGGAAGTCGGAGCAGCAAGGGTATCGAGAAACAAGACCTTCGATGGGGTTGGAGGTTTCCGCCAGCAGGGAAGAGGAACCCTATCAGATCACGCGACTCGAGACGAGGATCGGGAAGAAAACTGTAGACGGGATGCGAAAAAGAGAGAAAACGTGATTTTGCGGGAGCTATACACGGGGGATCAACAACTCTCCAAAAATTTGCTTTAACACCATTTTTCCCATCAGCGACTTTCATAAGCTACGCATACAAACAGTTGATAAACACCGGCTGCGATTGGAATACAAGTTTTTGATCCGCAGCCGCTGTCCCAAACAGAGCCTTTATTTTGGTATATCATTAGCCTTGATCTGCCCTTGGCTTGAATTGATCTGCCCATAACAACGATATAATATTGTTAACAAAAACCATCATAATTAATTCCAGGAGAACCAAAAATATTAATCTTTCATCAAAAATATGTTCAACAACATCCAAAGGATATTAACTGCATGTTTCCAAATCCATGTCTGGGAGCCCCACGATGCTAACACAAGGCAGAAAAAAATGGAAGACTTTACACGTGAAATCAAGCGTGATCACCCCAGATATCAATAGTGATCTCCATGGAGATCAGACGTGATCTCCACGGAGATCAAGAGTGGTCTTCACGGAGATCAAGAGTGGTCTCCACGGAGATTACTAGTACTTTAGCTTACATTAAAGTCCCACGCATTAACATATTTGGCCACATGTCATCATCGCGACAATCCCAAACGCAAATTTGAAAATAGAGCTTGGATTGAAAAAGTTTGCCTCAGCAAGAAACCTAGAAAGTATGCCCACCACCATAGGATCGATGTGTCATGCAAGAGCACCTAAAACACTAGAAAGGCACAATAATAAAAGATCAAAAGACCAATTTGATAAAAGTGAGAGATTTAGGGTTTCAAACTCCAACATTGCCAAGCCAGAAGAACAAAGGGAATTGGGCAATGGCCATGAAGAGGAGCACATAGTGCTGCCTGCTGGAATGCTTCTCGAAGCTCCTCATCTCCGTGAAGAGCACCCTCTTCATTGTCTTCACCAAGAAAACCCCCATACACAAACTCATCCAAGGCATCACAAAGTAATACGAGTAGCTCCAGCATAGCCTTGCAAACACGCCGACGCAGATTCCTGTGAATGCATACCCGCCGTACGCAACAATGTCAAGAACAGGCGCCTCCCCGCTTCCTAATGAATACAGCAAACCCTTCAGTAGCATAGCTTGGAGGACCCATCCAACCAATCCCCTCGTGAACTGCAGGCTCAACGCTTCGGGGCTAAACCTGCATGAGAAATGCACACCTTCATTTTATTTGTTACTAGCAGGAGCTGCATTTAGTAGGAACGCGAGCCCTAAACCCTATATTCAAAATGTGAATTTATGTTTCAGGGAAAGTAAAAAAGCAGCCTTAAATTTTTTTTCCTTTAATCAGAACCCAGGCACCAACTCAACACCAACTAGTCCAGAGTGGAGAGGCCTGAGTGCTTTAAACACGCAGGGCAACACGAGATACCCGATGAGTGATTATTTCAATAAACCACCTTCGCCTCACACGAGGGGACCAGGTGAGCGGGTGATAGGTCCACACCCGTTAGAACCCCAACAAGCACAATGCACGGGATACACAATCATGGACACAAACAAGAATTCACCAAGATACAACTTAACAACTGCGGGGATAGTGTTCCAGCATCTTTTAACAACAGTCAACAGCATAATAAAAACCCGAGTATTGATGTAATTTGTCGGGAGTACTACAATTTTTTTCTCATTTCAAAATAATGAAAAGAAGATAAACAAGTTTTTAAGAAAAAAATGTAAATGCGACCCGCTTCAATTCGACTTATTGAAGGAATTTAGATTGGACACAGCTCAAACACTTGCAATGAAACAAACTGGGGTTAAATGTTGAGAGCACTTACTTCCCCATAAGACCGAATGAAAAGCCTGCGAGGATTACATAGGTACCAAAGGCCATGAAAGGAATGTACAAATCTGGAGCATTGATATCATATACAGGAGGTTTGTAGGAGAGCCTGCCCCCAACTGGTTCCGTTATTCTAGTCCAATGACCCTATGAATGAATTTTTTAGAGAAAGTAAGACCATTATCTATACAATAATCTCAAATAAAGCAAATGAGAAGATTTGTCACTTTACCCTGTGTAAGAAGGGGAACAAGACCACTTTTAACTTGTTCCGTACATACTGATCATTCACTTGAAAATAGTATTGTGGATTGGAGAAATACCTGCTGATCTGTTTCGCAATATATTGAACCTTACAACTTTGAAACTTAAAGTTAAATGCAATTTAAAGGATGATGATTGTTATATAAATATAAGTGATGTATTTTCTGTCCTCGTTGGAGGAAATTTCAGAGAAAAAAAACTGTTATTTTAAATGAGAATAATTCCAAACCAAATTGCGATGTATACATTGCTCTGCATGAACTCGGAGCTTGAGCCAAAGAACCTCTCTCCGTACGCCTCTAGCCCGCTGCGGAGGAGGCCAGATCCTGCTCCAGAGAATGTATTCCCAAAAGGATTGGGCTGAGGATTTTGTGGGGGCCTCGGAACACCAGCGTGGTCTCCCATATTATTATACATGGCTGCAACAGAGTAGAAAGGAAGAAATTAGTTTATAGAACAAGATGAGAAAAATACATAAGTTTATCCTTGAAATCTTTGAGGCAAAAATATGATCTCAATCCCACAGCCCTGCTATCTTTTTGGAACCATCCCCTAAATTACTGTTTGCAAGATTTTGATCCCTCGAGTTTACAAACCAGCTATTTTTTTATGACTGGAGGGACTTATTTCAAAATGGTGATAAAGTTGAAGAATTTAAATCATATTTTTGTCAATTTATTATTACAAAGGAAATATAAAGTTTAATTTGACAACCACCTGGGACAACCTAGTTAGCCAAAACCATAAGCTAAACCAAAGGTTTATGTAGCACAAACACAGGAACATATGACAGTATGCTTTCTGTTTTGCAAAAAAAATAATATCAGATGATAACTGATATTCTATCTTGGTACATTTTATATTAATATTTTCTTCAATAATCTTCTCACTCACAAATGACAGCCAATTTCAATATATTTTGTACACTCATGAAATGCATGATTAAATACAATGTGCATAGCAGCCGTGTTGTCACACATGAGATCTATAGGATGTCACTGTTTGTCCTAGATCCTTCAATAATTATTTGATCCACATTAGTTCACAAGAATTGGGTCATCATTCTATATTCAGTGTCAACATTTGATCTGACAACAGTGTTATTTTATAATTTCCACAATACCAAGTACCCTACTACAACACACAATACCAAGTACCCTACTACAACACACAATACCCAATTGTGGACTTTCTATCATAAGAAGACCATGCCAAATCAGTATTAATAGATCCAAATTTTTTCCAATGAGAATCTTCTGAGTAATTTGAGTAATTCCACTTTCATATCTATTGTCTCTGTATATTAGACCCACCCCTGGAGTGCCCTTCAAGTATCTCAAGATGCAAATCATAACTTTCATATGTAAGGTCCTCCGGCTTGCCATAAACTGACTCATAATACTGAAAGTAAATGAGATGTTTGGTCTAGTAATAGTTAAGTAACTCAAGTTTCCAACTAGACATATGTATATTTTAGCATCCAGGTATATGGGTCATGCCCCTTCATTTTTTCCATTTTTCATAAGTTTGACCTTATGATCCATGGGAGTTTCTATCGGCTTACACCTCCGTCTATCGGCTTCTTTAAGGATCCATAGTGTGCCTAAGTTGTAGGAGACAAATTTCCTTCGGGTTCCTAGACACCTCAATGCCTATGGAGCAACACAATTTCTCCAAGTCTTTAGACTAGCTGACTGTTTGAGCGGGCCTTCAACTCTTTAATACATATAGCATCACTGCATGTTATAACAATAGCATTCACATGCACTATCAGGAGAATAGCGTGCTAGTAGAACACAGAGTAGTCGATCACACATCTGACCAATGCCGAATGCTTCTTACACTGAGGAGAGTCTCCCAAACCACGTCCTTGGAGATTGCTTGATGTCATATAATGACTTCTTTAATCAGCCAACTACCCCCATAATCCTCCTGAGCAAAGTCAGGTGGTTCCTCTATGTATACTTATTCAACAAAGTCAGGTGGTTCCTCTATGTATACTTATTCAACAAGTTCACATGTAGAAAGGCGTTAGAGATGTCAACCTGATTTAAGGGCAACGCAAACTTGATCGTGCAAGAAAAATGATAAGTCTGATGGATGTCATTTTGAAAACATGAGAGAATGTTCGGTATAGTAAATGTCATATGTCTAACTAAAGTCTTTTGCCACTAACCGGGCCTTGTGGAGAGCAATGGAGACATTAGGATTGGTTTTGACTGCATAAATCCATCGGCACCCAAACACTAATTTACCCTGAGGTAAAGGAACCATGTCCCATGTTTAGTTCACCTCTAAAGCCTGCATTTCTTCTAGCATGACATCCCTCGATGTTGATATCAATAATGCCTCTTGCAACTTTTGGGGGATGCAGTGAGATGTCACTTCGGTGAGGAAAATAAATAACTGAGTAGACAAGGTGTTATAAGAAAGATAATTAACAATAGGATGGTTGGTGTACAATCGTTTACCTTTTGCAAGAGAAAAGTATGATGGACGTCATTTTAGCCACAGGTGAGAATGTTTCACCATAGTTAATAGCATCTGTCTGACTATAGTCCTTTTCCACTACCCAACACTTGTGGCGCGTAATGGAGCCTTCCAGATTGGTTTTGAGTGCAAAAAATCATCGACACCCAACAACAGATTTACCCTTAGATAGAGGAAGTCCCATATCCCGTTCAACTCTAAAGCCTGAATTTCCTCTAACATGGTATCCCTCCACGTTGATATCAGTAATACCTCTTGCAAGTCTTTAGGGATGCACTGAGATTGCACTTTGGAGAGAAAAGTGGAGAATTGAGTAGATAATGTGTTATAAGAAAGATAATTAGCAGTAAGATGGTGCACAATCGTTTACCTTTGCACAGAGCAATAGAGACCACAGGTAACCAAGGGAACTTGTAGGAAGGAAGTGGCCACCTAGAGGTCAATACAGGAATTAATAGCAGGGCATGCCCAAAAGAGCCACAGAAAAGTGCAAATAATGGGAGGTTTCACAGGAGCATGAACCTGAGAATCCGACCCACTGATGTTCATAGTATCTTTAGTGTTGAGGACAGGAGATGTAGTAATGGGACGAACACTTCGGATGACGTGTTGCTCGCTTCAGTATGGCACTCAAGGTTGATGTTAGAAGAGGTCGCAAGATAATAAGGTGTAGATTCAAAAAGGTGGCATGTTTGCAAACAAATGTGCGTTTGTGAGTACTATTGTAGCACTTGTACCCTTTTTGAGTGTGAGAATGGACAAGGATGACGCATTTTAGCAAATTGGGTCAAATTTCTCATGCCCAGGGCCCATGTTATAAACAAAACACATACTCCCAAACACTCTAGGAGGTTACAAAATGGCTCTTTATCCCTATGCAGAACATGAAACGGAATGTCATTCTCAAGAATTTCGGACAAAAGTCGGTGAATGAGGTAATAGGCAGCGAGGATGGCATCGTCCCATAAAATCTTTGGGACATTCATTTGAAACATCATTATCCGACCAACTTCGAGGAAGTGGTGGTTCTTGCATTCCGACACTCCATTATGTTGTGGGATGTGAGCACATGATTTTTGTAAGAAGAACATCTGATTGTAGGGAGGTTTTATATTCAAGTGCACTGTCACTCTACAATTCTTTAATGGACTTACCAAATTGATTTTGAATTCCCGCACAAAAGAGGCAAAACATGTTTTAATGTTCATATCCTTTTTGCATACAAAACATCCATATACATCATGATAAATCATCAATAAAGATAACAAAATACTTAAAACCCATAGAGAGGAAGGACATGAACCTCAAATATCACCGTCAACAAGTTCAAAAATATTTAAAACACTTTTGTTAACACGAGGAGCATATGAGAGACATATATGTATGTAACTAACATGACGCTCAATTCTATGCACCATTAAATTGAGGATATAACCACTATACTAGATAAAGATTGATGCCAAAGTTGGTAGTGGAGTTGTATGATGACATATAGATAACATAAGTTTGTGGATCAGAACAGGATCAGTGTAGTAAAGACCCCCAGATTAAATCCCCAAACCAAAATCCACCCTCATTTATAGGTCTTGAACAACACAAGAAGAGGAAAATATCACAATTTAATCAAAATTTCTTGATTAGTTGACTAACCAATAACAATAAAGGTGATAAGAACAAAAATATGCATGCATCCCCAATCATATGCTTAGAAGCTCCTGAGTCAATGACCCAAGCCAGGAGAGCCATTACGAGGAAAATAAAGGGAGTACCTATCTAAGTGTATGAAGCACTGGATGAAGTAAAACTTACAGAAGTGTTTAGGAATTGGATAAACATGGAATACTAGTTCTTGGAGATCAACACACAATGCCTATTATTACCCAAGCAACTACAGTCCGTCTGACAATGGTCGCAACATTGGTTCCTTTGTCCCGGGGTTTTCCATATAACTTACTGCATCTGGCCATTACATGCCTCGCTCCACCACAATGGTAGCACACTCTTCCACACCTCATATCACCTTTATCAATATTGACTTGCACTTGACCTCGTCCACCCTGTCCTCTTCCACAAATTTGTGTCAACATAGTCGAATTTTCCTGAATCAGGAGTCCTTTTGACAAAGCACCACCCATCATCCACCTAAAGCTAGAGCTGTCACATAGAACAGAGAACAACAAACAAAATCGGAACCGCATAGAGCCTGACCGAACTGCTAGTCTGCTAATAAATTAGTTTCGTGCAGTTTGAATTTTGGAACCGTTGACAACGATGACTTGAGTATGGTTCTTTCATATTATTATCTGAAACCAAAGTTGCAATCAATAAGTTTGAAACACTTCCAAAATTTCTAGACTTGATTAGGGCTGGACATAATCAAAACCGAATCACAATCAGTTTAATTTAGGCTTCATTTGGATTAGCGTTTTCGGGCGGCGTTTGGAGCAAACGCCACCGGACGGAGGGCAACCAAACGAAACTCCATTTCCGTTTGCTCCATTTGCACCCGCGGTAAGGAGGAAACGCCCCCCACTGCTCTGTTTCGACCCCCACCTCCCCCCCTCCATTTCGAAAGCTCCGTTTGGACCCGCTTGCTCCTCCCGCCACCGCTAAACCAAATGACGCCTTAATAAAAGCTAAAGTTATCACTTACAACCGGAAACAACAAATTGAACTTGAACCACAGATAACTAGACAGAACTGATAATGAATTATTTTGGTCGATTTAAATTTTGGAATCGCAAACAACAATGATTTGAGTATGATTCTGATACAACCAGGAGCCGCTTCAGCGCGGTCTATCATCGAAAGGGGCCAAAGAACCGCGAGACTGAACCATCTGGTTCAGTCCCATCATCCTCCTAATTAAACCGGGCGGGCCCAGCCAGTCCAAATATGCGGCTGGGTATTTGGGGGAGTGTGGCGCATCCCCTGGGGTTATCGAGAATCATAGAGTTCATTCTTTTTGCGTAGGAGTAGCATTAGTATAACATTTGGTATCAGAGTTCTCTCCTCCATCGATCGAGATGGTCGGCCACGGAAACCGCAGCACAGCGTTGGAAGAGGGGCAGCAAAGCCTCTGCGACCTCCTGTAAACGTTGAAGGGAGAACTGTCATTGCAAATCAGCGCCGGCGAGGAACGATCAAGGGCGGCTTTCGTGGAAGCGACAACGACGATCGAGGAACACCATCAACAACAACCACTGTCAAGCGGGCTCCAGATCGGGGCAAGATGTCGGCGACGGAAGGGGTCGTCGACCTCTGCGGCGCGGGGGAATTAGAGGCTGGCAGAGGAAGTCGGCAGGACTTTCTCCGCTTGCTCCAGACGGTGGGGTTAACGTCATCGGCGAGGCTCACGGACCACTTGTCTCCAATCAGAGGACCCAGGCGCACCCGCAGCACAACAACCGTGGTGCTGGTGAAGGCTCTGGTGGATCCGGGGGCTTCGGAGGTTTCTCCCGTGACCCGGGGGGCTTCCACCATCAGCAACAACCACTGTCGGCATTGTGGGAGGACTTCAAGCATCCAAGGGGTGTCGATACAAGAAGGGGAGGCAGTCAGCACTACCTGCAGCCACATGTTAATTGGGGGGAAGGAGAAGGAAGCAATGGGATCGGCCCGGGAGGGCGCGGGGGTATTCGATTCCCACGAAGGGGGAAGGAGAGGCACTGGCGGAGGACCATTGGGGTCGGGGGACCATTAAAGGAAGAGGAAGAACGATGGATAACGGGAGAATGTGGAATCAAGGTTGGGGACAACCTCTTGATTTTCCGGAGGGGCGACCACCGTCGCCACACTGTCCACCAGTGCAGCCCCGACTAACAAGGATGGAGTTTCCGAAGTACAAAAAACGGAGACCCACTGGAGTGGATCGAGAGTGACGAGATGTTTTTCGAGTACCAGGAGCTTCCCGAGCACAAGTGGGTGCACATCGCCCCTTTTCACCTTGAAGGGGATACCTATCAGTGGTTGAGCATAGTGGAGGATGTTCATCAGGAGGTGTTAGCCGATACGAAGCAGCGGCAGATGTTGACAGATATTGATGAAGGTAGGCAGGTTGAAGAGGGCTACCACGTCATCAATGGCCACTTGTACTACAAGGGACGCTTGGTGGTGGCACCAGGATCCCCATTACGGCAGCGGCTACTCCATGAGTTTCACGACACGCCCAGCGGCGGGCACTCAGGCATACTGCAAACTTATCAGCATATCAAACAGAATGTGTACTGAAAAGGGTCGAAGGTAGAAGTAGCACGGCATGTGAAGAATTGTTCGGAATGCCAGAGGCAGAAGTATGACACCACCGCTTCAGCAGGGTTATTGAAGCCGCTTGACATTCTGAACCTTACATGGGAGAGTATTGCAATGGATTTCATTGAGTGGCTACCCAAATCTCAGGGCAAGTCGGTCATTCTGGTGGTGGTGGACCGCCTTTCTAAGTATGGGCACTTTATCACGCTAGCGCCCCCTTGCACCGCCGAAGCCATGGCGAAGGCCTTCGTTAGGGAGGTGGTTAGACTGCATGGGATACCGACTTCCATCATTTCCGATCGCGGCACCGTGTTCACTAGTAGGTTTTGGAAGAAGCTATTCCGCCTCACGGGGACGTCCTTACGTATGAGTACAGCTTTCCACCCTCAGACAGATGGGCAGACAGAGTCTCTCAATCGAAGCGTAGAGACATATTTGTGATGCTTCATTGCGGGTAGACCCCACCAGTGGAGTACGTGGATCCCTTGGGCTGAGTACTGGTATAACACGGCCTACCAAACAGCCGCAAATATGACATCGTTCGAGAGTTTGTATGGCAGAGCATCGCCGATACTACGAAATTACGAGAAGGGGTCGTCTGTGATGCCGGAAGTGGAGTCTGCGCTGCAAAAGCGGGACGACATCTTGAAACAGCTAAAGGAGAATCTTCGGAAGGCACAACACCGCATGAAAACCCAAGTAGACAAGCACCGGAGAGAGCAACACTTTGAGGAGGGCGAGTGGGTGTACCTCAAGCTAAAACCTTATCGGCAGCTGTCAATGGCAGGAGTGAAGAACTAGAAGCTAACACCCCGCTACCACGGGCCCTTTCGGATCTTGAGTGGAGTGGGGGTCGTGGCTTACACTTTGGAACTTCCGGCGGATTCACGGATCCACCCCACCTTCCATGTGTCACTACTCAAGAAGGCTGCATCGGAGGACGCTCCACCAGTTAGCCCCTTGCTGGAAGTGGCGGAGCTGGGCAAAGTTCGGCCACAACCGGAGCGAGTTCTGGAAGCAAGGATCAAGACCGTGCAAGGAAAATCCATCGTACGACTGCTAATTCATTGGAAGGGCATGGCCGAGTCCGACCGGACTTGGGTGGATTATGATGAGCTCAAGGAGACATACCCAAAGTTTCAGCTTGAGGACAAACAGTTTTTTGAAAACGGCAGGAATGATACAACTCGGAGCCGCTTCGGCGCGGTATATCATCGGAAGGGGCCAAAGAACCGCAGGACTGAACCATCCAGTTCAGTCCCACCATCCTCCTAATCAAACTGGGCAGACCCAATCGATCCAAATATACGGCTGGGTATTTGGGGGGAGTGCGGTGCATCCCCTAGGATAATCGAGAATCACAGGTATTGTTCGTTCTTTTTGCATAGGAATAGCGTTAGTCTAACGGATTCTTTTATATTATTAAGTGAAACTAAAACCACAACCAAGAAGTTTGAAAAGGTTCCAAAATTTCTACACTCGATATGGACCGGACCGAATCGAGATCGAACCGCAACCATTTAATTTAATAAAGAAATAAAAATACAAACATATATCTTATGTTCACTCGATTCAAAAATATTTTTAAGGTATCTTTGATTTATTTAAATTTATTAATTAAATTAAACAGACTGGAAGGAAATGTAACTTGTAACGTTACGGTTACGCACCAATTTTTGGCCCCATTAGTCATTAAGCATCCACCCAACCCAAGCCAGTAATTTTGCTTCCCTTCTCCCTTGGATAAGATCATGCCCCTTCAATTGCTTCGGGTCCTGAAGGACAGATCCTCCCATCCCTAGCCGTTGATTTTGCCCCCCGTCCCCGTCTACTCACCACGTCTATGAAATGACTGGAATGATCAACTAACCGCGCCCTTTCTTCTCTATAGTCGCTCACCTATTCCACATTGTTGGTGGGCATTTATATCACTTGTTTCCCTAGTGCCATGTAACAACTTTATCTCCACCTCCACATTTTCAAGCAAGCGCCTTATGATTTCTTCCTATTGCATAACAATGCTAATGAATGTGTCATCACCATGTGACAATCATTTTTTTATTCTCTTTTTCCTTGCAAGGCGTTAAGTGTGGCAAAAGTTTAGGGCTGCATTTAGACCTTTTGATTCATGTTGTTGTACAAACTTCCTGCGGTTAAGATTGGCTTTATGGTGAAGATTTTATGTACGAGATTCAAATGTTGGGGTTTTTTTCCTTTTGTGGATATTGTTTTCTCTATTTTATTGTCATTCAAAGAAAAGCATGTCTAAAGCCTTGTACCATTCAAGCACTCATTTGCCTACAAGAATGGCTTGGAGAAATATCTGCATTTTCATCAATGTCCGCTCACAAGTTCGTACAGCGGGTGGGTGACGACCCCACTTTGAAGTGTAAGGTCAAATTGGCTTCTACTTCCTACTGGATCATCGTTACATCCACCCCACACCGGGTGGAAGATCGCAAATAATTTTGTCATTGTAGGTTGGCAAGAGAGCATGTCGGTTGCCTTGTTGGACTGTCCAGTTCGGAACTCGATGGTGAAGTTGTATCCAAATAATTTTTCCACACACACTTGTTGGCAGGAGTCGCAATCTTCGGGCTAAGTAGGTACAAGTTGTGATGCTTTATGCGAACCACAAAAGGCCTCCACAATAAGTATGGGTGTCAGTGTGGGACAGCAAACACAAGTGATATCAAAGAACGACTGAAATAGGCCACTAGAAGATCGTGATGCATCAAAACCACCTTTGTGCCCATGTCAGAGGCGTCACATTCCACAATGAAGGGTTGAATGAAATCGATCATAGTGAGGATAGGGGCTTAGACGAGGGCCCGATAGAGAGTACTGATTGTTGTAGCGGTCGTCAGAGACCACCAAAATTGGGTATCCTCGGATATCTTAAGAAGGGTCATGAGTAACGTGACGAGCTTGCAGTAGTCCCAAATAAATAATAGATAGTACCCCGCCAAGCCTAAAAGTCCAAGAATGTCCCGAAAAGAGTGGGGTGGAGGCCGGCGTAGACTGCCTGGATTTTCTCTTGATACATGGAGACCCTCGTGTTGAGATAATGTCCTAAATAACGGATCTTGGTGAATGTGTTTGTATGAGAGCTAGGTAGTTAAATTCTCGCTCTTTTTCTACCAAAAAAACTGATCTTGGTCTGGAAAAAATGCATTTTTGTGGGTTAACTTGGAGAGCATGTTGCTGGAGAGTTGTCAATGTCATGTCCACATGTCGGAGATGGACCTGCTAAGAATGACTGTAAACAAGTAACGAGAATATACTTAATGGAGCATTGGTTGAAAAAAGTTATCCACAGTTAATTCAAAGATGACGGGTGCGTTTGTCAATCCTTAGGGAATGACGACGAACTCATAGTGATCATCATGAGTCTGAAATATCATTTTTGAAATGCCTCCTCCTTTACTTGGATTTAATGGTAACTTGCTCGCAAGTCAATTTTGGAGAAATAGTCGGCGCCTCAGGGTTCATCAAGGAGTTATTGGATGACGGCGATGGGTCTTGTCCAAGATGGCAGCTTTATTGAGTTTGTTGTAGTCCATGGAGAAACACCAGCTGCCATTTTTTGCAAACAAGGAGAAAAGTACTAGCAAACAGACTCGAACTGGGTGGGATGAATCTGTCAGCCCACATGTCTCTTACCACATCTTCAACTTAAGGTCCATTCTTGCATGTGAAGAGAAAGAGGTATTTGGAGATACTTTATTAAATAAGATGTGTTGTGTTTCCTCAAATTGATATCCTTCACACATGTGACCATCTCCAAAGATGATACGCTAGGCAAATACTTTATGAGGTTCTTTGCAACCATAACCTTTAAATTCTTCATGCCAACATGTCCAACTGTCGTGACAAATGACAACTCCAGCATTTGTTCGCATCTTGTCCACATGGGAGGAAGTGGATAAAATAAATGAATCTTGAACTCTCCATCCGATGTAAGAGACGTCCTCCGTAAAAAATTCTTATCTCTGGCATATGATAGACACTCATCAACGTAAGGGCTCCATCATCAATGTTTAAAGTAACACTACCTTCCTTTTCCACTGCATGAACGATATTGTAGGCTGTCACGATAATATCATTCCATTCATATATTTTTTAGAAATGAGAATTTGGAACATCTCCCATTGATGTAGGCCGGGTTAGGGCTTTTGAAATTAAACGATTTCTTTTTACCAAAATATTTTAATTTGTATGAGCTAATTTATGATCCTTGAAATAAAAGAAATTTAACTTTGGAAGGTGAGCCGAGTTTGGCCAAAACAAGTGTTGCACGCGAAATTTACGCTCATCATAATGAACTTAATAAAATCGTCGAACTTTGTTAGAGACGGATCTCTTGAGCGCTTCCGAGTTGATTATCTCGCGAGATTTACACATCCACAAGACGATCCACCATAACAATTTATGAAGTAGCGATAATTAAAGTAGATCGAGCGTTCGAAGGCAAGCTTGCAATATTGAATTGAGGCGCAAAAAATTACTTTGATAATTTGAAACAATTGATGGAATGAACGTTACCAGGTTAGATGTGACTGTACCAAACTTCAACAGAGAAAATCCGGGCGGCTGTCTTCTCGGCAAAGTGCTGAGGAGCTGCTAAATAAATTAAACAGGGACCAGACCGATAATCTACTCGCCGGAAGATCCTGCTGTGGTCGACGGCGAGTTGAGAGGAGGAGGTTGGTGGCCGTCGGGGCAGTCCTCTGGGAGGCAGAGCTTGAACAGGTCGGAGACGGAAACTTGCGCAGGAGGAAGACGCGTCGGGGCGTGCGTCTGGAGCGGAGGCGGAAATCGACGGAGGGCGGGTATCGGAGAGGGCTGCTTCGTCGGCTCCGGCGTGTCGGGCTGGCGTCGTCGCTGAATAGAGAGGAACAGTGGAGGCCGAGACTTGGTGCCGGCGACAGAGGGAAAACGATAGGGTTCGTTTTCCTGGATTTTCCGGTCCTCTTCAATTGGGATTAGGGTTTCGTGCTTATAGCCGGGAATTGATTCAGCCTTTCTTTTATCACACTCCCAAAATCATGACTCTTCCGTTTTTTTTCCAAACATAATTTTGGATTTGTTAGGGATACCAGTATCATTTTATAAGAGAGAAATTCAAAAGAAAGATGATAAACTGTATTTTAAAAATAATAGTTTTAAAAGAGTAATGTTACATGCAAGCCAATTTTGGCTAGATGCAGACCGCTTATAAATGCAGGCCAATATTATACACTTGCAGGCCAAGTGTTTTATACGCAGGCCAATTATTTTTATACGCATGTCAAGCTCAAATATATTACATAACGGTACTCAGAGTGCAGCTCCATAGGAACTAATCAAGCCATGAAGAAGTCCAGCAAGGACATTTAGTGCGGCCAATGAGGAAATAAAGAAAAAAATTGAAGGAGTCGTAACCTATTGCTGAAAACAAAGCAGTTGCGGAAAGAGCCGAAAAAAAAAAACAAAGCAGACACCTTGGGAGAAACCTGTTGCCGGAATGGGTCGTCGCCGATCGTCGCCGATCGTCGTGGAGAAGGAGGATTAGCAGCTGCGGCAGATCGTCGCTGTGGATGGTCGTGGACTCTCCTGATGTCGTGGCAAATCGTCGGTGCAGAGCATGAGGGGTCGCGGCTGATCGTCGTCGTGGAGCCAAGGAAGGGGTCGTCGCCGATCGTCGCCGTGGAGGCTGCTGGAGTCGCGGCCGATCGTCGACGTGGAGGTCGGGATCGATCCTCGCGGTGATCTCTGCAGGCGTCGAGGTTGATTCGCGGCGAAACCCTAACACGGCCTGCGGATTTTTTTTTAGGGCCTGCGGTTTGAGAAAAGGAGAAAACCGGATTAAGTCTTGTGAGTTGGCCTGCGTATAGCTATAACTGGCCTGCGTTTAACAACGCTCTTTTAAAACTGAGATTTTGTTTGAGCAACCTCCGTTTCAGTGACGGTTTGAATAATTTTCAAAATATCTTGACATAAATTTTATTTATTTCGGGCCTTTTTTTTGAATTTTTAAAAACAAAATTGAGTATTATATTTGTGATTTTTTTTACAAATTTATTGATATAATTATATTTTTATAAGAGTTAAATTTATTAAATAAAATTAAATTAAATTAAAAAAAGTATTCTGAACGGCCGTTTTGAAAGGAAGAATGGAGGTCTCCCCGACCTTTTCAAAACGGAGGAAAAAATAAGTTTTAAAATGACAATATTTTAGTTGTTTACAAACACCCCTCCTCCAATTCATTTAGAACGAAATGAAGTCAAAACGGAGTCCCAAACATAGCCTTTATTTCTTTCCAAAACTGTGACTCCCTATCTTTCTTAAATTAGCCCGGGAATAGATTTTATACAAATTATTTTCTTTATATTATTTTCGTATATTTTCCTCGAGATTAATTTATGCGTCGTTAAATAAATTAAATTTGTCTTTTACGTCCTAACTACTCAAATTACCGGACCTTTTTAGTAAATGTCTCACCAACCGGTCACTCCAATGAGCCGACACTAATAATGAGTGCATAGAAAGAGATACATGAAATAATTAATTGCTACAAAAATGATTAAAAAAATAAAAACAAATAGTAAAATATAAATGGCGCGTGAAGGAATCACACGTCCTCGGACGCGGCGGGGTTGCATCAACAAGAGAAGATGCAAATGGATATTGATCTTCTTAAGGAGCAAATATTGGGCAAGTCAGAGTCCTCGCACAATGCTTTTGACACTATCATTAGTGACTTTGAAGAGCGCTTGACAAATATGGAAACAGGAGTGGAAGACTTGCGCAAGCGAAGTCCTACCAATGGAGGGAACGTTGGAGTCATGATGAACAACTCAAGGCTGGACGTGCCAAAACCTAAGAAGTTCGCGGGAAAGCGGGATGCTTTTAAGGTAGAGCACTTCCTTTGATATATGGAGAAATTTTTGGAGTGATACGATATCACGGATAAAGCATTGAAGGTACGTCATGTTAGTTACTATTTAGAAGACATTGCTTCGTTATGGTGGCGAAAAATACAAGCAGATATTGCCAGAGGACTTTATCGAAACGACTCTTGGAAGGACTTCAAACAAGAGTTGAGAAGGAATTTCATCTCTGAGAATGTGAAGGATGAGAACTTACGGAAACTCAGGGAGCTGAGGCAGAAGGGCGCCATTGGAGACTATGTCAAGGAGTTCACAACAGTATCGCTACAAGTCCTTGATATTCCCGAGCACTTTTTCCTTTTCAACTTCATTGATGGACTGCAAAATTGGGTCAAGTAAGAGGTCAAGCGGAAGGACCCAAAGACCACAAGAGATGTCATTGCTATCGTCGAGTCTCTTATTGAGTTCCAACACCAATTCAATCCAATCAAGGAGAAGAAGAACAAGTTCAACAATAGTAAAAGTGGGGGAGATCAGCGAGACAACAAGACCACCCACTTCAAACGAGGATCAAAGGCTTTGCTCGATCTGCGGAAAGAGTTTGAAGAAAGGAAAAAGAACTTTGTACCAAAATGCAGATGTTATGTATGCAAGGGGCCACATCCGATGAGCAGTTGCACAAAGTTGGGATCATTATCCACTATGGCGGAGAGCCAAAACGTCACCTCACTGAAAGAAGGTACTTCTCAAGTGAGTTCATTACAATTACTAAACGCTTTGAACATGCAGCCAACAAAAACTACACCAAGCAAGGGGTTGATGTATGTGGAAGCTTTGGTCAATGGGAAGACCACCAAGGCCTTAATAGACACGGGAGCTTCACACAATTTCATGACAGAAGGAGAGTCTAAGAGGTTGGGCTTGCAAGTCATGAAGGGCGGAGGTTGAATCAAGAAGGTGAACGGTCAAGCGAGGTCGCTCGATGGAGTTACACGTAATGTGGAGTTGCGCATGAGCGCCTCAAAAGGTCGGGTGGACTTCTCTATGACACACACAGATGACTTCAGTGTTGTGCTAAGAATGGACTTTTTAGAGAAGATGCAAGCCATTGTCTTGTCAGCACATCGCTCAGTTTGCATCTTGGAGGAAAGAACTGCATGCATGGTCCTGACGATGCAAGGATCATCAAAGTTGGACAAGAAAGGGTCGAAACAACTCTCGGCCATACAAATTGCAAAGGGACTGGGTGAACCAACTTACTTGGCCACCCTAAAGGAGCAAGACAAAGGCGACATAAGGGAGGAGGTACCTCACCTCATGCATACGTTTTGGTGATGAATAAGGATATTATGTCCGCCGAGTTACCTCTCAAGCTACCACCTCGGAGGGGGGTGGATCACAAGATTGAGCTAGAGCCGAGGACAAAGCCACCAGCCAAAGCACCATATAGAATGGCTCCCCCTTAATTGGAGGAGTTGAGGAAGCAACTTCAAGTAGTGCTATTAGAGTCGGGAATGATCAGGACATCAAAGGCGCTTGGTGCCCCGATGCTATTCCAAAAGAAGAAGAATGGAACCTTACAGCTTTGCTTAGACTATCGGCACTAAACAAGGTTACGATAAAAAATAAATATCTTATTCCTCTCATTGCGAATCTCTTTGAAATGCTTGGGAAGGCAAGGATCTACTCCAAGTTGGACTTGCAAAAGGAATACCATCAAGTGCGTATTGCAGAAGGGGATGAACCTAAGACCACTTGCATCACAAGGTATGGAACATTCGAATAGTTGGTGGTGCCTTTCAGTTTAACCAACGCACCAGCGACTTTTTGCCATTTGATGAACCAAACATTACACTCATACTTGGACAAATCCGTGGTGGTGTACTTGGATGACATCGTGGTCTACAGTGACACCATCACTACTAGAAAACTGACTTTTAGCCACGGCAGATTGCCGTGGCTAAAAGTCCAAAACCGTGGCTAAAGACTTTTAGCCACGGTCTACCCACGGAAAATGGGTGTGGGTAATGCGAGCGTGGCTTAAAGTCCAAACCGTGGCTAAAAGTCCAAAACCGTGGCTAATACTGGACTTTTAGTCACGGTTTGATTGTCGTGGCTAAAAGTCAATACTGGACTTTTAGCCACGGTTTAATTGCCGTGGTTAAAGGGCCACTCATAACATAAAAAATTCAGGCCGGCCGCCGTTGGCCGGCCCGCCGCCGCCCGGCCGCCGCCGTCGCCGCCGCTGCCCGGCCGCCGCCGCCTCCGTTCGGCCGTCGTCGCCGCCATATTTATTTCAAATACTAATTGAAATAAAATCCTTATAAACCCAAAATTTCATTTTGTTTTGGCGGTGTGAGACTAAATGTAGCCACGACCTTTTGCCACGGTTCAGGCAAACCGTGGCTAATACTAGACTTTTAGCCACGGTTCAGGCAAACCGTGGCTAAAAGTCCAGTATTAGCCACGGATTAGTCAACCGTGGCTAATACTAGACTTTTAGCCACGGAATAAAAACCGTGGCTAATACTCACTATTAACCACGATTTTTCTCCCGTGGCAAAAGAAACCGTGGCTAAAAGCCATTTTTCTAGTAGTGCATAGAGAAGAATGTCAAGCATCTCAGCTTGGTATTCCAAGTATTGTGAGAGAACAAGTTATATGTGAATAAGTCCAAATGCTCATTTGGACAAGAGGAGATACAATTTCTTGGACATGACATTGGATATGGCTAATTAGAATGGACATGCCCAAGGTGTAAGTCATTCAAGGATGGGAGTCGCTAACAAAAGTTACTGATCTACGATCATTCCTTGTCTTGGTGAACTACTACCGTAGGTTCATCAAGGATTACTCGAAGAGGGTGTTGTCATTGACGGACTTGCTGAAGAAGAACAAGGCTTGGCTTTGGACGAATGAATGCCAATGAGCTTTTGAATACTTGAAGAGAGTGGTTTGTAGTGAACCGATGCTTGTCATGCCAAACTTCAATGAGAGATTTGAGCTGCACACTAATGCATCATACTTTACGATTTGTGGAGTTCCAATACAAGAAGGTCATCCCTTAACATTTGAAAGTCGCAAACTTAACGAGACGGAATGGAGGTATACCGTTCAGGAGAAGGAGATGATAGTCATAATACATTGCTTGCAAGTATGAAGACATTATCTACTAGGAGCATAATGTACAATCAAGATAGATAATATTGCAATAACTTATTTCTAGACACAGAAGAAGTTGACGACAAAGCAAGCACAGTGGCAAGATTTGCTAGCTGAGTTTAACTTCATCTTGGAGAATAAGGCGGGGAAGACTAATGTTGTGGTAGATGCACTAAGCCGCAAAGCTGAGCTAGTCGTGATATCCACAACTAATGGAGGAATACTAGATCGTGCAAGGCAAGGGCTGAAAGAGGATCCTCTTGCCACGTAACTTATGCATTTGGCCAAGGAAGGCCAAGCTAGGAGATTTTGGGTAGAGGATGAGCTACTTTACACCAAAGGAAGGCCACTATACATCCCTGAGTGGGATAACCTACGAAGGGATATCATCAAAGAATATTATTGTAACAACCCGACCCGTTAAATAACATATAATAGAAGGTCTGGTCGGGGCCCCACATTATATGCCACAAACAGACGGTGAGGTCACAGGTTAATACCAAAATACCATCGCACCCTAACCCAGATCATTCTAGCGGAAGTTTAAAGCTTGCAAGAACTCATCTAATGAATGTCCACTACTAATATATAAACAACTCATTTATATATAGATAACATCAGGAATGTTTACAACTCAAACGCTCACGGCCTTAAGGCCTTACAAGTTACTCTTTACAACATATGATTTCATACTTCGGCACGCAGGCCGGCCACACATGAAATCCAAAGCTTCGCACGACCTTCGAGGGCCTACCAGCAGCAGCAGCAAGGGCTTCAGCCCGCTCATTCCAATCAACCCGCAACACCTGCATAAGAATGTTCACCCAAAGGGTGATCCACAAAGCAACGGTCAGCATTCAGCTGACCAATTATAACGACCCTACCCCTTACTCAGGGCAGTGGTTCCTTCCCTACATGCAATACAATCACAACACATATATATATCTGTCACAATCACATCACAAACGCTGGCCTTTGTGCCAGACGCTCCGTGCACTCAGGGCATGCTTACGGTGTACCAGTACATCCTTAGTACACCACCGATTAGAGGTTCTCCACTTAGTGGTCGAGCACTAGTCTACTACAACACGCGTGGTGGAGACATCCTCGCTCGTCTCACTCAGAGGTGTTCACCTCACGACAACCATTGAGCATTATCGATCGACATGTCGGGAAGGCCCGTAGCCCCCCATTTGCAGTGCTACCAACCGACTGCTCACGACGATCTTACCACTGAACTTGTTGGGTAGCCCACCCACTCAGAGGTTCTTAACTTATTGGTCATGGGCATCAGCCACCAAACCCTTGTTGGAGACCTCTCGCACCAATCCCACTCAGAGGTACTCGCTCACAACAATCCTACCATAGAACTTGTTGGGTTGCCCACCCACTCAGAGGTTCTCGCATCCATCTCTCAATACAGGCACATAGTGCCACTTTCCAATCCATCAACCAGCTCGTGTCGAGCAACCAACCAAAGGAGCTATACAAAGCATCATTCTCACAATTTACAATCGTCCTTACAATCACCGCAAGCTAATCGATTTATACACGGAGTCTTCTCCGGTTCGCAGCATCACCAATCTAGATATCCATCCAGATGGGCTTCACATAGCATGCATATTCCATACTACACACTTCCGGATCTAAATGCAGACTCGATCACTGGAATCGCTTACGCTTTCCATCTCTTGGTGAAGGATCTCATGCACATGCATAAAGTAGGACTTCACTTGTCCAAGAAGGAGATCGTTACCCTTGACGATCGCTTCGGAGTCATGGAGAAACTAGCCGGATGGTAATCACTGCGACAGCCTTGCCTCCACAACGCTGAACTCGGCTCTCGATTCGGACCGCTGAAGCTCCACCGGCGGCCGGAAAGCTTCTCCTTTCCTCCTCCAAGCTCTCCTCTCTCTCTTCTCTTTAGAAAGATAATGACCAAGGATTGAATGACAACTTCATGTCAATCCTGGAGTTAAACCCAGCTGGGAATACCCTGGACCATTAGATCTAGGATGAGGGAAACGAATGGCCAAAAATCGACTGAAAAGTCAACTTTTTTGGCTAACACAGCCTGTGACACGCCCGTATCACAGGCCTTGTACTGCAAGCGGTACACGAACCGACTCACCCAGACCAGAACACGGGCCAAGACATGCCCGTGCCAAACCCCTGACACGCCCGTGTCAGTAAGTACACACCCGTGTTGAGGCGCATGTCCTTCACTCAACACAGGACTGCCAACCCGAGAAGAACACAGCTAAGGCACACGCCCGTGTCCTTGGCCGTGTGCCAAACATGCCCTTGTGACACGCCCGTGTCAAGGGTCATGTGCCACACTAAACGCAACTCAATGCCACTCAACGTCGCCCGATTACCAACCCGAGCAGGACACGGCATGGGACACACCCGTGTCCCAGGCCGTGTCGTCTCTCAACGCTTGTGGACTTAATTTTTTTCGAGCTCTCGCGACACAGCTGAGTACCCAGAGTTGGACACGCCCGGGGACACGTCCGTGTCCCAGGCCGTGTCACCCAGCTTGAACTCCAAATTGACATTTGGGGTGTTACAATTATGACACAAAATGGTTTGGACATCCTAAACAAAAATGCACATTAACGTTGATAGAGGACTCATACTTCTGGCCACGGATGAGAGATGAAGTGGAGTTTTATGTCAAGACTTGTCTAATTTGTCAATAAGACAAAGTGGACAACAAGTAACCCGCTGGACTATTGGAGCCATTGCCTATTGCAGGGCATCATTGGGAGTCGATGACACTTGACTTCATCAACGCTTTGCCTAAGTTCGAAGGGTGTGGATCAATCTTAATAGTGGTGGATCAATTCTCCAAGTATGGAACATTCATCTCTAGCACAAGAGACACTACAGCGAAGGAGACAACACGTCTTTTCTTCAACAACGTAGTGAAGTATTTTGGGTTGCCAAAGACTATTATTAGTGCTCGAGACCCCAAATTTACGGGAAAATTGTGGATGGAGTTGTTCAAGTTGTTGGGATCTGAACTCAACTTCTCCACAAGCTTCCACCCTCAAACTGATGGGCAAACTGAAAGGGTGAATGTGTAACTCGGGTGCTACTTATGGCACTTTGTGATTGCCGATCAAAAGGATTGGGCCAAGTTTATCAATGCGGCGCAATTCTCATACAATCTATAAAGGAGTGAGACAACTGGAAGGAGTCTATTTGAGCTTGCAACTAGAACTCAACCAATTACTCCACACACTTTGATAACCATAGTTGATGAAGGAAGAAGCCCGGGAGCATGGAAAATGGCTAAGTCATGGGATGAACAAGCAGACTTAGTCAAAGCATGTTTAGAGAAAGCGTGCAAGCGGAAGAAGAAGTGGGTCGATTCAAAGAGACGGATGACGAAATACACGGTTGGGGACAAGGTCATAGTAAAACTTCTACCCCAATAATTAAAGTCTTGCGTAGCTTATATAAAGGATTGGTTAGAAAATATGAAGGCCCATTTCCGGTGATTGTTAAGGTGGGTAAGGTTTTACACCGCCTCGTCCTATCAAATTCTTTTGTGCGAACAAGGAAAAAATAGACCGAAATTTGAAATAACAGAAATTTTTATTATCCAAAAAGTGAGTATTACAAAGGTATAACCTCTCTTTTATAGAATAGAGGAGAGGGGGGAGATTACAAATAAGCAATGTGGGACAAATAATTACAGGTACAAGCGACTATATACAAAAAATAGACCGTACAAGCCGCGCAGTTAGACGAATAGGATAACCGCCCGACAACAACTATAAAGAGTAGACATGCAGCTAGGGGAGACCGCTAGACCGCCATGTCTTTAAGTCACCATCGTCAAACCGCCAGACCGCCTGACCTCCTATCAGCAACATCTTAGCTACCAAATCGCTGGAGAGAAACCGTTAGACCGCGCGGTCTTCAAGCCTCCAGGGTCAGACTACTGGACCGTCTGGTCATCATATAACAACACTCCCCCTCAAGCTGGAGCATATATATCAATCATGTCCAGCTTGTTGCAAATGTGAAAAAAGGAACCAAACACAAGCTTGGTGAAGATATCTGCTAACTCGTTGTCTGAGGTAACGAACGGAGTACAAATCTGTTTCTTCAAAATCTCTTCCCGAATAAAATGACAGTCGACTTCAATGTGCTTTGTTCTCTCATGAAAGACCAGATTTTTGGAGATATATATAACGGCATTGTTATCGCAGAACATAGGTAGAGGATGGTTGTAGACCTCTCCTAAGTCAAGCATGAGAGCTCGTAACCACTTTAATTCACATGTGGTCGATGTCATACTTCGATATTCCGCTTTTGCACTAGACCTAAAGACGACATATTGTTTCTTGCTCTTACAGCTCACAAGGTTTCCCCTCGCAAATGTACAAAAGCCTAATATGGACTTGCGATCTCCTTTGTCATCAACATAGCTAGAATCCGAGCACGCTTCAATTTTTAAATGACCATTCTTCTGAAACTGTAGACCTTTACCTGGCGCTGCTTTAATATATTCCAATATCCTTAGGGCAGACTATAGATGGCACTCCCTAGGAGCTTGCTTGAACTAGTTAACCTTGCCTACAGCATAGGAGATGTCGGGTCTGGTTACCGTAAGATAAATGAGTTTATCGACCAGACGCCTGTACCTCGTAACATCTGATAGAGGAGGCGAGTCTTCTGTCCAGGTTTTATCTTCTCTAGTAGCCATGGGGCATCGGGCAAGTTTCGCCCCAGTCAACCCTGTCTCTTTTAGAAGATCAATAACATACTTGCATTGGGAGAAGACCAAGGAGTTGGGTTTTCGAGATATTTCTATCCCCAGAAAGTATTTTGGGGAGCCCATATTCTTCGTGACCAGGTGTTGATGGAGATGTTTCTTTGTCAAGGCTACCCCAACCTATTCATCTTCAGTAAGAAGAATATCATTCACATATACGGCAAGAACCACCAAACCCAGGGAGGTTTTGCGAATGAACAATGAGTGATCGACAGAACTTCTTGTAAAACCCACGGCTGCCACAATGTCGCTAAACTTGTAAAACCAAGCCCAAGGTCTTTGCTTTAGGCCATAGATGGCCTTCTTTAGCCTGCATACCCGTGTCTCTCCCTGAGCAACATACCTAGGAGGTTGCTCCATGAAGACATCCTCCTAAAGATCGTCATAGAGAAAGTCATTCTTGACATCCAATTAGGAAATGGGTCAATCCCTATTGACGACCACAGAGAGGAGTACTTGAATAGTGCTGAGACGAGCAACGGGAGAAAAGGTGTCAAAATAATCAATCCTATAAGTCTGAGTGAAGCCTTTGGCGACAAGGCGTGCCTTGTAACGATCCACACTACTGTCCGGACTGAATTTTACAACAAAGATCCAGCGACAACCAACAACATCGGTACTCAACGGAGGAAGAACAAGGGTCCATGTACCCCGTTCAGTGAGGGAGGCAATTTCCTCAGCCATGATAGCCTTCCAATGAGGAACAACAAGGGCTTCATGGTAGGTGCGGGGAGTGGCAGTGGCAGAGATAACCAACGCAAAAGTCATGCGAGAAAGAGTAAGACGAGCATAAGAAACAACAGCAGCAAGCGAGTGTTGGGTACATGTCTGCACCCCTTTGTGAAGAGAAATGGGAAGATCCAGGTGGCGTGTTCCTCAGTATCCTGTGTATCCATGGCAGAGAGAGCTGGCTCGGGAGTAGAGAGACGGCCGCGGAGAAGAGGAAGACAGTGGAGGCGGAGAGAGAAGAGGAGGAGACGGTTGACACGGCGGAGGAGGAGACATCTCAGTAGGTGTAGACGGGACAGAGGGAATGATAGGAGAAGCAGAAACATCAGGAAGAACGGAGCAGTCGCGAGAGAAATAGGACGCATTTTCGAAGAAGGTTACGTCTGCGGAGACGAACTGCTTGCGAAGAACAGGGTCAAAACAACAATAACCTTTTTGAGTGGTAGAGTAACCTAGAAAGACACATCTGGTGGCACGTGGGGAGAGTTTTTCACGAGTGGCGGAGGGAGCATGCACAAAAATCGTGCATCCAAAGATACGCAGAGGGAGAGGAAACGGATCCTTGCCCGGATAGAGAATGGAGAATGGGGTTTGACCATGGAGGGAATGCGATTGATGAGATAGCAGAAGATGAGAATGGCATAGCCCCAATAGGAGCAAGGAACCTGCATCTGTGTCATCAGAGTGCGAGCGACATCAAGGAGGTGATGGTTTTTGAGTTTCGCCACGTCATTTTGCTGTGAGGTAGAGATAAAGCTAGTTTGATGAACAATCTCATTTTGCATACAGAAAGAAGAAAAATTATGACTAAGATATTTTTTGGCATTATCAGAGCAAATGATTTTAATAGAGACATCAAACTGAGTTTTAATCATAAAATAAAAAAATGTCCATATAGGGAATAATTCAGAGTGATCTTTTAAGAGATATACCCACGTACAACGAGAGAAATCATCAGTAAAAGTTACACAATATAAACTACCCCGACCTATACTGAGGGTAGGAGCAGGACCCCAGACATCAGAGTGAACGAGATCAAATGGATGGGAAGAACCACAACCTTGCTTTGGTGGGAAGGAGGAGCGGTGATGCTTGCCAAGCTGACATGCATCACAGTTGAGAGGAGGACTATACGGAGGGAGGTGGGGCAGAAGCTGACAAAGAAGCCGTGGAGGAGGATGACCAAGGCGAAGATGTAATTCCAAAAGGTCTGTAGAAGAGGAGGAGAAGGCGAACATAGCAGAAATGTTGTCGAGGAAGTAGAGGCCGCCACTCTCAGTCCTAGTAGAAATCATCCGTTGGGAGCCCAAATCCTGAAAAGAACAAGACGTAGGAGTGAATGTGACGGAATACTGTAGTTGCTTGCATAGAGAAGTAACAAATAATAAATTGCAAGGAAACTTGGGCACGTATAGAGTATCCGCCAAATGAAGAGACTGAGTGACTTGAACCACTCCCGTCCCATTGATCAGTGAGGGAGAGCCGTCCGTAATAAAGACCGGGGGTAACCGATCATATGTTTCTAGGGGAGAAAAATACTGAGGATTGCCAGTCATATGATTGGTAGCACTAGAGTCGATCAACCATTTACCTTGAGTAACGACATGGTCACTATCTAAAGACATGACCACCAAGGCGGACTGCTTCGAAGAGGAGGTGGAAGCGTCCCCAGAGGGGCGAAGATGTGGATGTTTCTTCCAGCAGCGATCAACCGTATGGCCAGTGCTACCACAGTGAGAGCAGAGAAATCGGGAAGGACCACGCCCGCTGGATTGATGGCTGCGGCCACTAGAGCCACTCTGCTGAGTCTGGTGAGCATAGTTGTCTGGTTGAGGAGGGGAGGATAACAGTGGACGTTGAAACAGAGAGGTAACTGCGACGATGTGGGCAGTAGTGGCATCCAAGGTGGGAGAGTCCGCTTCGCCAAGGATCTGTTGACAGATCATATCATAAGACTCAGGAAGTCATAGAAGATAGCACACAACCAGAAGCTCCTGGAAGTGCTTGTGTTGCTCAGCCAGATCAGCAAACAAGGGGTGATTCTGAAGAAGTTCGGCTCTGAGAGCCTGAACTTGTTGGTAAGCAGCAACAAGATACATGGAGGGACGCTCAAAGAGGTCCGCATATAGAGTATAAATGCGAGACGTCTGAGCCCCCTTTGAGTAGAGAGCGACAAGATGAAGCTATGCAGCCTTGACTGTTTCATCATGACAGATGACGGGAATGCACTCATCAAAAAGGCTGTTAGCCAGCCAAGTGCGAACAAGAGCGTTGCTAGCATCCAAATCATCAAAGAGATCGGACTCTGGAGGAGGAGGGTCATCAGTGAGATGATGACATTTGTGTTGTGAGCAAAGAAGAAAGGTGAAGGAGACACTCCAGTCCGGGTAGTTGGAATCGATGAGTTTGGAAACGGTGTCAAGGTTGCCCGAAGGAGTAGGAGGAGGAGGAGGGTGGGCTACAGGAGTAGTAGTCGTAGAGGTATCAGAGAGAGCCATAGAAGAGAAGAGAGAGCATAAACAAGGCCGCGCCAATAGAAGAGACAAGGCCGCAAAGACAGGTCGCGCGAACAGAAGAGAAAAGGCCGCGAAGACAGGTCGCGCGAACTCAGATAAAAGACCGCGCAAACGAAAGATACAAGGCCGCTCGAACAAAAGAGACAAGACCACGAAGACAGGATGCACTAACAGAAGAGAAAAGACCCCGTAGACAGGTCGCGCGAACAAAGAAGAGACAAGGTCGCGCGAACAAAGAAGAAGCGAAGACAAGACCGCGCAGATAGAAAAAAGGAGAAACGGATAGGAAGACAAGGCCGCGCGAATAGAATCAGGTGGAAAAGATCGAGTCCTCTGATACCATGTGCAAACAAGGAAAAAATAGACCGAAATTTTGAATGATAGAAATTTTTATTATCCAAAAAGTGAATATTACAAATGTATAGCCTCTCTTTTATAGAATGGAGGAGAGCAGAGAGATTATAAATAAGCAATGTGGGACAAATAACTACAGGTACAAGCGACTATATATAGAAAACATACCGCACAAGCCGCGCGGTTAGATGAATAGGCTAACCACCCGACAACAACTATAAAGAGTAGCAAGCCGCTAGGGGAGATCGCTAGACCGCCCTGTCTTCAAGTCGCCAACGTCAAATCGACAGACCGCCCAGTCTCCTATCAGCAACATCTCGACTACCAAATCGCTAGAGAGAACCCGCTAGATCGCGTGGTATTCAAGCTGACAGGGTCAGACTGTCGGACTGTCCGGTAATCATATAACAACAACTTTGAAGATACATCCAGTGTTTCATGTCAGCATGCTAAAGCCTTATCATGAAGACCATGACAATATTCAAAGGGGGGAATATCTCAGAGAACACCACTAGTGGTGACCACGTCTTTTGACAAAGAGGTGGAAGAAGTGCTCCCAAAAAAACTGTGCGGAGAAGAGGTATGCAACCCAACACGCAATATTTGATCAAGTGGAGAGAAAAGACAGAGTCCGAAGCTACATGAGAAACTTTAGCAGATCTTTGGCAGTTCAAAGATATCATCCAACAGTATGAGGTGACGAGGGCATCGCCAGGTTAGGTGAGGGATGATGTCACGGCTTTGCATCTATAGAGTTAACCTCTGGAGATTTCTAGAGAAATCTAGGATCTTAGAGGATATTTTTATACATACAGATTAGTCTAGAATATTCTTGAAAAGTGTAGATACAAAGATAATGGTAGAGTAGTCTAGATTCTTACATCCTTTGGAGGGAAACCCCTTTGGGGGCCTATATAAGGGGGGACCCCCTTATTTGTAACTCACCAAGCAATTCAATCAATAAGCCTCTCTTACACACTCTTGCTCTCTTGTTTACTCTTTCTAAGTGCTCTCTTACTTATCTTTCCACGATCAAGTGTTGGAGGAGACTGACTTAGCTAGATGCGAAAGGGAGCAGGAAAAAACTAAGTCCGCATGCGACATTGTTAAGGGGACAAGTCTGTGACATGAAGTTGTCCCAAATAGACCCACTTCAACCATAACACCTCTTTGGCGGGGTGGTGACAGAATCAGAGGCGCGCCAACACAAAAATACTTTTTTGCCAGATAAATGAACGTTACTCGCATTTGGAGCATAGTGCGCATAGTGCATCTGCACCATCCATCAAGTTGTGTTTTTGTTTGATGGATGACGTAGGTTTCTTGTGCGCCGCGCACCAAGCTTGTATACAAGCAACGCACAAAAATCTGCTCAAAAGGGAAGGTTTTGACAAATTTAAAAGTTAGGGGGAGCTGTCGGTAATAATACAAATTCATGTTTATTAGAATTTAAATATAATTTACAACACAATGGGATTGTTGCGGGTCACCAAGTTTTTCCCCGGTCTGGAGAATCTGACCGCCTTAGATTAGAACTGAAAGAGTTAATGAAAAACATCAGCAAATGACAAAAGACTTCTTTTGACGTGAAAAACCCGGAAAGGGTGAAAAAGCACGTGGTTGGATCTATGCTAGACCAAAATCCACTATTTCGTTAGAGTTTACAAGAGTTGGGATAATTACTCGGAGGGTGACAAGTCACCTTTCTGTTATAAGTACAAAGTATGAAAGTAATGGAAAAGAAACTAAGTTCTTGGAGCCTGTGTGGGAGCGCTCCGATGGTGAAAATTGTTAAGTCCTTAGAGCCTCGATGGAAGCGCTCCAGTGGTGAAAATCACTAAGTCCTTGGAGCCTCGATGGAAACGCTCATGTTGAGTTGGAGCCTTGATGTGAGTGCTTCTTTGGAGAAGGAAAAGCCGCATTCTTGAAGTCTCAAGACATCTTCGTGCTAGAGAGAGCAGAGAGAATTCTGAGCGGAGGAACAATCTAAGTCTCACGTTCTCGTCGAAAAACCTCCGAGCTCTTTCTAGCCTCTGGAGTTGTTTGCCTTCAAACGAAGGCTTGTAGACCTATTTATAGTTTTCGTGAGGGATATATTAGTAATTGTGCCAGAGCGGAATTTGTGCTGACGAATGACGTCGCTCCATTTCGGTCACCTGGATCACCAATTTTAGTGAAATGATGAGAGTGCCCCTCAGGCGGTCCGAGAAGCTCGTGCAAGGTGCCCGACGGCGGCGATAGCCGCCAGCCCACGTGCGCACGGGCTATGAGCGCGTGCCCGATGGGCGCGAGGGGCACGCATCGTGCCTGTCTTGGCGTGATGTGCTCCTACTCGGGTCGGTTGTGCTTACGTGTGCTTCTTGTGCAGTCGCTCGGACCCTCCGACCTGATTCAGAATTTCTTAAGGGAAACCCATCAAATGCCCATAAATTTTTGTGAGTCATGGTCCGCGAAGCGATGAGCGCAGATATTTTGACTTCAGCTTGGGATGCTTTAGAACCAGCCATGATTATTAACTGTGGTCGTGAATACTCGCTTTCCGAAAAATAGAATAAAGAAATAATTGATTGTTTATTCCCATATCAGGGGGAATATTATCTGTCGTTTTTGCGGGATATTTAGCCAAGATACTCTTTGTTTTACTGTCTTTTTTGAAACATGAGATTTATGTATTGATATATTTTGGAATCAAAGACGCCTTCAATTATAAGCCCTCCTGCGAGATTTATAAGTTGGAGAGGGTCTTTGCTCCATTTCTTATATTATTGTAGAGTTCTTGGCGTTCTTGGAGACCTTTATTGGAATTTGCGTGATCTTACTGCTATCATGTCCCCTTCGAAGATAGTCAGTATTTTTATGAAAATATTATAAGTCCCGATAAGGTAGGGTGAGCGAGCAAAAAAGGGGAGCGAGCAGAAACGGGTGCACGCGGAGAGCCATGTATGGGAGCGACGTCGGTGTGGTGGTGCACGAAGAAAATGGCATGACGAGGTCCCAACGTAGGTGCAAGGGACAATACCCAAGGGGCGCCTGGGCGGCCACCCGCGGGGGAAACCCACGTGAGGGCGGCCACATGCGGAGGTAGTCGAGTGTGCGATGCCGACTGCAGGGGAGTGTGCGCGCAATGTCGCCCGCGCGCGCAGGGTCGTGCGCGCGCGTAGGGGCGCACACGGGGTCGCCCGCATGAGCATGCCTGCGTGGGGGTGCGCGCGCGTGGGGTCGCCCGCGCGAGGGCGCTTGCGCAGGCGAGAATGCGCATGCGCCAAGGAGGATGCCCGTCGGGGGCACAGGGGCAGACGAGGATGCCCCTGCAGGCGCTTGGTCGTCGGTTTGGGCTTGTGCAAGGGGGCTTGTGTGGTCTTCTTGCGAGGGCATGCGACATGTCTTTCGCGGTTGCGCGACTCTGCATGGATTTTTCCTAGTTGTTTGTTTTTGTGCTAATACCTTTCTTTTGTGCATGTGTCAAAGGGTAGCGCTCTGTCACGGTTGATGCACCTTCCCTCGACTATGAGCCTCGACCGAGTGAGCTGTTGGAGGAAACATTTTGGTATTTTGGTGGACGTAGAGGTCGTGATCCCTTCTCTGTTGGGGCGCATTCAGAATCCCCCTTCGGGTCACTTTGCAGTTACAGAGGGATGTCAGAAGGCGGGCTTTCAGATCCCTCCTACTGGTGAATCCATCGTGATTTTCTAGTTTTTTTGCATTCCTATCACGCAACTCTCTTTGGTGGGGCTGACAATGATTATTGGTCTATTGTGCTTCTTTTGAGATAATGGTTCTCGCATGTTGCCTCGCCTTTTCCATGAATGGTACAAAGTTTGCCTTGGTATCGGTGACCGGATTGAGGTGTGGAGCAACAAGAGATGCATGTCATTTGAAGACGATACTGACCAACATCTTGGGGGAATGTTGTTTGGATTCGTCAAGAATCCGTGGAGGCTGCCCGAGATTTGGCGGGAGCTTCCAGATCGTTGTCGCCATCTAGAGGGGAAGGAGTATGACTTTTTTCCTCATTGGGCTTTGAGGATCCACGCAGGCTGGGGCATGCTCTTTACAAAATCAGTGCATTCATTATCGAGAAAAGGTTGGTTCTTACGGGCCTTTCTACGGATGCGGAGCGGAGCTGTGGCATGTCATTGGTGCGCAGAAAGAAGAAGCTGGAGTACTCACAAAAGCGGGGGGAAGGTGGGTCATCCTTTGCCGCCCCCGAGGTTAATATTGAGGTCACTGATGACTTCCCAGACGACCTAGTTGCTGATCCGTCGCCAGAAGAGGCCGAGGATACCCCGAAGTTCCTTGCAATCGAATTGGCTTCTTGAGAGGACCCTGAGCTGCCACTGGTGGAAGCAAAGGGGGAGGGGCGGGGAATGCTCTGCTTGTTGAGCGCTTCTCCCAAAGGTACGTTCGTTGTCCCCCAATATTTTCCTACCTTTGATCTGTGTTTAAGCACCAGAATAATCTATTCCTTGCATTTGCAACTGGACAAGATGCGTGACATCGTGCTTTCCTGGAACAATAGTTACGTGACCACAAAGGATGATTTTTTTCTCCTTGTAGACGAGTCTGGCTCTTTGCGAGAGACTGGTTGCAGCCGAAGCAACTCTTGCGGAGTCAGTTTTTTTATACTAAGCCAACAGATGCGACGATGTTTCAGCAAGAGGCGGAGGTGGAGCAGCTGAAGAAAGAGAATGCTTGACTGACCGCGGAGATGAAGTATGTCGAGACTATGCGGGCATCCGCGGTGGCTGAGTATAAAGGATCTCATGAATTTGAGATAGAGCGATCTCATATTGTAGAGGAGGCTCGTTCTGATATGATGGAGAGCAATGTCGACTCGCTTGTGGAAGACGAGCGCGATGTTGCATTCTGCTTTGGCTTCGACAAGGGGTTTCGTGTTACTCAGAGTTTACCATAGCACGACGATCTTGGCGTGGAGGATGCCTCTGGTGATGATGCTAACGTCGACGTTGAGGGATGATCCTATGGGCCCCTTTCTCCTCTGTTTGTTTTCTTTGCTTCATTTTGTAGGTGCGCCTCTATGTCATTGCTAGACTTAGTCGATACATTTTATTTTGGATGTATGCACAACAAAAATAATGTGAGTTAACTGATATTGTTAATTACTCTACCACTATAAAAACTAAAAGACATACCAACATCACAGAGTAAATTAATAGACACTAAGTTAACAGCTAGTGAAGAAATAAATTTAATATTTTTTAAAGTTAAGGTTTTAACTTAGGAGAGCTGCAAGGTTGCATTCCTCACTTTTAGCGCGTCAGCTACTTCACCATTTGCAACAGTGATAGATTTTTTTACATTAGTGAGCCCTGATAACAGATTAGCGTTGTTGCAAACATGACAAATTGCCTACAAATCCAGGTACCACTCAGTGTTGGCCTTCACATTTCCAACCGTAATAACAAAATTGGATGACTCGACATGACTAACCATATTGTCCTGGTTGCATTCTTGTGGTCCTTTGGACTTTTCCTTTTTAGAAAGTTTGCAATCAGATGCATTATCCCCCCACTTATTGTAGTTAAAATATTTGCCCTTAATTTTTTGATTTTTTATTAAGGTTTGCAGCTAGGGGACTGCTTTGAGATGGTTCGGTCTTCTTAGGGTTAGGCATGTGTTTAGAGCTAGAAATCATGTTACCAGTAGCTTTTTGTTTGCTAGCAGCTTCTAACATGTGTTTAGTCCTATTTTCATCCTCAATTCATATAAACTGATTGAGGTCATCCACACCAACACACATCTTTTTGTGGTATATTTCAATTTTAAAATTATATTAAGTGGAAGACAACTTATAAATAATTATGTCAACAACAAAACTATCTGACAGAGAAATATTTTCACTAAACAAAGAATCTACTAAATGTTGAAATTCTGATACCTGAGAGAGTGATAACTTCACAAAATGAAGTTATCTTGTGAGTTAATTTATCTCATTTTGACCAATTTATTTTCAAAATTTAAATCAAAAGCATGTGGAAATGAGTAGATTATCTTTTGTGCGAGAATTTACGTATTATTAATATTTTAACTTATTTTATGATAGGGAGCGATGATGAAATCACTTACATGGCCAAAAGGAAGAATAAGCAACAGCCAGGAACCTATTAAAATCAGTCTGCAGTTCATTGGGAGCAGTTTTTGAGTGCAGGAAACAGAAAACAGAATTTGTTGCAATAAATAAAAATTTATTGCAACAAACCTGCGAATTTGAATTTTCAAATTCCGAAAATAATTCAAATTTGGAAGTTTTAAATATGAAAGGAGGCTTCCTTTCATAATTTCTGGAAATCCTTTGAGGCTCCATTACCATATAAAGAGGATTTTTAGATCTTTTCATAATCTTTGTCATTTTGGAGAGAAGGAGACCAAGTTTAGGCTTCTTGGCGGTGGAGAAGCGGATTCCGGCCACGAGAAAGGGTAGATCTGAACTTTTGAAGTCATGAACTGTAAGATCTTTATAGTTTTGTGTGTTCTTTTTCTCGCTATGAACTAATCTCTCCAAGTCTTGTATAAGGAGAGTACTATGCGTGTTTCAATGGTGTAAAACTCTTGGTTGTTGAGATTTGTTGAATGATTTTTCATATTGTGAACTTTTGAATTAATTTATGAGATTTTTGGTTTTTGTCTTCAACTTATGTTTCACTGCGAGAATCGAGAGATGAGCGGTGTAATATTGGTTCGACGGCGATTTCATTGCACCGCAAGATTCGAGAGAGGAGCGGTGTAAAACGTTTAACCAAAGATTTCTACTTTCGCATTGTATTTCGAGATTCGAGAGAGGAGGAGTGCAATCGCTCATTAGTTCACCGTAGTTTAGAGGAGAGGAGGAGACTCCATCCTTTTGCTAGCGATTTGATGTTTATGTTAAGCAACATTCTTCATTACTCTTAAGTTAGAGATAACTAGGAGAATTTAGGCCGTTGGGATTTCCGAGATTCGAGAGATGAGGATTTCTTCTATAAAAATCATCGCATGTTAATCCATTCAACATTCTTAACTAATATTATTTCTACGCACCATTTAGACGTCCATAGGAAATCTAAATACAAGACTATTTTCTCCAATTGATAAAAGTATTTTTTCAAGCTTTCTATTAGTCTACTTAATTTAATTCTTACTTAACCATCTTGATTAGTTAACATAAGATCTATCTATTTCGACTTGTTTGGATTTGAAGAACGGTGTAGCTAGTAATTGCAAGCTTTAGGTTAACCACTTCTCCGAGGGAATGATCTCACTCACACTTTATTACTTGTTACGGCACGTGCACTTGCGTAAAATATACATCCGCTACGGGCGTATCAGAGAGAATCTTTTTTCTTTGTCAAACATGAAGGAATGAAATTTGTCCACCATGTGAGCTTTGAACAAGTCTTCCTCTTGCTTGAAATGCTCATGTAGTGCATCCCAGATCTCCTTAGTAGTCTTCATTTTTATGTAGGTTATTGCCAATCTGGATGATAGACAGTTTAGCAGGTAGTCTTTACAGAAGTGCTCATCACTGATTCACCATGCTTCATTGTCAGTCCCGATAATAGTGGTATGATCAGAATAAATGGTGTAGAACACGTTCAGGTACTTCATCCCAAACTGGGTGTTCAATTTCTAATCATTGAACTCTGACGCCGTGAATTTTTCCAATTTTATCATTGGAACAGGAGAAGAGAAATTATTTTCTTTCAACATCGTATACTCCTTTCTGAAATTATGGATCTACAGGTGAGAAAATCCTCTCTTTTCCAAGAACTTGGAATCTGGATTGGCCATAGTAGCACAAAACATAGTTTCTTCTCCCAACAACAGAGAGTTCAGTCTTAAAGTGAGCCCAAGATTGTATTGTTAGGTTACTGTTCTTCTCTTTGTTTGACTGTAGCAGCACTGTTGATCGATCACTGGTTAGTCTACTAGCAAGCTTCAAAGATTGTACAATATTCCGTAAGAACAATACAGGAAGCAGGCCAGAACAACAACAGAGGCGGCCAGATCTGAATGGAAGAATCGGGACTCCACAACACTAGCAGCAGATCTACCTTACTCTCCAACGGTGCACTGGAGATCTGTGACCGAAAGACAAGAGCAATGACCTTGCAGAGCCAAGAACTGTGGCGAAGAATTCTTCCTTGCGATCGGTGGCGTGAGGTGCAATAACAGCGGGAGAAGAACAAGAAATCGCGAAAAAAGAGGGCCAATACCCCAGCGACGGGATCTGAAAACTCGCAGAAAACTATGCAGCGGTATCGGAAAAGTGAGCGCACTGGTTCGGTCGGCGGAAACATCGAGAATCCCAAATGAAAACTGGAGCGGCGCTGGAATACACGAGATCTGGAGTGAACGGCGGAGGAGCCGCTAATCGGAAGCGACATGATCGCGAAAAAAAGGCGACAGGCTTCTTCCTTCTCCTCGATCGAGCGTCAGACGGGCAGCACGAATGAGGCGAAAACAAATACCGATAATGGGATTTCGAGGGGCTAGGGCAACTTCGAGATTGTTATGTCACTCAAAACATCTCAGGTGGTGATCAAAGTAGAACAATCTTCCCGTTGCCCATAGCTTGGGGTTTATAGGTAAACCATATGGTTAGAAGGGATATCAGATATCACACTATCCAAACTAGATTCGTTAAGCCTCCAAACCTATTATATATTCAAATATACATTAATAGATCGCTCACTTAACCTGATCGACCATCTAAATAATATCCAAGCTAGTAAGCAATTTTGTGAACGACTTAAGTTGGGAAGGCAAAGTTGTCACAACCCGCATTTTCTCGAGGTTTAAAGTATTATCAAAGTAAGAAAAAATACGCGTCGTGATGTCACATCATGCATGAGACAACTGCAGATGCTCGGACAAAGACAAACTTCTGATCAAATTTAGAAAAGACATGTATTTTATGGTTGAAAACGCTATTTGAGTTTAAAGTTCAAGACTGTGTCCCTCGGCTTAATTGATCAACTAGTCCACAGATGAGAAATTTATAATTTGTAGTGAAAAATCTCTATTTTACTACATTCATTTATCCTATGAGAACGTGAAAACCCAACAAACATAATAATGTGTGCAGTTTCTAAATTTAATATAAGTAAAAGAAATGAGTTCTATATCCATTAAAGTAGATTAATATAAAGTTGAAAGAGATGCGATGAATCTAAGATAAAATGCAGATTTGTTTAGTTAAAAAATAACTAATATACAACCTAACATAAAATATTTCCAGAGAGAGAAACACTTCAATAGTGAAAATACAGTAATAGCGGAGACAGAAATATAACAGTTTAAAGCACACAAAACTATACTATGGGTGCCAAAATACTGACACGAACTCATAGCAATAACAACAAAAGTTTGAACTTCTGAAGTCAAGGAAAGAAACACCAACCACTCCTCAACTAGGAGAGGGAAGAAAACAGGTGCAAGAGACTGGCCAAACAAGCTCGGTCGGCACTACCTGCTATTGACCTGAACCTGAGGCATTCAAAATAAAAGAATGTCTCAGTAACAAAGAGCGCAAAAATGACTTAAACATAAATCAAATGGTTTAATAAGGTAAGTGGGTTACCAACCCAACTGAAAAGCTGCAAACCACAAAAATCAACAATAAAAGAGTAAGGAGAATGATTAGCTTGACACAAAACAGCCATATAGGGAAAAGACTTGCACTAAATGCGGAAAGGACTCTTAGTGATGTCATAATCATAAGTATATATAATCGTAAACATAACATTGATTAGCTTAAAGAGTTAATCATCCGCGCCGGACATAAAACGGTACTGAGGCGGTGATTATCTTTCCAACACAAACCGTCAGACCAACACAACCAAAGAAGCAGACATTAAGGTGGTGGTCTTTTATCCACTGCCAACCAAAAGTACTAAATAATAAAGTCACCAAGCGTAATGATTCAATGCAAACACTAAGGCGGTGATCATTTATACACTGCCAATCAAAATCCAAAATCATAACAATAATAATGCATAAACAGAAATAAATTTAAATCTCCCAAGACTTAGCATTGAGTTGGCACAACGACGCAAGGGAAGAAAAATTCAGAAATTTCAAAGGGTATACTCTCGACGAATTTACTGTTCACTCGACGACTTCGGCTAGACTTCTCGTGAACACTCGACGAATTCTACTTAGCTTCACGAGAACACTCGACGAATTCGGCTTGATCTCTCATGAACACAATGAATTCTACTTATCCTCTCGACAAATCCTATTTAGATTGCACGAGAATACTCGACGAATTCTACTTGACTTCACGGGAACATTCGACGAATCTTCATAGACCGAATTTTATAAATCTTCGAATCCAAAATTTCAAACACCAAGGAGACAAAACACGTTCCTCTTGGATCTTAATGAGAAAGAAAAGAAGGGGGAAGAACAATATCAACAAAGCAAGAGAGGTATGTACAACCCCATATTCTCGGAGTGGGGGTCCCCGGGCTGTTAGCTCGCAGGGGCGAGAGTGGGCTGCGGACAGGCTCTTGCCCCGGGCGGTCAGCTCGCGGGGGCGACAGCGGCCTGCGGCCAAGCTCTCGCCCCGGGCGGTCAGTTCGCGGAGGCGAGAGCAGCCTGCGGCTAGGCTCTTGCCCCGGGCGATTAGCTTGCGGGGGCAAGAGCGGCCTGCGGCCAGGCTCTCGCCCCGGGCGGTTAGCTCGCGGGGGCGAGAGCGGCCTGCGGGCAGGCTCATGCCCCGGGCAGTTAGCTCGCGGAGGTGAGAGCAGCCTGCGGTCAGGCTCTCGCCCCGGGCGGTCAGCTCGCGGGGGCGAGAGCGGCCTGCGGTCAGGCTCTTGCCCCGGGAGGTCAGCTCGCGGGGGCGAGAGCGGCCTGCAGCTTGGCCTCCATCCTCCTGGACCTCTTTGGACCGTGCTTTTACAGATGTGCCCTCGGGGTGGAATTACTCCTTTACCCCCCAGTGTGGATGTTTTCTATTGGCTCAGTGCCTATTTGTTCTAGGGGTATTTGTGACCTTTTTGTCCCTAGGCTTGAGAAAACTATAAATAGACCCCCCTTGGGTACCTTTGGAGGGATGGGTTTTTTGGGCTTCCTCCTCCTTAGGCTTCTTCTTGGTTGAGTGAGAGAGCTCTCCATGGTACCTAGCTCAGCCATTGGTGAGGGAGGGGAAGTGCTCTTGTGACCTTCCGAGTGTGTGGTGAGACCTCCACGCTAGAGCCGAGGGTCTGTTCTTAGTTTCCCAAGTCTTTGGTCTGTGACATTCCTCCGAGTGTAATAGGTGTGAGGTCACCCCATATTGGGACCCCGAACTCCACGAGAGACCAAATATTTGTGTTGGGTATTGCATCCACAATAACCCAGATTTGCATTAAGTCATCCTTGAACTAAGATGAATTAAGTTGTATTTGATATCCTTGTTTTAGCTGTGTGTTTGCAGATTACCATTGCTAAGTGTAGACCAATGTCAGTCTACAGTGGGTCATGAACACATGACTATATAATGTAATCCCTCACTGTGTGGCCCAAGGTGTTGACTCATGTGTAGCCTCTCTATTGGGATACACTTCATATTAAAACCTTGGATCATGGAATGAAGATTGGACTCTTGAAGAGAAGAGAAAGATTTCTTCTAAAGTTCAGTAAATTCTCTAAGTCCACTTCTCGAGAAGTCCTCTTAGTTCTCAAGAAGTCCTTAGAGTTCTTAAAAAACTTAGCTTCAAAGTTCTCGAGAAGTACTTAGAGTTCTCGAGAAGTGCTTAGAGTTCTCAAGAAGTTTAGCCTCTTAGTTCTCGAGAAGTCCTTAGAGTTCTCGAGAAGTCCCAGCTTTTGGTTCTCGAGAAGTCCAGACAGGTTCAAGAATTTTTCTAAGTCAGAGTTCTCGAGAAGTCTTCTTAGTTCTCGAGAAGTCTTCTTTGTTCTCGAAAAGCCTTGGCCAGTTCTCGGGAAGTCTCAATTATAGTTCTCGAGAAGTCCATCTTGTTCTCGAGAAGCTTGGCTTAAGTTCTCGAGAACTGTCAGCCCTATTTCTCGAATAGTCAAAGTTGCCTCAGAAATCTCTCTAAGTGTTAGTTCTCGAGAAGTCAATTAGTTCTCGAGAACTCAACCTTTTGTTCTCGAGAAGTCCAAAATTCTTCTAAGCAGTATAGTTTTCGAGAAGTCCTGATAGCTCTCGAGAACTCTGTTTCTAGTTCTCGAGAACTAAAGGTTACTTCTCGAGAACTTTAAGTTGAATTTTTCAAAAAATTATGTTAAGTCCAGATCGGTCAGATTTTCAAATGACTTGACGTGATTGGTCCACGTTTCGTCATTAATGTCTTTTCTAGCCGTTAAGGGTAATCATATATAAAGTCTTATCGTTAAGACAAAACCCTAACAATTATAAGGAGCGGAATTCCGTACATTCTAAATTTCTGGATTGGCTTTCTCTTTCCAAAAGAACACGTTCTGAAGCCGCCGCCGCCGCTTACGAGTAGATCTATCTTTTTGCTTTCGATCCAAGAAGACTTGTTGTTCAAGGGATCATCATCTTCTCCTTGATCGAGTAGGTCAAAGCTTTCTCAGGTCAGATCGTCAAGTATTCTTCAACCGTTTCTGAAAGAGCCGCCAATTCAAGAAGAAGACCTAGGGCTGAATTTTTCCAGATCTGAAAAATCTCTGTTTGTATTTTTCCAAATCTTGTTGATTATCTTGTAGGAGATTATTCTCCGAGTGTAGGAGCGTTGTTCTCCGAGTTGTTGGAAGTTTTGTTTATCTTCCGAGTGTAGATCCATTTGGATTGAGTTTGTAAGTTCTGAGGCGTAGGATTGTTTTCAATCCGAGATAGTGGAGCAGCCAAGTCTAGTGATTTGCTAGATCGGTGAGGTAAAGTGGACGTACCCAAAATTGGGAAACCACTATAAATCTACTTGTCTTTCTGTGATTGCTTGATTTCTTGTGCTAGATCGTTAACATTTTTATTCCGCAAATAGACGCACGATTCACCTATTCACCCCCCTCTAGGTGATTTAGGTTGACAACTTTACACTTTCAATTGGTATCAGAGGGAGGTTGGTCGTTAAAAGGTTAACACCTTGATCAATTTCCTCTCGAAAGTTGTCATTTGGTTATTCAAGCAATGGACAAGGTCAAAGATTTTGCCAAGCTTCCCTTGTGCACAAATAATAACTTTCCCTTGTGGAAAGATAGAATCAAATTTTTCATGGAAGCTGTGGACCCCCGGATCTTCATGATTGTTGAAGAAATTTCTTACGTCCCCATAACTACCTCCACTATAGATCCAACCAAGAAGGTTCCTAAGAAACTGATGGATATAGATAAGGACGAGATTGCACTTGTCTCTTTGGACAAGAAAGCTAAAAATATTATAGCAAGTGCAGTTGATGACTCGATGCTGCAGAATCTGATTCACTGCCAATCGGCTAAGGAGATGTGGCAGTCTCTAGTTATTCTAATGGAAGGTACTGAAGAAGTGAAGGATTATAGAAGGTCCCTACTGAACCAAAAATATGAAGCCTTCTGGCAAGGGTCAAAGAAGACCATTATAGATACCTTTGAGAATTTCTTCAAGATAGTAAATGGCATGAGAGTGTATGACCGAGTCTTCACCAATGGGGAGCTGAATGTTAAGTTTCTGAGGTCTCTCACAAGGAATGAGACAACAAAGTCTGTGTCATCCGGGAGTTTGGCAGACTAGCTGAGACAGATCCACAAAATCTATTTGGCAAGCTGATGTCCTATGAACTGCAGATCAATTCCAGAAAAGCTGAAGAAGAGAAAAGTCGTTTCTCCTCAAAAGAGAAGTCGGTTGCATTAAAGGCTGACAGTTCAAGGAATGGTAATTAAAGCTGCCTCACCAGCACCTGCTCATGAAGTAAGTGAAGAGGAAAGCTCTGAGCCAAGCACCTCAGGCTCAAAACTATCTGAAGGAGAGTTCTCGTTGCTCTCTCGGCAGTTCAAGAAATTCTTGAACAAGAAGTAGTAGAGAGGCAAGGATGCCTCATACAGAAGATCACGACATGACGGTGATCAGCGAAAGAAAGGCTCGGGCAGCCATGACAGGTATAACTCTAAACAGAACAAATAGATTTCTACTGACATCGTTTGCTACTGCTGCAACAAACCTGGTCACGTCATAGCTGACTGCCCCCATAAGAAGAAGGAGGGTGGCAGAAGAGAGGAAAAGAAGTCCTCGTACCACAAGAAGAGGACAGAGAAGAGCCTGTTGGCCAAGAAGGGCAAGACTCTCAGCGACTCCGACTCATCTGAGTTGAGTGAAGAAGAGGAAGCCTACTTTGGGCTCATGGCTCAATCAGATGACGAACAAGAGCCCCAGTTTACTGGGGAAATAAAATCTCACACTCCTCTCTCTGAATCTGAAAGTTCTGAGCATAATCATGAGGACAGCTCTTCTGACGATGAGTCAGAACTTATGGCCAAGTACAAGGAGTTGATCATGACTTACGACAAATGTCGCCAAGTCGTGAAAACTCAGGCTAAAGAGATTAAGTCTCTAAAGGCTATTGAGAGCAGCTTGAGAGAAGAAGTCGCTAAGACTGAATCTCTTCAAGAGAACTTCAATTTTGTTATTGAAGAATACAATCAAGCTCTTAATGTAACACCCCAAATTGTTGTAGGAGCGACGGGGATCGTTTTTGGCCAAATCAGATTTTTGGTACTGGAGACACGGGCCCCGACACGGGTGTGTCGGAGGCCGTGTCGGGCGTGTCGAGCTCGGGCCGTGTCGTCGACCAGTTCAGGTCGACGATGGTCGTGTGGTGGAACACGGCCTAGGACACGGGCGTGTCCCAGGCCGTGTCACACCTATGCTGTGCGGTTGTGTACACGGGCAGTGACACGGGCCCGAACACGGGTGTGTCTAGCTTGACACGGGCGTGTCCGATGCCGTATCACCAAGTCGTGTACCCCTCTGACTGCAAAGTGTTGATTTATTGCACACGGGGGGCGTGACACGGGTCCCGACACGGGCGTGTTGCAGGCGACACGGGCGTGTCGGAGGCCGTGTCACATGCCGTGTGCTGGTTTTCAATTTGGGTCGAGATGGCGAATGAGCTACACGGCCAGGCACACGGCCGTGTGCCAACCCGTGTTCGGCCCAGATTTTATGATTTTTGGATTTAATCCAGGCCGTTCGTTTCCTTGGCTTTGGATCCGACGGTGAGGGGCTGCTCCTGGGTGGTTTTAGCCGGGAATAGGGTTTTGAAACCCTTATTTCTCTTGGATAATCTCTCTCTAAGTTTTAGAGAGAGGGGAGAGCAAGTTTGGTGGAGGAGTCCAAGATCCGGCCGCCGGAAGAGCTTCGGAGCTCCGAATCGCGATCCGAGTCCAGATCCGCGGAGGCGACGCCGTTACGGTGCTTTCCAACCGTATAGTTTTCGATGGCGCCGCGGAAGAATGCAAGGGTAACGATTTCTCATCCTTGGGCATGTGAAGCCCTCTTTTCCTTTGCATAGGAAGCCCGCTCTCGCGAGTGAGCGAAGAGTTGGAGCATTCCTTGGGGTAGATATGTGAAGTCCCCCTTGTGTAGAGTCCGTATGCGAAAACGGATATAGGCATTGTGTGTGAAGCCTATCCGGACAAGTAGAGCCGGATCGGTGATGTTGCATTGCATTTGAACCGGGGAAGACTCCGGGTGTTTGGGCGTTTTTCGGGTTTTCTACGTGGTAGATTGCATCAGGGAGCCTTGGAGATTAACTCCAAGGTGCACCCGGAAAACTGGGCAAAAGCGGGTTTTGCCAACACGGTGGTCGGGGAGCCAACGTGAACATAACCGGGTTATGTGATTGTTTTGGCGGAAACGGGACTCGGTGAGTCTTGACCTGCGCATATGGCTTAAATTGCCGTTGCGATATGAGCACGGGTCAGGCGAAACCGTACCCGGTCTATGTCGTTCGGTAGGACCGTTGGCATGGATGAGGGTCTTCAGCGGTCTATGGCTTAAATTGTCGTGACCAAGGCCAGGAAGGCATAATGCTCATATGGTTGGCCGTCCAAGAGGCGGTGGTGGAACGGAAACGTCTATGCCTTGAACTGACGTGACGTTGGCCGGTTCGCCGAGAATGTGCCCTGAGTGCACGGGGTGTGTGGCCGTGCGAGCCTACGACTGTGTTGATGTGTACTCACATTAATATATTTCCTATACTACTAAAGTGCAGGGAAAGAGCATCGCCGCCCCGATTTTGGGGGCGGGATCGTTATAATTTGGTCAGCATTGCTGACCGTTGCTTTTGTTTGCCACCGGGCGGTGGTTTGTGCTTGCAGGTGCTGCGGAGCCGAGCGGAAAATAGCGGGCTAAAGCCCTTGTTGCGGTGCTGGCCCTCGAAGGCCTAACCCTTTTTATGCTTTCCGTTTATTTCATGTATGGCCGGCCTGCGAGCCGAAGTATGTAAGACATGTTTTGTTAAGCAAACCTTGTAAGGCCTTAAGGCCGGTACTTTTGTAGTTTCATTCCTATTGTTACTTCTGTAGTGGACATTCCTGCTTGGCAGGGTTCTTAAATTTGTGCAACTTAATAATTTGCTTCCGCTAGAATGACTCTGTGTAGGACGTTGGTGATTGGTTGTATGGTTTCAACGCGTAACCAACGGGTCTGTCCGTAGTATATGGCGTCGGGCCCCGGCCGAACCTACTGCTATATGCTATGCGATGGATAGGGGTGTTACAAATTGGTATCAGACTACTGGTTTCGGTCAAGCTTAAATGAATTCGTGGACGAATTCACTTTAAGGGGTGGTGAGCACATGTGTGCGTCACCGTTATAACATGAAAAGAACCCATGAATGTCCACTTAGGAATGAAAATATACATGTTTGAGGAACCTGCGTGTTCCTATAATTGCTGTTTGCAGTAATTTTTGGGTCGCTTATCGGTGTTTTGCACGATTATAGGTGACCAGAAGTGGCGTTGGGCCGTCTGAACGGCCAGGTTCTGAGGCTAGCAGTGCGCCAAGCGATGCGCCTGCAACACCTCCGTCTGCCGAGACCATTAGGTTGGTGGCAGAAGCGGTCATGGCAATGATCAATGTGCAGCCTGCAAGGCAGGTGCAGCAGCCTGCCCCTGCTATGGAGCAAGTACCGCTTCAGACGGCAGAGCAAAGGAGGGTTGAGCAAGTAGTTTTGGAGCCAGAGTTGCCTCGGAGAGAAACGGAAAGACAACTGAAGCACGTAATGGGCTTTCATCCACCGGTATTCACGGGGGCAGAAACCCCGACCCAAGCAGAGGATTGGCTCTCAAGGGTCAACAGGGTGATGACTACGACGGAAACGGAAGAGTGGTAGAAGACCACTATAGCGACGTTCCTTTTGGATGGGGATGCCAGACTGTGGTGGGAAGGCCTAGAGCTACATCAGTTGCGGGGAAGGCCGTTGGCCGAAGTTTCGATGGAGGAGTTTGCGAGACTATTCATGGCTCGATACCTCCCCTCGGCGCAGAGAATTGCGCTAGAAAGCGAATTTCAGAAGTTGGTGCAAGGGGATTGCACCGTTGATGAGTACCTCCACGAGTTTACTCGGTTGGGGAGATATGCCGGTACTACCTTCGCAGATGAGGAGCGCAAGACGAGCCGCTTCTACGAAGGGCTAAGAGATGATCTAAGATTGCTACTGTCGGGGCCCAAGGCGCAGGGTTTCATGACCCTGGTCAGTTCGGCCCGGTCCTTGGAGAAGGACATGAAGAATGTCCAAGCAAAGAAGGAATCCGGTAGCAAGAAAGCGGAGTTCAAGGCACCGACTACGTCGAAGTCGGGCTACCGTAGATTCTATAAGAAAGCTAAGACGTCGGGTCCAGCTGCTTCAGGTGCCTCGGGGGCAACTACCAATTGAACCCCGGGCGCTTGTTTCACGTGTGGAAAACTGGGGCACTTTGCCCGTGACTGCTGGAGTGGACGCTCAAAGTCCGAAAGGAAACAAGGAGCTACTTACGAGGAGAAGGGCAAAGCGGTGGAGTCGACCGCGTCCCACTATGCTCCGACTCAGCCTAGAGTCTATAACTTGGGCCAGCAAGAGGCCATCAAGCAAGCGGATGTGGTAACAGGTATGAGTTAATTTATAGCAAGTTAGCTTTAATATCGTTATCTATTGCTTGTTATCCTAATATTGTTTGTATAGACTTTGTTGTGATTAGTGATAGTCCGGCACGGGCACTGTTCGACACGGGAGCTTCACATTCCTTCTTGTCCGAAAGTTTCATATCGCGCATCGGAGTCCCTTCTTCGATGGCGAAGGACAAGTTGGATGTGCTGCTACCGAATGGGTGCTCGATGCGTGCGGACAGGGTGTGCGCCGTAAAGATTCACATTGGGAGCCAAGAGTTTGACTTGCTAGCGTCATTGCTGACGCTAGTAGAGTTCGACGTGATCTTTGGAATGGATTGGCTGTCAGAGCAGAAAGCTTGGATTGACTGTGACCGGAAGGAGGTCAAGCTGGGTGTAGGGCGGGAGACTACATTCGAGGGGTTAAAGGGGTCGAGCAGGACACTGATGTATGCTCTTCAGGTGGTGAAGGCAGTTCGTGCTGGTGCAGAGCTGTTCTTCGCAATAGTGGGGGCTGTGGAGCCAAAGTCTCCGTTGGATAGCATCCCCGTGGTTTGCGAATACCCCGATGTGTTCCCGGATAGTCTTCCCGGAGCCCCACCGCAGCGGGAGATTGATTTCACCATCGAGCTCGTACCGGGGGCCAAACCGGTGTCACATGCTCCATATAGGTTGGCGCCTAAGGAGATGGCAGAGTTGAAAGTTCAGCTAGAGGAGCTGATGGAGCAAGGGTATGTGCGTCCAAGCTCGTCGCCTTGGAGCGCACCGGTCCTCTTCGTTAAGAAGAAGGATGGTAGTATGCGGCTGTGTATCGACTATAGAGAGTTGAACAAGCTAACGGAGAAGAATAAGTACCCGATCCCGAGGATTGATGATCTCTTTGATCAGTTGGTCGGATCGTCGGTATACTCTAAGTTGGACTTGAAGTCGGGGTACTATCAGCTGAGGATCAGGGAGTGTGATATCCCGAAGACGGCGTTCAGTACGAGGTATGGGCATTTCGAGTTCACGGTCATGCCGTTTGGACTGACGAATGCGCCATCGGTGTTTATGGATCTGATGAACAGGACGTTCCGAGATTTCCTGGATCGCTTTGTGATCGTCTTCATTGACGATATTTTGGTGTACTCGCAGTGCGAAGAAGACCACTTCAAGCATTTGCATTTGGTGTTGGAGACTTTGAGGAGGAATGAGCTTTACGCAAAGTTCTCCAAGTGCGAGTTCTGGCTACCCTCGGTAGGATTCCTTGGTCACATAGTGAGTGGGGAAGGTATAGCGGTGGATCCGGCGAAGATTGTTGTGATACGGGAGTGGCCTGCGTTATCTTCTGTCGCGGAAGCCCGTAGTTTTCTCGGGCTTGCCGGATATTACAGGCGCTTCGTAGAGAACTTCTCGCGGTTAGCATTACCTCTCACGAAGTTGACAAGGAAGGATCAGAAATTCTTGTGGACGCAAGAGTGCGTGCAAGCTTTCGAGGAGCTGAAGAGACGGTTGACCACGGCGCCAGTGCTTAGTTCGTCGATTGGGACCGAGGGCTTCGAGGTGTATAGCGACGCTTCGGGTAGTGGCTTGGGCTGCGTGTTGTTGCAGCATGGGAGCGTGATAGTGTATGGATCGCGTCAGTTGAAGGTGCATGAAAGAAATTACCCGGTGCACGACTTGGAGTTGGCGGCCGTGATATTTGCACTCAAGTTGTGGAGGCACTACCTATACGGCATAAGGGTCGATATATACACCGATCACAAGAGCCTAAAATACTTGTTGGATCAAAAGGACCTTAATATGAGGCAGAGGAGGTGGATGGAGTTCCTAGGGGACTACACCTTCAAAATACATTATGTGCCCGGGAAGGGCAACGCAGTTGCGGATGCGCTGAGCCGCAGGGCTCCCGCCCAAGCCAACTGGTTGTCGGTGCATGATGAGCGGCTAGTACGGGAGTTGGAGGAGCTTGAGATCTGTTGCGTTGACAGGCAGACGAGCGCCAAAGCAATGTTAAACTGGACAAAAGTGCAATATGACCTGGCTGACCGGGTTCGGCAGGCATTGGAGTTAGATGACTCCATGAAGGAGCTTTTGGAGGCCGCTCTGGATGGGTCAAATTCCCAGTTCTCGGTGGATGATGGTTTGTTAAGGAAGGATCATCGGTTGTGCGTCCCGAGTGGGGGTAACCTCCAGGCGGAGTTGATGTACGAGGCTCATCATACCAAGTACTCAATCCACCCAGGGAGCACGAAGATGTATCGTGATCTCAAGAAGCTGTTTTGGTGGCCAGGGCTCAAGAAAGATGTGGCGTTGTACGTGGCTAAGTGCCAAACGTGCGCCTTGGTGAAGGCGGAGTGCCAAAAGCCGGGAGGATTTCGGAAGTCTTTGCCTATACCGGAGTGGAAATTCGACGATATATCTATGGACTTTGTGCACGGGTTGCCAAGGTCGTAGAAGGGGAACGATGCCATCTGGGTGATCGTAGATCGGCTAACCAAGGTGTCGCATTTCATTCTGCATAGGAAGGATGATCCGGTGGAGAAGTTGGCAAAGTTGTATGTTGACAATATTGTTAGGCTGCATGGGGTGCCCCGTAGCATTGTGAGTGATCGCGATGGGCGGTTCACGTCAAATGATTGGAGGTTGGTGCAGCAGATGCTGGGAACAAAGTTAAAGTTCAGCACAGCTTTCCATCCGCAGACGGATGGGCAGACCGAGAGGGTCAATAGAACGATGGAGGACATGCTACGCATGTGCGTTCTGGATTTCGGTAAGCATTGGGAAGACCACCTTTATTTGGTGGAGTTCGCGTACAACAACAGCTACCAAGCGAGTATACAAATGGCGCCCTTCGAGGCCCTGTATGGTAGGAAGTGTCGCACGCCGTTATCGTGGCTTGAAACGGGTGAGGCAAGGTTGTACAAGAAGCAAGAGGTGGAGAGTGCTACCTTGTTAGTGCGGATCATTCGGGAGCGCTTGTTGATCGCTCAGGACCGGCAGGCGAAGTACTACAATGCCAAGCACCGGAACGTGGAGTTCGCGGTAGGCGATTGGGTATATCTGAAAGTGAAGCCGTTCAAGGGGGTTTCGCGGGTGAGACGCTTGAAAAAGCTGAGCCCAAGATACCTTGGACCTTTTGAGGTTCTGGAACGAGTCGGCGAAGCGGCATACCGTTTGAGGCTATCGGAGGAATTAAGTGGATTACATGATGTGTTCCACATTTCTGTGTTGCGGAAGGCGGTGCAAGAGCCTTCGCAGGTGATCGCGGTTGACCAAGTGCCGGTGGACGAAGGGTTGACGACTAGGGTCAAGCCCATTCGCATCGAAGATGTTGAGGTCAAGAGGCTTCGTAACAAGGAGATCCGGATGGTTAAGGTCCGGTGGGATAACTGCGGGCGTGAGGAGCTCTCTTGGGAACGAGAGCAGACTATGCTCGAGGAGTACCCGGAATTATTCCGCTCAGGTACTGTTTTACGTTAAGTCCTGTTTTTCCTTTATTAATTTCGTGGACGAAATTTCTTTAAGGGGGGTAGAATTGTAACACCCCAAATTGTTGTAGGAGTGACGGGGATCGTTTTTGGCCAAATCAAATTTTTGGTACTGGTGACACGGGCCCCGACACGGGCGTGTCGGAGGCCGTGTCGGGCGTGTCGAGCTCGGGCCGTGTCGTCGACCAGTTCAGGTCGACGATGGTCGTGTGGTGGAACACGGCCTAGGATACGGGCGTGTCCCAGGCCGTGTCACACCTGTGCTGTGCGGTTGTGTACACGGGCAGTGACACGGGCGTGTCTAGCTTGACACGGGCGTGTCCGATGCCGTGTCACCAAGCCGTGTACCCCTCTGACTGCAAAGTGTTGATTTATTGCACACGGGGGGCGTGACACGGGTCCCGACACGGGCGTGTTGCAGGCGACACGGGCGTGTCGGAGGCCGTGTCACATGCCGTGTGCTGGTTTTCAATTTGGGTCGAGACGGCGAATGAGCTACACGGCCAGGCACACGGCCGTGTGCCAACCCGTGTTCAGCCCAGATTTTATGATTTTTGGATTTAATCCGGGCCGTTCGTTTCCTTGGCTTTGGATCCGACAGTGGGGGGCTGCTCCTGGGTGGTTTTAGCGGGAATAGGGTTTTGAAACCCTTATTTCTCTTGGATAATCTCTCTCTAAGTTTTAGAGAGAGGGGAGAGCAAGTTTGGTGGAGGAGTCCAAGATCCGGCCGCCGGAAGAGCTTCGGAGCTCCGAATCGCGATCCGAGTCCAGATCCACGGAGGCGACGCCGTTGCGGTGCTTTCCAACCGTATAGTTTTCGATGGCGCCACGGAATAATGCAAGGGTAACGATTTCTCATCCTTGAGCATGTGAAGCCCTCTTTTCCTTTGCATAGGAAGCCCGCTCTCGCGAGTGAGCGAAGAGTTGGAGCGTTCCTTGGGGTAGATATGTGAAGTCCTCCTTGTGTAGAGTCCGTATGCGAAAATGGACATAGGCATTGTGTGTGAAGCCTATCCGGACAAGTAGAGCCGGATCGGTGATGTTGCATTGCATTTGAACCGGGGAAGACTCCGGGTGTTTGGGCGTTTTTCGGGTTTTCTACGTGGTAGATTGCATCAGGGAGCCTTGGAGATTAACTCCAAGGTGCACCCGGAAAACTGGGCAAAAGCGGGTTTTGCCAACACAGTGGCCGGGGAGCCAACGTGAACATAACCGGGTTATGTGATTGTTTTGGCGGAAACGGGACTCGATGAGTCTTGACCTGCGCATATGGCTTAAATTGCCGTTGCGATATGAGCACGGGTCAGGCGGAACCGTACCCGGTCTATGTCGTTCGGTAGGACCGTTGGCATGGATGAGGGTCTTCGGTGGTCTATGGCTTAAATTGTCGTGACCAAGGCCAGGAAGGCATAATGCTCATATAGTTGGCCGTCCAAGAGGCGGTGGTGGAACGGAAACGTCTATGCCTTAAACTGACGTGACGTTGGCCGGTTCGCCGAGAATGTGCCCTGAGTGCACGGGGTGTGTGGCCGTGCGAGCCTACGCCTGTGTTGATGTGTACTCACATTAATATATTTCCTATACTACTAAAGTGCAGGGAAAGAGCATCGCCGCCCCGATTTTGGGGGCGGGATCGTTATAATTTGGTCAGCATTGCTGACCGTTGCTTTTGTTTGCCACCGGGCGGTGGTTTGTGCTTGCAGGTGCTGCGGAGCCGAGCGGAAAATAGCGGGCTAAAGCCCATGTTGCGGTGCTGGCCCTCGAAGGCCTAACCCTTTTTATGCTTTCCGTTTATTTCATGTATGGCCGGCCTGCGAGCCGAAGTATGTAAGACATATTTTGTTAAGCAAACCTTGTAAGGCCTTAAGGCCGGTACTTTTGTAGTTTCATTCCTATTGTTACTTCTGTAGTGGACATTCCTGCTTGGCATGGTTCTTAAATTTGTGCAACTTAATAATTTGCTTCCGCTAGAATGACTCTGTGTAAGACGTTGGTGATTGGTTGTATGGTTTCAACGCGTAACCAACCGGTCTGTCCATAGTATATGGCGTCGGGCCCCGGCCGGACCTACTGCTATATGCTATGCGACGGATATGGGTGTTACACTTAAGCACCTCGACCTTAAAGAGGAAATCATCAAAGAGTTGGAAAAACAACTCGAGGCTGAGAAGAAACTTGTTGAAAGTTTCTCTAAGCCTAAGACAGTTCTTCCACTCGTTGCTGAATTCTCAGCTAAGGCCCAAGGAGCTGGACTAGGCCATGTTGGCGCTCCTAGTAAATCTTCTAGGAGAAACAAGGCTCAACGGAAGAATAAGGCCGCCAAGAAGGCCTTGACCAAAGAAAAGGGGAAAGCCCCTCTAGATCAGACTGTCTTTAAGAAAGTTATCTTTCCAACAAATAAGTTTGATCTGGACTCGTCCTATGGTAACTTGATCAGGCCCACCTATCTAGAGCCAAAGTCTCGGTACTAAGGATGGACTCACCCTCGGAACTTAGGTGAGAGTGTCTTTAAGGCACCTTATGAAGAAGTGATTCTTCAGGGCTATGGTCCTTATAATCATGGCCATAACTTCAAGAAAGCACACAAAGTAAAGCCCGTTGGGGAAAGGCCTCCGAAGGAGAAGAAATCATGTGACTGCCATCACCATGAAGCCTCCTCCTCCAAGTGTGCTACCCCTGCTAGACCACCATCTCAAAAGGTCAAGCAGGAGTACATAAGGCAAAGATACAATAGGTTTGACTGTTGGTGCTGTGATAAAATTGGTCATTTTGTCATCGATTATTGGTTTAATACCAAGAAGGTCGCTACTACTCAAGTTGGCAACATGAGATTGACCACTCAGGATGCTAATCTTTGTAGGGGGAGTGTTCTAACCCGAGACCAAGGACCCAAACATGTTTGGGTTCCTAAGGCAAAGTGATCATGAATGCAGGTATGTCCAAAGGCCACCAAAATGTCAATCTGGTACTTGGACAGTGGATGCTCTCGGTACATGACCGGGACAAGAAGCCTACTCCAAAATTTCACTCCATTCTACAATGGACCAAAGGTCATCTTTGGAGGTTCAGACAGAGGGATAACTAAAGGCTACGGTATGATCACTAACGGTAGTGTATCCTTTTCGGATGTAGCTTATGTGGAGGGATTGGAACACAATCTCATAAGCATAAGTCAACTATGCGACAAAAAATACATAGTTGAGTTCCACGCTGACAAGTGCTTGATAAAGTCTGTTGACAATATAGAAACAATTCTATCAGGCACTCGAAGCAGGAACATATTTTGTTTAAATTTCATTTATATAGATTCTTCTACACCAGTGTATCTTTTGGCAAAAGATAGTGCGTCTCTTGGTGACCAATGACACAAGAGGCTAGCACATATTAATTTTAAAACTATTAATAAATTATTCTCCCAGAACTTAGTATGTGATGCCCCAAATGTCAAGCACGTCAAAGAGAGACCTTGTCATGCATGCGTAAAAGGCAAGCAAACAAAGGCTATTTTTAAAAGTATAATAGGCAAAAACTCTAATGCTCCGTTCGTTTTGCAGGAATTGAAATGCAGGAATTGAAATTGACTTCAATTCCAATTCCCGCAGGAATTGGAATTGAAGTCAATTCCAATTCTGTCGTTCGGCTAAATGCTGGAATTCTTTCACGGGAATTGAAATTATTAATTCCACTGTTCCGCTCAATATTAGAATTTTTTCGTCCGAGCGCGCATTTTTTGCCCGGGCGCGCATTTTTTCGCCGAGCGCATATTTTTTCGTCCGGCCGCGCATTTTGTGCCCTTGAGAGCATTTTTCACAGGGCGCGCCGTTTTCGTCTGACCACGCAATTTTTTTTGCTAGGACGCACATTTTTCGCCGGCCGAAAAATGCGCACCTGGGTGAAAAATGTGCGCCCGGGCGAAAAATTCTGGACCGGGTGAAAAATTCGCGCCCGGGCAAAAAATTCTCCGCCGACCGGAAAATGCACGCCCGACCCGGGCAAAAAATTCGTGCCCAGGCAAAAAATTCGCACCCGAAAATATTCGCTCCCGGGCAAAAAATTCAGCCCAGGTGAAAAATTCGCCCGGACGAAAATTGCAGGTCCGAGCAAAAATGCGCGCCAAAGCAAAATGCGTGCCCAGACAAAAACTGCGTGCCCGGGCAAAAAATGCACGCCCGGGCGAAAAATGGGAATCCAGGCGAAAAATGGGCGCTCGGGAGGAAAAATGCGCATCTAGTCGAAAAATGCGCACTCGGTCGAAAAATTCGCGCTCGGACGAAAAATGCACGCCCGACTGAAAAATGCGCATCCGGACTGAAAAATTCGCGCTCGGGCGAAAAATGGGCGCCTGGGCGAATAAAATTGCATCCGGACGAAAAATTCGCGTCCAGGCGAAAAATCCGCATCCGGGCGAAAAATCCTCGTCCGGGCAAAAAAATCAGCGTTCGGTTGAAAAATTCGTGCTCGGGCGAAAAATTCGCTCCCGGGCGAAAAAATCATGCCCGGGCAAAAAATGCGCTCCTGGGCACGCATTTTCGCTCGAGCGAAAAATGTGCGGCCGGGTGAAAAAGCGTGCCAGGGCGAAAAATGGTCGTCCGGGCGAAAAATTGCGTGCCCAGTCGAAAAATACGGGTTCGGGCAAAATATGCGCGCCCGGGCGAAAAATGCGATCCCGGGCAGAAAAATGTGCGCCCCGTCAAAAATTTCGCTCTTTGGCAAAAAATGTGATCCTGGGCGAACAATAAAATTTGCGTTGATATATTTTTGAGAGAGTTGGGGACGCGCTGGTGGGGTGGGAATCACGAATGAAGACCTCGTGAGGTAAGAATTGAGGGAGCTGTGTTTCTTCTATAATCAATTCCCATGGTAATTGAAATGAATTCCAATTCCGATGTAATATTATGACCGCCGAACAGTCACAATTGGAATTGTCAATTGAATGCCAATTCCAAATCCCCAATTCCATCGAAACGAACGGTGCCTAATAGGTGTTTACACCTACTTCATATGGACTTGTTCGATTCACTGTAAATTAGAAGCTTAGGAGGTAAGGATTATATATTGGTTATTGTTGATGACTACTCACATTTTGCGTGGGTGTTCTTTCTGGAACACAAGTCAGATACCTTCGATATATTTACAAATTTTGTCAGGCAGGTACAGAATGAATACAACTGTTCCATAGTCAAAATCAGAAGTGACAGTGGAACGGAGTTCAAATCTGGGGCCATGACAGAATTTTGTGAAAGCCTAGGTATCTCTCATGAGTTTTCCTCTCCCCGTACTCCACAACAAAATGGAGTAGTTAAGAGAAGGAATAGAACACTCATAGAGGCCTGCAGAACTATGTTGAGTGATGCTTCACTACTGTAGTACTTCTGGGCCGAAGCCGTCAATACTGCATGTCACGTGCAAAATCGAGCCCTCATAAATAAGAATCATGATAAGACACCTTATGAACTTTTAAAAGGCAGGAAACCAACAGTTTCATATTTTAGAATTTTTGGCTGTAAATATTTCGTGCTTAATAATGATAAGTATCATACTACCAAGTTTAGTGAGAAAAGTTTTGAAGGTATTTTTGTAGGATATAGTAGCCATAGTAAGGCATACAGGATTTTCAATAGAAAAATTCTGGTTGTAGAGGAATCCGTACATGTTGTATTTGATGAAACGAGCTTGCTGCAAGGCGAATCGTCTAGTGTGCTTGTTGAAGCTGCAGGTACAAGGCTTAAAGAGATCAGCTTGGATGAATTGACCGAAGGTAAAAATGAAAAGTTCATCAAGATCATCTCTCCAACCCCTATTGGAGAGGTAGAGGATCAAGATGAAAATATTGTCCAAGTTGATGAAGTCACTCCAGTGGCTGAAGAAGTTCCAGATGCGAGGAATCTAGAGCTCAGACATCTGAAGGATCACCCAATGGACCAGATCATAGGAGATCCCCGGGCTGGTGTCAGAACTCGTCGAGGTACAACTAACGAGAATCTATATTTAAGTTTTCTCTCACAGGTTGAACCAAAGAAGTTTGAGGAAGCAAACTCAGACGCATCATGTATCTTGGCCATGGAAGAAGAATTGAATCAGTTCAAGCGCTGCAAAGTGTGGATGCTTGTTTCAATACCCAAAGGTAAGAATGTCATCGGAACGAAATGGGTCTATAGGAAAAAGTTGGACGAGAATGGGATAGTCATCAAGAACAAGGCCAGACTCGTCGCTAAAGTATTAGAATCGAACAAAAAACAAACCGCAAGTAGTATAACTGAAATTTTATTATCTGAAAAAGGTGTTTATTACAAAGATATGACCTCCCTTTTATAGAATGGAGGAGAGAAGAGAGATTACAAACAGGCAATGTGGGACTAATAATTACAAGAACCTTAAACTATACAAGCCGCATAAGCCGCACAGACCGCCCAGACCGCCAGACAAGCCGCCAGACCTCCCGGTCCCATCCGACAGATCGCTCGGTACTTCCAAACCGCTCAGACCGCCAGACAAACCGCCAGACCGCCCGGTCTCATCCGACAGACCGCTCGGTCTCAACGCTCCCCCTCAAGCTGGAGCATAGATATCAATCATGCCCAGCTTGTCGCAAATATGAAATAAAGAAGCGGACACCGGCTTGGTGAAGACATCTGCCAACTCGTTGTCAGAAGTGACTGTACAACCCCGTATTCGCGGAGTAGGGTCCCTTCGGCAGACGCAGAGCCAGTTTTAAGCTTTTAAGCTTTTCGGATATTTTGGACTCTTGGTGGCCAATTTTGGCTCTAGCATGGGAATATACTAGTAGGGGAGGAAAATATTGCCTTCCCCCTTGCCCCCCTCTTTGAGGGGCGGGCGCGGCTAGCTTGCGGGGCGAGACCGCCGGCCAGGCAGGTTCTCGCCCGCGCGGCCAGCTTGGGGGGCGAGACCGCCGGCCAGGCGGGTTCTCGCCCGCGCGGCCAGCTTGCGGGGCGAGACCGCCGGCCAGCCAGGTTCTCGCCCGCGCGGCCAGCTTGCGGGGCGAGACTGCCGGCCAGGCGGGTTCTCGCCCACGCGGCCAGCTTGCGGGGCGAGACCGCCGGCCAGGCGGGTTCTCGCCCGCGCGGCCAGCTTGCGGGGCGAGGCCGCCGGCCAGGCGGGTTCTCGCCCGCGCGGCCAGATTGCGGGGCGAGACCGCCGGCCAGGCGGGTTCTCGCCCGCACGGCCAGCTTGCGGGGCGAGACCGCCGGCCAGGCGGGTTCTCGCCCGCGCGGCCAGCTTGCGGGGCGAGACCGCCGGCCAGGCGGGTTCTCGCCCGCGCGGCCAGCTTGCGGGGCGAGACCGCCGGCCAGGCGGGTTCTCGCCCTTGGACCTCCTTGGGGCAAGCTTTTACCTTTTTACCCCCGTGGTGGATTTTCCCTTTTTTGCCCCCCGGTGTGGAGGTTTTCTATTGGCTGGAGGCATTTTTGCCCCTAGGGCATTTTGGTCATTTTGCCCCCAGGACTTGGAAAAACTATAAATAGACCCTTAGGGGTGCCTTGGAGAGGGACTTGTCATTCTTTCCTTAGCCACTATTTTCTCTTTGGCTTTCCTCCAAGGCACCTAGCTCAAGCATTGGCTAGGGAGGGGGAGACCTCAAAGGTCTTCCGGGTGTGAGGTGGGACCTCCACGCTAGAGCCGAGGGTCAGTTCATAGCTTCCTAAGTCTTCGGTCCGTGACGTTCTTCCGAGTGTAGTAGGTGTGAGGTCACCCCTTTCCCCAATGGTCGAACTCCACGGAAGTCAATTTTGGCTTCGGTCATTTTTGGCTTCAACAGTTTTGGTGCGGTGAGCGTGGAGAGTGACCAGCACAGAAGATCTCAGGAGAGTGTCATGACTGGAGATCAGGGAGGTAGTGATGACCTCGGTGGTCTCCCCAACCTAGGACCCTTTGTAGGAAGAGAGGAGTTCATGGCTTCCATCAAAGGCATCATGGGGATGCTTAGAAGCATTGCCCCTCGGGCTGACAGCTCAACCCCCACCCCCCAGGGACTAGCTCCCAGGGGTCTCAGCGAGCTAACTCAGAGTGGTCTCGGCGAGCTGGCTCCTAGGGGGCAAGGCGAGATCACCCCAGCAGGGGGAGAAGTGAGTATGTCGGATAGGAGGCCTGGGAAGGAGCGGATGGTAGAAGGGGTTGAGCGAGACCTCTCAGGCCGGGAGCTGTTCCCAAGCCCGGTGAGAGCTAACCCCCCAGGCGAGCAGGTCGCGCGAGTGGAGGTGGCGAGAGCTCCCCTTAGGGGGTCACCCTTCAGTGAGTTGATCACCTCAGCTCCCGTTCCCGAGGGGTTCAGAGAGCCAGACATGGTTTACTATACCGGGAAGGATGACCCCGTCCAGCATCTGCAATGGTTCGAGGATGTCGTCTCCATCAGGCCGATGACGGATGCCTTCAAGTGTCGCCTCTTTGCGATCACGTTGAAGGAGAAGGCAAGGGACTGGTTTCATCAACTCCCTCCGAGGTCCATCTTCGGGTTCGAAGACTTGAGCCGGAGCTTTCAGCTTCGCTTCTCCACCTCCAAGAAGAGGAAGAAGGGTCCTGAGTCCCTCTTCCTGTTAAAGCAAAGGGCTGAGGAGTCGCTGGCCCACTACGTTGACAGGTTCCAGGAGGAGGTCCTTGATATCCAGGAGGTGCCAGGGTATGCCCTCCAGATGGCGTTCACGGTGGGGTTGCGCGAAGGGTTCTTCAAGATGAGCTTGACTCGGAAGGCCCCCCTTTCCTTTGAGGAGCTGATGGAAAGGGCGGCAGAGGAGATAGCCATGGAGGCAGCCAACCCGGCCTTTGTGAAGAAGTTGGCAAGGTTGACAGAGGTGGAGTCAAAGGAGCAAGGTGGCTCGAGGCATCATGAAGGGAGAAGGAGAGATGAGCATAGAGCTCAAGGGTTCCAGAGACAGGAGGGTCCGGAGCCAGGCTGGAGGCAGCAGGGAGGACCTGCCCATGGTCCAGGAAGGGCTCTCATCCAGGATGGAGGGAACCATCATGGGGGCCAAGGGAGGTTCAATTTCCAGAGGCAAGCCCCAAGACAACTCCTGCCCCCACCCCAGCAAGCGATGGCGATTGGCCGAAGGGATAGGAGGAATCGCAAGGGGAGAGGGGGAGGCAGGGTAGAGTTACCGTACTGTGACTTCCACCAGTTGGAAGGTCACGCCACGGCTACCTGCCCCGAGTTCCTGGAGGTGAGAGGGGCGAGAGGTCCTGCCCAGCAACCGCTGCCGGAGCGGATTGAAGTTCTACCCCAAGGAGGGGGTGAAGATGTGTGCGAGGACCGGGTCGATGTAGGACCCCGAGGTGGTATAGCTGTGATCCACGGGGGGGTGGGGATCGAAGCCGCTCGGAAGGCAAGTCTCCATGTGATGTATCGGCGGAGCGTTGCCTCAGCATCCCAGACCCCTCCTCCGGAGGAAAGGGTCACCTTCTCATCAAAGGATATGCCAGAGCATGAGGATCCCTTCTGCGACGCCCTGGTCATCCAAGCAGCCGTCGAAGGCTTCACCATCTCCCGGATTTTGATTGATAACGGAAGCTCGGTCAACGTCATTTTCAAGAAGGCGTTCGAGGGGATGAAGGTGGAGCCAAGGAGGATAGTGGCGTCGGATGGACCTCTGTTTGGATTCTCAGGGGAGAGGAAGGAGGTGGAAGGTGGAGTCAGACTCCAGGTGAAGTTGGGAGGGACCTCAAGGAACTGCAGGTTCGTCATTGTTGACGCTCCAAGCAGCTACAATGCCATCTTCGGAAGGCCCCTCATCAGTGCCTTCCGGTTCGTGCCCTCATCCTTCCACCAATGTCTCAAGTTCAACTCAGATGGGATCAAGGTCAGGATCAAGGGAGACTCCAGGATGGCGAGGCAGTGCTACGTCACGGCAGTCAACACCATCTCTTGGTTGGCTAAGGCAGAGGAGATGGAGAAGATCATGGAGAGCCTGAGCAGGGTTGAGGTGGCCAGTGGGATGGAACCTGATGGCAACCACCAGGCCCAGGCCCCCTGAAGAAGCCTCGCCTCGGCGGAGTCATGTATCTTTTTTATGTTTATGTTATTGTAAGGAGTCTAGCCCCCGACCAGTAGAGTCGAGGGGGTCATGTAACCCACCTTCTTTCCCCCGTTAGAGGATGTTGGAATTGAAAAAGCTTAGGTGACATGCCCAACTCCCAACCCCCGAGAGGATCTCCTCATACTAGGCTCACACTAGCTGGCAGGGTCGAGAGTGCTTCGGGGGGTGGCTCATTTTTCCTTTTGCTTCGAGATAAATCCGCTTCCAGGCTCTCACTAGCTGGTGGGTTCAGGTTGATCTCTCGTGGGAGCCAAGCCCTTTTGCTCCGAGATGATTCCGCTGTCAGGCTCTCACTAGCTGGTGGGTTCAGGTTGATCTCTCGTGGAGGCCCAAGTCCCTTAGCTCCGAGATGATTCCGCTGCCAGGCTCTCACTAGCTGGTGGGTTCAGGTTGATCTCTCGTGGGAGCCAAGTCCTTTTGCTCCGAGATGGTTTCGCTGTCAGGCTCTCACTAGCTGGTGGGTTCAGGTTGATCTCTCGTGGGAGCCAAGTCCTTTTGCTCCGAGATGATTCCGCTGCCAGGCTCTCACTAGCTGGTGGGTTCAGGTTGATCTCTCGTGGGAGCCAAGTCCTTTTGCTCCGAGATGATTCCGCTGCCAGGCTCTCACTAGCTGGTGGGTTCAGGTTGATCTCTCGTGGGATCCAAGCCCTTTTGCTCCGAGATGATTCCGCTGTCAGGCTCTCACTAGCTGGTGGGTTCAGGTTGATCTCTCGTGGAGGCCCAAGTCCCTTAGCTCCGAGATGATTCTGCTGCCAGGCTCTCACTAGCTGGTGGGTTCAGCTTGATCTCTCGTGGGAGCCAAGTCCTTTTGCTCCGAGATGATTCCGCTGTCAGGCTCTTACTAGCTGGTGGGTTCAGGTTGATCTCTCGTGGGAGCCAAGTCCTTTTGCTCCGAGATGATTCCGCTGCCAGGATCTCACTAGCTGGTGGGTTCAGGTTGATCTCTCGTGGAGGCCCAAGTCCCTTAGCTCCGAGATGATTCCGCTGCCAGGCTCTCACTAGCTGGTGGGTTCAGGTTGATCTCTCGTGGGAGCCAAGTCCTTTTACTCCGAGATGATTCCGCTGTCAGGCTCTCACTAGCTGGTGGGTTCAGGTTGATCTCTCGTGGGAGCCAAGCCCTTTTGCTCCGAGATGATTCCGCTGCCAGGCTCTCACTAGCTGGTGGGTTCAGGTTGATCTCTCGTGGAAGCCCAAGTACCTTAGCTCCGAGATGATTCCGCTGCCAGGCTCTCACTAGCTGGCAGGTTCAGGTTGATCTCTCGTGAAGGTTGTCTTTTTACCCTAAGGGGGTCTCGCCACCCAGGCTCTCATCAGCTGGCATGGCAGGTTGACCCCCCCAGGAGGTTAGATCTTTTTACCCTGAGGGGGTCTCGCCACCCAGGCTCTCATCAGCTGGCATGGCAGGTTGACCCCCCAGGAGGTTAAGTCCTTTTACCCTGAGGGGGTCTCGCCACCCAGGCTCTCATCAGCTGGCATGGCAGGTTGACCCCCCAGGAGGTTAAGTCCTTTTACCCTGAGGGGGTCTCGCCACCCAGGCTCTCATCAGCTGGCATGGCAGGTTGACCCCCCAGGAGGTTAAGTCCTTTTACCCTGAGGGGGTCTCGCCACCCATGCTCTCATCAGCTGGCATGGTAGGTTGACCCCCCAGGAGGTTAAGTCCTTTTACCCTGAGGGGGTCTCGCCACCCAGGCTCTCATCAGCTGGCATGGCAGGTTGACCCCCCCAGGAGGTTGTCCTTTTACCCTGAGGGGGTCTCGCCACCCAGGCTCTCATCAGCTGGCATGACAGGTTGACCCCCCCAGGAGGTTGTCTTTTTACCCTGAGGGGGTCTCGCCACCCAGGCTCTCATCAGCTGGCATGGTAGGTTGACCCCCAGGAGGTTAAGTCCTTTTACCCTGAGGGGGTCTCGCCACCCAGGCTCTCATCAGCTGGCATGGCAGGTTGACCCCCCAGGAGGTTAAGTCCTTTTACCCTGAGGGGGTCTCGCAACCCAGGCTCTCATCAGCTGGCATGGCAGGTTGACCCCCCAGGAGGTTAAGTCCTTTTACCCTGAGGGGGTCTCGCCACCCAGGCTCTCATCAGCTGGCATGGCAGGTTGACCCCCCAGGAGGTTAAGTCCTTTTACCCTGAGGGGGTCTCTCCACCCAGGCTCTCATCAGCTGGCATGGCAGGTTGACCCCCCCAGGAGGTTGTCCTTTTACCCTGAGAGGGTCTCGCCACCCAGGCTCTCATTAGCTGGCATGGCAGGTTGACCCCCCCAGGAGGTTGTCCTTTTACCCTGAGGGGGTCTCGCCACCCAGGCTCTCATCAGCTGGCATGGCAGGTTGACCCCCCCAGGAGGTTGTCTTTTTACCCTGAGGGGGTCTCGCCACCCAGGCTCTCATCAGCTGGCATGGCAGGTTGGCCCCTTGGAAGAGGCCCCATAATCTTTCGACACCGCGAGAGCAACCTACACTCAGCGAATACGTTGGGTTGGATGTTTCTTTCCGAGCTTGTGCCAACCTCGAAAAGAGCGGGGATTGTGTACAACCCCGTATTCGCGGAGTAGGGTCCCTTCGGCAGGCGCAGCGCCAGTTTTAAGCTTTTATGCTTTTTGGATATTTTGGACTCTTGGTGGCCAATTTTGGCTCTAGCATGGGAATATACTAGTAGGGGGAGGAAAATATTGCCTTCCCCCTTGCCCCCCTCTTTGAGCGGCGGGCGCGGCTAGCTTGCGGGGCGAGACCGCCGGCCAGGCAGGTTCTCGCCCGCGCGGCCAGCTTGGGGGGCGAGACCGCCGGCCAGGCGGGTTCTCGCCCGCGCGGCCAGCTTGCGGGGCGAGACCGCCGGTCAGGCAGGTTCTCGCCCGCGCGGCCAGCTTGCGGGGCGAGACCGCCGGCCAGGCGGGTTCTCGCCCGCGCGGCCAGCTTGCGGGGCGAGACCGCCGGCCAGGCGGGTTCTCGCCCGCGCGGCCAGCTTGCGGGGCGAGGCCGCCGGCCAGGCGGGTTCTCGCCCGCGCGGCCAGCTTGCGGGGAGAGACCGCCGGCCAGGCGGGTTCTCGCCCGCGCGGCCAGCTTGCGGGGCGAGACCGCCGGCCAGGCGGGTTCTCGCCCGCGCGGCCAGCTTGCGGGGCGAGACCGCCGGCCAGGCGGGTTCTCGCCCGCGCGGCCAGCTTGCGGGGCGAGACCGCCGGCCAGGCGGGTTCTCGCCCGCGCGGCCAGCTTGCGGGGCGAGACCGCCGGCCAGGAGGGTTCTCGCCCTTGGACCTCCTTGGGGCAAGCTTTTACCTTTTTACCCCCGTGGTGGATTTTCCCTTTTTTGCACCCCGGTGTGGAGGTTTTCTATTGGCTGGAGGCATTTTTGCCCCTGGGGCATTTTGGTCATTTTGCCCCCAGGACTTGGAAAAACTATAAATAGACCCTTAGGGGTGCTTTGGAGAGGGACTTGTCATTCTTTCCTTAGCCACTATTTTCTCTTTGGCTTTCCTCCAAGGCACCTAGATCAAGCATTGGCTAGGGAGGGGGAGACCTCAAAGGTCTTCCGGGTGTGAGGTGGGACCTCCACGCTAGAGCCGAGGGTCAGTTCATAGCTTCCTAAGTCTTCGGTCCATGACGTTCTTCCGAGTGTAGTAGGTGTGAGGTCACCCCTTTCCCCAAGGGTCGAACTCCACGGAAGTCAATTTTGGCTTCGGTCATTTTTGGCTTCAATAGTGACGAATAGAGTACAAATCTATTTCTTCAAAATCTCCTCTCGAATAAAGTGGCAATCGACCTCTATGTGTTTTGTTCTCTCATGAAAGACCGGATTTTCGGAAATGTATATCGCAGTCTTGTTGTCGCAGAACATAGGAAGAGGATAGTTGTAGACCTCTCCTAGGTCAAGCATGAGAGCTCGTAACCATTTTAACCCACATGTGGTTGATGTCATACTATGATATTTCGCTTCTGCACTAGACCTGGAGACCACAGACTGTTTCTTGCTCTTCCAGCTCACAAGATTTCCTCCAACAAATGTGCAAAAACCCGAAGTTGACTTTCGGTCTCCCTTATCATCAGCATAGCTTGAATCGGAATACGCTTCAACCCTCAAGTGACCATTCTTCTGAAAAAGGAGTCCTTTCCCTGGAGCTACTTTAACATACTCCAATATCCTCAGGGCAGACTGTAGATGACACTTCCTAGGAGCTTGCATGAATTGGCTCACCTTGCCTATAGCATAGGAGATATCGGGTCTAGTCACTGTGAGATAAATGAGTTTGCCCACCAGACGCCGGTACCTTGAAGAATCAGATAGAGGAGGCGAATCATCTGTCCAAGTTTTGTCTTACCCAATAGCCATGGGACATCTAGCAGGTTTAGCACCAATTAATCCTGCCTCTTTTAGCAGATCAAGAGCATACTTCCGTTGGGAGAGAATTAAAGAGTTGGATTTTCGAGAAATCTCAATCCCCAGAAAGTATTTGGGAGAGCACATATTCTTAGTGACCAGGTATTGCCGAAGGTGTTTCTTTGTCAAAGCTACCCCAGCCTGGTCGTCGCCAGTCAGAAGAATATCATCCACATATACAGCAAGAACCACCATACCAGAGGAGGTTTTGCGAATGAATAAGGAGTGATCGGCTGAACTTCGTACAAAACTAATGGCAGTAACAATGCCGCTGAACTTGTCAAACCAAGCCCGAGGGCATTGCTTTAGGCCATATATGGCCTTCTTCAGATGACATACTCGTGTCTCCCCCTGAGCAACATACCCAGGAGGTTGCTCAATGTATACGGCTTCCTGAAGGTCACCATAGAGAAAGGCATTCTTGACATCGAGCTGAGAAATGGGCCAGTCCCTGTTGACAGTCACAGAGAGAAGAACCCGAATGGTGCTGAGACGAGCAACGAGAGAGAAGGTGTCAAAGTAATCAACCCCATAAGTCTGAGTGAAGCCTTTGGCGACTAAGCGGGCCTTGTATCGATCCACGCTACCGTCCGAGCGGAACTTCACAACGAACACCCATCGACATCCAACCACATCAGTGCCAAAAGGGGGGTACAAGGGTTCATGTACCCCTTCAGTGAGGGTAGTAATTTCCTCATCCATGGCGGTCTTCCAATGAGGAATAGTAAGAGCCTCCGGGTAAGTGTGGGGAGTGTCAGTGGCAGAGATAGCCAAGGCAAAGTCCCTGCGAGAAGGAGTTAGACGATCATATGAAACAAGAGCAACTAGGGGGTGTTGAGTACACGTCTGCACCCCTTTGCGAAGAGCAATGGGAATATCCAGGTCATCATGTTCCTCAGTGTCTGGGACATCCGTAGAGGAGAGAGCTGGCCCGGGAGTAGAGAGAGGCGACTGTGGAGAAGAAGGAGATACCTCAGGAGGAGGACACAGTGGAGGAGATGGTGGAGAGGGAGGGGTGGCATAATCTCGGTAAGTGTAGAGGGAACGGAAGGGGTGGTAAGTGAAGTCGGAATATCAGGAGAGGAAGAGGAGTCGGGAGAGAAGTAGGAGGCATTTTCAAAGAAGGTGACGTCCGCAGAGACAAACTGCTTGCGGGTAACCGGGTCAAAGCAACAATAGCCTTTCTGAGTGGTAGAGTATCCCAGAAAGACACACTTGGTGGCACGTGGTGAGAGTTTGTCACGGGTGGCAGAGGGAGAGTGCACAAAGGTTGTGCATCCAAATATACGTAGGGGAAGAGGAAACGGATCCCTCCCAGGATATAGAATCGAAAAGGGGGTTTTGCGATGGAGAACAGTGGAGGGAAGGCGATTGATAAGAAAGCAGGAGATGAGAACAACATAGCCCCAATAGGACCGAGGAAGGCGAACAAGGCAAAAATAGGTCGCGGCGACTGAAGAGGAGGAGGAGGGCGCGGTGACTAGAACAGGTCGCAAGAAAGAAGCAAGCAAAAGAAACAGGCCACGCGAACAGGGCGCAAGCAAACAGGCGGAAGAAACAGGCCGCGAAAAACAGTCGTGCGAACAGGAAGCAAGCCGCGTGGACAGGTCGCGCGGACAGAGAAGGCACAAAGAATCAGGAGGAGTAGATCGCTCCCTCTGATACCATGTTAGAACCGAACAAAAAATAAACCGCAAGTAGTATAACTGAAATTTTATTATCTGAAAAAGATGTTTATTACAAAGGTATAACCTCCCTTTTATAGAATGAAGGAGAGAAGAGAGATTACAAACAAGCAATGTGGGACTAATAATTACAAGAACCTGAAACTATACAAGCTGCATAAGCCGCACAAACTGCCAGATCACCCAGACCGCCAGACAAGCTGTTAGACCTCCCGGTCTCATCCGACAGACCGCTCGGTACTGCCAAACCGCTCAGACCGCCAGACAAACCGCCAGACCGCCCGGTCTCATCCGACAGACCGCTCAGTCTCAACACAAAGTATACTGTCAAGAAGAAGGGATCGACTTCGACCAGACATACGCTCCAGTGGCAAGACTAGAGGCCATCAAACTGTTCCTAGCTTATGCTGCACTGAAGGGCTTCATAGTCTACCAAATGGACGTTAAGTCCGTCTTCCTGAATGGTGGCATAAAGGAAGTGGTGTACGTGGAACAGCCCTCAGGTTTCGTTAATCCTAACTTTCCTTAGTATGTTTATTTATTATCAAAAGCGATGTACGGTTTGAAACAAGCTCCTCGAGTTTTGTACGAAACGTTATCTACCTTTCTCCTCGAGAACAAGTTCACAAGGGAAAAGATAGATAAGACATTATTTCTTAGGGAAATTAAAGGCAAGATTTTGCTAGTGCAAATCTATGTCGATGACATTATTTTTAGTTCTACAGCGACAACCTCTGCAAAAAGTTTTCTAAACTTATGCAAGGGAAGTTTGAAATGAGTAGTATGAGAGAGCTGAAGTATTTCTTAGGACTTTAGATGAAATAATCTGAAGATGGAATTTTCATCTCTCAGACTAAGTTCACCAAGGAGTTGATTAAGAAATTCGGAATGGAGAGTGCAACCTCTATTAGGACTCCAATGACCTCAGCTATGTCTTTGGACAAGTATGATAAAGGGAAACCTTTTGATGAAACCAAGTACAGAAGCATAGTTGGATCCTTGCTCTACCTTACTGCCAGTAGACCAGACATAATGTTCTCTACATGTGTCTGTGCTAGATTCCAAGTGAACTGTAAGGAATCTCACTATGCTGCTGCAAAGCGGATTTTGAGATACCTCAAAGGTACACTGAATCTTGGCTTATGGTACCCAAGAAGTAATGACAGCGAACTAATTGGTTTTTCATATGCAGACTTTGCAGGTAGCAAAGATGACAGGAAAAGCACTTCCGGGACATGTCAGTTCCTAGGAAGAAGACTTATATCATGGAGCAGCAAAAAGCAAAATTGTGTCGCAATCTCAACAGCCGAGTCAGAATACATTTATGCCGGCAGTTGTTGTGCACAGTTGCTGTGGCTAAAGAATCAGCTAGAAGATTACAATATGAAGGTCAAAGACATTCCATTGTTCTGCGACTCATCCATCGCGACCGCAATCGCAAACAACCCAGTCTCGCACAGCCGGACAAAGCACATCGAGCTCAGATATTACTTCATCTGGGAGCATGCGGAGCAAAGGGATGTGGATCTGCAGTTCGTGCCAACAGATCGGCAAGTTGCAGATATTTTCACAAAGCCGTTGAACGAGACCAAGTTTAATTTCTTCAAAACTGAACTTGGGCTGCTGAACAAAGAAGAATATACCAAAGTGGAACAGTTCAAGGCTCAATAATCTAGGACTCTTCAAAAAGGTCAGAAATTTCTCAAGAGGAAGGTAGCTCTCAAAAACTAAGTATACCTCTCGAAAAGTGAAGTAACAGTTCTCGAGAACTTAGACTACTTCTCAAAAACTTCTGATCAGTCTCTCGAGAAGTCTATTAAGCTCTCGAGAACTATATCATACTTCTCAAAAAGTATACTGATAGCTCTCGAGAACTAAACCTACTTCTCGAGAAATGCCCGTCTTCTTTTAAACTTTTGCTTAATTTCTTCTATTTTCGAAAACCCGCTTGATTTCAATCCTAACCCTAGATTAATTAGACACTTAATTGACATTACTAGGATTATATATATATATATAAAGTTTTAGAAATCAATAATCAACCGACATTTCAAATTTCCTCTTCTCGAAAACTCTTCGTCTTCCGTCGATAGAAAGCATAGTCGCAGCCATCGTCTTGCGCTCCGTCTGTCGTCGTCGTTAGCGTCCATGGCGCAGAGTTCGAAGATAGGAGTCGGTAGTGAACTTGTTGTTGCAGGTATTGCAGACATTTCAGATGATTTTCAGAACTTGCTCCTTCTCCTGGAAACTGCCAGACTGATGTTCATTCTCTCGGAACCCTGCAAGATTGTTTTTCCAGATGTAGAGGAATTCTTCCGGAATGCCAAGGTAAGGCGAAATGGTACAGTGTTGAAAACTAAAGTCAGAGGGATCAAAATCAAGTTGGATAAAACCAAAGTTTCAAAGCTTCTAAAGATGCTCGTTGTGGATGAAGAGGATTACCTAACACTTAAAGATTATGACAGAACTTACTCCTTCTGTGGAGTTTCTGAAGAATTCAACTCTTTAAGGAGAAATCTCTTCAATGATGTAGGAAAGTTTCTGGTAGATTTAATTGGAAAAATCTTATGGTGCAGAACAGGATCCATTAGTTTCATAACTAATGACCTATTTGGTGTTATGACAACTGTAATATGCAGGAAAAATTTCAATATGGCATGATGGTATTTGAGATGATCAGGGATAACATTCAGGATCCCAAGTTTGCAAGGATAATCTCTTTGTTGTTGAGTGAGATTGATCCAGTCACCTTCAAACTTTCCAAAGGCACTCCAGTTCATCACTTGAAGAAGATTTCATTGGTCTCCATCCAAAGATGGGAACTCAAGCTGAAGAATTCCAAGCAGTTAGCTAAGGAACTTGCAGCCTCTGCCTCTAAGGTCAGGACCCCATCTCCCTCCTCTCATCATGTTGCTGAACCTTCTGGTGCAGCAACTGAGGGGGAGCCTACAGCCTCTGTTCCTACTATCAGACCTACTCCATCCTCTCCAGCCAGATCAGCTAGCAGATCTCCTCTCAGAAGCCTAGTGAGATCTCCAATCAGGAGCCCTGTGGCAGATTCTCCAGATGTAACCCTATCAGATGTTCCAGGACAAGAAACCCTCAAGGACACAAGTACAGTAATTGACAACATGATTGAAGAACTCATTTCAGATGAACCACTTCCTCCCCTTCACAAAGAAACCTCTGCAGAACCATCAAAAGAATCTTCTCCACCACCCTCAACCCAAGCTACTCCACCTCCTTCTCCCTCTCCAAGGAAAGAATCTACTCCACCAGAGACCATTCCTCTTACTAAAGAGGATGAGCCAGAACCTGAAGAGGTGGAAGCCCCTCTCAGGAACCTTGACTTCTCCCTCCCAAGATTTGTTGATGAGGAGGTTGATACAGTGTCTCACACTGTAAGAGCCCAGAGCTCTATGGTAATAGAAGAAATTCCTCCATGGACAGCACCTCCTCCACCTCAAATTACTACATCCAATACCCCTCCTACTACCATTATATCTGCCACTCCTGCTGCTGCTGCTGTTGCTGCTGCTGAAAATATAAGTTCGGATATTCTATTTAAGATTGAAGATATGTTGGCTGCCCAAAGGCAATATTTTGATGAATCTCTCAAGTCAGTCAAAGATCAGGTCACCTCTCTAGAAAAGAAAATGAGCAGAGGATTTGCAGAGATCCAACACAATACAGATTCTCTTAAAGAGCTGTTCAGAATTGGTGGCAAAGCCATTGACCACACCATTACCAGTATTGGTCAGGTCATGGACCAGTCTGTCACACTGGCAAATAATCAAATTCAGTTGGAAAAGAAAGCTCAAGAACATGTAATGAAGATTTGTGAGGAAGTTGGTACATTCAAAGAAGACATCATAGCAAAGCTTTGTGTAGAAATCAGAAAGAGGGAGAATTAAGTGAAAGAACAAGTGGAAAAACTTACTGCAGATGCAAAATCTCTCTGGAATGAAAAATTGACTGAGATAAATAAGGATGTTTTAGATCAAATCCAATCAGTGAAATTCCACACTTATGACACTGCAGTCTGGATACACAACCAGATATTCCCTGACTTTCAGGCTGATCCTAATCTTATTCCTCATCACCTGAACCCCCTTGCTGAAGGTCAATCCAGCCAGATGCCTCAACCTCAGATGCCTACCTTCTCTCCCAGGCCAGAAGATCAGGATCTTCCTCCTGCTTCCTATGACCAGGTTTGGGATGACATTATTCCTAAGGATTTACCAGAAATTCACACCTCTAAGAAGAGAAAGTATGGAGAAGGTCCATCTGCAAGCAAATCTGTTCCCCAGCCAGATGCAGAGAAAAGGAAAGCAAATGAGTTTGCTAAAGTTTGGAGCCTCACTTCTAAAAGCTTAATTCTTGATACTCTTAAATTGGTGATGGACTACAATGAGAACAGAAATCTCCACTACAGCTCATCTGAGTGGGAATTATATGAGAAGTCCATGACCAAGAGAATGATATATGATAGAGAGTTTGGAAGAAATAATCCCAAAGCTCCTCCTAAGCCTCCAAGGTACTACCCTAAACCCTTCAACTATCAGAGGAGACAGCAAGAAAAGCAGGACAGACAACATCAAAGCAAAGAATGAACTCTTGTTGATTTGTTTTTGAGAATTTGGATGAAATGGTTATTGATTAGAAATTTAAAACATTACATATATACAATCTCTAGTTTTGCCTAATTATGTCTTTAGATAATCTGTTATTGCATTTAGATTCAGTTATTCATTTCCAGTTCTTTCTTAATTATCATAATTCACCTTAGTGTAGAGGGTTCTGACTTCTACAAATAGGGGGAGATTGTTGGGTATTGCATTCACAATAACCCAGATTTACATGAAGTCACCCTTGAACTAAGATGAATTAAGTTGTATTTGATATCTTTGTTTTAGCTGTGTGTTTGCATATTACCATTGCTAAGTGTAGACCAATGTCAGTCTACAGTGAGTCATGAACACAGGACCATACAGTGTAATCCCTCACTGTGTGACCCAAGGTGTTGACTCATGTGTAGCCTCTCTTTTGGGATACACTTCATATTCAAACCTTGGATAATGGAATGAAGATTGAAATCTTGAAGAGAAGAGGAAGATTTCTTATAAAGTTCAGTAAATTCTCTAAGTCCACTTTTCGAGAAGTCCTCTTAGTTCTCGAGAAGTCCTTAGAGTTCTCGAAAAGCTTAGCTTCAAAGTTCTTGAGAAGTGCTTAGAGTTCTCGAGAAGCTTAGCCTCTTAGTTCTCGAGAAGTCCTTAGAGTTCTCGAGAAGTCCCAGCTTTTGGTTCTCGAGAAGTCCAGACAAGTTCAAGAATTTTTCTAAGTCAGAGTTCTCGAGAAGTCTTCTTAGTTCTCGAGAAGTCTTCTTTGTTTTCGAAAAGTCTTGGCCAGTTCTCGGGAAGTCTCAACTATAGTTCTTGAGAAGTCCATCTTGTTCTCGAGAAGCTTGGCTTAAGTTCTCGAGAACTGCAAGCCCTATTTCTCGAATAGTCAAAGTTGCCTCAAAAATCTCTCTAAGTGTTAGTTCTCGAGAAGTCAATTAGTTCTCGAGAACTCAGCCTTTTGTTCTCGAGAAGTCCAGAATTCTTCTAAGCAGTATAGTTCTCGAGAAGTCCTGATAGCTCTCTAGAACTCAGTTTCTAGTTCTCGAGAACTAAAGGTACTTCTCGAGAACTGTAAGTCGAATTTTTCAGAAAATTATGTTATGTTCAGATCGGCCGGATTTTCAAATGACTTGACGTGATTGGTCTACGTATCGTCATTAATGTCTTTTCTAGCCGTTAAGGGTAATCTTATATAAAGTCTTATCGTTAAGACAAAACCCTAACAATTACAAGGAGCGGAATTCCGTACATTCTAAATTTCTAGATCGGCTTTCTCTTCCCAAAATAACATGTTTTGAAGCCGTTGCCGCCGCTCACGAGTAGATCGATCTTTTTGCTTTCGATCCAAGAAGACTTGTTGTTCAAGGGATTATCATCTTCTCCTTGATCGAGTAGGTCAAAGCTTTCTCAGGTCAGATCGTCAAGTCTTCTTCAACCGTTTCTAAAAGAGCCGCCAATTAAAGAAGAAGACCTAGGGCTGAATTTTTCCAGATCTGAAAAATCTCTGTTTGTATTTTTCCAAATCTTGTTGATTATCTTGTAGGAGATTATTCTCCGAGTGTAGGAGCGTTGTTCTCCGAGTTGTATGAAGTTTTATTTATCTTCCGAGTGTAAATCCATTTGGATCGAGTTTGTAGGAACGTGGTTCCGAGGCGTAGGATTGTTTTCAATCCGAGATAGTGGAGTACCCGAGTCTAGTGATTTGCTAAATCGGTGAGGTAAAGTGGACGTACCCAAGATTGGGGAACCACTATAAATCTTCTTGTCTTTCTATGATTGCTTGATTTCTTGTGCTAGATCGTTAACATTTTTATTCCGCAAATAGACGCACGATTCACCTATTCACCCCATCTAGGTGATTTAGGTTGACAACTTTACACTTTTATTTTGGTTTCAACATTTTGGTGCAGTGAGCGTGGAGAGTGACCAGCACAGAAGATCTCGGGAGAGTGTCATGACCGGAGATCAGGAAGGTAGTGATGATCTCGGCGAGCTCCCCAACCCGTCACCCTTCGTAGGAAGGGAGGAGTTCATGACGTCCATCCAAGACATCATTGAGATACTGCGAAGTATTGCCCCTCATGCTGATAGCTCAACCCCACCCCCCCCAGGTACTAGATCCCAGGGGTCTCGGTGAGCTGACCCAGAGTGGTCTCGACGAGCTGCCTCCCAGGGGCATAGGCGAGATGACCCCAGCAGGGGTAGAAGGAAGTGCACCAGGAAGACGACCAGGGAAGGAAAGGATGGGAGAAGGGGTCGAGCGAGAACTCACTGGCCGGGAGTTGTTCCTCAGGCCGGCGAGTACTAACCCTCTAGGCGAGCAGGTCGCGCGAGTACAGGTGGCGAGAGCACCCCTCATGGGGTCACCCTTCATCGAGTTGATCATTTCAGCTCCTGTTCCCGAGGGGTTCAGAGAGCCTAACATGGCCTACTATACTGGGAAGGATGACCCCGTCCAGCACCTGTAGTGGTTCGAGGATGTCGTCTCCATCAGGCCGATGACGGATTCCTTCAAGTGTCGTCTCTTTGCGATCACGTTGAAAGAGAAAACAAGGGACTTGTTTCATCAACTCCCTCCGAGGTCAATCTATGGGTTCGGGGACTTGAGCCGGAGCTTTCAGCTTCGCTTCACCACCTCCAAGAAGAGGAAGAAGAGTCCTGCGTCCATCTTCCTGATAAGACAAAGGGTCGAGGAGTCGCTGGCTCATTACGTTGATAGGTTCAAAGAGGAGATCCTGGATATCCAGGAGATGTCAGAGTATGCCCTCCAGATGGTATTCACAGTGGGGTTGCGCAAGGGGTTCTTCAAGATGAGCCTGACCCGAAAGGCCCCCCTTTCCTTCGAGGATCTAATGGAAAGGGCGGCAGAGGAGATATCCATGGAGGCGGTAAACCCGACATTTGTCAAGAAGTTGGAAAAGCTAACACAGATGGAGTGGAAAGAGCAGGGCGGCTCGATACATCAAGAGGGAAGACGGAGAGAGGAGTAGAGAGCTCAGGGGTTCCAGGGATAGGAGGGTCCAGAACCAGGTTGGAGTTAGCAGGGAGGGCCTGCCAAGGGTCCAGGAAGAGCTCTCATCCAGGGTGGAGGTAACTTTCATAGGGGTCAAGGGAGGTTCAACTTCCAAAGGAAAGCCCCAAGACAGCTCTTACCCCCACCGCAGTAAGCCTTGACGATAGGAGGGGGAGAGGTAACAGGAGAGATCGCCCAGCCCGCCGAAGGAGGGGAGGAGCACTACCATACTGTGACTTCCACCAGGTGGAAGGTCTGTCATGGCTACCTGCCCCGAGTTCCTGGAAGTGAGGGGGCGAGAGGCCCTGCCCAGCAGCAGCCCCCTGTGCAGGTTGAGGAGGTTCCACCCAGAATGGGGGGGATGACATATGTGAGGACCGGGTCGATGTCGGACCCCGAGGTGGTATACCAGTGATCCACGGTGGAGTAGGGATCGAAGCCACTCGAAAGGCAAGCCTCCATGTGATGTACCAACGGAGCGTCGCTTCAACATCCCCGACCCCACCCCAGGAGGAGAAGATCACCTTCTCGGTGAAGGACCTGCCAGATCATGAAGATCCGTTTTGCGATGCGTTGGTCATCCAGACGGCCATCGAGGGCTACACCGTCTTCTGGATCTTGATTGACAATGGGAGCTCCGTCAACGTCGTTTTCAAGAAGGCATTTGACGAGATGAAGGTAGAGCCAAGGAGGGTGTTGGCCTCGGACGGACCCCTGTTCAGATTTTCAGGGGAGAGAAAGGAGGTAGAAGGTGGAGTAGGAATCCAAGTAAAATTGGGGGGGGGGGGTGGACTTCAAGGAACTGCCGGTTCGTCATTGTTGACGCTCCAAGAAACTGCAACGCCATCTTCGGAAGGCCCCTCATCAGCGCATTCCATTGCGTGCCATCATCGTTCCACCAGTGCCTCAAGTTCAGCTCAGGAGGGATCCAAGTCAGAGTCAAGGGAGACTCCAGGATGGCAATATAGTATTATGTCACGGCCGTCAACACCGTCTCTTGGTTGGCCAAGATAGAGGAGCTGGAGAAGATCATGGAAAGCCTGAGCAAGATGGAGGTATCCGAGGGGAAGGATGACGACCATCATTCCCAGACCCCCTAAAAAAGCCTCGACTCGGCAGAGTCTTGTATTTTTCTTATGTTGTAATGAGTTCAACCCCCGACCAGCTGAGTCGGGGGGGGGGGGGGTCATGTAACCCAACTTTTTTCCCCCGTTTGAGGATGTTGGATTTTTGTAAAATTCAGGTGACATGCCTAGTCCCACCCCCGAGAGGATCTCCTCATTCAGGCTCTCACTAGCTGGTTGGGTCGAATGTGCCTCGGGGAGAGCTAGTCCTACCCCTGAGAGGATCTCCTCATCCAGGCTCTCACTAGCTGGTTGGGTCGAATGTGCCTCGGGGAGAGGAAGTCCCAACCCCTGAGAGGATCTCCTCATCCAGGCTCTCACTAGCTGGTTGGGTCGAATGTGCCTCGGGGAGAGAAAGTCCCAACCCCCGAGAGGATCTCCTCATCCAGGCTCTCACTAGCTGGTTGGGTCGAATGTGCCTCGGGGAGAGCAAGTCCCACCCCCAAGAGGATCTCCTCATCCAGGTTCTCACTAGCTGGTTGGATCGAATGTGTCTCGGGGAGAGCAAGTCTCAACCCTCGAGAAGATCTCCTCATCCAGGCTCTCACTAGCTGGTTGGGTCGAATGTCCTCGGGGAGAGCAAGTCCCACCCCCGAGAGGATCTCCTCATCCAGGCCTTCACTAGCTAGTTGGGTCGAATGTGCCTCAGGGAGAGCAAGTCCCCACCCCCGAGAGGATCTCCTCATCCATGCTCTCACTAGCTGGTTGGGTTGAATGTGCCTCAGGGAGAGCAAGTCCTAACCCCCGAGAGGATCTCCTCATCCAGGCTCTCACTAGCTTATTGGGTCGAATGTGCCTCGGGGAGAGCAAGTCCCACCCCCGAGAGGATCTACTCATACAGGCTCTCACTAGCTGGTTGGGTTGAATGTGCCTCGAGGAGAGCAAGTCCCCGCCCCTGAGAGGATCTCCTCATCCAGGCTCTCACTAGCTGGTTGGGTCGAATGTGCCTCGGGGAGAGCAAGTCCCAACTCCCGAGAGGATCTCCTCATTCAGGCTCTCACTAGCTGGTTGGGTCAAATGTGCCTCGGGGAGAGCAAGTTCCCACCCCCGAGAGGATCTCCTCATCTAGGCTCTCACTAGCTGGTTGGGTCGAATGTGCCTCGGAGAGAGCAAGTTTCCACCCCCAAGAGAATCTCCTCACCCAGGCTTCCATTAACTAGCATGACAGGTTGACCCCTCGGGGAGGCCAAGTTTTTTTTGCCCTGAGGCCGTCTCGTCACCCAGGCTCCCATTAGCTAGCATGACAGGTTGACTCCTCGGGGAGGTCAAGTTTTTTTTGCCCCGAGGTCATCTCGTCACCCATGCTCACATTAGCTGGCATGATAGGTTGACCCCTCGGGGAGGCCAAGTTCGTTTTACCACGAGGCCGTCTCATCACTCAGGCTTCCATTAGCTAGCATGACAAGTTGACCCCTTGGGGAGGATGTTGAAGTGGTGACCGGGCGATCTGGCGGTCTGACTTGGCGAGTTGATGACCAGGCGGTCTGGCGGTTTCCCTTCAGCGGTTTGGTTATTATGTGTTGCTGTCTGTGGTCCAAGCGGTCTAGCGGCTTGACACTGGCGACTTGGAGACCGGGCGGTCTGGCGGTCTCACATGGCGGTCTCTCTCTCTTACTCTAGCAGTTGTCGAGTGGTTAGCCCCTCTGTCTAACCGCGTGGCTTGTGCGGTTTGTGTCTGTACAGTCCGCTTGTGTCATGTAATTTTTTAGTCCCACATCTCTTGTTTGTATTCTCTCTTCTCTCCTCCATTCTATATAAGGGAGGTCATACCTTTATAATAGATACCTTTTTCGGATAATAAAGTTTCAGTTAAATCGCTTCCGGTTTATTTTAGTTCGTTTCTTACATGGTATCAGAGGACTCGATTTTCTCCTCCTGATTCTGTGCGCCCTCTCTGACCGCGCGACCTATCCGCGCGGCTTGCTTCTTATTCTCGCGACCTGTTTTCGCGGCTTGTTTCTTCCGCCTGTTTTCTTGCGACCTGTTCGCACGGCCTGTTTGTTTGTTTGCGCCCTGTTCGCGCGGCCTGTTTCTTTTGCTTGTGTTCTGTTCGCCGTGACCTGTTTCCCTGTTCGCCGCAACCTGTTGTCCTGTGCCTTGTTTTGCCTGTTGCTTCTGTTCGAGCAGACTGTCTTATAGCCGCTCGACTTCTATCCCTCTGCTTGATTCTGCGGCTTGGTCGTGGCTTCTCTGGCCTTTGGTGTCTGACATCGTGACCACTGCAGATCTTCTTCTTCCTATCCGCGCGGCTTGTTTCCTAACCGCGCGGCCTCTCTTCTCTCTCTAGTTCTATCCGCGACCTGTTTTCGCGGTTTCTCTGCCTCTGTTTTACCCGCGATCTCCTTTGATTCGCGCGACTCCTCCTCTGTTCGTGCGGCCTTCTCTCTAACCACACGACCTTCTCCCTGCTTTGGTTTGCTTCTTGGGTGTGTTCTTTGTGGTTTCCTTTTTTGTCCGTTGTGGCCTTTTGGTTCTCACGAACTTCCTTGTGTTCGTGTTGTGTTCGCTGATTGTCTGTTCGCGCGACCTGTTTCTTTGTTCGCTCGGCCTGTTTCTTGGTTCTCTCGCTCTTCCTTTTTTAGTTCGCGCGACCTGTCTCTCTGTTCGCGCGACCTATTTCTGCTCCTATGGCTCTCTTCGATATCTCTACTTTCTCCTCTTCTTTGAAGCCTTCTGCCTCGGTGGTCACGTCTTCTGGTAGTGTCCACTTCGTTACTCAAGGAAAATGGCTGATCGACTCAGGTGCTACCAATCATATGACCGACTCTCCCCAGTGTTTTTCTCTCCTGAAAACACATGATCGGTTGCCCCCGGTTATTCTCGCCGATGGCTCTCCATCGTCGGTCCATGGGATGGGAGTGGTTCAAGTCTTTCCGTCTCTTCAATTGGCGAATACTCTCTATGTGCCCAAATTCCCGTGCAACTTAATATCTGTTACCTCTCTATGCAAGCAATTACGGTGTTCTGTCACATTTACCTCTACTTCTTATTCTTTTCACGATCTGGACTCCTAGCGGACGATTGCTACTGGGACTGAGAGTGGCGACCTATTCTTCTTCGACAACGTTTCCGCTCTATCCGTCTTCTCCTCCACCTCCACAGATCTTCTCTAATGGCATCTTCGCCTTGGTCATGCTCCTCCACGCCTTCTTTGTCAGCTTTTGCCCCACCTTCCTCCACATACCTCCCTCAATTGCGAGGCTTGTCAGCTTGGCAAGCATCACCGCTCCTCCTTCCCACCAAAGCAAGTTCGTGGATCTTCCCGACCGTTTGATCTCATCCACTCTGATGTTTGGGGTCCTTCTCCTACCCTTACCGTTGGTCGGGGAAGTTCATATTTTGTCACGTTTATTGATGATTTATCTCGTTGTACGTGGATGTATCTTTTAAAAGATCGCTCTGAATTATTCTCTGTATGGACGTCTTTCTATCTCATGATCAAAACTCAGTTTGATGTTTCTATTAAAGTTTTTCGATCTGATAACGCCTAAGAATATCTCAGTCATGCTTTTTTGTCCTTCTGTATACAACATGGGATTATTCATCAAACTAGCTGTGTCTATACTTCACAGCAAAATGGTGTGGCGGAGCGCAAAAACCGTCACCTTCTTGATGTCGCTCGCACTCTGATGACACAGATGCAGGTTCCTCGTGCCTATTAGGGCTATGTCGTTCTCATCTCCTGTTTCCTCATCAATCACATTCCATCCACCGTTCTCCATGGTCAAACCCCTTTCTCCATTCTCTATCCGGGTAAGGACCCTTTTCCTCTCCCTCTCCGAATCTTTAGCTGCACGGCACTTATGCATGCCCCATCTGCCACCCATGATAAGTTATCTCCTCGCTCCATCAAATGTGTCTTTTTGGGGTACTCCACCACTCAAAAAGGCTACTGTAGCTTTGACCCTGTTCTTCGTAAGCAGTTCGTCTCCGCTGACGTTACCTTCTTCGAGAATGCCTCCTACTTCTCGGATGACTCCTCTTCTCTTCCCCAAGCTTCCTCTTCTCTTCCCCCAGCCTCTGATTCTCCTGTTATTCCCTTCATTCCCTCGCCTCCTACTGCGATATCCACCCCTACTCCGTCTCCGTCCACTCCTCTCTCTCCGCCTCCATCTCCCTCATCTCCGCTGCTGTCACTCTCTCCTCCCAGGCCATCTCTCTCTGCCACGGATGCTCTAGATGTCGAGGAACCCGCCGACCTGGATCTTTCTGTAGCTCTTCGCAAAGGGGTGTGGACGTGTACCCTACACCCCCTTGCTGCTGTTGTTTCATATAATCATCTTACCTCTTCTCGCAGGGCCTTTGCGCTGGCTATCTCTGTCACTGCCACACCTCGTTCCTACCAGGAGGCCCTTGTTATTCCTCACTGGAAGATGGCAATGGATGAGGAAATGGCGATCCTAACAGAGCGGGGTACCTAGACTCTAGTTCCTCCTCCCTTCGGTACTGATGTTGTTGGCTGTCACTGGGTCTTTGTGGTCAAATTTGGCCCGGATGGCACTGTGGACCGTTATAAGGCTCGTCTTGTTGCTAAGGGCTTTACTCAGACCTATGGGATTGATTACTTTGACACCTTCTCTCTTGTGGCTCGTCTCAGCACTATACGGGTCCTTCTCTCTGTGGCGGTCAATAAAGATTGGCCAATTTCTCAGCTGGATGTAAAGAATGTCTTCCTTTATGGTGATCTTCAGGAGGCCGTCTACATGGAGCAACCTCCTGGGTATGTTGCTCAGGGGAAGACACGAGTATGTCGATTGAAGAAGGCAATCTATGGCCTCAAGCAGAGCCCTCGAGCTTGGTTTGACAAGTTCAGCGGCATCGTGGCGGTCGTTGGTTTTGCGCGCAGCTCTCCCGATCACTCTCTATTTATTCGCAAAACCCCCTCGGGACTGGTGGTTCTTGTTGTGTATGTTGATGATATTCTTCTCACTAGCGATGACCAGGAAGGGGTAGCCCTGACAAAGCGGCATCTTCGTCAACATCTGGTCACGAAAGATATGGGCTCTCCGAAGTACTTTTTGGGGATCGAAATCTCTCGGAAGCCCAACTCCTTAGTACTCTCCCAGCGTAAGTATGCCCTTGATCTTCTAAAAGAATCAGGATTGACTGGAGCAAAACCTGCCCGATGCCCTATGGCTATTGGAGAAGACAAAACCTGGACAGATAATTCGCCTCTTCTTTCAGATACTACGCGGTACAGGCGTCTAGTTGGTAAGCTCATATATCTCATAGTGACTAGGCCCAACATTTCCTATGTTGTGGGCAAGGTAAGTCAATTCATGCAAGCACCCAGGGAGTGCCCTCTACAGTCCGCCTTACGGATCTTGAAGTATGTCAAAGCAGCCCCTGAGAAAGGATTATTATTTCAGAAGAATGGTCATCTGAAGGTTGAAGCATACTCAGATGCGAGTTACGCTGATGACAAAGGGGATCGCAAGTATACCTCCGGTTTCTGCACCTTTGTTGGGGGAAATCTGGTAAGCTGGAAGAGCAAGAAGCAGTCTGTTGTTTCCAGGTCCAGTGCTGAAGCAGAGTATCAAAGTATGGCATCGACCACTTGTGAGTTAAAAATGGCTACGGGCTCTCATGCTGGATTTGGGAGAGGTCTAAAACCATCCTCTACCTATGTTCTGTGACAACAAGGCCGCGATATACATCTCCAAAAATCCAGTCTTCCATGAAATAACCAAGCACATTGAGGTCGACTGTCATTTCATTCGTGAAGAGATTTTGAAGGAACAAATTTGCACTCCCTTCGTCACTTCTGATAAAGAGCTGGCTGACATCTTCACCAAGCCAGTATCCGCCTCATTTTTTCATATTTGTGACAAGCTGGGCATGATCGATATATATGCTCTAGCTTGAGGGGGAGTGTTGAAGTGGTGACCGGGCGGTCTGGCGGCCTGACTTGGCGAGTTGATGACCGGGCGGTCTGGCGGTTTCCCTTCAGCGATTTGGTTGCTATGTGTTGCTGTCTGTGGTCCAAGCAGTCTAGCGGCTTGTCACTGACGAATTGGAGACCGGGCGGTCTGGCGGTCTCACATGGCGGTCTCTCTCTCTCACTCTAGCAGTTGCCGAGCGGTTAGCCCCTCTGTCTAACCGTGAGGCTTGTGCGGTTTGTGTCTGTATAGTACACTTGTGTCATGTAATTTTTTAGTCTCACATCTCTTATTTGTATTCTCTCTTCTCTCCTCCATTCTATATAAGGGAGGTCATACCTTTGTAATATATACCTTATTCGGATATTAAAGTTTCAGTTAAACCGCTTCCGGTTTGTTTTAGTTCGTTTCTTACAGAGGCCAAGTTCTTTTTGCCCCGAGGCCTTCTCGTCACCCAGGCTCCCATTAGCTGGCATGACAGGTTGACCCCTCGGGGAGGCCAAGTTCTTTTTGACCCAAGGTCGTCTCGTCACCCAGGCTCCCACTAGCTGGCATGACAGGTTGACCCCTCGGGGAGTCCAAGTTCTTTTTGCCCCAAGGTCGTCTCGTCACCCAGACTCCCATTAGCTGTCATGACAGGTTGACTCCTCGGGGAGGCCAAGTTCTTTTTGCCCCGAGGCCGTCTCGTCATCCAGGCTCCTATTAGCTGGCATGACAGGTTGACCCCTCGGGGAGGCCAAATTATTTTTGCCCCGAGGTCGTCTAGTCACTCAGGCTCCCACTAGCTGGCATGATAGGTTGACCCCTCGGGGAGGCCAATTTCTTTTTGCCCCGAGGCCGTCTCGTCACCCAGGCTCCCACTAGCTGGCATGACAGGTTGACCCCTCGGGGAGGCCAAGTTCTTTTTGCCCCGAGGCCGTCTCGTCACCCAGGCTCCCACTAGCTGGTATGACAGGTTGACCCCTCGGGGAGGCTAAGTTCTTTTTGCCCCGAGGCCGTCTCGTCACCCAGGCTCCCACTAGCTGGCATGACAGGCTGACCACTCGAGGAGGCCAAGTTCTTTTTGCCCCGAGGCTGTCTCGTCACCCAGGCTCCCCTTAGCTGGCATGACAGGTTGACCTCTCGAGGAGGCCGAGTTCTTTTTGCCCCGAGGCCGTCTCGTCACTCAGGCTCCCATTAGCTGGCATGACAAGTTCACCCCTCGGGGAGGCCAAGTTCTTTTTGCCCCGAGGCCGTCTCGTCACCCAGGCTCCCATTAGCTGTCATGACAGGTTGACCCCTCGGGGAGGCCAAGTTCTTTTTTCCCCGAGGCCGTCTCGTCACCCAGGCTCCCATTAGCTGGCATGATTGGTTGACCCAACGGGAAGGCCAAGTTCTTTTTACCCCGAGGCCGTCTCGTCACCAAGACTCTCATTAGCTGGCAAGACAGGTTGACCCCTCGGGGAGGCCAAGTTCTTTTTGCCCAGAGGCCATCTTGTCACCCAGACTCCCACTAGCTGGCATGACAGGTTGACCCCTCGGAGAGGCTAAGTTCTTTTTGCCCCGAGGCCGTCTCGTCACCCAGGCTTCCACTAGCTGGCATGACAGGTTGACCTCTCGGGGAGGCCATGTTCTTTTTGCCCCGAGGCCGTCTCGTCACCTAGGCTCCCCTTAGCTGGCATGACAGGTTGACCCCTCGGGGAGAACAAGTTCTTTTTGCCCCAAGGCCGTCTCGTCACCCAGGCTCCCATTAGCTGGAATGACAGGTTGACCCCTCGGGGAGGCCAAGTTCTTTTTGCCCTGAGGCCGTCTCTTCGCCCAAGCTCCTATTAGCTGGCATGACAGGTTGACCCCTCGGGGAGGCCAAGTTCTTTTTGCCCCGATGCCGTCTCGTCACTCAGGCTCCCACTAGCTGGCATGACATGTTGACCCCTCGGGAAGGCCAAGTTCTTTTTGCCCCGAGGCCGTCTCGTCACCCAGACTCTCATTAGCTGGCATGACAGGTTGACCCCTCGGGGAGGCCAAGTTCTTTTTGCCCCGAGGTCGTATCGTCACTTAGGCTCCCATTAGCTGGCATGATAGGTTGACCCCTCGGGGAGGCCAAGTTCTTTTTGCCCCGAGGCCGTCTCGTCACCTAGGCTCCCACTAGCTGGCATGACAGGGTTACCCCTCGGGGAGGCCAAGTTCTTTTTGCGCCGAGGCCGTCTCGTCACCCAGGCTCCCCTTAGCATGCATGACAGGTTGACCCCTCGGGAAGGCCAAGTTTTTTTTTCCCCGAGGCCGTCTCGTCATCAAGGCTCCCCTTAGCTGGCATGACAGGTTGACCCCTCGGGGAGGCCAAGTTCTTTTTGCCCCGAGGCCGTCTCGTCACCCAGGCTCCCATTAGCTGGCTTGACAGGTCGACTCTCCGGAGAGGCTAAGTATCTTTTTGACCGCGCAAAAAGATTACACTAAGCGAATACGTTGGGTTGGATGTTTCCTTCCGAGCTTGTGCCAACTTAGAAAAGAGCGGGGATTGTGTACAACCCCGTATTCGCGGAGTGGGGGTCCCCGAGCGGTTATCTCGTAGGGGCTAGAGCGGCCTGTGGCCAGGCTCTCGCCTCGGGCGGTCAGCTCGCGGGGGCGAAAGCGGCCTGCGGCCAGGCTCTCGCCCCGGGCTGTCAATTCGCGGGGGCGAGAGCGGCCTGTGACCAAGCTCTCGCCCCGGGCGGTCAGTTCGCGGAGGCGAGAGCGGCCTGTGGCCAGGCTCTCGCCCTGGACGGTCAGCTCGCGGGGGCGAGAGCGGCCTAAGGCCAGGCTCTCGCCCCGGGCGGTCAGCCCGCGGGGGCGAGTGTGGCCTGCGGCCAGGATCTCGCCCCGGGCGGTCAGCTCGCGGGGGCGAGAGCGGCCTGCGGCCAGGCTCTCGCCCCGGGCGGTCAGCTCGCGGGGGCGAGAGCGGCCTGCGGCCAGGCTCTCGCCCCGGGCGGTCAGCTCGCGGGGGCGAGAGCGGCCTGCGGCCAGGATCTCGCCCCGGGCGATCAGCTCGCGGGGGCAAGAGCGGCCTGCGGCCAGGCTTTCGCCCCTGGCGGCCGGTTCGCAGGGGAGAGAGCGGCCTGCGGCATGCGGCTTGGCCTCCGTTCTCCCCTTGACCTCTTTGGGTCGTGCTTTTACCATTGTTCCATCGGGGTGGAATTACCCCTTTACCCCCCGGTGTGGATGTTTTCTATTGGCTTAGGGCCTATTTGTTCTAGGGATATTTGTGATCTTTTGGTCCTTAGGCTTGGGAAAACTATAAATAGACCTCCTTGGGTACCTTTGGAGGGATGAGTTTTTTGGGCTTCCTCCTCTTTAGGCTTCTTCTTGGTTGAGTGAGAGAGTTTTCCAAAGTACCCAGCTCAACCATTGGTGAGGGAGGGGAAGTGCTCTTGTGACCTTTCGGGTGTGTGATGAGACCTCTACGTTAGAGCCGAGGGTATGTTCCTAGTTTCCCAAGTTTTTGGTCCGTGACGTTCCCCCGAGTGTAGTAGGTGTGAGGTCACCCCTTTCTTGGGACCCCGAACTCCACGAGAGACCAAGTTTTTTGTTTCAACAAGGTAGATCGCAACTTGTCTCAAATCTCGACGAAATCGCCTCTACAGCACCTCATGCCACAGATTGACCGAGAGAAATGTCCAACGAGGAATCTGAAAGTTTTGGGATGAAAATTAAGGTTAGAGCTACTCACTCCAACTCCAAAAATCCACGAAACCTTAAAAACTCACCGCACACACGAAAGTCTCGGCGAGAGCAGTCCGAATCTCTACTCCGACGACGATTTCCTGCACTATAGCTCCGGCGGCGGCGGGCGGTAAACTTCCGAAAAGGCCGACTTCTCCTCTGTCGCGTGGTCGGTTCGACGAAAGAAAAAGAAGTTTCGGAAAACCTAATTCTAAAGGTTCGGCTTTTATAAGGGGGGGAATAAATTAAAAATTCTTTGTTATTGCATTGCATAATTGCTGTCTAAGAAGAAATTACTCCGTATCGAAGCTCTTGAACTAAAGTAAAGGCTCTGTTTGGTTGAGCTGTTGCTGATGGAAAGCTGCTGATGAACTGTTGCTGATAGAATAAGTGCTGATTCTGGAAAACAGAGTTTTGTTAAAAAACTGTTTGAGTGAAACAGAGTTTACAAAACGAAGTTTTCGAAAAGTTGTTTGGATACAAAACAGAGATTTTAGTAAAAATGAAACATGATTGATTTCATTAAGCAATTAAAAGTAGTTAATCGTGATTAATTTCATAACTACCTATTTGGGACCAATCACTTCCCCACTACAATTAGCTTAACCAAGAACAAAGGGATTAATTGCATAACTAGCCGAATGGCTGGTTGTGAACAGAATACGCATACTCCTCATTATAATCCTAAATCCTAATAACCATCAATATGGAAAAACAAATAACAAAGGGGTTAGTAATAATTAATACAAACAAGCTCATGTTTTTTCAGAACAATCAACTAGCTCATGTTCATGTTAATAATAATGAATACAAGAACAAAAAGAACTATAGAAAAAAATTTCGGCTTATTATCCCAAACAAGCTCATGTTCATAATAATGAATACAACAAACAAGATCTAAAGTTCCGCTTAGTAACACTATAGAACCGCTGCAAGTGCACATGATTGTTTCTATAAAGAGTCAGACCAAAATGTCTACATGATCACCATGTTAGTTGGATACAAGCCTAGCTAAACATATTTTTTCAGAACAATCAACTAGCGATACTTTTTTTATAAACTGCACACATGCAGTTATAAACTGCACACATGCAGTTTTGATCGGACATAACAAATTAACACGGCAAGTGATCAATTAAAATCAATCCAAATCCCTTTTGAAGCATAGCAAAAATTTCTGAACAAACAAACAGTGATCAATTAAAATTAACAAATCAAAAATAAAAATTTCTAAACAAAATTTCTGAACCCAACAGCACAAAATTTATGAACCCAACAACACAAAATTTCTGAACGGAACAGGGCAGGGCGCGGAAGAAGAAGAAGAACGAGAGCAGGGCGCGGAAGAAGAAGAAGAACGAGAGCAGGGCGCGGAAGAAGAAGAAGAAAAGGAAGAAGAAGAAGAACGGGAGCAGGGCGCGCAAGAAGAAGAGGAGGAGGAAGAAAAAGAACGGGAGCAGGGCGCGGAAGAATAAGAAGAACGGGAGTAGGGCGCGGAAGAAGAAGAAGAAGAAGAGGAGGAAGAAGAAGAAAAACGGGGGCAGGGCGCGGCTCGGGAGGGAAGGCGGGAGCAACAGGGAAGAAGATCGGGAGGAATCGGGAGAAGGGGAGAAGGGGAGCAGCGCTGCTGTTGCGGTTGACCGCAGAAAATTAACGCGGTTGGGTATAAGGAAGAATAGCGGAATTTAATAAACGGAGTTTTGCCTATAAGCACAAACAAACGGTGCTTTTAATCAAAATTATGGTGTGTTTGGGCCGCACCGCAGCCGAACCGCCGAACCGCCGAACCAAACGCCACCTAAATTAATTATGAAAAATTTCGGGTCACGAAGGTGGTTTACACATGTAAAAAAAGAAAGAAAAGGCAAACGCGGCTTGATAATTGCTTTCGAAAAGTTGCGCAAGTGTGCCTCGGCAACTTTTTGTCCTTAGCGCCTACTGGCTAGGGATAGTTCTCTTCTTCTTTTCTGGTTAAACAAATAGGAAATTTATAATTATGGTGATTGTTAGTGCTGAACATATTATTCGAAACTCGAAAATCGCTCGAAAATCGTTCGAAAATTGAGTCGAATCGGAATCGGTTAAAATTGATTCGACTCAATTTGAGTCGATTCAATTTGACTCGAATCTGATTTCGAGTCGATTTCGAGCCAGTCCTGAATCGCTCGAAATATGATTCGAATCAACTCGAATTAATTAAAAAATTATGTATTTATTAATATATTCTTATTTTAAGATTAAAAATTAAAAAATTTAAACATAAATAAAAAAATAAAGGCTTTAAGTGTTTCATTTGTTAAATTTATAGGTTACCCAATTTTATTTTGAGCAAACTAGAAATAAAATGAAAAATTGCTAATTTTCGGGCCGACTTGAGTCGAATTCAAGCCGACTCGATTCGATTTTGAGCCAACTCGATTCGATTTCGATCCGACTCGATTCGATTTCGAGCCGACTCGGAATCGAGTCATTTCGAGTCGAGCCGACTCGACTCGAAATCAATTTCGATTTCGAACCGAGCCAAAATCGCTCGAACTCGACTCAATATCAGCCCTAGTGATTGTTTTGGGGGTGTTTCAAAATTATAATTATGTTCCAAGATAATGTTCGTAGATCAAATAGTCAAAAATAGGTCTGCTAATATCAATGTCGTTATTTTTGACGCATTTGTTATTATATTCATTGTTTTTATGATTTGAATCATGAAGATGCTTTTAAAAAAATAGTCTTTGTTTGTTTTTGCGTCGGAGGCTCGGAGCTCACGTGCGGGAGCAGACGCTGCCGCAAAGTGGAAAAACAAACGTCTCCCCACCTCCGGTCGCAAATCCCGCGGCGATTGCTCCCGCACCGGCTCCCGCCGCCCTTCAAAACAAAACCTTAAAGGATAAAACGCATTACACCAACATATTTGAGTTTAAGGCTCCGTTTGGGGGCGGCGGTGACAGTCGCGAGCATGCATGGTCGTTATGAACCGTTCTTCGTGAATGTCGGACCCCACATAAGGAATTTCATTCAATTTTATGTTCAAAACTATTTTTTTTGGTGATGATCATAATCATTGTCATGTCAAACATACATTTTATGATGGTTTTCATGAGTCGTGACGATGCATCAAAGGAAGCTTAGCTTAAAAATGCCTTGGTTTTCATAATTTATGATATTACTCAAACTAAAATGAATGGCTCGTTTTGCGCTGCGGGTGGAGACGCCCGGCGAGAGAAGGTGCCACCGTTTATTTGGAATTGGAGGAGGAAGGCAGCTGCTTGAAAAGGCAGTGTTTTGCTTCATTCCTCGTGGTGCGGTGGGAGGAAACGGGGCAAACATCGCCGCCGGGCATTTGATTACCCGCTGTGTGGTGGCGTTTGCCGCAAATGCCGCATCCAAACGCTGCGTCAAACGAGGCCTAAATATGTCGTGTCGCTTGAAGTATCCGGATGGGGATCAAAGTGGAATCCCCTACCCGTTGCCCCTAGGTGGGTATAAATAGGCAAACCCTTAGGAGTTACTACGGGTATGAGTTAACCGTGTACCCGACATGACCCGTTAAGCCTCCGAACCCGTTAATTGTCCAAATATACACTAACAATCTCCTCCTATATTTGTGACAAATAACGTATACGTTTCGGAGTGCAGAAAGTGGAGAATATTAAAATAAATTTCCGACTTAACACATTTCCATAAGAGTTAGCACAGTTTTTAAAGAAAACCATAAACATGAATTTTTAAAAAAATGACATAATACATCAAAAGAAAATGTGCTGCTCAACAATAAATAAGTCTGGAAAACAATAAAATGACTACAGATAAACATGTAACAATTCTACTCAGAGAGTAGATCATCATCATCTATGTCAAAATCCACTTTTTCTCCTCCATCTTCACCAGTGCCTGCAAGGAATTTCATGAGTCAGACTCTATGAATTCATAAACATATGCAGTGACGTATCAAAGTAAACTAGCTCTACCTAAATGAGCTTAGTACTTGTAGCAGTAGTGAAGTAACACTGTCAGCATCTCTATCCAGTCTAGCTAGGACCAGACAGGTTTTGATTTTAATAAATCAAACGTTGTTATCTTACTCATTAGTGACATAGATGATGATGATACTTATTGGCTCTGCTCTTGGCTCTGTTATTGGCTCTGCTCTTCAATCACGATACTGGCTCCTCTTACAAATAATAGCACTGCTATTGGCTTTGAGTTCTGTGCAGGCGGTAACAGCCAACTTTTTCAGAATAAAAAAACTGTTTTCCTGTTCCGACGGCGTTTCTTCCCTCTCCGATCCAGATGTTGGCCTCCTCCCGATCGAGCGGCGTGGTTTGTCCTTCCTTCGATCACCGCAAAAGCGTGTACGGTATTCCTCCCGCTCAATGATCCCAGCGATGATTCTCCTTCCCGATCCACATAAGAAGCTGGAGCACCGGCGAGAAAGAAAAAAAAAACTCGGGGACGGGATTCGAGAACGACGGCGGCGTCAGGCAGAAAAAAAAACAAAAACAGGCAATTTTTCTCTCTCTTCCCGATTTAAGCAATAGGAAGAGTTTGATGATGCCCTGTTCCTTCTGGATGGCAGCCGCAGGAAAAACCGAGAGCAGCGGCAGTTTTGGGAGAAAAAAAAATCTTTCCGATTTCAGGCGGCGGGATGGTTTTTGGGTGGCGAAAAAACCTGCAGCGATGGTGGCTCCTTCTCCAATGCAGCAACGGCAGAGCAACAAAACCGGCGGAAGTTTTTTTTTCGTGCTCAATCACCGGCGGACGGGAGAGAACGAAGGAGAAACAAAACGGTCACGGACGTGCCAAAAAAATGTTTTTTTGAGCGACGGGGCATTATTTCGAGTTTGTCGTGTCGCTCGAAGCATCCGGATGGGGATCAAAGTGGAATCCCCTATCCGTTGCCTCTAGGTGGGTATAAATAGACAAACCCTTAGGAGTTACTACGGGTATGGGTTAACCGTGTACCCGACATGACCCGTTAAGCCTCCGAACCCGTTAATTGTCCAAATATACACTAACAAAATATACTCTACCCCACTTTTTAAAAAGCTAAATGGTTGCACGTATTTTTATTGGTAGTATACTCTACCCCACTTTTTTAAAAGCTAAATGGTTGCACGTATTTTTATTGGTTGTCAAACAATACAATTCATGGAGGCCTCTAACTTTAATTATTTCGTGCTTAAAGGGAGCGACGGCGGTGGTCATGAATGAGGTGGTTATGAACTGTCGTTCATGAACGTCCAATCTCACCTACGAAACTATAATCATTTTTATGTTCAAAACTGATTCTTTTTCTCAATGGCGGTCACAACTGTTGTCATACCAGCCACGTGTTTTATGACAATGACGTTTTTTATTCAAATTAAGCAAAAAAAGTCATGCCCAATGAACCCTAATTTTGTGGATCCGGATCCTCTCCATTTCACTTGAAATGGAGGGAATCCATTTCAAGATCCGGTGGATAAAATTAAAATGCAGTACATCTAATGGTTTACACTTTTTTGCTTAAGAGAAAAATATAAAAGCTTGAAAAAGCTGAACCCGTCAGATATTCCCACACTCTATCTGGATCCTGAAATAGATCCCTTCCATTTCAAGTGAAATCGAGAGGATCGTGATATTAATTTTGCACATGCAATTCTTGAGAGGGACAATTTACTACCATTTATTATAGTTTAGTAATATTTAGTAATTCTTTAAGAATGTGGTCTGCTAATACAATATAAAGATAATATGCATTATTAGGAGACCACGTTCTTAATTCTCTATGAATGTGGTCTGCTAATACAGGTGCATGTCTGAGGCGCCAAATTCTTCAAAGTATGGTGCATTATACGCACAAATTTTGTTCCCTTAAGCAAAATACAGCATGGAAAAACAGGTCATTTCGTGGCGAAAATTTTAGCGTTCTATAATGTAGGTGTGAGACCATCTTGCTAGGTAAATTTATAGTTGTAACGTAATTTATGACTGTAAAATTGTTTTGTACTACAATTAGAACTATAATTTTGTCTGGAATTACAATTATAATTTTGCATGCAAAATGATTGTGTACTTTAAAAATACATAGATTAATACTCTGTGATTTATTTATTTTAATGACTGTATTTTGATCTAAAAATATGGGCCGCACCCATACCTTTAAGTATCTAATATTCTCTCTCCGTTGTGACACCTTTCCCCATCCTTTGAACAACGTGCATGGTCTGATGATTTAGATACCTTCATATGTTTTGTCTTTTTTTTTTTTTTTGTATAAAAGAAAAATACATCAAACACTACAAACTAGCTTAGGCTCCGTTTGGCATGGCCTAAGAAATTTCATCCACTTTTATGTTCAAATGAAAGATGTTTGTCAGGTAATCCTTAACGAACGACGATTTAACTCATGCGCTCATGACCGCCACCACCGTGTCAAACGGAGTCTAAGGCTCCGTTTGAGAGGATTTATTTTCACCGGTCAAACGATCATGACCGCATGAATCGGGACTTATTTTCACCGGTTAAGCGGTCCCGATTTATACAGTTAAGACCGCTTGACCGGTGAAAATAAGTCCCCTGAGCCTAAGAGTAACCCACCCACCACATTTCTATCGCAGTGGCCGAAGTAAATCCGGAGGATCCTCCAAAATCATCACACCATGAGGCCTCGGTTGGGCCAATGAACCAAGACAAATCTGCAGATTTGTTCCCCTCTCGCACGTGGCGTGTTGGTAGCTTTGCAATAGTTGTCGTTGTTGTCTGTCCTGGATGAGGTGACTAAGGACATGCGAGAGGGAACAAAAGGCCACAGCCAATAGTAGGGTAACTTTATCACTAATTGAGCTGCATAGTTAAGCGTGTTCGGGCTGGAGTAGTCATGAGATAGGTGATCTCCTGGGAAGTGCATGTGATGTGCGTTTGACTATTGAGTTTTGCTTATCTAAGGGATGATGTGGCCTCCAACAACCTGCCTGTGGGAATGAAGATGGGTTGGGTCGGTTGGGCTGCAACCCTCTAAGGGAGTTTAAGGAAGGCAGCTCGGATACCTTACGAGGTGGATTGAACCGCCGCACGCCCCTTTTAACAAAAACCGTTTTTTTTGTTAGAATGGGGTCAGCCTACTCATGTGAGTATCTCGGGCCGCCCCCAGTCGGACTGCAGTCCACCGACCCCAACCCGCTCTCCACAACCACCTGCGGCCTAGCCCATTCCGGGCACCCAGGACCCGACTTAATACGGTTGCAGAGGGAATGGTTGCAAGGGTTACTCAGGCTGGTTTCCACTTCCCACTTCAAGGGGGGTGTTAAAATTGTTGAAGTGGGAATGGAATGAGTGGGTGCATGGTTTGATTGGGCAGACCGCACAGTCTGCACTCTGCAGAGTCCGTCGCGGCCTGACGGATAGCTTTCGGCGGGATGCCTGTCTGCACCCTTGGTGATCTGGGCGATTAAGGTTGTCTAGCCGCAGTTGTGGCGGACTAAACTGGAGATCGCCGAGTCCGGCTGTTGTGGTCACATCTGGAGTATGCCGAGTCCGTTATATTGCGGGCTCTTCTGGAGCTCGCTGAGATTGACATGGTTTTGTGTCTTGATCTTGTTCTCAGGTGGCGCAGTTCATTGGAGACCACAGAGATCACCAGGTAAGCGGTCTGGTTGTGGAGTCCGGCTGGTGTTATGCTCGTGGACTGTGTGAGTCTGCCTGTGTTGAGTTCGTGCTAGAGACTGCTGTAAGGTTTGGACTTGGTCACGGTTGTGCAAAGTCCAGTTATTCCTTGTTTGCTAAGTCCGCGTGTTTTTGTGGATTGGATTTGGAGTCAGCGGCGACTTCAGTCTGTCTCGTGTAGACTGCCTTTTGTGTCCGCACTCATGTGCTACCTGGTGCGGCTAGCCTCACGATGATGAGCGGTTATCCTATCGCTATGGGTAGTGACGACACTCCTCCTCACACCTATAAATAGGAGTCCTCGGCTCATCATATATTAACATGAACAGTAAGTTTTGAAGCTTGGGTTAAAACTTGCGGATTGTTTTTCCTTAACCGCGTGTCCTAGAGAGTAACCGATTTTGCTGTATTGCAGACTGTGCGGCTACCACTAAGCGACAACGGACTTGGTTCTGACAGCAGTCAGGATTCAGTGAGAGCTTGCGGATAATAGTTAGCGGATTGCAGCAGATTGTGATTTGCGGCCAGACGGTTTCTCTTTGGCAAAATTTTCTCAGTTCAATAAGTCAGTCCGCCTCTGGCTGTTTGACTCTTTCAGTTCGACAACAGCCTATTCGCGGATTCTGGCTGCTAGGCGACATTGCGATCAGGCGGCCTGCAGGTGCGGACAGTTTCTTCAGCATTCAATAACGGGGAGTCCGCGCGACTAAGTTGTAGTCAGGCGGCTTGGCGGCTTCAGCGGACACCAGTTTGCGTATATTTGGTTCTGGCGGTTACTGTTAGCAGTCCGCCCGGTTTACTCTTGCTTGTTGATTTTGTTTTCATCGGGTGCATTGACGAATCATATCTCGCAATGTATGTCTCGTGTTGTAAAGAAAATTGATAATATAAGTTTCTTTTTCCTTCTGTTATGATGGTTTACTTGAGCTTGGTTTGGTTGATTGTTCCTGCTATCTTTTCCCGCTTAGAAATTTTTACAACGACTTCGTTTTGTGCAGTGATCATGGTCATGAACGCGGTGGTTATGAACCGTCGACGTTCGTGAATGCCCGACCTCACCTAAAAGAAAATTCATACATTTTATTCTCAAAAGTAGTTTAGTTTCTTTGTAACGGCAATAACCTTTGTCTTGCCAAACAAACATTTTGACCGAACTCGCCCAAACAAATAAGTCTCGCCAAACCAAGCCTAAGTTGGCAGGAATGCCTTCATGCACTATCTGAGAAAGAGGCATATAACAAAGGAAACAACCAAGGCTCTATTTGTTTGGACGTTTCGCTGCTCCGTTTTGGGCAGATGCCGCCGGAAGAAGGGTAAACAAATAAATCTCTGGCGGCGTTTGCTCCGTTTCCACCCGCCCGCTTTGAGAAACGCCCCAAAAAGCTCCGTTTGAAGCAGCCGCCTTCCCCCTCCGATTCGAACACTCCGTTTCCACCCGCCGGATGGACCCGCCACCGCCGAACCAAATGAAGCCTAAATGTATGAACAATTGTGTTTACTGATATTAGTTTGGCTGGAAAGGCATATAACAAAGGATACAAGTAAATCCTCAATAATGAACAAAATAGAACTTAATTTGTTGATCCATATATGCTATATTGGATCTGCTTGTTCACTGGATCAGTAATAATCTTTGTTTTGAAACTGGTTGATTAGAGCTATCTATAATGTTTCACCTCTATTTTCCTTTAAAAAAAAATCTTTCTATTACTAGTTTCAGGAAACTATATCATTTTCAAAACAAAGATTTTTTACTTACTCGGTGAACAAACAGATTTTGTTTCTGTCACCTCAGATGCGTTCTTGAACTGGTTCGGAATTGGATCGTCTTAGCTCAGAAGCGGTTGAACGTGCAAACAGTTAATGAATGTACCGATAGCCGGCGAGAGAATTTGTAGTGTGAAAAATCTCGAAAAGGAGAAAAACCACGTGCTAGTGTCTGTGTGCTGGCCAAACTTCTACTATATTTTGGCGTAATTACAAGGCTTTGCAGAGAATTTGAGGGTGACAGACCGCCTCCCGTTACAGTAGTAGATAGATAGAGAGAGAGAGAAACTCCGAGGGTGACAGGCCACCGCTCATGGATCTAAGTATTTTCTAAGATGTTCAGTGGGGAGCAATGCACTCATTGCGCTCTGGAATCTTCTGTTGTTGCTCGAAAGCTGGGACGACGCATGCCTGGTACGAGTTGTTGCTTGCCCTGGTTGCGCGCGGGGGAGTCCGAAATGACGCGCAGAAGGTGCGATGTGTTGGGCGCAATGTGCGCTATGCAATGCACACGGTGTGAGATGTGCACGAAGGGAAATGTGCTGGGAGCGCAATGTGCATGACGAAATTCCCAAGGGGTCTTTGAGGACATCGGGGTGATTTTCAAGGATTCCTTCACACACAAGCAGATCTTCGAAGAAATCTTCGGGTGCTCTCCTGTATAATAAGAGAACTAGCCAGCACCTTCCGGCTCTCGGGTTGCTTGCACTACTTGACATAAAAAAATGGGCATGCGATCATTTTACACGTGGCTTGATCGTACCGCACAGACTTTAATTAAGGAGCACGGCGATCAAGTGTTCCCATTATTCATTTAAGGAGACATTTTTGTTTCAAGGAGATCTCTGCTCGAAGGAGATATATTCGTTTCAAGGAGGCATCTCCATTCTAGAGTGACAAGTTGTACAATTACAAACATTTATACCAAAACAAACAAAGCCTTAAAACATTAAAATGCAATTCAGTTTAATTAAAAAACAATCAAACATATTATTCAATATACTTATATTTTTTTTCCAACAAAAATTTTAAACTATTTAGGTTTTTTAAGTCGAAAAAAAGTGAATAATATATTGATAAGTGATAACAAGAAATAAAAGAGAAATTATAATTTTCTTTTCTTCTATTTTTATAATTTTTTATGCGAGTCATTTCTGTTCTTCCCTGAACAGCCAGCCAGTGTAAAAGAGAAATCTCTCTTTTTTCTCAGCTCTATCCATCATTTTTCCAGTTCTCATCGGCCATTTCTCTTTGAATCTTCGAGCTGTTTGAGGAATCCCTATCTGATTGAAGGAAGTGTGGATCCATGACCGTCGTCCCCAGCAAGTCTCTGCCTCTCGGCTTCCGATTTCACCCCACCGATGAAGAACTTGTTAACCACTACCTCAAGGGAAAGATCACCGGCCGCCTCCGCTCCGAAATCGAAGTCATCCCTGAGATCGACGTGTGCAAATGCGAGCCCTGGGATCTCCCAGGTATCACCTCCCAGCCCTTGATCTCGTCTTCTACCTTTCCGCCTGCCTCTTCTTCTTCACCGCCTCAAAGCAATTGAACTGCTGTTTTCGTAGATAAATCTTTGATCCAGTCCGACGATCATGAGTGGTTCTTCTTCGCACCGATTGATCGCAAGTACCCGAATGGCCACCGGTCCAACCGGGCGACCTGCGCCGGTTACTGGAAGGCTACTGGTAAGGACCGATTCATCCGGTCACGCGCGACGCCGCTGGCCGGAGTCATCGGGATGAAGAAAACCCTAGTATTTCACCGCGGCCGCGCCCCAAAAGGTGTCCGTACTAGTTGGATTATGCACGAGTATCGGACCACCGAGCCGGAGTTCGAGTCCGGCGAACAGGTACACCATTTTCCAGCTGTGTCAGCTCATGATACCCAATATTTGAATATTGGAGAATTGATTCCTATATATAACTTTGGTTTGATTCTTGTGGCTTTGATAGTCTGATTTGGTTCGTGGTGTGTTTTTAATTCAAGATCTTTATCTTACTGATTAGTTGCATATTCTAAACTCTCTTTGAGATTTCTGGCTTTTCAAGTCTGATTACGGCTCTCAATGAAGGAAGAATATTTGGGGGAAAAGTTTCTCTTCCTCGTGTACTGTATATTTGGGGGCTCTCAAGTCACCTGATTTGGTTCATGGTGTTGTTGAGGCTGGGGAAACAACCAGCCTCTTATGGGACTGACCATGGATCCATTGCGGAGCGTCTTAGGTCCCCTTGGGAGAGGGGTTGGGGTGTATGGACCATGGCCCTGGTGCGATCTTTTGAGGCCGGCCATGGATCCATGGAGGAGAGGCTCGGTAGCTCAAAAGGATCGTATCATGATGATATCGGCGAGAGCCGTTGTGCTACTATCTATTCCCCCAAACATGCAAGTCTATGTAATATTGGCTTGGGGAAAACTAGGGTCAGTTGGAGCGGAGTTTTTGCTCTGGTGAAATTGGACAAAAACGCGACCGACATAAAATATGTGTTTGGCAGAACAATGGTTATAACTTATAACCGCTGCCAAGAATAAAATACTAATTTTGAGCATAAAAGTGGATTGAGTTCCTTAGCTGTGGTCCAACACTCAACTAATTTTGAACATAAAAGTGGATAGTGTTGATTTGAGTAGTTCGGCTCCATTTGGCATGGCGGTGGCGGTCATGAACACGGTGGCTACGAACCGTTGTTTGTGAACGCCCGACCACGTCTAAGAGAATTCATCCACTTTTATGTTCAATAATAGTTTTTTTTCTTGGTGGCGGTTATAATCGTTGTCACTTGTCATGTTAAACATACATCCTATGATGGTGGCGTTTTTGCCCAAACTCACTGGAGCAAAAATGTTGTGCTAGACGGAGCCTTCCTTAGGTGTGGTCGGGCGTTCATGAACGGTTCATCACCACTGCGTTTACGACCGCCGCCACCATGCCCAATGGACCCTAGATCAGTATGTTTACTTGTGTCTGCCGTGAAATCATCCAGCTCAGTTCTATTATGAATGTTATTATTTATAACATCCAGATGCATTTCTTTACTCTGAATGTCTATTTGTTAGTCTTGTGAACTTGTTTGCTAACATTTAAAAGATGTGCTCTTTTAATTACAAACATTCATCATGCTGTGCAATGCAGCATGTGTTGCATGAAATGTTTTCACAACATCAAGCCTAGCCTTTGTAGTGGAATTATGTGAATTATATTCTCAACAGCTTAACTTCTTGTGCATATTCGTAGTTTTATTAAGCCTGGACCTTATGGCTTAATAATAGTATACCAAAGGCATTATGTTTTTGTTTATTTTCTTTTGAAGAGTAACCTTAGGGGTCATTATTTAGCTAGATACTTTCGAATCTTTCTCTAGAGTGGGCGAGTGGCATAATAGATCCTTATTTCTCCATGGAACTATGATACATGTTGCTTCCTCTGATTTTTTTTTTTCATTTTGATTGTGGCACCTCCATTTGATACCTTCAATGGATATGTTTATTGTTCATTCTATTTATTAGAAAAGCCCATGTATAAAGGCTCATAAAGGCCCTAGTATTCTCTCTTCTTTAGTCCCACATCTTGTATAGGATTTTTCCTCTCTTCTCATCTCCTATATAATTGTATTCTCTCCTTGTATTTACTTACACAAGCAATACATACAAGTTTTGGCTTCTCTCAACATGGTATCAGAGCCAGGTTCGATCCTCTAACCGTCCTGTGCACTTTTTAACCGCATCTACCCGCCGCCTTCTGGCGGACTCCGCGGTCTCCTCGCGGACTATTTGCGGTCTCCAGCGGTCTGCCTCCTTTTCTATCCGCCGCTTCTCGCTCACTGTCCGCGGCCTCAACGGACAGTCCGCTGCCTCTCCCGTGGATCCAGGTTATCTCCTCTTCCCCCCCTTTTTATAGTTTTTCTCCTCTATCCCGTGGACCCCACCTCCCGTGCGTCTCGCACGGTCTCCAGTTCTATCCGCGCGGCTTCCCCTCCTATCCGCTCGGCGTCTGCTCCTTGCGGTTTCCTTCTCGCCGCTCGATTTCTTTTCTCTTTTCTCCTTTCTCCTATCCGCTCGAGTTCGTCAACTCGCGGCTTCTCTCTCTCCTATCCGCTCGAGTTTGTTAACTCGCGGTCTCTTTTCTCTCTCCCGCTCGAGTTCGTCAACTCGCGGCTTCTCTCTCTCCTATTCGCTCGAGTTTGTTAACTCGCGGTCTCTTTTCTTTTTTCGCCGCCTTCTCGCGGCCTCCAGACCGTGCGGTCTGCTTCTTACCCGCTCTGGTCGTGGCCTGTCTGGCCGCTGGTGTTCGCATCGTGACCGTGCGAGTTCATTCTCCCGGCCTTTTCTGCTCGCTGATTCGTCGCTGCAACTTGTTCCTTGTCGCCGCGCTCTCCTCCCGTCTCTGCGGCCTGCCTCTCCAGCGGACCCCTGCCTGGTCGCTGCGGCCTCCTTCCAAGTCGGTGCGGCTTGTCTTCCAGGACTATGGGCTCCTCTGTTGACTCCACCGGCCCGGCGGCTAGTCCGCCCGCAGACCGCCCGACTTGTCCTACCGACCTGCGCGATGAATTACGCATCACTACCATCTCTCTCTCCGGGAAGAAAAATTTTCTCCCTTGGGCGCATTCTGTGCGCCGGGTTCTCCAGGCCAAGGGTCTCCTGTCTTACCTCACCCAGGCTCCTCCGGCCCCCCCTACGGACGATTGGCTCCGCAACGATGGTCGTGTGCAGACTTGGCTCCTCAACTCCTTGGATGGTGAGCCGTATCAGATGGCCATGTATCACGAGACGGCCAAGTCTATATGGGATGAGCTGCACTCACTCTATTCCGGCAAGGACAGCCTTCAGCACCTCTACGACATCCTCACCGATCTCGTTGCTCTCGACGCCGGTGGCGCCCCGGACATGACGTCGTTTGTCGCTCGGGCTAAGACTTTGGCCGAGGCCTGGATACTGCACCAGCCTTCTACCAGTGATCATGCTGCCCAGCGCGCTCAGAAGGAGGCGGTTTGCATTGCTATTATGATGGCCCGTCTTCCGCCTCACCTTCAGACTATCCGGACTCAGGTTCTGGCATCTCCCACCGTTCCATCCCTTTCTGAGATTTGTTCCATGCTCCTCCGCGTGACGCCTCCTCCGGATGCTCCTGCGCCGACTTCCTCGGCCCTTCTTCAGCAGGCCCCTCCGCCCCTGCTTCCCTTGCCTCCCGCTGCTCGTGGTGGCCGCTCCGGCTCTCGGGGCCGCGGGCGTGGTGGCAGGGGGCGGCCTAAGTGTTCCTACTGCGGCAAGGACGGACACCTTGAAGCGACCTGTTACCGCAAGAATGGATATCCTCCTCGACCGACGGCTTCGGTAGCCGCAGATGCCTCCTCTCCTGCCTCTCCGGACCTTGAAGCTGTCCGCCTCCAGCTCCAGCACCTCCAGGGACTGCTCAACCCGCCTCCTGTTTCCCTGGCCTCCACCTTCGTCTCCCAAGCAGGTACGACCTGTCTCTCCACCGGTCCGTCCTGGATCATGGACTCCGGTGCCACTCATCACATTACGTCCCAGCGGCCTGCCACATACTCGGACTCTCCTCATCCGCGGTCTATCACAGTGGCTAATGGGGCCCTTGTTCCCGTCTCCGGATCGACGGACATCTCTCTCAGCCCGTCGTTTCCTCTCCGCTCGGCTTTTCATGTTCCGAGTTCCCCCTTCAATTTACTTTATGTTGGTCGCCTTACTGCTGATCTGGATTGCTCTGTTATATTCACTTCCTCTTCTTTTGTCATACAGGATCGCAGGACGCGGACTACCATTGGTAAAGGCGGATTGCGGAACGGGCTCTACCTTCTCGACACACCTCCTACTATCCTCTCCTCCGTCTCCTCCACCGAGTGGCATCGCCGTCTTGGCCACGCTCCTCTACCTGTTCTCCAGCGGGCTCTCCCTGATATCTCTCTCCATCCGTTTCAGTGTGAGTCTTGTATCCTCGGCAAGCAGCCGCGTTCATCTTATCCTGCTCATTGTACCCGGAGCTCTAAAGGCTCATAAAGGCCCTAGTATTCTCTCTTCTTTAGTCCCACATCTTGTATAGGATTTTTCCTCTCTTCTCATCTCCTATATAATTGTATTCTCTCCTTGTATTTACTTACACAAGCAATACATACAAGTTTTGGCTTCTCTCAACATGGTATCAGAGCCAGGTTCGATCCTCTAACCGTCCTGTGCACTTTTTAACCGCATCTACCCGCCGCCTTCTGGCGGACTCCGCGGTCTCCTCGCGGACTATTTGCGGTCTCCAGCGGTCTGCCTCCTTTTCTATCCGCCGCTTCTCGCTCACTGTCCGCGGCCTCAACGGACAGTCCGCTGCCTCTCCCCGTGGATCCAGGTTATCTCCTCTTCCCCCCCTTTTTATAGTTTTTCTCCTCTATCCCGTGGACCCCACCTCCCGTGCGTCTCGCACGGTCTCCAGTTCTATCCGCGCGGCTTCCCCTCCTATCCGCTCGGCGTCTGCTCCTTGCGGTTTCCTTCTCGCCGCTCGATTTCTTTTCTCTTTTCTCCTTTCTCCTATCCGCTCGAGTTCGTCAACTCGCGGCTTCTCTCTCTCCTATCCGCTCGAGTTTGTTAACTCGCGGTCTCTTTTCTCTCTCCCGCTCGAGTTCGTCAACTCGCGGCTTCTCTCTCTCCTATCCGCTCGAGTTTGTTAACTCGCGGTCTCTTTTCTTTTTTCGCCGCCTTCTCGCGGCCTCCAGACCGTGCGGTCTGCTTCTTACCCGCTCTGGTCGTGGCCTGTCTGGCCGCTGGTGTTCGCATCGTGACCGTGCGAGTTCATTCTCCCGGCCTTTTCTGCTCGCTGATTCGTCACTGCAACTTGTTCCTTGTCGCCGCGCTCTCCTCCCGTCTCTGCGGCCTGCCTCTCCAGCGGACCCCTGCCTGGTCGCTGCGGCCTCCTTCCAAGTCGGTGCGGCTTGTCTTCCAGGACTATGGGCTCCTCTATTGACTCCACCGGCCCGGCGGCTAGTCCGCCCGCAGACCGCCCGACTTGTCCTACCGACCTGCGCGATGAATTACGCATCACTACCATCTCTCTCTCCGGGAAGAAAAATTTTCTCCCTTGGGCGCATTCTGTGCGCCGGGTTCTCCAGGCCAAGGGTCTCCTGTCTTACCTCACCCAGGCTCCTCCGGCCCCCCCTACGGACGATTGGCTCCGCAACGATGGTCGTGTGCAGACTTGGCTCCTCAACTCCTTGGATGGTGAGCCGTATCAGATGGCCATGTATCACGAGACGGCCAAGTCTATATGGGATGAGCTGCACTCACTCTATTCCGGCAAGGACAGCCTTCAGCACCTCTACGACATCCTCACCGATCTCGTTGCTCTCGACGCCGGTGGCGCCCCGGACATGACGTCGTTTGTCGCTCGGGCTAAGACTTTGGCCGAGGCCTGGATACTGCACCAGCCTTCTACCAGTGATCATGCTGCCCAGCGCGCTCAGAAGGAGGCGGTTTGCATTGCTATTATGATGGCCCGTCTTCCGCCTCACCTTCAGACTATCCGGACTCAGGTTCTGGCATCTCCCACCGTTCCATCCCTTTCTGAGATTTGTTCCATGCTCCTCCGCGTGACGCCTCCTCCGGATGCTCCTGCGCCGACTTCCTCGGCCCTTCTTCAGCAGGCCCCTCCGCCCCTGCTTCCCTTGCCTCCCGCTGCTCGTGGTGGCCGCTCCGGCTCTCGGGGCCGCGGGCGTGGTGGCAGGGGGCGGCCTAAGTGTTCCTACTGCGGCAAGGACGGACACCTTGAAGCGACCTGTTACCGCAAGAATGGATATCCTCCTCGACCGACGGCTTCGGTAGCCGCAGATGCCTCCTCTCCTGCCTCTCCGGACCTTGAAGCTGTCCGCCTCCAGCTCCAGCACCTCCAGGGACTGCTCAACCCGCCTCCTGTTTCCCTGGCCTCCACCTTCGTCTCCCAAGCAGGTACGACCTGTCTCTCCACCGGTCCGTCCTGGATCATGGACTCCGGTGCCACTCATCACATTACGTCCCAGCGGCCTGCCACATACTCGGACTCTCCTCATCCGCGGTCTATCACAGTGGCTAATGGGGCCCTTGTTCCCGTCTCCGGATCGACGGACATCTCTCTCAGCCCGTCGTTTCCTCTCCGCTCGGCTTTTCATGTTCCGAGTTCCCCCTTCAATTTACTTTATGTTGGTCGCCTTACTGCTGATCTGGATTGCTCTGTTATATTCACTTCCTCTTCTTTTGTCATACAGGATCGCAGGACGCGGACTACCATTGGTAAAGGCGGATTGCGGAACGGGCTCTACCTTCTCGACACACCTCCTACTATCCTCTCCTCCGTCTCCTCCACCGAGTGGCATCGCCGTCTTGGCCACGCTCCTCTACCTGTTCTCCAGCGGGCTCTCCCTGATATCTCTCTCCATCCGTTTCAGTGTGAGTCTTGTATCCTCGGCAAGCAGCCGCGTTCATCTTATCCTGCTCATTGTACCCGGAGCTCTAAAGGCTCATAAAGGCCCTAGTATTCTCTCTTCTTTAGTCCCACATCTTGTATAGGATTTTTCCTCTCTTCTCATCTCCTATATAATTGTATTCTCTCCTTGTATTTACTTACACAAGCAATACATACAAGTTTTGGCTTCTCTCAACATGGTATCAGAGCCAGGTTCGATCCTCTAACCGTCCTGTGCACTTTTTAACCGCATCTACCCGCCGCCTTCTGGCGGACTCCGCGGTCTCCTCGCGGACTATTTGCGGTCTCCAGCGGTCTGCCTCCTTTTCTATCCGCCGCTTCTCGCTCACTGTCCGCGGCCTCAATGGACAGTCCGCTGCCTCTCCCCGTGGATCCAGGTTATCTCCTCTTCCCCCCTTTTTATAGTTTTTCTCCTCTATCCCGTGGACCCCACCTCCCGTGCGTCTCGCACGGTCTCCAGTTCTATCCGCGCGGCTTCCCCTCCTATCCGCTCGGCGTCTGCTCCTTGCGGTTTCCTTCTCGCCGCTCGATTTCTTTTCTCTTTTCTCCTTTCTCCTATCCGCTCGAGTTCGTCAACTCGCGGCTTCTCTCTCTCCTATCCGCTCGAGTTTGTTAACTCGCGGTCTCTTTTCTCTCTCCCGCTCGAGTTCGTCAACTCGCGGCTTCTCTCTCTCCTATTCGCTCGAGTTTGTTAACTCGCGGTCTCTTTTCTTTTTTCGCCGCCTTCTCGCGGCCTCCAGACCGTGCGGTCTGCTTCTTACCCGCTCTGGTCGTGGCCTGTCTGGCCGCTGGTGTTCGCATCGTGACCGTGCGAGTTCATTCTCCCGGCCTTTTCTGCTCGCTGATTCGTCGCTGCAACTTGTTCCTTGTCGCCGCGCTCTCCTCCCGTCTCTGCGGCCTGCCTCTCCAGCGGACCCCTGCCTGGTCGCTGCGGCCTCCTTCCAAGTCGGTGCGGCTTGTCTTCCAGGACTATGGGCTCCTCTGTTGACTCCACCGGCCCGGCGGCTAGTCCGCCCGCAGACCGCCCGACTTGTCCTACCGACCTGCGCGATGAATTACGCATCACTACCATCTCTCTCTCCGGGAAGAAAAATTTTCTCCCTTGGGCGCATTCTGTGCGCCGGGTTCTCCAGGCCAAGGGTCTCCTGTCTTACCTCACCCAGGCTCCTCCGGCCCCCCCTACGGACGATTGGCTCCGCAACGATGGTCGTGTGCAGACTTGGCTCCTCAACTCCTTGGATGGTGAGCCGTATCAGATGGCCATGTATCACGAGACGGCCAAGTCTATATGGGATGAGCTGCACTCACTCTATTCCGGCAAGGACAGCCTTCAGCACCTCTACGACATCCTCACCGATCTCGTTGCTCTCGACGCCGGTGGAGCCCCGGACATGACGTCGTTTGTCGCTCGGGCTAAGACTTTGGCCGAGGCCTGGATACTGCACCAGCCTTCTACCAGTGATCATGCTGCCCAGCGCGCTCAGAAGGAGGCGGTTTGCATTGCTATTATGATGGCCCGTCTTCCGCCTCACCTTCAGACTATCCGGACTCAGGTTCTGGCATCTCCCACCGTTCCATCCCTTTCTGAGATTTGTTCCATGCTCCTCCGCGTGACGCCTCCTCCGGATGCTCCTGCGCCGACTTCCTCGGCCCTTCTTCAGCAGGCCCCTCCGCCCCTGCTTCCCTTGCCTCCCGCTGCTCGTGGTGGCCGCTCCGGCTCTCGGGGCCGCGGGCGTGGTGGCAGGGGGCGGCCTAAGTGTTCCTACTGCGGCAAGGACGGACACCTTGAAGCGACCTGTTACCGCAAGAATGGATATCCTCCTCGACCGACGGCTTCGGTAGCCGCAGATGCCTCCTCTCCTGCCTCTCCGGACCTTGAAGCTGTCCGCCTCCAGCTCCAGCACCTCCAGGGACTGCTCAACCCGCCTCCTGTTTCCCTGGCCTCCACCTTCGTCTCCCAAGCAGGTACGACCTGTCTCTCCACCGGTCCGTCCTGGATCATGGACTCCGGTGCCACTCATCACATTACGTCCCAGCGGCCTGCCACATACTCGGACTCTCCTCATCCGCGGTCTATCACAGTGGCTAATGGGGCCCTTGTTCCCGTCTCCGGATCGACGGACATCTCTCTCAGCCCGTCGTTTCCTCTCCGCTCGGCTTTTCATGTTCCGAGTTCCCCCTTCAATTTACTTTATGTTGGTCGCCTTACTGCTGATCTGGATTGCTCTGTTATATTCACTTCCTCTTCTTTTGTCATACAGGATCGCAGGACGCGGACTACCATTGGTAAAGGCGGATTGCGGAACGGGCTCTACCTTCTCGACACACCTCCTACTATCCTCTCCTCCGTCTCCTCCACCGAGTGGCATCGCCGTCTTGGCCACGCTCCTCTACCTGTTCTCCAGCGGGCTCTCCCTGATATCTCTCTCCATCCGTTTCAGTGTGAGTCTTGTATCCTCGGCAAGCAGCCGCGTTCATCTTATCCTGCTCATTGTACCCGGAGCTCTGCTCCGTTTGATTTATTGCATTCTGATGTATGGGGACCATATAAAATTACTAGTATTTCTGATTTCCGGTATTTTATTACTTTCATTGATGATTATTCTCGCATGACGTGGTTGTACTTACTTCGTGATCGCTCCGAGCTTCCTCGTATTTTTCGAGCCTTTGTCGTTGAAACTCGTACCCAATTTCACACAACTATCAAAACTGTGCGCACGGATAATGTTCGTGAGTACACTGGCCACGACTTTGCTACTATATGCTCTGAGTTCAGGATTATCCACCAAACCTCTTGTGCCTACACGCCTCAACAAAACGGCATTGCCGAACGTAAAAACCGCCACTTACTTGATGTGGCTCGCTCCCTCATGCTTCAAATGCATGTGCCCAAGCATTACTGGAACTTTGCGGTCTCCACGGCTTGTTTTCTCATCAACCGTCTCCCTTCCTCCGTCCTCCACTATGCTACTCCGTTCAGCCTGTTGTTTCCCTCGACGCCGGCTTTCCCTATTCCGCCCCGTATCTTTGGTAGCACTTGTTACGTCCACCATCTGGGCCCGCCCTCGGACAAATTAGATCCCCGGGCGGCTAAACACATATTCGTGGGCTATTCCCGTACTCAGAAGGGGTATCTCTGTTATTCTCCCGTCACTCGAAAGCTCTCCGTCTCTGCGGTTGTCACCTTCCGCGAGACTCAACCATTTTTTTCGGATTCTCTCACTACTCCTTCGGCTCCTTTACCTCCATCCATCCCACGCCCAGTTCTCCCCGTTACAACGCCGCTGCTACCGGTTCCACCAGCTCTACCTCCTGTTCCCCCCGCCCCACCCATCATCCTGGTCTATACTCGTCGCCCCCGTTGCTCTATGGCCCCACTGCAGTCCGCCTCAACCATGGTTACTCCGCGCCCGGCAAATCAGGTACAGACATCCACCGCTCATCCTCTGGCTCACTACGTCTCTCTACATCGCCTATCTCCCCATCTTCACACTTTTGCTACTTCTCTTTCCTCGGTTTCTGTTCCTAATTCTGTGCAGGAGGCGCTCGAACATCCTGGCTGGCGGGCTGCCATGGAGGAGGAAATGGCTGCTCTCTGGACTAACCAGCATGGGCGGAACTAGCCCTGGGCACGGTAGGGCACGTGCCCGAGCGGTTTTTTCCGCGATTTTCACCGGGGGAGAAGGAATCCCGTCGCTAAGCCTGCTGCTCCCGTGCCCTAGCCCGTCGCTGCTCCCGTGCCCTAGCCCGCCAAGCGTCGACGACGGCGATTCGCACCGATGCAGCCCGCCAGACTTCGCACCGCTGCAGCGATGCGAAGCGGTGTGAAGTCTGGCGGGCTGCAGCGGTGCGAAGTTTGGCGGGCTGCAGCGGTCCAGATTTCAGTCCAGATTTCTCTGAAATCTGGACAGATTTCAGTCCAGATTTCACTGTGAAATCTGGACTGATTTCAGTCCATATTTCGGTGTGAAATATTTTCAAAAAAAAAAAATCTGGGTCGCCGCCCCCGAACCCCCGCTCAAGAGGCGCTGCCCCCCCCCAAACCACCGCTCAAGGTGCGCTGCCCCCCCCCTCCCCCGAACCCACCAAATTGATAGTACTTAGATTGTGCCCGTGCGACTTCAAAATCCTAGTTCCGCCGCTGCTAACCAGACCTGGACTCTCGTCCCTCTTCCTTCCGGTCAGAAACCCGTTGGGTGTAAATGGATCTTTGTTATTAAACATGCTGCTGATGGCACTATTGACCGCCTAAAGGCCCGCCTTGTGGCTCGTGGCTTCACCCAGCAGCAGGGGCTCGACTACGAGGAGACTTTTTCCCCGGTGGCCAAACTCAATACAGTCCGGGTTCTTCTCTCTATTGCGGTACATCGCCAGTGGCCCCTACTCCAACTGGATGTCAAAAATGCGTTTTTGAACGGTGATCTCCAGGAAACTGTGTATATGCAACAACCTCCCGGGTTTGAGACCACGGGGAGTCTCAAGTCTGCCATCTTCGAAAGGCTCTTTATGGTCTCAAACAGTCCCCCCGGGCATGGTTTGACAAGTTCAGTAAGGCCCTCCGGGAGATTGGTTTTACTCGAAGCTCCGCCGACTTCTCGCTCTTCACTCGCCACCGATCTACCGGGACCGTCCTTCTGCTAGTCTATGTGGACGACATCATTATTACTGGGAACGACTCGAATGGAATACTGGCGGTCAAACTTCATCTGAGCACCGTTTTTCAAACAAAAGATCTGGGGCCCCTTCGGTACTTCTTAGGCCTAGAAGTCGCCAGACGACCAGATGGTTTGATCCTTTCTCAGCGAAAGTACTGTACTGACCTTCTTCATGATGCGGGTTACTCAGGCTGTAAGCCGATTGACACCCCAATGGATGTCAATCACAAGTTATGCGCGCAGGCCTCTGACTCAGATATCCTACTGGAAAATCCAGAATATTACCGTCGCCTAGTTGGAAAATTGATATACCTCACAGTAACCAGACCAGATATCTCCTTCGCTGTTGGTATCGTCAGTCGATATATGCATTCCCCCAGAAGCTCTCATCTTCAGGTGGTTGAACGTATTCTCAGATACCTCAAAAAGGCTCCTGGACAAGGACTGGTGTACAAAGTCTCTTCTTCCTCTCCTACTCTGGTAGCATACTCTGATGCTGACTATGCTGGGTCCCTCGATGATCGAAGGTCCACCAGTGGCTTCTGCACGTACTTTGGAGGACATCTGATTACCTGGCGGAGCAAGAAACAAGCGGTCGTTGCTCGATCATCAGCTGAGGCAGAATATCGGGCGATGGAATCAGTGGTGTCGGAACTAACCTGGCTTGAAAGCCTTCTCACCGATCTGGGTGTAAAGCTTCCTTCACCGGCTCTTCTCCTCTGTGACAGTCAAGCTGCTATACACATTGCCAAGAAACCAGTCTTTCACGAGATAACTAAACATATTGAAGTCGACTGTCATTTTATCCGGAAAAGGTTCAACTAAAGAAGATCGACCTCAGACATGTTCCTGGTACTGAACAAGTTGCGGATGTCCTCACAAAGGCCTTGTCAAGTACCCTCTTCTATCAATGCCTGTCCAAGCTTGGTGCATACGATTTGTACGCTCCAGCTTGCGGGGGAGTATTAGAAAAGCCCATGTATAAAGGCCCTAGTATTCTCTCTTCTTTAGTCCCACATCTTGTATAGGATTTTTCCTCTCTTCTCATCTCCTATATAATTGTATTCTCTCCTTGTATTTACTTACACAAGCAATACATACAAGTTTTGGCTTCTCTCAACACTATTGATTTTTTGAAGGGCAGCATAAAAGTGACCTAGGAGGATGCCTCTTTGTAAAGATGAAGCAAATTTGTATATGCCAATCTCCATTCCATTATATATCTAAGGGTTAATTACCGAGGCCTCCCTTGAGATTTTGCTTAAGTATAGGAGCATTCCCTCCACGTTTTGAAGTACAATAAAATGTCTTCTAGGAGGGATGCTGATACAAACTCGAGAGGAATCCGACGAGAGGAGGGACGACGAGGGAAGAGGAGAAGAATGAGATTAGGGTTTGAGACGAAACAAGGGAGCAACCCTTTTCATAACATATCCAAGATAACATCATAAGTCCAAACCAGCCCCTCTTATAGAGGAGGGTGTCAATAACAAACAATACAAAATAACATAACATAAAACAAAACATAAGCTGAATATTAATTATCCTCTGCGTCGACCCCTCCTAGATCGTCCTCGTCGGTCCAAGCCGCTCCTGACGTACTCGGTTCACCTTCATCGGTCCGCGCCACGTCCGCCATGAATATTCGTAACAATACCGCCGTCCGGAAAATATGCCTTGTCCCCAAGGCAGTGGTCGGAGTGGTGGCGGCAAAAGTGATCCTGGGGGAACCCCGTGACATCGAACTCCGAACGGTAAGACCCCGCAACATGGATCACTTGCGAGCCAGAGTCCTTCTAAAGGTGGTAGTCGCGACCAAGTAGCTTGGCTGGGTGGTTCGGCGCCAACTGTCTTCTTTCTTCCGGACTAGAGAAAGTTGGGCTGGTGGAAATCCCGTCGGAGGCTCGATGGCATCGGCGAGCGCAGTCGAAGGCTCTTGGTGGCCCGTCCGGAAAGGAAGTGACACACCTGACGTTCTCGAGAGGCCTCACAACCCCGCGGGGAGGCCAACGTTCGTGGTCTGCTGGATCGTGCAGAGGGAGCTCGGAGAGCGTAGGAGGGAGGAGTCCCCGTCGAGGCGACATGGCTGGCCCTTATGTAGGAACTGCATGGAAATAGTCTGCCAATTAACGCCGCCAAGTGTGCAGAGCCAAGCCACTCCCAGAATGACGTCGAGACCGCCTAAGCTGAATATGTAGAAGTCTGTGGTCACAGAACAGGTTCCCACAGAGAGAGAGAGAGACGGAAGTGCAACGGCCCTTAGACGGACGGTGGCGCCCATCGCCCAAACGGACCACAACATCCGGGGAGGGAACTGAGAGATGACAGAGCTGCTGCGCCAGGTGCTCAGAGATGAGGTTGTGGCTTGCACTGCTATCCACCATGATGATGATCGGGCGATCCCGCAGTGTGCCCGAGAGCTACATGGTCTGTTGGCCTGAGATCCCGCCCGTCAAGGTGTAAGATAGCTCCAATCGATAAAACGTAGCTGCGTTAGAGTCGAGAGGTGTATCCCCGTTGAGAGCTCTGGGCCCTCAAAGTCAGTCAGGGTAACCTCAGAGTTGACGTCGTCGATGATGGCGTGAAACTCCTTCACAGTGCACTCATGGTTGGGAAGTACGGTTGGCGGCACTGAAAACAGAGGGCCTTGTTGCGAAGCTCATTTTAATCACTGTTCGACATGCGCTGAGGGCTCGGTGGGCGACCCGACCGATTTCCCCAAGGCGGCGGTCGCAGAGGAGCCGTGGCTGGCGATCGCCATGGAGGTCGGGGCTGGTGGTGGTCGGACGTAGGAGCAGGTGGCCGGGGGAGAGGTCGGCTTCCACCAGACGCGCCAAGTCCATGACGTCTGAGACTGTGGCAGGGTGATGCGTGCGGAGACGAGAGCGGATATGTGGCAGTAGACCCTGCATGAAGAAGCTCAAGTAATGATCAGGTGGTAGCCCGGGGACGTGAGAGACCAGGGCGATGAACTTATCAACATAATTATCCAGATCGGCTGTCTGGCGGAAGCCGCAAAGACGCTTGATAGCGGAGGAGCCGAAGTAGCGGGTGTCATACCGACGGATCATCTCTTGCTTGAGCTCGGGCTAGGAGAGGTACGGGTTGGTTTGGCGGAGCCACCGCGCCCAGTGGAGTGTCGAGCTGTTTAGGACAACCACCGTCGTAGACACCTTGTCAAGTTGTCATACTACGGTGTGTAGTTGAGGTCGAAATATTGCTCCGCCTTGGCAATATAGCCCATCGAGTCAACGCTGGCGAGGAGGGAATGTCGAGGGAGAGGGCGGACCGACCCGAAATGGATGGAGGAGTGGTCCTTGACGGAATGGATTGCGGTCTGACGCCTAGGAGAGAGCCGCCATCCACGGGTGGGCCGGAGCCGGACATGGCGGAGACGGCGACGGTAGACACCTGGAGGGAGTCGATCTTGGAGTGGAGGGCGAGGAACGAGGCGTGCATGGAGGCGACGAGTTGCTCTTGAGCCTCCGAGCGACGACTTAGGGCTTTGGTGGTCGCGTCCGAAGGAAGATCGCCGGCTAAGCGAGTGTTGGGAGCCATGAGATGACAACATGAGGATGAGGACGACAGAGAGTCGCTGGCGCAGCAGGGATGGTGCTAGGGCCGGGCAGAGCAGGTCGAATGAGTCGGCACAGGCGGTTCTGGCAGCCAAGCGGCCAGAGCAGATAGGGCGTAGTAGCGGAAGCCAAGGGATCGGGGATCGGCAACAACGAGTCTATCGGCACCAGCGTATTGAGCGGAAATTGGCACCAGCGAATCGATCGGGGGTCGGCACCAGCGTATCGATCGGAGGCGAACGGATCGGGATCAGCTGCCTGGGTTCTGGTCGGTCGATGTAGCCGCACCTGTGTGGAAACGACGGAACGACGCGTGCGGAAACTGTGTGTGGAATCGGCACCTGCTCGATCCGAGAAGATGGAATCGCCACCGACGGCTGGTGGTGGGCGGGCGGTGAGGCAGAGCGGACCAAATTGATACAAACTCGAGAGGAATCCGTCGAGAGGAGGGTCGGTGAGGGAAGAGGGAGAAGAAGGGGAAGGGGATTAAGGTTTGAGAAGAAACAAGGGAGCAGCCCTTTTCATAACACATCCAAGATAACATCATAAGTCCAAACCTGCCCTTCTTATAGAGTAGGGTGTCAGTAACAAACAATACAAAATAACATAACATAAACCAAAATATAAACTGAATATTAATTATCCTCCGCGCCAACCCCGCCTAGGGCGTCCTCGTTGGTCCAAGCCGCTTCCGACGTACCCGGTTCACCTTCATCGGTCCGCGCCACGTCCATCACGAGTATCCGCAACAGATGCACTGGTAATGTATGTTAATTAGGAAGGGGTGTTTGTGACATTGTAAAATGTAAACTCAAAAGGAAGGTTTGTGTAATTTTCAATAAGTTGAGAGGAGGTCCCTATAATTATGGGGAGTCTAGGGGAGGTCCCCTTAATTCACTCTATATCTAACATGTAAATGTTCTTCATGTTTTCCTTAGTTTCCTACATAGTTGATCAAATTTTTGTAATATTTTTCAAGGGTGGTTATGTGCTTTACCGCTTGTTCAAGAAACAAGAAGAGAGAAGCTTAAGTCATAATGATGAGGAAGCTGTGGATGGAGAGTATACACAGACCAACTCAAACTCTTCCCCAGTTGATGCACAGTTAATTCAAGATGGAACCGAAGATTTACCGACACCTCTCGACCTGTGTCACGAACCATCTACTCGATCTTTAAATCAAACCGTTAAGGATCAACCTGCAGGGAAGTCGCGATTTCTCGCCGAAAAAATTGAGTCGAGGAATTCAACTTCAGAACAAGAGAATAGTGGGTCCAATGGTCTGACAACTTCTGAAGGAGCTAACAACATTACGGAGGTGTGAGAAATTTATGCTCTCATTAGAATTGTTGATGAAATCTTGCAAGTTTTAATCATTAAAACTTCCAATTTTGTGTCAGGTTGATCCCCTGACCAATGTTTTGGAACAGTTCTGTGATCCGTACGACGAGCAAAGCCTGGATAAAACTTTCCCCAACGTTTCTTCTCCGATTCCTTACACGGACTGGTCGGTCTACAACTCTGGATACGAACCGGATCATATTGACGAGCTGTTGAACATAATGCTTGCTGGCCACGACAAATATGATGAAGACGATTCTCTGCACAACTTCAATCCGGAGTTCGCATCGGGATTCATCAAAGGACAGAGAGAACATTTCGGGAGCGACTTTGCCTCAAGCAGCGGAGTTAATGACACCAAAATTGAATTACAGATGGTGATTATCACGCCCTCTGGTACATATTTTAGCTGCTGCATATCATAACAAAAGAGTTCTTTTTCACAGGGAGACATTCACACAGGCTTTAGCGAGAAACAAAGTTTACCGGAATCTCTTTCGCTGCATTGTAATAGTTCGCACGCAGTTCTCCAAGGAGACTTGCAACAGCATAACTCGGAAGGCTTCAATTCTTTCTCAATAAACTACATTCGTGAATCCTCTCCTGATTCTTTCGCCATGTCCCGTGACAGAACCAGTCAGGAAATTATTGGTGGCACTGGAAACAGGACGAAGAACAAATCGGCGGCGAAGAATTTGTGGAATGAATCCATGCCACCTATGCAGGGCCATGCAAAGAGAAGGTTAAGATTGCAGAAAGTGGTTCGAGTTGGAGTGTCATCATGCCGGGAAACAGAATCATCAAGTGGTAATGGTGATCAAAGAGGGAAGAGAACTAAAGAGGTAAAGACACCACATGTTCCAAAGAAACATAGAGTTAAGAATGGATTTATTGTATTCAAATTCATGATTTTCTTGTGTAGATAAGAACAGAGGGATCGAGATTGGCTACTGATGAAGATAATCTTGAACAACTTGAAAATCTGTCAATTCATGGTAATTTCCTTAAGCATCAGTTTGAGGGGCCATTCTTTATGTGTGATTTTTGTGTGGATCTATGAGCTTTAATTTCATTTTTTGCAGGCGATTCGAAATCGAGTCATGGATCTTTGGAGATGATCAAAAACTCTTTGTTTTCGCTGCCAAATACCAGGAAGGGCGGTGCGGTGATTGCTTATGCAAGGAGATTGGTTTTGCTGGTCTTTTTGGCGTCTTTGTGCGTGTTTTTATGGAGGTATATTACAGTTCATGTTATGTAGGTATGCGTATAATATTTTGTGTAGATCTCTAGTGTTTATGTGATATTTGTAGTATAACCTGTGAAAATTTTCTGCGGCCTTTGTTCGATTTAACCGTTACATGCTTGAGTTTGATCTTTAGTAATAGTGTGGAGTTCAGCTCAATATATCTGTTTGTTCTGAATTTTTTGGAGATGGATCCCGTGTTCAAATCTGGGGACAGGTTGGGCGAGGGCGTGTTTTTCCTCGCATGGATATCAGCTCGGTTGAGCAAGTGTTTCTTGTGATATCCTAGCGATCATTTTTACTTTCCCGGGGAACACATGCCGCAATCGGGACGGTTCCATCACCCCAAACTTCCCTTGGTTGTGATTGTGACTTCATTTGGCTTGGCGGTGACGGTTATGAACGCGGTGGTCATGAATTGTCATTCGTGAAAGTCCGACCTCACCTAAAAAAATTCATGCATTTTATGCTCAAAACTAGTCTGTTTTCTTGGTAGTGGTCATAACCTCTGTCTTGCCAAACATACAGTTTATGATAATGGTGTTTTTGACCAAACTCACCGGAGCAAATAAGTCATGCCAAACAAAGCATGAATAGGCCTGTAAACTGTTCGGATGTGGTTCAAACCGAAGCTGAACTGAAAAGCATCGGTTTTGATCCACCCAAAACTGAAGCGGAAACAAGCCCGAGCGGTTGGGTTCGGCTTGGTTGGGTTTTTGAACCTCCTTTCGGTTTTCCAGCATTATATTATGCTATACTGGTTCTGTTCCAAAAGATATATCAATCCAAACCCTAGGCAAGAAGCAGTTAGCTTGCGCTTCTTCATGTGACCTCAGGATCTCACAGTGAAGCCCCCCCCCCCCCCCCCCCCCCCCCCCCCCCCCCCGAGGAGACGAGGAACTCGACCTCTCGGGTCGGGATAGTGAGCGGTGGCTGTGGGTTTAAGTCATTTGTTAGGGTTTAGGAATATCTGGAGACGAGGGAGATGGGAAGCTGATTTGGTTTTCATATTCCAAAGCCAGTTGGGTCCGGTTTTGAGAGATTATTAGGTCCGGAATCCGGCTATAATCACAGTACATTGGGACCCTTGAAATACATGGGGATATGAGCCTGAAACATCAGGACCCTTGAAGTAAAGCACACTTTACACATTGCGGGATACTATTGTTCACAGATTTTCTTTCTCCTCCGGACCCAAATAATTTTGCCACGCCTAGTGTCGATGTTGTTGCATTTGCTTGTTGGTGCGAAGCGTGAACTGGATCACTATATTTTCTGGGACGCCGGAGTTGTTGAATCACACAATTTGTCCCAAGTTGTTATTGATCCTCGTTTTCTTGTTCCATTTATGCGCGTTTGTACTGATAGGACTAGATACATTTTTGTTTTGGCTCAAAGCAGATTTGAAAATCCTTCTACAAACGAACATATGTTTTTGTTTTGGGCCAAAACAAAAACGTATGATTTTTTAATTTTGGATCAAAACGAAAATCTTCCAATAAAAACACTTCAAACGAACGTAATCTTAAATTTATTCGACTGTGAATACGAACAGACCGCATTTAGGCTGCGTTTGGCACGGCTTATCGCAGCTTATTTGTTCCGGTGAGGTTGGACAAAAACGTCATTGTATGTTTGGTATGACAAATGTTACTACCGTTATCAAAAAAAGAAACTAGTTTGGGGCATATGATTTTGGCATGACAATGACATTTTTGTCCAATCTCATCGGAGCAAATAAGTCACGATAATACGCCCCAAACGCAGCCTTAATAGTTATAGAATTACTTATAACATTGTTTTTCTTTTTTTGGGGGGGTTGATGACAATGTCACGGACTCACGGTGGAAGAAATTATTACATCCGGGAGCTCAGATGGACCACGGCCAATAAGTTTCTGTCACGTGGCCAATAAGAAATTATTTAAGGAAGCTGTATAATTTCTCTTCTTTTAAACCGAGTATAATAGGGCACAAGGCTCTGCACGACATTATTTCAGTCAAGACATTGTCCCGGCGCGACAACGCTCCGGCCGCTCGCAAATTCCTCAGTGTTATATCATGCTCGTCGCTCATTTTTGCAATGTACACGGGGGGTTTACGAGCGACGGGGAGAACACATTTTTTATTGTAGTTAGAGGACTTTGTCTATATGAGAGCATATTTTTTAAAATAAAAAACGTAAATTTTAAAAATATGAATTTTTTTAATAAAGTGGGACAAAATCGAAAAACGAATGTTTAACTAAATGGTGTTTTTCTGTTTTAATACTGTATAGATTAAAGACTGATTCTTGGTGTCCAATCAAATAAGAAGGCTCGAGATCGGATTGAATCTAAAACAATCCGAGTTATAAGCTAAACCTCATCGCGATCTTAATACAAGCCGAACAGAGCCTAAATAGTAAATAAATAAGATAAAGTAATAATATATGTTACTATATCATGTGGTCATGCAACCCTTGTTACATACAACGTTTCGAGCGATTGCGTCGCTCACATACATTATTCCCAAATTCTCGCATCCGCTCGACGTCACGTGACTCTCGTCGTTGCGAGTGCTCGTATTGACAATCGCTTGACGCTCATTTTCTCTTGCTCTTTGGAGTACTGCCAAATTTCGCATTTCATAGATTTCTAAAAAACTACAATGAGTTTTATAGAGTTTAGGATTTATGTGTAAAGATTTCTAAAAAACTACAATGAGTTTTATAGAGTTTAGGATTTATGTGTAAAGACAATGTTGGGTATTTCTCTCGTATAATATATGCTGGTTCCAACGTGAATTTTTCAACGTGAATTTTTCATAGATGTCGGTGTCGATAATAATCCATACCGACTCGAGTAATATGGATCTATCGGTTTGTACTGTTGTAGGCTCAGTTTGGGGACATTTATTTTCACAGGTCAAGCAGTTACGAACGCATGAACTGATCTGATTAATGCGGTATTAAGATCTGTTTCATACAGTCATAATTGCTTGACCGGTGAAAATAAGTCCCTCAAACGGAGCCGTAGGCTCTATTTGTTTGGGTGTTTCGCTGCTCCGTTTTGGGCAAATGCCGCCGGAAGGAGGGTAAACAAATGATTCTCCGGCGACGTTTGCTCCGTTTCCACCCGCCCGCCTTGAGAAATGCCCCCAAAAGCTCTGTTTGGAGCAACCACCTTCTCCCTCCGATTCGAACACTCCTTTTCCACCCATCGGATCGACCCGCCACCGCCGAACCAAATGGAGCAGTAGTCTGCGTGCATTGTTGAGGCCGGAGTAGGGCGTGCCGTAACACAATGAGACGTGAAAAAATCACGCCAGAGCTTGATTTTTTGGAGGGCAAATTGGGAAATAGAAGAAATTCGAGCGAGCCGGAACAGGTTTGAGCCTGAACCGGCTAACGAGTAATTGGAGGGCAAATTTGGAAATACGAGCAGTCCGGTTGTCGAGAAATAAATTAAGGGTGGTGTTAAAGGCATACCATCTTCGGCTTTGTGCACACCAATACTATGTGCACCCATTGGAATTTTATGTGCACACCATCTTCGACTTTGTGCACACCATCTTCGACTTTGTGCACACCAATACTATGTGCACAGTCTAAGCAAATATAGCTGCAATGTATGTGGACTCGTTGGGCGCCGTTGTCGTCTCCTTCATCAGAGCAAACAAATTGACGCCAAGGCGGCCATGACCGTTCATCGCGAGCCCTCCGATCATCACGTTCCAAAGCACGACGTCTTTGCTCGAAACCCGGCGGAACACCTCCAAAGCTGCTTCAACGCACCCGCATCTGCAGTACATGTCCACAAGAGCTGTGGGGAGGATGACGTTGCCGTGATTTCATAGTTTTTTTTATATGAAATACGCGCCTTTTTGAACTGCGTCTTCTACGTGCATTTTTATGAAACGTGTTCAACATGAAAGTTGTAGATCTTGACGATATTTACAACTTTCATGTTGAACACTTTTTGATTTAAAGTCGTTTAGGCCCCCGATTTGGCCCCCGAAAAAAATCACGTGAAACATATGAATGTCCGCGTGATTTTTTTTCGGGGGCCAAATCGGGGGCCAAATCGGGGGCCTTAACGGCTATAAATCAAAAAGTGTTCAACATGAAAATTGTAGATATCGTCGAGATCTACAACTTTCATGTTGAACACTTCTCTTGAAAATGAACGTAAAAGACGCAGTTCAAAAAACGCGTATCGGAAAGGGGGAGGCGGGCTGCTTCTGCTTTAGTTGGGTGAAGTTTAGAAAACCTAAATTATTAAGGATTATATTTTTGATAGATATGCACATAGCGGAAAATATTGTGCCTTTAACACCATCCTAAATTAAGTTGGAGCTTTTTTATCTCTTTTATTTCTCCGGCCATTGTTTCCCCAATTCCATGGCGGCCTCCTCCGCGATCCTCTCCTTCGCCGCCCCCGGTGAGCTTTTCCACCTTCGAACGCCGATTTTTCTAATATTTCATCGGAAATCCCGAGTTACGGCGTCTCGATCTTCATGCCTGTTTGCAGATCTCGCGACCTGAAGAACTCTCTTCGATTCATTGCTTTTACTATAATTTTTTATTTCCCCGGAAACAGTTTATAGATTTATGTGAGCCTTTGCTTGATTTTTTTTTGGTAAATAGAGGCTTCTTCCAACTTGCATGTTAGTGTACCAATTTGTGCTGACAAAGATGCTTGTATATTATTGAATTTACAATTTTATGAAATCGACCACACCCGGTGCTTATGTACACAGATTATGTTTCATTTCTAATCAGGCTATTTAGAAGAAAAAAATGAATTTTGGAGATAGCTGCTAATAATCCGTTGCACTCTAGGGTTATATTTGAAGGTCTTTGTGATTAGAAGATTTTAAAGTCTTATACATCTGTTGTTAGAATCACATTTATCAAAAAAGAATTCATTTTGTTTCTGCCCGAAAGATTTAGGGTTGCAGAGTTTTTGCTCTGGTGAGTTTGAACAAAAACGTCACCGTCATAAAATATGTGTTTGGCATGACAATGGTTATGGCCGTCACCAAGACAAATATTAATTTTGTGCATAAAGGGGATGAAGTTCCTTAGGTGAGGTCGGGCGTTCACGAACGAAAGTTCATAACCACCATGTATACGATCGCCACAGCCGTGCCAAACGGATACTTAGTTACTAATGGCATATAGTTCTTTGGCAGATTTCTGTATTCCTTATCCTAAAAGCTTCTATGGTCAGTAGAGTATTATAATGTTGGATTTACAATAGAGCTGCATACGGTAATCATGAATATGTCATGAATGCTAGAAATTAATAAAGATATTGCCAAGATCTCTTAATGTGCTTAAGAGTAGTTATAGAGGAACCTGTTGTTGTTGGGTAAGTGAAGAAAATCAAAGGTCATGCAAGGAAAAAACTTGCTGGAAATTTGCAAACTTTGTAGCTGTTATCAGGCATAGATTATCTTAAACACCGGAATTGAGTCCGCATGAGATCTCTTCCAATAGAAATTACTACTTTTTCTTTTCTTTCCGCTAACCATTTACTATTTTTTTTCAAGTTATAAAGCTTGCTAGTACATGCATAAATTTTTTTTGTTAGCATTTGAATATACCAACTTCTTCTATTTGGATTAAATAGGTGGAGTTCATACAAAGACATGCGGTATCCATTCAAATAAGCTCAAAAATTTGGGCGGTTGCCCGTCATTGGAAATGCGTCGGGGTTCAAAGAAGTCTAATCATTTACAGAGGTGGTCTGTTCATGCTGAATATGGGTAATATGTTCACCTTTATTAAAAAAAAATCTTTATATTCTCTCAAAATATGTCTGCCAATGTAGTAGAATATTTGATATCCATAGCTGATTCTTGGTCTTCCCTTGAGGATATGAATTTCCTAGTTGGAAGTAATTTCTTTGAACTTGTCTTTTGGGCGATTGGAAAGAACCTCATGAGAAAAGCAAAAAAAATTTACAAGGATAGAAAATAATACCTATCGTTTTAATATTCGCGCATACATTGTAGATTTTGTATTTTGGTTCTTATTGAGTTTTCATTATTCTAAAGTACTTATTTGCATCATTGAATTATTTTTCCTTCTATTCAATTTCATTTTATGCACTTTTTGTCAGGCAATGTAAAAACTAAATTCATATTTTATTTGAAACTCTAGTCGAGTTGTGAATATGTTGTGAGTTCTCAACTGAGATTTCGTGTGCGGTCAGATGAGTGTGAAGTCGCAAAGGAGATTGGAATCCCCCTCCTTCAGTCCTTGGCCTCGGTGGACATATGGTGACTGAGGAGTACAAGATAACCTCGCTGGAAAGGTTCGTTCGGGATTCTGAACGCACGGTCATTCGACATGCGGCTGAGGAGCGTTCGACTGGGAGTCACGCTCTAGTCGGACCTTGCATTCAAAGAGAGATAGAGAGAGAATTAGAGAGAAGAAGAGATTTGTTTGATATTAATTGCCTGACCTTCATTTCATTCTTAACCCCTAAGTAGGATGAGGCCCGCCATACCAAAATATCAAAAATGCCCTTCACAAGACAATTTGGGCAATAATCAAGTGTTCTTATTGCATAGGAAATACAAAAATGCACAACGATAAGAGTAGGCATTGCTCAATCGTTGCGCGGTTTTGCCCATTGTTGATACATCTCCCTATCATGGACCCATAACATCTCCCCCCCATTGACATCATTCTTGTCCTCAAGCTTGTCATCAAGTTGTGGTAGCTTGATAACCAAGGGCGCCGTTGGGTCGGTCCAACGAGGGGAATAAGCGGGAAATCTCGAAGTCCCCGAAATCATTTTCTTTCTCTCCCACATCAAAGGGGTCATCTAACTCGAGCCAAAAAGTGCGCTTGCATCTATGCCCGCATACATACGGGTCGTCAGAGTTAAAACATAAATCATTGGTGCGGCTATCGACCATCTCTGTGGTTAAAAGATGGCGGATGAACAATGGGCAGTCGATCTCCTTTCCCTTGGCACTGGCAGAGGTGCTACTGGGCCGGTGAGGAGGCTCTGAATCCCATGGAAGGCCCGTCGCCTCACTGACAACCGATGTATAGTTGGTCCATCATCAAGTACTTCTCGCAAGCACATGTGAAGCTCATGGAGGTGGTGAGATTTGCCGGAGTTTCAAATTACACGTCCATGTGGAGACGGTCATGGAAACCTATGGTGTGAATGTGCACTTGATGCTTGGGATTAATGAAGGGGGCGCGAGCGAGTACCTGAAACTTGATGCAATCTGTGACGCATCCTAATTCTATTTTATTTCATGTCGCACATGTAATCGCGTTCGTTATAAGCGCTTGTATCTTTTATTCGCGCATACTGTTGTGCAAATTTTGGTTTGGCTTGTTGGCATGACCGACCAACGAGACCCTGAATGAAAAGGTCCGTCAAATTAGGTAGGTGATTGTTAAGGCAAGTTGTGAAAATTAGTCACAAATATATTAAATATTTTAGATTTAAATTCATAAACATGACATGATCATTTGGGTCCCGATATACTCTCATTCAAAACTCCTCATTTACTCATTAAAATCATTTATGTTAAAGGAAATGTCCTTTAAGCCAGCCGCCCCCCCCCCCCCCCCCCCCCCCCCCCGTCACTGTAAAACCGTGACAACACTCACTTTCTAATTAACGAATTTTAATAGAGTAATTGACCCAAAGCTCCCCCTATTTATTCCAAACCCCACCCACGTAATGCCCTAGCCTGGAAATAGAAACGAACCGAGTGAATACTCTCTGTTCGTTTTCGTCCAATGCTGACAACCCTCAATGACCCGTTCTCCTGTGATTTCCTGCTCGCCACCGACGTCGGAGCCCCTCTAGGACTCCGGCGACCTCTCCTGCTTCTTCCACCATCAGAGCCGGCGACTACTCTGTCGCTTCTCGATCCTCTAGCCGCTCCTCCAAGCTTTCGCGCCGCTCACCGCCGTCAGTTTCTGCCAAGGCATTTTCCTCTTCATCCAGCAGTAGCTTCCCGGCCCGACTCCTTCCTTGCTGAAGCCAAGTCTCCTCCAGGCTTGAAGACCCGCCCAGTTCGATTGCTCCTCCGAACTCCCCGCTGCTACCCGAGCGACCTTCAGTCCGCAACGAGTCCTCATCGGCCCGCAGTTTGTTCCAGATCTGCCGCCAACCCTCTCTCTGGCGCGGCCGTCACCTCCGATTCCTAGCATTGTCTTCCTGTTACTTACCCGTGACGACATCAGTAGATTAACTTGACCGTTCCTATGGACTGAGGTATAACTTGCTAATTCGCGTTCTCCCTATGGTTAATATAATTTCTTGCTAATATTTGATGACTACTAAATTCAGAGTTTGCCTAAATTATCATTTCCTGTTTGTCGTTAATTTGAAAGCTCGATTGTGTTTGTTTTTTTTAGTGAATATCTTGTGGAAGGTTTATATCTTGTGGAAGATTTATATCATATTGCGTAATGCGCGTGAATGTTTAACCTTATGAGCGTTTGCGACGCCTCGACCGCTAGTTGTTTAGTAACTGCCCGCGAAGTTCCTGTGCGTCGCAATTACTTTAAAGTTCACAATTATTATATTTTAAAACTAAAACCCTAGGTTTGAGTTCACATTAGTTTGGTGTGGCTGCTGGAATATCTCACTCCTATTGTGGGATAGCCGAGCGCCGTTCGTTTTATGAGTTTTAAGTTTTAAAAAAAATTTATTTAATCGATGGAGTCCAGAGTCGGACACATCGAGCGAAGTTTAGGAGACATGGGTAAACGTATGGAAGAACTCATGGTCGCTGTCACGACACTCATGATAATGTGCTTCCAAGTTGTTGACCGAGGTGCGCAATCCTTACATGACTTGGTTCGTATTTCCCACAGTGACAGTTTAGGAGGTCCTGCTGCACAACCCCCTACTCCTCCTGCACGACCTCCTACACCTCCACCACCAGAACCTCAACTAGCAAATCAAGATAATAGGAATCCCCCTAGGTGGGATGCGGGTATTAAATTAGATGTTGGGGATTTTGAGGGCACGCTAGAGCCTGAGGTGTGTCTTGATTGGTGCGAACAACTTGAGCAATTCCTCGGCTGGAAGCGCACACCTGCCCACCAGCAGGTGGAGTATGCTACCCTGAAGCTGAAGGGCCCCGCACTCACATGGTGGGGGCAAGTCGAGCAGATGCGATACACTATGGGACAACCACCTATCACCAACTGGGTTGAGTTCAAAGCTCAACTCAAGAGAAGGTACGTTTCCGCAGATTTCATGCAGACCTTGTATCGTAGGTATCACAACCTACGACAAGACAAGCAAACCATCGACGAATACACGAATGAGTTTCTGGTCCTCCAGTCACGCTTAGATCTGAAGGAGGAAGACCACATGGTTGTGGCCCGTTATCGGAATGGGCTACGGTACGCGGTACGAGACCAGTTAGACCTACACGATTTCCGGGACCTGGGAGAGATCTCCAGTCGGGCACGCCGAGTGGAATCTCTCCAAAAGAGGACATCTGGTCAGAGGTCTACTGATAGACCCACTTCGAGCACCACCACTACTACACCCACATCTGCTACTACTGATTCCCCACCTCTTGCTATTACTGGAGCCTCGGCTCTTCATCCTGGCCCTTCCCGGGGTAAGGAGCCCGACCCCACACTGGAGTGTTTCGATGCTTCAAGTGCATGGAGCCCGGGCACAAATCTTCTGAGTGCCCGCGACGTCAGTTCGTCGCAGTGATTGATTCCATCTCCGGAAGTGAACCTGAGTATGGGGTCTTCCTTAGTGACCCCAACCTGAACCCCTGCCCGAGGCTAATACCGTCGTCGAGGTCGAGGGCGGCAAGCAGAGCACCTAGTCTGTGTTCTTCACTCTGGTTTGGTTACCTCTGGCGAGACTACTGAGCATGATCCTCGGAGAAAGGAAATTTTCCGCACCACCGCCCGCATTCAGGAGCATTTCTGTTCTATTATTATTGATAGCGGCAGTATGGAAAACTACATGTCTCAGCGTATGGTGGAGAAGTTAGGACTTGTGACGCGCCCCTTAGACCAGTCGTACCACCTAGCTGGGGTTAGTAGTCCTTTGACTATTCCCATTACTCATCGTTGTCAGGTCGAGTTCTCTATCGAGGATGCTTATCGAGATTTGGTACTATGCGACATCGGCCCCATCGATGTCTGCCACATAGTTCTAGGACGACCATGGCAGTATGACCGACATGTCCTGCATGATGGTGTGAGGAACTCTCATTCTTTTGATCATCATGGGCGCAAAATTATTCTCCTTCCCCAAAAGAATGGTCCTGTTCCTAGAGCACCTGGGAGAACCTCACAAGCATCTACTTCGTCGTCCTTAGTCTTCACTGCACCACTCCTATTTAGTGCTACGCTTCGGCCTGGGCCCTCGCTCCAGGAAGTGGCGACTAATTCTCAAGAGTCATCTATTTTGGGTGCTCTGGAAGCACCGCCTTTTATTGACTTCGTATTCGACGAGCACGCGTTTAGTCCGCATCACTTCTCGTTAGTTGTAGACGAGCATGTTGTACCACTACCTCACTATCGTGCGAGATCTGAAACTTATAGATTTACTCGTAATGAGGGAGTCGAGATGAACCTTAGATTTTTAACTCCTCATAGGGACACCTGCTTCAAGGGCTTCTTATGGAAAATTTTACACGATGAAATTAGGATCTTTTTAATATTCTGTGACACGAGTGGAACTTCATCGGGTGTAATCATAACGATAGTTGATCCGGAGTTAGCGGATGCTCGTAAGTATCTAGCAGTAGTGCGTATGATGCGATATGATCTCATGATTCCACAGGTTGATCATGCTTACTTCCTACCTGGTCTTTTACCTTGATTTTTCAATCCACTCTATCTCCCACTTTGTGACACTCTCCTACTTGATGCTCTGAATTTTATTGATCATTTAAATATTTTGCATAAAATTATTCCTAACTGTTTGCGAGCATCATTGGAAAGTTATAACTTCGTGATTTATCCTATCACCGAGAGTTATAATTTTTCAATGGAGATTGGTTGTCTACCTCTTTCAAGAGCTGAGTTTATCTATAAATCTCGTTTTCAGTAGCATGACGATAGCGGAGTTGTGCCGTATCGACAGTTGAACTTTCTACTTGCAGGTCACATCAAGTCTCGTCGGGGTCGAACTCTTTCAACCCCGGGAGAATTGATGCAACCTGTGTCGCATCCTAATTCTATTTTATTTCCTTGTCGCACATGTAATTGCGCTCGTTATAAGCGCTTGTATCTTTTATTTTGTGCATACTGTTGTGCAAATTTTGGTTTGGTTTGTTGGCGCGACTGACCAACGAGACCCTGAATGAAAAGGTCCATCAAATTAGGTAGGTGATAATTTAGGCAAGTTGTGAAAATTAGTCACAAATATATTAAGTATTTTAAATTTAAATTCATAAACATGGCATGATCATTTGGGTCCCGATATGCTCTCATTCAAAACCCCTCATTTACTCATTAAAATCATTTATGTTAATGGAAATGTCCTTTAAGCCAGCCACAGCCCCCCAGTCACTGTTAAAACCGTGACAGCACTCACTTTCTAATTAACGAATTTTAATAGAGTAATTGACCCAAAGCTCTCCCTATTTTATTCAAACCCCACCCACGGAATGCCCTAGCTTGGAAATAGAAACGAACCGAGTGAATACTCTCTGTTCGTTTTCGTCCAGCGCCGACAACTCTCACTGACTCTTCTCCTGCGATTTCCTGCTCGCCATCGACGCCGGAGCCCCTCTAGGACTCCGACGACCACTCTTGCTTCTTCCACCGTCAGAGCCAGTGACTACTCCGTCGCTTCTCGATCCTCTAGCCGCTCCTCCAAGCTTTTGCCGCCGCTCACCGTCGTCAGTTTCTGCCAAGGCATTTTCCGCTTCATCCAATAGTAGCTTCCCGGCCCGAATCCTTCCTTGCTGAAGCCAAATCTCCTCCAGGCTTGAAGACCCGCCCAGTTCGATTGCTCCTCCGAACTCGCCGTTGCTACCCGAGCGACCTTCAGTCCGCAACGAGTCCTCATCGGCCCACAGTTTGTTCCAGATCTGCTGCCAACCCTACCTCTGGCGCGGCCGTCACCTCCGACTCCTAGCATTGTCTTCCTGTTACTTACCTGTGACGACATCAGTAGATTAACTTGACCGTTCCTATGGACTAAGGTATAACTTGCTAATTCGCACTCTCCCTATGGTTAGTATAATTTCATGCTAATATTTGATGACTACTAAATCCAGAGCTTGCCTAAATTATCATTTCCTGTTTGTCGTCAATTTGAAAGCTCGGTTGTGTTTTTTTTAATGAATAGCTTGTTGAAGATTTATATCATATTGTGTAATGCGCGCGAATGTTTAACCTTATGAGCGTTTGCGACGCCTCGACCGCTAGTTGTTTAGAAACTGCCTGCGAAGTTCCCGTGAGTCGCAATTACTTTAAAGTTCACAATTATTATATTTTAAAACTACAACCCTAGGTTTGAGTTCACGTCAAAACTTCTCCAAGTAGTCATTGACGGAGCCCGTCTGCTTAAGGGAGACAAGGTCGCCAATGAGATTGCAGTGAAGAGGCGACACAGTTGACTTTGAAATTTTCCTATTTAAATTGTGGCTTCCCCCTTCGTAGCTATGCAGACCATAGTTGGGTGGAGTCCATGAAGTGGAAAGGGGCGGTGCGGATCCATTTTTTTCATGGGGTGCGTTGATTTGCAAAACACTGCTTGCATTATGTAAGCCATGTGATATGAACTCGTGAGGAATCCGGCGTGAGGAGGGCCGGCGGAGAAGAGGGAGAATAAGGAGATTAGGGTTGAGAGAGAAATCTTAGGGAGCAACCCTAATTTGCATTCATCCAAGCATAATCCAAAAGTAGTACAACTCCACCCCTTATAGGCGCGGGGTGTGACAATAAGAAAAACAACATAAGGAGAAATAAATAAATGCGTACAACCAAAAGGAAATAAGAAAATAGGAAATAAATAAAGACGTCAAGCTGGCGCTGACCGTCGTCGTCTTCCTCCGCGTGTAGACCCGCCTCAGCGTCTCGTCATTGTGCATGTCTGTACCAATACCACCGTCTGGAAAAAGTGCCTTGTCCTCAAGGCAGTAGTCAACGAACTGGCGGCGGAAGTTATCCTGAGGGAGCCATGCGGCATCAGAGTCTGGGTGATTTGCCCAGATAACCAAAACTTTCTCCAAAGTGGGGTCCCCAAGTAGAGGGCAGCGACGGTCAAGTTTCTTGGCTGGGTAGTACGATGCCTCGCCGATGAGATCGACGTCAGCCGGAATGTGATTCGTGGTGGCGTGGTTGCCCACCACACGGCACAGCTGAGAAACGTAGAAGATCGGGTGTATGCGGCTCTCGACAGGGAGGCGTAGGCGATAGACGACCGCACCGATACGTGCTAGTACCTCAAATGGGCCAAAGAACCGTGGAGCTAGCTTCGGGAAGGGCCTTCGGGCCACAAACACCTGGCGGTACGGGTGCAATTTGATGAGCACCTTCTCCCCCACCTGGAAGGAAAGGTCGTGCCGCTTCTTGTTCGCAAAGGAGGACATCTTCTGTTGGGCTTGTAGGAGGTGATGCTTCAGGTGATCCAGGATGGTGTCACGGTCCTGTAGAGCGGTGGCCAAACTCTCGACCTGACACTCTCCCGGTAGATGGCGGAGAATGGAGGGTGGCGGCTGGCCATAGACAGCCTCAACGGGGTGATTCCTGCTGTGTTGTGATAGGCAATGTTGTAAGAGTGTTCGGCCCAACAGAGCCACTTGGCCTATCCGCGGGGTTGCTCCCCCGCGAAACAGCGGAGATACGTCTCCAAACAGCGTTCTATGTAGCACGGGGACGGAAACTGGATACGAGATACAATACAAAATGGATACGAGAAACGTTATTTTTTAAAAAATAAGGATACGGGAAACGCTTTTTAATTATTTTAATATAAGTATTAATTAATATAAGAATAAGACAACTAACAAATTATTTGTACATATCTTAAATTGTAACAAAAAAAGTTAATAGGACTATTATATATCGGATACACGTTTCCGAGCTTTTCTCGTATCTGATACGCGTTCGAGTCGATATGTAAGCCATTTTTAAGTATCCGTGATTCGTAAACAGTGGTTGAGGACCTCGGATTGGTCATCCGTCTGCGGGTGGTAAAGCAGTGCTCATGCGGAGGCGAGTCCCCTGTAGCCGAAAAAGTGTGGTCCAGAAGGTGCTCAAGAAAAGCGGATCACGATCGCTCACGATCGACCATGGAAACCTATGAAGGTGGACGACACCGCTGATGAAGCTGTCCGCGACTGTGGCGGCGTTACAGTGGCGACGAAGGGAAATGAAATGACAGTATTTGGACAGTATGCCCACCACGACCAAGATACAATCAAATCCCTGGGAACGCGGTAGCCGAGTAATGAAGTCCATGGCCACGTCCTCCCAAACGGGATCCGGAATGGGAAGAGGCTGAAGGAGGCCAGCTGGAAATGTTGCCTCCTACTTGGCCTTCTAGCAGACCAAACAGGCGGCCACGAATTCCTTAACCTGTCAGAACATGTGGGGCTAGTAGAGAGAGGCCGCCAAACGGCGGTAGGTACGAAAGGCCCCAGCGCGCCCTCCAGAGGGCGTAGCATGAAACTCGGCGAGGAGACATGGAATGCTTGGAGATGAGGGTGCTAAAGCAAGGCTGCCCTTGAAGAATAGGCGGCCCCCTACAAGTGAGTATGGTGAGAGCGGAGGCGTCCGCGATGAGCGCCATCCAGATCCCGGATAAAACAGGGTCAGCCTCGACCTCGTGTTGGATTGTCGCTGCGTCTTCCCACACTGGTCGAGAGATAGTTGTGAGCTCTGGCGATTGGCTCTGCCGAGAGAGGGCATCAACTGCCCGGTTTGCCCTTCTCGGGCGGAACTCGATGGTGAAGTCATAGCTCAGGAGTTTGACCACCCACACCTGCTGGGTGGGCGTTGCGATCTTCTGCTGGAAGAGGTAACAGTGGATGCGGTGGTCGGTGCGGACCACGAAGGGGCGCCCTAGCAAATATGTGTGCCAGTGATGAACGGAGAGAACGAGGCCCATGAGCTCGTTCTCATATGCGGAGCGGCTGCAGACAGTGTTGGAGAAGGCGCGGCTGAAGTATGCTATCGGTCGACCGACCTGCATTAGTACGACTCCCACTCCGGAGCCCGATGCGTCACACTCCACTAGGAATGGCAGAGAGAAATCTGGCATGGCCAGCATCGGCCCACGGACTACGGCCTGCTGAAGGGCGGCGAAGACGGCGACAACATCCATCCACTGGAAGGGACCCTCCTCCAACTTCTTCAAGAGTTGCATAAGTGGCCGAGCTAGAGTCTCGTATCCTTGGATGAAGTAGCGGTAGTATCCCGTCAAGCCAAGGAATCCTCGAACGTCCCGCAGGGATGTAGGAGTCGGCCAGTGAAAGACCTCCGCGATCTTCTCCTCGTCCATGGAGATCCCCCGGGCTAAGATGGTGTGGCCGAGGTAGTTTAGTTCCGACGCCCCAAAGGAGAATTTCTTCAGATGGAGTTTGAGGCGATGGCGCCGGATGGTAGTCAGAGTGAGGCGTATGTGATGAATGTGATCATACCAGGAAGAACTGTATACCAAAATGTCATTAAAAAAACAAGAATGTGTCGACGAAGTACTGCCCGAAAAATATCGTTCATCGCCGCCTAGAAGGTGGTCGACTGGTCGGTGCATTTGTCAGACCAAAATGCCTGACTAAAAACTCGCAGTGACCGTCCTGTCCGGAAGGTGGTCTTGGGAATGTCCTCGAGTCGTGCGCAGATCTGGTGATAGCCCGCTCGGAGGTTTATCTTGGTGAAGAATATGACACCGTGGAGCTCGTCCAGAAGCTCCTGAATAACTAGGATCGGGTACCTGTCCGGAATGGTGTCCTTATTGAGCTTCTGGTAGTCTTCGCCTACCGTCCTTCCGGACCAAGAGGACCGGGCTAGTAAAGGGGCTCGCACTGGGGCAGATGAGGCCCCCCATCAATATCTCATGGACTAGCTGCTCGATCTCGTCCTTCTGCACATAACCGTAGCGGTAAGGGCGGACCGACACCGTCGTCGTCCCGGGCTGGAGGGGAATGACGTGATCCGTCGGGCGAGCCGGCGGAAGGCCGGTCGGGGCCTCAAAAATGTCATCAAACTCGGCGAGTAATGCCTGAAGGTCGGCCAGGTGTGAAGGAGATGGTGGTGCCGGAGCAGAGAGCAGTAAGAGCCATGCCGAAAAGTCGACGTTGGTGGTCCGCTGAATCGCACGGGTCGAAACTGGGGAGCGCAGCAGAGCGGAGTCACCCACCAGGCGGCACGTCTGGCCTTCCTGTAGGAACTGCATAGTCATATTCTCCCAGTTGACCCGCACTTCGCCCTGTGTATGGAGCCAAGCACGCCCAGAATGACGTTAATACTGCCGAGCCAGAAGGCGTAGAAGTCCGCGATCACCATGCAGGACCCCACCATCATGGAGAGAGCGGTGCAGCACCCGTGGGTTGGCTGGCGGCGCCCATCACCCAGACAAACTGTAATGTCAAGGGAGGTTACCAAGGGAAGGTGCAGTTGATGCATCAGTTTGGCTGAGAGGAAGTTGTGGCTCTCACCACTGTTCACTGTCACAATGGAACGATAACGCAACGTGTCTGCCAGCTTCATGGTCTACGGGCCCGAAATGTCGTCCACCGAGAAACAAGGTAAGCTCTAAGCAATGAAAAGTAGGTGAGGTGGTGTCCACCGTGCCATCACCCTTGGATATCTTTAGGGACTTGAAGTCCTCCAAGGTGACCTCCTGTTTGAATCCACCGATGATGCGTGGAACTCCTTGATGGAGAACACATGTGTAGGAGAGTAGGGCTGACGACACCGAAAACATAAGCCCTTGCTGCGACATTCATTGTAGGTACTGTTGGAGATGCGTTGGGGAATCACCGGTCAGCCGGGTCGGTCTCCCTTAGGGGCGGCCGCTGCAGGGCTGTCGAAGGAGGGGTCCGCCAGGGCAGCCGAGGCGGGTGGTGACTGGCTGCAGGCGCTGGCAACCTGGGGGCGAGGTCGGCCTCCACCAGACACGCTATGTCAATGGCGTCCGAGACTGTGTGGGGATGGTGCATGCAAAGCCGAGTGCGGATATGGGGCAGGAGCCCCTGCATGAAGAAGCACGGGTAATGGTCGGGTGGCAAGCCGGGAACATGAGTGACCAAGGCGACAAACTCGTTAATGTAGTCGTCCAGGTCGGCTGTCTGGTGGACGCCACATAGCCGCTCGATAGCGGAAGAGTCAGAGTAGCAGGTGTCGTACCGCCGAATCATCTCCTGTTTGAGCTCGGACCAGGTGAGGCTTGGATTGGATTGGCGGAGCCACCGGGCCCAGTGGAGGGCCAAGCCGTCCAGGCCAACCACAGTCGTAGACACCTTGTCGTACTCTGGGGTGTAACTGAGGTCAAAATTTTGCTCCGCCTTGGCGATCCACCCCATCGGGGGCAAACGAAGGAATATCGCGGGAGAGAGCGGGCCGGCTCTGAATGGTCGAAGGCGGTTGTCCGAAGGAAACGGCTGGCGGCCCGGCGCCGAGGAGAGAGCCGCTATCCTCAAGGGAGCCGGTGTCGGACACGACGGCGGCGAACGCCTGGAGGGAGTCAATCTTGGAGTGGAGAGAGAGGAGAGAGGCATGCATGGAGGTGACGAGTTGCTCTTGAGGCTCAACGCGATGGGTAAGAGCTTCCACGGCAATATCCGGAGCGGACTCGCCGGAAGAGCGAGTGGTGGGAGCCATGGGTTGGAGACGTTGGACGGAAGCCGAAGGAGGCGAATCTGGTGCGGAAGGGCAAAAATAGAAGGTTTTGCGACCGATGGAAGGAGCAGGACCAGTCGACGCAGAAATGCACGGATCGGCGCGGAACTGGCCGATCGGAAGCGGAGGAACCGACTGAACAGTCTGATCGAAGGCGCGGAAGGGTCGGCCGACGCAGAGCAACATGCAGCGGGCGGGCCGGGAGAACGACGTGGAACAGCAGCGTTGAATCAGACGAATAGGCCGATCGAAACCCTAAACACGGAAACAGGCGGGGAGTCGGCGTGAAGGGAAACCCAGGCGTGCGGGAACGACGCTGAATCGATCGTGGAAACTCAGAGGCGGGTGATCACGAGCACCGACGACGAGTTTGCGGGCAGTGTGGCGGGTCAGACCAAATTGATATGAACTTGAGAGGAATCCGGCGTGAGGGCCGGCGGGGAAGGAGAAGAATGAGATTAGGGTTGAGAGAGAAATCTTGGGGAGTAGCCCTAATTTGCATTCCTCCAAGCATAATCCAAAAAAAGTACAACTCCACCCCTTATAGGCGCGGGGTGTGACATAATAAGAAAAACAACATACAGGGAAATAAATAAATGCGTACAACCAAAAGGACATAACATAATAGGAAATAAATAAAGACGTCAAGCTGGTGCCGCGTCTTCAGTCTCTCTCCCCACCGATGGATCCGTCGGCGTCTTCCTCAGCGTGTAGACCCGCCGCGGCATCTCGTCATCGTGTAAGTCCGTACACCATGCCACGGGGTCCTCACGATTGTTGTAGCGGGGGAAGTCCATCTTTACGTAGTGAGGAACGCCGCTCCCTTCCGAGCGGTGGACGTGGAGTCGGAACGTTGCGACTTGGGCATTTGGCTCTTATACCAAGTTGTTACGAGCTCCCGACTAAGATCTCTTGTGTGCCCAAACGAGAGTGAAGTCGCAGAGAAGATTGAAGTTCCTCTTAATCCGGTGGACCAATGGCGGCTGATAGTATGGGAGACGCTCACTGGAAAGGATCGCTCTAGGTTCCAGGCGTGTGCGGCTGGGGCCGTTCGGTGTGACGTTTTATTTTTTGCAGTTTAACATTTATTGGAACTAGTTCATCTGTGTTTTATTTTTCTTTGCAACTCTGTTCACCAACATCAACATTTCCCCATAACTTGTAGATATTGTATTTTTGTTCTGATTGAGTTGACATTACTCTAAAAGTACTTATTTGCATTATAGAAATAATCTTCCTTTTATTGAAATTTCGATTTATGTGCTTACATGTTTATCAGGTGTAAAAGGTGAACCCGCATTTTATCTAATCGAGCCTTGAGTCTTTGTTTATCTAAGTCATTTTCCTTGGATCTTGTTGTGCATTCTATATTTCATCTTACATTGTTAATATTTTCCAAAATCCTTACACACTGCATTTATTCTATCTATTTATATGCTTAGTCCTTTATCGCCTCTCGAAAATTCTCTTCTTTATTATCGGTGGTGTTTTCTTTTCAAGTTGTTTTGCTAAGGCTATGCAAATTAAAGAATGGATACCTCTACATTAAATTTTTTTTTCAAAGGCATCTTCAAACAAGATACCATAATGTGTTAAAATGGTAAATTTATTTAGTTCTACATATTCATCGTAGATAGAAGGGGAGCCTTGGCACACCGTTTGAGGTGTTGTCGTGTGACCTTTAGGTCACGGGTTCGAGTCCTGGAAGCAACCTCTTGATGTAGGGTAAGGTTTGTCTACATTTCACCCTTGTGATGGGACCCTTCCCTGGACCCTCGCTGCGCTGGGATGCTTTGTGCACCTGGTTGCCCATATTCGTCGTAGATGTAACTAATGAATTCACATGTATATTTTATAGCGATTAGATTCATTTCTCTTCTTCATTGGATGAATATTTCAATTAATTGACATATTTTTTTGGCTTGTATGCTATATTGATTTTTTTTGCTCTAGATTTGGTTTTCAATTTCAAAGATCCACTTTGCATTAGCTCTCTAGGTTTGCTTTTGAGATTAAAATTATCTTTTTTTTTTATGGAATGAACTATTCTCAATTTTTTTCCTAGTTGGTACACCTCTGCATACCCTTTCCCTAATATTTCTCATTATTAATTTGTTGATGATGGCATAGTCCTTAGTAGTGCTTACATTAATATTGCTAGAAGAATCCATTTCTTAACTTCTTATGCACAGGCTTCTGTTAAGATTTTAACAGAAACGAGAGTGCAATTTATTTATGTAGCACTATTCCTCATGCCAGAGTAATAAGCTCCTGTCTTTGAATTTTCAATTAAAACTCCTATTACTTACCTAAGTGGTGCCAACTAATTGTCTAGCCCTGGGCTATTTTCATTAGGATTCAAAGATCCAAGATACAGGGTGGAAAGAGAGCTACTTATAGCTTCTTCTTGAAGACCTAAAATAGATAATAAAAGAGATGAAAACAAATACAAGGGACCCATTATGAATAAAGAAGTCTGAACTAAATTTGGAATATAGGTATAGTAATAAGGGGACTCTTCGCATTTTGAAAGCTTCATGTGCCTCATGTAAGCATGCATGTGCAATTGGTGTATGATCTTAAAATGGCTCCTCATGTGCTCTGTGGGCCGATTCCTCGCGGTCAATCCATTTTGTCTCGGAAACCGGGCCGCTTTTCTAAGATGTATGCCTTCAGTGCTCCCTCACAGAATCTCGTGGTATCACAACATAGCTTCCAACTCAAACCTAGGAGTATCATCTAACTCCAACTCATTTGGAATGGTTCCCTTCACCTGATGGTCTCCCGCAACCTTCGTGAGTTGTGCTACACTGAAAATCTGGTGAATGTGGCTAACTTGCTATAGAACTGGAATCTGTGGTGGTAAGCTACCTCAACTATAGACACTTCGACCCTGAAAAGCTCATAATATCGGTCATCAAGCTTTGGGTATGCTCTCAATTCCATTGGACCATGCATTTGTGGAGTGTGGACCCAACTCTACAAACACCTAGTTACCACACTGAGTTGAACAGAACAGCAATTACGGGTTGCACAGTGGGCCATCTGTTGGTGGGCACGTGTGTGTGGTTTTAACTAACAGAATCTCGCCGTGGTCCTGGAGTTGAGAGTGGGGGATTCTACCTAACATTCCTTAGGGGAAACCACATCATTGTGGATTTGTGGGTGGGGCGACCATAAACCGCTTGGAGGTTAGTGGTACTAATTGTTGTATGGAAAGAAGTGTTCGAGGAGTATTCGGCCTGCCCCAGCCATTTATCCCATCCACGGGACTACTCAGATTTGAACACGGTAGGTAGTCCCCAAACAATGTTTTAACACCTCTATCTACCCATCTGGAACCTGAAGAGGACTTTCTAAAAAAATTTTGTGAATATGTGGTCTCCGTCGTTGACGATGGAGCATGAGAACAAATGTAGTCGGAAGTTCCCTTTTTTAAATGTCTTTATGATTGTCTCTGATGTGAAGGGGTGGCGAAGTGCCCATACTTGGACAACCTGTCCACCACTATGTGGATGCAATTCTCAACATGTTGCTCGGGGAGTCGAATGACATGAGTGTTTCTTCTCATTCAACATGTTACTCAGGGAGTCAAATAACATATGAGTGTTTCTTCTCATTCAACTCCTCGTGATCTCGGTCCACATGTGCTCTAGTATTGGAAGGGGTTGGAGTAGACCATCTGGAAATGATGTTTCGTGCATTACTCTCCGACACACCGAATATGAGGCGTCAAATTACTCCACTAATGACACCATTCCTCCAATATATGGATATTGTGGTACATGCAGAAGGCACCTACATGATTCATTGACAGTGTGACGTGGAACTCGGCCAGTAGTTTTATAATGCCTATGGAAGAAGCAGACAGTACTAGTCGCGTATTAATGTGAACTGGGGATGTGATATCGGGTCTCTATTAATGTCGATCACTATGGCGTGAAATTGTCAATCCTCTAGACTTTCTGTTGGATCATACTGACCTTCACCCATATGGGGCACAAAATGACCGTAAATATTGACGGCTAAACTTGTCGCGAAAGAGCATCTGTGGCCAAGTTACTCTTTTCTGATCTGAACTCCACTACCAATTCGTAGCATGTCAACTTGGCTACTCATAGTTATTGTTTGGGGATGGCGATTTTTTGCTCTAATTTAATCCCTTGTTCAAACATGATGCTCACCATTTCTTTTATTTGTATGGCATTAAAAACAAACAAGTGTTGAACAAAACACAGAAAAGCGTGAACATTCGCACCCAAAAACACAAGATTTTTGTGATCAAGTCAAAATAAATTATGTCCACATGAGGCAGGGATGGGTCCATAACAAACGGTGGAGAGTTCAAATGCTTTCCCTTGACCCAGATTGATGTAATGCAATATGTAAGGATTATGATCTTGACTTAACAACTCAAAAAAAATGCTTATAAGTACGAGCGGGGGGATCATATTGATAAATTTTTGATATTTTTTTACTGTAATTTCAAATTGGTTGCTTTCGGCCTTGAATCTTCTTATGTTCATTAAATAACACAATTGTTTATGTCCAGTGGTGGTTCTAGAGGCGGCGGCGGTGATTTTGTTGCTGGTTTTCTCTTAGGTGGAGCTGTGTTCGGAACCTTGGCTTACGTCTTCGCTCCGCAGGTGATTATTCTTGTACCCTCGACAATGCTAGTCATTGAAAAAATATTTATTTATTTGTTTAAATCTTTCACTGATGAATCCTGTTTAATGCAACACCTGTTTCAATGTGCAGCTCAGAAGATCATTGTTAAATGAAGATGAATCAGGTTTTAGAAGGGCCAGGCGACCATTATATGATGACGGTGGGCTAGAGGTAATCAACTTTTCCATTTCGTAGGCAATTTTATTCTCAATCAAATTATTCTATGGGCTCATTTCATTGCTTGAAGATATTGAGAACACGTATTTGAAAAGAAAAAAAAAGGTTTTAGGTTCATTTTATCATCAGGAATGTAATTTGAGTCAAGCCATAAGCCTATAATGATATGTGTCCCGTGATCAAGTTCGAAGAGCCAACAAGCCAAACTTGACCGAGCCCCTCACTCATTGGCATGTGAGCTTTCTCGTTTAAAAACTAGTATAAAGTTACACTTGGGGCGCATTTGGGTACTTGAAGTTGAAACATGCGAGTTTACTAGATTTGGTCCTTTGGTTGGATATAGCTAGAAAAAAAGGCAGCGCGGTGCACAAAGCATCCCAGCACAACGAGGGTCTGGGGAAGGGTCCAATCACAAGGGTGAAATCTAGGCAAACTTTATCCTGCATTTTACATATTATTACTTTCTTTTGTTTGTATTCTATTTACAAGCCACCAAAGGCGTCATTACAAATTTTAAAATTCAACAATTTAAGTCCACCATTATTGAACAACCTGACTCAAACTCATAGAATTGAGCTTGCACATTAGCTAGTTAAGCTTGAGCTGAAGCGGAGTGCTGCTTGAGCTCAACTCAACCCCTAGCTTGAGCTCAACTCTACTCGCATAGGCCCTGTTTAGCGGGGTGGAGCGCCCGTGACAAGAATCCAAACCGTAGGCGCGGCCGGCTTTCAAAATCTACGGGTTTTCTACCGATTTTGTGCACACGCAGACGGCGGAATGCCCGACCGCCGCGGCTGGCAGAGTCGCGTAGCCGCGGCGGAGTTTTGCTAGATCCGCCGACATTTTTGCACCCCGCCAAACGGGACCTTATTTTTCCATTCATGCCAAACCGAGCGCGGAGTGAGAGGTAACTTATTTGTGCTGCATCTACATTCCCCGAAGCAGAGAACTCGTCAGACGCTGGACGCAAAAATCAGTCAGCTGAATTCAGCCATAGACAACGTGTCTTCGCGCTTGAGGGGAGGAAACAGCTCTCCTTCGACGGTGCCTATCGATGCCGACTCCGAAATAGAGAGCGCCCTTTAGGTTTCTGCTGCAAACTCATCACTACTGCTATTTTGATCCTCAGGCAGGCAAGTTATGTTCTTGATAAATACTCCCTTTATGTGCAGAAGTGTTTGGATTGTTTTCCTCTCTGGATTGATGTTTTTGAAACCCAAATTAGTGTATTTCAACCCTCTAGCATTATAATTTTTGGCAGGCTTATTTGAAAAAAAAAATACAAGCTTCATTTGGCACAGTGTTTGGAGCGGTCGGCGGGAGGAGACGGGCAAACACTCGAAACGGAGGGGGTCCGCCGCAGCTTGAAATGGAGCGGTTTGCTCCATTTTTCGGAGCGTGGCGGGAGGAGACGCGGCAAATGCCGTCACCGGGCGTTTGGTTACGCACCTTGCGGCGGCATTTGCCGCAAACCTGGCCTCCAAACGGCGCGTCAAATGAAGCCAAAGTTTGAACTAACTATCCGAAGTTTCCCCGGGATTTTGCATAAGTACAGGGACCTCCCGTATATTTTCCGAAATTATAAAAACCTGCCCCGTTGAGTTTGCCAAGTTTACCTCCAGAAAGATAGTTTATTGCATAATTACAGGGAGGTTTTTGTAATTTCACAGAATAGATGGGTTGTCCTTGTAATTATGCAAAATTGTTGGGGAGGACCTGGTAATTAACCACTACTCTTGTTTAAAAAGGTTGGTTTGAAGGCTGCTTTGTACCTTGTTTGGTTTCTATAGAACTTCAAGCGCTAGTTTTTGGTGTCATGTCGAGAAAATTCTGAACAATCGTGATTGAGTCGATGGCTGTGATTTGGTTGAAATGCATGAGTCGGGGCTTGCCCATTTCAAGTTGGAGAAAATAATTAGGTCCGCGACCCGGATGGAGAACACGGTCCGCGACCAATGACATGCACTCGCAGCCTCCTGTTTTGTGGGGCCCGCAGCGCACAATAAATCTGTGCTCCGTGGGCCCCACTATTTCGGGACGCACTCGCTGCTCTAATTGGTCTCGCAAAGGATTTTTTTTGTCCGAGTCGCGGATGAAAAATTTTTCCCTCAAGTTGGGTGTCTTCTCGTTTGGAGTCATGAGGCATTGTATTTACTGCAAAGATTTCTTCCGGAAATGATCATTACAATCATTTTGTGGCTCCTTGTGGCATGGCGGGCGGTGACGGTCGGGAATGCCGTGGTTATAAGCCTACAATTTATGACAATTTTTGTCCAAACTCGTCGGAGCAAAAACACGGAGTTTAGAGCAATTGACGGATATAGTAATTTTAGGCTTTTAGCCCCATAATTGTCTGGCATCAAAATATTTTTCTATTAATTTTAGCAGCTTCACAATATATTTTGAAATGAAATTAATTTTGTTTTATTTATTAACATATAATCTTCATTTTTGTTTATTAGTTAATAGTTATAGTATATTACATTTTTTATTTTCTGCTTTAATTTATCTTTTATTCAATCAATTTTAGAATAAGAACAACAATCTAACTTTATTCCACTACAAGTAAAAAGTCTTTCCTTATAATTTCATTTCAAGTATTTATTGGTCTACTCAGTCTACCCCAATTAGTTTAACTTGTCTAGTGACTAAACTCTTTTGACGCCTAATATGTGTCTCTAATGATCTCCTTTGTACGTGTTTGAACCATCTTAGTCAAGCTTCTCGCATCTTCTCTACAATTGGTGTCACCCCTGTCTTATCCCTGATGCATTCACTTAATTTTATCTAGTCTTGTGTGTCCACACGTCCGCCTAAGCTTGATCAATTTTAGAAGCAAATAGAGAAATGATAAGTCGGGCAATATTTGATCGCAAAAAGTTAACTTTGCCAACTCTCATTCTCTCAATATACATTATAGAAGAATACTTCGATAGAGTTTCGTTTGGCGCGCCCGTGTCATTAACGCATCACTCCGCCTAAGAAGTTTCATCAATTTTTATGCTCAAGATTAGTTTTATTTTCTTGACGGCGGTAATAACCGGTGTAATGCTAAATATATATTGTATGAAGGCAAAGTTTTTGTCCAAACTCATGGGAGCAAAAACGCCGCGCCAAACAGGCGTAATTTTTAAATACGGGCAACGCATATGTAGAACCCTGCGGAAAATAAATTTTGATTCATATTTGTTTTTTTTCCACAAAATAAATCATGGATTATTGATCTATGCATTTTTATGGTCATTTTAAGTAGTCATGTGTATATATTTTGAGTTGAAAATATACTTATAAAAAAATGATTTTTTTTGAACTATTATTGTAACTGCATTTTACACTGAAAATGTAATCCATTTGCAACTGCATTTTACGTAGCAGTTGTATTTTATAATGAAAATACAGTTCCGCAGAATCCTTTATATGCGTTAAACGTACAGAATTATTGCCCGCCAAATAGAGCCAGATTAAATACTCAAATATAGCAACAAATTTTTTATTTAATTTTTAATGAGGCCAAAAAACCTAACAATAAGTACTCTGACTTGGTTGAAGAAAAAGGACAAGCGCAAACTGTAATTATAATGGAAGCCAAGAAAACACATTCGTTGGACCTTTTGACGCACGCCGGCCGAAGTCTTTGAGGTAGGTTACACGTGATCCCAAATTGAACTGAGAATTCAATGAACTGCAAATTTGGCGTGTTTTCGGATGGGCGGGTAAAAAAAAATATTTTTAGGTATCCACTGGTACATAGAGGTAGGTGCAATACATTTTTAGGCGTTGGATTTGAGATTTGACCGTTAGCATTAAAGGAAAAAATATTTAAAAATAAGCAAAAGCTTTTGTTGATCGGACGGCTCCCATGTTGGGGTTCAGCCCCTAAAGGTAAAAAATTTTGTGAAGAAATCCAGATGTTGCAACATGGTTTTTCGGTGTTGCAGTTTCTTTTTTACTGGCTTTGAGGGGACAGTTTTATTATAAAATTGTGAACAGTTTTTTATTTGAATAAAAACTGTTCGGCCATTTATCAAAAGGTGCTGTCAGTTATTTAAAAAGGAGGCGTGACTTTTTATATTCTATCATCTCCCGATTAAAGAGGTGTAAGGGTTAAGGAAGAGAGCAGTGGAAGCCTTCCTCCGCCATTTCCGCGCCAATGCCGTCCGCCGTTCCTGCGCCGACCGCCGTCCGCCAGCCCCGCGCCGTTCGCCGTCTCCGCGCCAGCGCCGCTCCCGCGCCGTTCGCCGCCGCTGGATCTCCAGTTTTGCCGCTGTTGTAGGCGGGTGTTTGCCGCTTGAAGGAGGTGTTTCCTCTGTGTTGAAGAAGGAGTATTTCTCTACCGTTTCAAGGGCTTCTTCGTCTACGGTTTCAGGTGTACCCTTTCTTGTCTTCGTTTGCTATTGTGCTTGAAGAAAGAGTAGGATTTTATCCTGTTGTAGAGAAGTAGTGGATTTGTCTTGGTGGTAGAGAGGAGGGGATTTGTGTGTCAAATCCGGAGGGCTTTCTAGGTTTGGGCAAACCTAGATATTTTCTGTAATCCTTATTTATTATAGTGGATTTTCGTTGTGCCGTGCCCCGTGGTTTTTGACCTTCAAGTGGTGAAGGTTTTCCACGTATATCTTGGTGTTCACTTGTGTTGTTGGTTTGTTTCTCTTATTTTTGTTTTGACTCTATTGATCGGTGGGTGTTGTCGTTATCTTCGGACACCCCGTTGACTAACAAGTGGTATCAGAGGGCCAGGTTCTTTGGCTAGTCATTTTTATTTCTCGGTTTCTAACTCGGTGCGGTAGGTGACGACCATCGGTCCGCTCCCTATCCTCTCTTGTTAATCCCTTGAAATAAATCGATTTGTGCACCGTAATAGAGTTACTTGTTTGAGAAAACAATGGAACAGAACACAAGGATGGTTAGTATGAATGGCAAGAATTGGAGCATCTGGAAGCCTCGGATGGAGGATCTCTTATATTGTAAAGATCTCCATGCTCCGTTGACGGGGAGACCTGCTTCAGTTAAGGATGATGAAGAGTGGAAGAAAATGGATCGAAAGGCAGTAGGGTTCATTAGACAGTGGCTCGATGACTCTGTTTTTCATCATGTTTCCACGGAGACCTCGGCTCAGGCCTAATGGAAAAAGCTTGAAGCCTTGTACGAGCGGAAGACTGCAGGTAACAAGGCATTTCTGATTAGGAAGCTTGTCAATTTGAAGTACCGGGAAGGTTCACAGATGACTGAGCATCTGAACCTTGCTCAAAGTATTATCAATCAGTTGGAGTCCATGAAGATCACTTTGGAAGATGAACTGCAAGCTCTGATGATCCTTAGTTCTTTACCCGAGAGTTGGGAGACTCTAGTAGTGTCGTTGAGCAACTCAGCACCTGATGGCGTGGTAACCATGGAGATGGTGTCTAGTTGTCTCCTGAACGAAGAGCTGAGAAGGAAGGATTCTGGATCTTCCACTTCGGGTGTTTTTCTCATGGAGGGAAGAGGACGGTCTGTGAAGAAGGATGTGAAGCACAGGGACAGTTCCAGGAGTAAGTCCAGGGGCAAGTCTAAGAAGGACATCGAGTGCTACTATTGTAAGAAGAAGGGTCATTTCAAGAAGGATTGCTTCCAAATGAAAAGAGACCTGAAGGGAAAGACCAAGGAGGTAGGAGAATCCAGTGGTGATGCGACGACTTTGATTGTGGAGGCTGAGCCGTTATGCTTGCAGTGCAGTGGGTCGTCTTGCCAGGACTGCGTTGACACAGACTGGATCGTGGACGGAGGTGCATCCTATCATTGCACTCCTCAAAGAGATTACTTCTACACCTATTCTGCGGGAGACCTTGGTGTGATCCGGATGGCAAATTCTGGTGAGTCGTTGACTGTTGGCAGTGGTGATGTCCACTTGGAGACTGAATTGGGGAAGATTGTTCTCAAGGGCGTCAGGCATATTCCTGACTTGAGAATGAATCTAATTTTCGTTGATAGACTTGATGATGGTGGTTTCACAAGCATTGAAGGTGGAGGGACCTGGAGGTTGATGAAGGGCTCTTTGGTGGTAGACAGAGGAAGGAAGTGTTGTGGCATTTATCGCACTAAAGCCAAGATCTGTGGTCCAAGTGTAAATGCGGCAGAGAGCGACTCTATGGAGTTATGGCATCGCAGACTTGGGCATATCAGCGAGAAGAACTTGAAGATCTTGGTGAAGAACAAGGTCCTTCCGGAGCTATCAGGAGGGCTTCTTGACACGTGTGCGCACTGCTTGGCCGGTAAGCAGAAACGTGTTTCCTTTGCTGATTCTGAACCAAAGAGGAAGGCGGAGTTACTATACTTGATACACACTGATGTGTGTGGTCCTATTGAGCCCAAGTCTGTGGGCGGAGCCGCTTACTTTGTCACGTTCATTGACGATCACTCCAGGAAAGTCTGGGCATATTCTGTGAAGCAGAAGAGTGATGTTCTAGCAAAGTTTGAAGAGTTCAGAGCGAAGGTGGAGAAGATGACCGGGAAAGAAATAAAGCGAGTTCAATCTGACAACGGGGGAGAGTACACTGGTGCCTTTGACGCTTACTGCAGAAGGCATGACATAGTACATGAAAGGTCAATCCCGAGGACGCCGCAACAAAATGGGTTAGCAGAAAGGATGAACATGACGATTATTGAGAAGATCAAATGTATGATTTCTCAAGCTGGCATTGGTAAACAGTTTTGGGCTGAGGCTGTGCAAACTGCTGTACATCTGATAAATCTGTCTCCTTCTGCACCTCTGAATGGTGATATTTCAGAGCGTGTTTGATCTGGGAAGGAAGTGTCGTACGGACATGTGCGGGTGTTTGGGTGCAAAGTTCATGTTCATGTCCCCAAGGAAGAGAGATCGAAGCTTGATGAGAAGTCCCGGGAGTGCATCTTGATGGGATTTCCCCATGAGGAGTTTGGCTATAGACTCTGGGATCCTGTGAACAAGAAAATGATCAGAAGCAGAGATGTGATTTTTGTTGAAGATCAAGTGGTTGGTGGGCAGAATGTTGCGGAGTCACAGGTTCCACAGGTTCCACCTGCGGAGGAGAGACTCTATGTTGATGATGGGCCAGTAGAGAATGCTGCTGATGATGGGCATGCTGATGAGGAAGTTGGTGAGCTTATTCCTGATGAGGAGATGATTCCGGATGTAGGGGGAGCTCTGCCAGTTGATGTACCACCTGTGGTGGAGGTTGCTCTTGTCAGATCTGAGAGAGTCAGAAGGCCCAATACCAGGTATTCCTCTCATGAGTATATTTTGCTTACAGATAGTGGAGAGCCTGAGTCCTATGTGGAGGCTCAGAGTGCTGAAGATCGTGAGGCTTGGACAGCTGCTATGGAAGAGGAGTTGTACTCCCTTCAGAAGAACGAGACGTATGATTTAGTCCCATTGCCTAAAGGGAAGAGAGCTTTGAAGAACAAGTGGGTCTTCAAGCTAAAGTTGGATGAAAATCGTTCTCAGCCAAGGTACAAGGCAAGACTTGTGGTGAAAAGTTTCAGTCAGAAACAAGGTGTCGATTTCGACGAGATTTTTTCCCCAGTGGTGAAAATGTCCTCTATCAGACTGGTGTTGGGTATGGCTGCCTCCATGGATCTTGAAGTTGAGCAGATGGACGTCAAGACGACATTTCTGCATGGCGATTTGGAGGAAGAGCTATATATGGAGCAGCCCGAAGGCTTTGTGGCTAAGGGGAAGCATCATCTGGTCTGCCGGCTCAAGAAGAGCCTTTATGGGTTGAAGCAGGCACCCAGGCAGTGGTATAGGAAATTTGACTCTTTCATGATGAAGAGCAAATTCCAACGGACCAGGACTGATCACTGTGTGTATGTGAAGAGGACTGAGAAGACGTTCACTATTCTGCTGTTGTACGTAGATGATATGCTGATTGTTGGGGATGACAAGGCCAGCATAGCTGAGTTGAAGAAGGAGCTCAGTGAGTCCTTTGAAATGAAGGATTTGGGACCGGCAAGGAAGATCCTTGGAATGAAAATTACCAGGGACAGGAGTGCTGGTCAACTATGGCTATCTCAGTCTGAGTATGTAGAGAAAGTGCTGAAGAGGTTCATGATGGACAAGGTAAAACCCGTTGCTACTCCTCTGGCCGGGCACTTCAGACTTTCCAGTTCTCAAAGCCCCTCATCTGAGAAGGAGGTGGAAGAGATGAGCCAAATTCCTTATGCATCCGCAGTGGGGAGCCTGATGTATGTTATGGTCTGCACTAGGCCAGACATAGCTCATGTTGTGGGGTCTGTGAGCCGTTACTTGGCAAACCCAGGGAAAGTTCACTGGAGTGCTGTGAAATGGATATTTCGCTATCTCCGAGGTACCTCAGACCTTTGTTTACAGTTTGGTGGAGGTCCACCAGAACTCATTGGGTACTCGGATTCGGATATGTCTGGAGATGTTGACACAAGGAGATCCACTTCTGGATTCGTGGTCACTTTTGGAGGGGGAGCAGTGTCATGGCAATCAAGGCTTCAGAAGTGCGTGGCATTGTCGACGACGGAGGCTGAATATATTGCGTTGACTGAGGCGTCGAAGGAGCTTATTTGGAAGAAGAAGTTCATGCTAGAGCTTGATCTCCGACAGGACGTGTACACAGTTTTCTGTGACAGTCAGAGTGCTATATTTTTGGCCAAGAATCCCGCCTTTCACTCCAGGACGAAGCACATTGACGTGAAGTATCATTGGATTCAGGATGCTGTGGAGGAGAAGCTGTTGGTGGTGGAGAAGATCCACACGGATGAAAATCCTTCGGACATGATGACGATGGTCGTTCCAAGGGAAAAACATGATTTCTGCCGGCGGTTGATCGGCATGATCCCCACCTGAAGGAGTCGCGGTGGGATACTCCCCTTTATGGTCTGAAGGGGGAGTTTGTTGGGGTTCAGCCCCTAAAGGTAAAAAATTTTGTGAAGAAATCCAGATGTTGCAACATGATTTTTCGGTGTTGCAGTTTCTTTTTTATTGATTTTGAGGGGACAGTTTTATTATAAAATTGTGAACAGTTTTTTTTTGAATAAAAACTGTTCGGCCATTTATCAAAAGGTGCTATCAGTTATTTAAAAAGGAGGCGTGACTTTTTATATTCTATCATCTCCCGATTAAAGAGGTGTAAGGGTTAAGGAAGAGAGCAGTGGAAGCCTTCCTCCGCCATTTCCGCGCCAACGCCGTCCGCCGTTCCTGTGCCGACCGCCGTCCGCCAGCCCCGCGTCGTTCGCCGTCTCCGCGCCAGCGCCGCTCCCGCGCCGTTCGCCGCCGCTGGATCTCCAGTTTTGCCGCTGTTGTAGGCGGGTGTTTGCCGCTTGAAGGAGGTGTTTCCTCTGTGTTGAAGAAGGAGTATTTCTCTACCGTTTCAAGGGCTTCTTCGTCTACGGTTTCAGGTGTACCCTTTCTTGTCTTCGTTTGCTATTGTGCTTGAAGAAAGAGTAGGATTTTATCATGTTGTAGAGAAGTAGTGGATTTGTCTTGGTGGTAGAGAGGAGGGGATTTGTGTGTCAAATCCGGAGGGCTTTCTAGGTTTGGGCAAACCTAGATATTTTCTGTAATCCTTATTTATTATAGTGGATTTTCGTTGTGCCGTGCCCCGTGGTTTTTGACCTTCAAGTGGTGAAGGTTTTCCACGTATATCTTGGTGTTCACTTGTGTTGTTGGTTTGTTTCTCTTATTATTGCTTTGACTCTATTGATCGGTGGGTGTTGCCGTTATCTTCGGACACCCCGTTGACTAACATCCCAATGCATCACGAGCACCATCCTGCACATGCCCGCATGTGCCTAAAAATTTTCGCTGGCACGCACTCAGGCGACTTGCATTTAGGCTCTAGAACCTCCGCGTCTCGGTGCTTCTTGCACCTTTAATAACCTAATCGGGTGCGTATTTTTTGCTTGGACACGCATTTTTCTCCGGGAAGTTTTTTTCGCCAAACATGCGCTTTTCCCACTGAATACACATGTTCGCCCGACGCATGCTTTCGCCTAGCACACGCTTTTCGCCCGGACGCATGTTTTCGCCCAGTGCCAGCTTTTCTTCTGGGCTTGTGTTTTCGCCTTGCTTTCGTCCGACGCACATTTCATCCAACGTGCGTTTTCGTCCGAGCACATATTTTTCACCATGGTGCAGGTCTTCGTCCAACGGTCATTTTTGTCTGGCGCGCATTGTCCACCTAACCCGCATTCTTCATTTGTTTATGTTTTATGTCCGTGCTCTCATTATTTGCCCAGACCTAGATTTTTCATCCAAGCGCACATTTTCCCATGGGCACATGTATTCTCCCAAATCTTCCCTTTCCACTCACATTTGACATTATTTATTTTTGTATGTTCTTATAATTTTCTTTGAACGTCTTCAATCCGAATAAACAAAAATGATCAATGTCAATTCTTGTAATAGAAAGTCATCGACTTTATGCAGCAAACAACAATAATATAAGGGCATTGTTAACCGCAGATCAAAAATGATTATTCGCAAACCAAAAATAACATTTTTAAAATGTGTTAAAGATTCCTTTGCTTTCTGAAAGCTTTTATTCACAAACCAACCCTAATTCCTTTTCCCTTCCCAGCCAATAGCCCGATCCCGCACTCCACATCTTTCCCTCTCTCGCTCTCCCAACTCTTGATCGCCCGCCTGCGCCGCCCTCCTGCTCGCAATCGCACTCCGCACTTCGCATCTTCCCCTCTCTCGCATCTTCCCAGCCACCAGCCCGACGTCGCCCGACTGCTCGCCGACGCCGCCCGCCTGCTCGCCGACGTCGCATGCTTGCTCGCCGACGTCGCCCGCCTATTCGCCTACATCGCCCGCCTGCAAACATTTTATTGGTCGGTTTGTTTAGCGTTTGTTTGCGATACGGACATAGGGATCGATGGTGTGGGGTTGGATTGGTTGGATCTCGATTTTCTGTGCTGGAGAGTGGATTTTTACGTTGTTTATGTGATTTTGATTTGTGTGGAAAGATTTAGATAGTTAGGGTTGAAGAATAAAGAATTATTTCAGTAGGATCTTCTTAAGTTGAGTGTTTATTGATGTTTTAAAGTGATTTTGTATAGCTATTTCTTGATTTTTTAGATGGTTAGTTCAGATTTGACACTTCTTGATATTTTTTGACACTTCTTGATATTTTTTGACACTTCTTAAGTTCGGTTTGTGCGGATTTTTAGATGGTTAGTTCAGGTAATTCACATTTTATTAGTTCAGATCATAAGTATCAAACTCTAGCCAAAGACTAATGTTTCATTTGACACTTATTGATTTTTTTTTTTACTTTTAAGGTTGGTCTGCGAATAATAATAATTTCTGTGAATAACAATTTTGATCTTCTTTAGATCTGCAAATAGTAATAATCTGCGAATAGCCATATTCGATTTGCGATTAACAATCCTCTAATATAATTAAACTCAAATCTCAATTCCTCCATGTATTAACATTAAATTGAAAGTGCCGTCCTAGAAATCAATATCTTCTAAACGAACAGACCATTAATGATTAAAGGCATGCTTGGGTGTGTGATTACACTTAGGCTCCGTTCATTTCAACGACATTGATATTAAAGTATTGGATTTAAGAAAATGAAAGTCATTTCTGATATTCGTATTAACAATCTTAGAGTGGAATTGACTTTCAGGTGGAAAGCCGTAGATATTCACACAAAACTAAAAATTCATTAGTTCAATGTCTATCTTCAGGTGCAGATATTGAAATTGTCAACATCGACTTTTCAAAAGAAGAGTAATTTTTTCTACATGAATGCAGATTTTTTTGAACCAGACATGATTTTTTCGGCCGAACGTGACTTTTTTGGCACGGACACGATTTTCTGACCAGGACGCGATTTTTTCCCCAGGACGTTATTTTTTCACATGAACGATCTTTTTTCGCCCGAACGCGTTTTTTTTGCCCGGACGCAATTTTTTCGCTAGGGCGTGATTTTTTCAACCAGACGCAATTTTTTCGCTCGCGGGTGTTTAACTGGGTCTTCCTTGAGAGAAAAAGAATCATAAGTTTGAGATTGAAGTATGTTTTGTCTGGACCCGATTTTTTCGCCCGGGCGCGATTTTTTAGCAGACAAGATTTTTTTCGCCCCGAGATTTTTTTCGCGCGGAAGCAATTTTTCGCCCGGGCATGATTTTTTCTCCCAAACGCATTTTTTCGCTCAGGCGCCATTTTTTCGCCCGGGCGCCATTTTTCGGCCCGAGCGCCATTTTTTTGTCAGGGCGCCATTTTTCGCCCGGACGCCTTTTGTCACCCGGGCGCGATTTTTCGCCCGGGCGCGATTTTTCAGCCGGACGCGACTTTTTTCAGCCGGACGCGACTTTTTTGAAAGGACGCGACTTTTTCGGCAGGACGTGACTTTTTCGCCACGATGCGAATTTTTCGCCTAGAAGCATTTTTTTCGCCCGAAGCAAAAATGTCCCGCCTGGGCGAAAAAATTGCTTCTGGTCGAAAAAATCATGACCGACTGAAATAATCAGGTCCGGGCAATTTTTTCTGCGTTCAGGCGAAAAATCACGTCGAATACATTGAAAATGCTTGATATAAATCTTTCATTAAAAAAGGGGAAGAAGAAAATCCTGTTCGAAAATCGCATTGGGACGAAGCGAAAAAATCACATCTAGGCCAAAAAAAATCGCGACCCGGTGAAAAAGTATTGTCCGGGCAAGAAAATCTCATCCGGAATTAAAAGTCACGTCTGGGAGAAAAAGTAGTTTCAGAGCAAAAAATTTGAGTTTAAGCAGAAAAATCGCATCCGTGCGAAAAAATTACGTCTCAACGAAAAAAAACGCGTTCGGACGAAAAATTTCATGTTCAGGCCGAAAAATTTAATCCCGTGCAAAAACATCGCGTTATGACAAAAAAATCGTGTCCGGACAATAAAATTGATGTTTGACGAAAAATCAGCGTTTGTTATTTTTAATTGAGAGCATTGACCAATGTCAATTCCTATGATTGAAAATCTTTCTGCAAACGAACAATAAAAAAATGATTAATGTCAATTCCTATGACAGAAAGTCATCATGCAGCCAAACAAAAGAATTGAATTTAAACTCAATGTCATTTCCAATGCATATTGATATTGGATTAAAAGTCAATACTTCAATATCAAGATCGTTGAAACGAACAGACCTTTATACAAGAATTCCCGCATGCATTAACATTGAATTGAAAGTAAAATCTTAAAAATCAATATCTTCTAAAGGAACAAACCATTAATGATTAAAGGCATTTTTGGGTGTGTGATTACACTTATAGAAGAAGACAACAATTTATTGAATGGAGCTCGCTCCCCGCAGTTGAATTGGTGAAAGGAGGCATAAAACTGCATTTTGGGGACAGTGGTTCCAAATTCTATTAAAACAGCCAAAAGAACATCTACATTTTTCTTGAAAAACACAACGGAGAAAAAACAACCAAACAAAAGGAGCCTAAAATAAAATAATTATTTTAGCAGCAAACCCGAATAAGCATCCAATGAACATCACACAAATATACAGTCTTTGTTTGGCTTGGCATCTTTGCGGCAGCACGCTCAAATTCTAAGACGTTATAGAGTGACAGTTCGACGGAATAATCGCCGGCGACCATCGAACTTTTTCAATGTAAGCTGCAGGTCACTGTTAATGTTCATCTGTTTGTGGCCGGACATATCCAATTTATGTTACCAGGGAGCATGCTTCTCAAAATGCCCTTCCCGATGAGAGGATTTGATCAGCATAAAATGTTACTAGGTTAGCAAAATCAACCCAAGAGATGTCGTAATCCAATCAAAATTTAGAATTTCGGATTTAAGAGTTTTTGATTTCGGGTTTAGGGTTTATAGTACTACTGCATATCAACAATCTCGCAGATGCAAATCAACCCGAGAGATGTCATGATCCAATCAAATTTACAATTTAGCTTTCCGAGTTTCAAATTTAGGGCTTAGGGTTTAGACTATATTGCATATCGACAACCAGAAAGATGCAAATCAATCCAACAGATGACATAATCCAATGAAAATATATAATTAAGGGATCAGAGTTTCGAAATTCGGGTTTTAGGGCTTCAGGTTTAGACTATACTGTGTATTAACAATATTGCGGATAGCGTGACATTCAACCGAACAAAACTTCTAACTCGCTCGCACATAGCGGAAGTCGTTCAAAAAAATGGTAAACTATGATTGATTTCAATTTCAATGAAAAAACTCTGCTGGGTAAAATCAGATATAATTCTCAAAACACCAAACTACATTACATATTGTAATGAAAAAATCATTGCATTTTGTAATGAACAAACCTCAACTCTGGTTTGAAAAATCTGAAGATGTTGAAATCAATATATACACCATTGAAATGACTCATTTAGCTACAGGATCAGTCTCTACTCCACACCATTATTCTGCAACATATGCAACCACAAATGAGAAAGCCTGGTGTGTGACTACAGTATGATACACAAGAGAGAAGCAGTTTGCTCAAAATGCATGAATGATCACAATCATCACTATTTTGCATGAAACCTTGAATTAGCAACATTTGAAAGAAAATTTGCTTACAGCAGTGCAATAGAAGTAATGAGACAGGCAAAATATAGAAAATCCTTTAGAGCTATCGTTATGATACGTATGAGCACCTTGGCGAATAGTTATACTCCCTCGGACGAACCACTGCGAAGCGTCACTTTTAGCTTATCTTTTAGTAATATTGTATTAGCATTTTAGCTTGTTGTTCTTCATTTTTTTGTCTTATTAAGAATATAAGAGGAGGGCCTAGGTGAGTTAAGGTGATGAGTGAAGTCTTGTGCCTGTCATTTGGAGGAAAATTCTTAGAGAGAATCGGCCGTCGAGAGATTGGCGCAAGCATATCTCGCAAGTTCGTATCTCAACACAAATTTTGGGGTTGTCAACTTGTAATTCATTTCAATTTGTATCAATCGGTCTGACCTATCACTTTCCGCCAGTCGTTCCTTCAGTTAGCAGAAACTAATCACTCCCTTTCTTTCAAAGGGACCAACATGCAATGTTGTCTTCAGCTCAATCCTCTTGAGGCGGCTCCCTTGCATGAGAATGTCCTCATTAAATGCTGGAAGCTTCGTACCAGACATAAAGTCCTTCATTTTCGCTCCTCATCTACAGACTTCTTCGACCATCTCTCAGCTCCATCGAGCACCTCTCAGGCTCCACCAAATATCTAGCAGCCCGTCTCCTCCTCTCCATTTCTCAGCCACCACAGCATATCCCTCCATAAGTCGTCTTCCCCAAACTCAGTTTCTCATGCAAATGGGAAAGAGATGCACTCATGACATCAGTTCCCTTTGTGTCGCATCTATCTGATTCATGCCCCTCCTTCGCACAGGCTTCTTCACATCAATACATCACAAGATGCCATCATTTTTTGCATCCCAAGGACAACATCTGCAGCCCCCCCCCCAAGTATTTTAACTTTTTTCTACCACACCCAAGGTTCAATCTCCTTCTAACCACACAATCTGGCTTCCTCCACTATTTAAACAAATTAATCCAATCACATCCAACTGACCAACAACTAACAAGTACCCACACCGACAACCCAACTCCAGTGCACCCAACCTAATGGTTCACTCCCCACCTACTACCACCAAATTCACTTTATTCATGTAACCTATTGTCGTTCCTAACATTATCAAACACAAAATCGTTTGGTCACCGCCAAGCCCAAAAGGACTTCTCGCATTCATACTGGCTCTCCCTTTCCATTGCATTGGAGGATGACATGGCACACATTTTCAGAAGCTTGACCTTAGGGGAAAGTCAATTTTTAGAAATGGTGTACTGATTACATAAATATGTTTCGGTGACTACGTATACGCACTCTGACGAATTCTCCGTTGGGTTTCGTAGGTATCAAATGCGCGGCGGAAATACATGAAACCCCATAAGATCCATGCGAACAAACTAATCAAGATATCTAAATTATACATGCAGTGAAACAAAAAATATGGTTTCGTTTTAGAAGAATTTGTCGAAGACTAAATGCATAAAAATTATATGCGTCTCTATTGATATCCACACAAACACCTGGAACTCCTGCACAGCCCGTCCAATGGTCTCGCGGAAGGAAGAAGATCATGTCTCTGATACAAAGTACTAAATTTGTCTCTTCAAAGAACGTCTTTGTTCTTCTTCTTTCTCAGAGAAGCCCACAGATAAAAAGTGTAACTTCCAATTTCGAAAACCGCAATGCTTTTACATTTGGAGAGAGAGTGTGCGTTTCGAAAACACTAGATGGGTGATCATATGCGGAATACAGTCATTCTGTTCCAAAACCGAATTAGTCATTCCAACATTAATTAATTCAAAATTACTTATTATCCATTAATACATTTCGGGACTTGAGCTAAATTAAAGTCAGACTTATAGTAAACCCAACTCGATCATTCTTCACATTTTTGTGTGTTCTTAATGTGCGATCACATAGGTTTATATTACGCTGACAGTAGCATTAATCTCTTGATCACTCATATGTCACAGACTCTGACATCCTCACTTGGAGCATCTCTTCCATCTCTTTTGTTAATATTATATTAGTATTTAAGCTTATAGTCCTTTATTATTTTTGGTTTTATTAAGTGTCCACTGTTTATACAAGGAGGGATTAAGTGAATCAAGGGACTTATATCACTTATTTGAAGATGAACTCTTAGAGGGCACCATCCCTAAAGATCATGGTGTGATGTCTTGCAAGTTTGAATTTAGAGCTTGTGAGCATTCCTTGCTAGTTTGAATTTCTTTTTTTAAAGCAATCATTTGTTTTAATTCGCATCGCATTAGGTTAAATTAAGAATGTAGTGATATGTTTAATATATCAAAATTGCTTGGAATGGAAAGGTAAGATCGTATAGGAAAACGCTCTTAGGAGGTGAAATGGTTTGAACAAGATCTTGCATCATCATCATTCAAGTTTCTTGGGGTCAAGCTCGTGCATCCTCGATTTTCATTGGTTCTTACTAAGTGCTATCGGAAGTGTTAAAAATTATTTTTCACAAATCATTTTAAATAACTTTTATACAAGTTAGCTAAGGTGTACCCCCTTCTCCAGCATGGTCATACAACACAAATAGCTCTACTCTTTGACTTTTCATCGAACAAGTCAAATCACCTTAAAGTTTATTTTTAATAGTCTAATGTCACTCCAAATATCAATCGTAATCATCTCGAAACATTGTACTTCAAGCAATATTGTATAATAAAAAAACAAAAAAACAAATGAATAGAAGGTACCTCCATCTAGATATGGAGGTGAAATGGTTTGAACATGAAAACAAACTCTTTTTCATCTATATAAACTCTTCTAAAATCCAGTATTGACACCAAGGGTGTAGAAGGCTTGAACTTATTAGATTGCTTGGGCCTCACTTTTACCCCCACCATTCAAAAGGGGGCCTGGCTGAGCCTGTCTGGCCAAGTTTAGGCCTGGCCAGGTGTCTGACACCCACCATTTTCCGCTGGGCAGGACTCTCAACATTCTCTGTTGGGTGCCTCTGTAAAGTTGGATTTTGCCCATATTTACAGCTGGCCAGGCACATGGGTCCCCAAGGCCTGGGCTGGGGCTGGATAGGGGGAATTTCAGGCCTGGACATTTTTTACACTCATTTGACAGGAGCCGCATACCAAATGATGAACATTTCTTATTCTAATATAAATCATATGAGAATAGATGAGTTCTCTAAGATGATGCAATCAAGAAAGTTACCATGGTAAAAAAAATAAGAAAGAGAGAACAAATGAACAAAGATAAATAGTAACATTTGCCTGGTATATGTTGAAATTAGGAAGATAGGAAAATGTTGCCTACTGGTATTATTCAGTTGTCTTGGGATTTTATACAGTATCATACTAATGGATAGAACTTATTTGAGTTGATTCACTGCTAGACCATTTATTGCTATTGTTGGTTTCTTTTCAAGTGTGATGCATTCTATTACACTCATTAGGTTGGGGGTCCAATAAAGGACAATCAGGAGGAAGGAGAGGGGGAGAGCAAGAGATGAGAGGAATCTTTAGAGAGGAACTCTTTAGACAACACTAATCCAAAACTTTCATTAAAACAAGCATAAGTTCAGGCATACCACATACACACCTATATGCCTCGTAAGCATCGCAAATGTGTAAATACTAAAGTCCAACGAAATAAGAGAAGCAAAATAAGCACAAACTAAATAAAATAACATGTGAAATAAAAAGTTAAGACAAGATATGATCTCCCCAGCCGATCTGTCGTAAAGATCACGTTAGTCCTCAAGGATCACCCTACACGAGTAGATCTGCAAGGTGCACGTCGATGACTCCTTACCATTTTATTCTGCAACATTTTTGGAATCTGGGAAATGTGCCGTCCTTAAGACAACTACTAAACTTGGTGTTGAATATCGTCATGTCTCATGATCGACCAAAGAACCTAATTAATCCCAATCAAAGTCCAGTTCTACGGTGCAGTCTGACGGTCTAGTATGGCCTCTGGAGTCCACCTCATGGTGTTAGTTTCAGTGAGCTACAATGGAATTGTACGGTCAACCACATGGTTGCCAATTGACATTTTAAGCTGAGAAACTTGGAGCATTGGTGAATACGGCTACATGCTGGAAGCAGCAGACTGTAGACCATAGTGTCTATGTGTAGCACAGTCTGAAAGGGTTTGTAGAAAGAAGATGATAGCTTTGAATGACGGTGGTTAACAGTGTAATAAAACGACATGTATGAATACTCTGCCCAAATCGAAGCTCCAAGGTAAAGTCATGCCCTAAGAGTTTGGCTACTCAAAATTATGTTGGTATATGGCGATTTTCTGGCTGAGACTAGCACTAATTGCAGTGGTAGGTGCGAACCAAAAAGGGACATAGGTGATATGGTCGCTAATGTTTAACTATAAAAATGTGGGTCATCAGTTCATTCTCATATGCATAGTGAAAGCGCACAACCATGGAAACATAGCAGCTAAAGTGCACCATTGGTCAGTTGAGTTGCATCAACAAGATGCCAATGCCCATGCCCATGCTCGATGTGTAACACTCAATGATGAACGACCGATTAAAGTCGGGCATCACAAAAACTAGGGACTCAACCAACACCCTTTTGGAGGGAGGAGAAGGCCATGGTTGATGTGACTATTAACCCCAGATAAGTTGTAGGGCCGCTCCAAGGGGTGCGCCTCGAGTCCTAACTTCTCAACCATATGTTGGGAAACACAAAATTTCATGTTACCGCTATCAATGATGATGAAACAAAAATGTCCCTGAATTCGCGCAGTGTGCGAAAAATCTCGTCTTTGAAAGTCACGCTCAGTGGTATCACTAGGGGAAATCAAAAATATAACAAAGGACACAAACTAAGTGCTCAGCTTGTTCTCCCACGACCTCGATAATGCTATCAGACTCGGGTTCGAGCTCAGGCTTAGAGTCACTGAGGAAGATTCCATATTCTTGCTCACGCCCATCAGAGGAATCAGTAATTGCGACGAAGTGGCGTCGCGGGCACTCAGAAGATTTGTGCCCAGACTCCATACACTTGAAGCATCAAAATACTCCAGTGTTGGGCTTGGATCCCATGAGCTCCTTAAATCGGGTGAGGCCAGTGGGAGTTGGGGTCCCAGTAGTGACATGAGGAGGGGGATCAGAATTCTTAGGGGTGGGTGCAGTGGTGATGGTACTTGAGGAAGGCCTATCAGTAGACCTATGCCCAGATGTCCTCTTCTAAAGTGAAGCCTCCACTCTACGTGCTCTACTAGACACTTCACTCAAATCTCTAAAATCGTGCAACTCTAGCTCATCCCTATTCACATAACGGAGCCTGTTCAGATAACGGGACACTGTCATATCGTCCTCCTCGTGTAGGTCTAGTCTAGACTGCAACACTAAAAACTTGTTGGTGTACTCGTCCACGGAAAGCTTGTCCTGACGAAGGTTGTGGAATTTTCAATAAAGAGTTTGCAGATAGTCCGGGGGGGGGGGGGGGGCGTATCGCTTCTGCAGTTGCAACTTAAACTCTACCCACATGGAGATAGGTGTTAGACCAAAAGTGTATCGGGTACGCTCAAGTTGAACCCACCAGACTAGTGCGGGTCCTTTAAGCCTAAGGACAGCATACTCGACCTGCCGATTCACATGCATTTCTTTCCATGCCATGAACCTCTCCACGCGCTCACACCAATCGAAGCATTTCTCGGGTTCCACGTGACCCTCAAAATCACCTACATCAAGCTTTACTCCTTCGTTCCAACGGGGCTACCGACGAAGACCAAGGTAAGGCTGTGCAGAATCTGCAGGTTTAGAATTTTGTTCCTCTTGCATAGAATTTTGGCAAGAAGGTTGATTTAGTCATAGGTGGCGCTATGCTTCTAAGTTGTTAACGGTCAAGTTGTTTACTAAGTGGTTCGTGTCTCTCACATTGGCAGTGAGTGCTTCTACCGTCTTCATCAGCTCACCCAATAGGTCATCTATGCGATCTATGCGACTCTCCATTTTAAAAAAAACTCAAAAAAAATTCTATTTTTTTCTAATAATAATTTTAAAAAAAACTTCACTAAATATTTTTTAGAAAAAAAAAGGGGACTCAAATATTTTTTGAAAAAAAAGAGTGACAGATTTTTTTGTTTTCTAAATAAAAATTTTCTTTTACTTTTTGGAAAACCAATTTTTGTGTTGAACAAATAAATAAAAAAACGGGATCGTTTGATTCACAATAGGAGTTAATCGAACCGACCTCTGATACCAAACTGATGTATCCTGAAATTTTGAAATTGATTTTAAAACAATGATTTTGTGCACAATTTAAGGTTGGTGGTGAAGTCAAGATCTCTTGCGCTTTGACTCGCGGGAGTTTACTCAAAAGTTTTGCAAAACCCATATATGCGTCTTTTACTTGTCCGTTTTTAACAATAAAATTCAACTCATCCACAAGCGACACTTCTTGAGAGAGCGAAAATCGGATTAACAAATTAACAACAAATAGGAGCAAGATTATTTAGGGCAGCAAGCTCTGAAATTATTTAACTTTCTTATGCATTCAAGAAAATGTACTATGAGTAGTCGAAAATGCAAAATGAGGTGAAGGGTTTACCAACAACAAGTGCGACAGGGAGCCCCCGCTGCGTAGGAGTGGAGGAAAAGGCGCAGAAGCCACTGGGCTCGGCTCTGGATAGAGGAGGAAACTCTGGAAGGGAAGGCCACGACCCGATTCAGCTTAGCTGGAGACCAACGATAAGGGGAAGGGACTGAAACCGGTGACCAGGGGTGGTTGGCGGCCTGAGAACTCAAGGAGGGAGCTCTGTCGACGGATGCAGAGCAGGGGACAGAACCCTGCGACAGCAGGCGTTGAAAGATTGAGGAAGGGGAGGGCCTGAACTCGTCGTCGAGATTGGCAGAGGGCCCAGATCTGGGCGGCGACGTCGACCAAAGCTTCTGGCGGCGTAGACGGGGTGTGGGGGTCCTTCGTCGGGCGTCGGGAGGTGGAAACGGCGAGGCTTCTGCGGGTATTACAAGGAAACAGAGATTTTCTCTGTTCCCGATTCTATTCCCGACTGGTCTTTACGTGAAAGGAGGCAGCATATAAAAATAAATAGGGCTTTATTCATATTAAATGGGGCAGTTACAATTTACAAAGATATAAAGTCGACTGTTACATAAATGGGAAAGGCCGGCTGCTTAATAAAATTAAAGGGGAAGAAACGTGACTGGCAAGGGAGTTTCAAAAGATATTTAACGAAGGAGTTGAAAAGATGGCAGTCAATGCCAATTAAAATGGACGGCTGTAGGTTTCAAAAGATTTGAGGTATTAATGGGAAATTAATATTAAATAATGTTATTACTTTTAAAATATTAATTTCAGATATAATAGTATTTAATAGCTTCATTTCTTACTTGCACAAAATAACCCTGGTCCTAATTTGACGGACCAATTTATTTAAGATCTTATTGGTCGGTCACACCAATAAGTCGCGCAAACGATTGCGTAAACGCAGCACAACACACAAATACATGGAAATAAAAGACAACTTGCGCAACAACAGGCGCTACAAATTATTTAAATAAAATGCGATAAAATAAAATAACGATGCACTTCAGGTTGCATCAACTACTTGTCTTTGGTTTTCTTAAGGAGAATAATGAGCAATCACAGAATCATGCCATGATAATGAATGAGCAACGGTAATAGCTAATTATGGAGCAAGAAGGGTGGGGGTGGCAGTGCAAGACCATCTCGTCGTGAAACCCCTACATGACTGAGAGTAGGTGCTTGTCGGTGATCGCGGCCTTCTTCAATTTGTAGTAATTGACGCAAAAGCACAACGGTCGTCCTTCTTACGAACAAGAAACGCGCGAGTGGAGAAAGGACTTGAGCTTGGTAGAATTAGACCCACGGCTAGCATGTGTTTGGCACAGCACTCGATCTCATCCTTCTGAACATAGGCTTCATTTGGTTTGGCGTTTCGCTCCGGTGCATTTTCCCCAAATGAAACGCAGACATTATTTTCATTTGGTTTTCCGCCTTATTTTTGAACCGCGGAAGAAACCTTCGTGCCTAATTTTTTTGCGTCCCCAAAACAACGTGTAATCCTACGGTCTTCCGCGTTTAGATCACGCAAGGGGGCGTGGTCTTCTCCGACGCATCCAGGGATCGTAACTCCTTCGTTCAAGCGAGGGGATATTTCTCCGGTGACATCCATCGTTCAGGAGCATCCTTCGTGTGACTCCTCCTTTGTGCAAGCGAGCTGGTGAAGGCCTTGAATCCTCCGGATTTGTTCTACTTTCTTTGTTTTGGATATCTTTTTCCTGTTCTTATGGATCGGTAGTTTTTTTTTTAATTTCCCTGTGTACAGCATCATTTTTGATCCCCTGCTTTTATTCATGCCCTTGTTGTGTTACCACCAACCCTTGTTGTAGCTGGTAAAGGCTTGAATCCTTTCAGCTTGTATGTTCAGAAATGCTATATGTTCAGGTGTAAGCATCTAGGTTGTTTCCTTGCAAGCATAATATTGTTGTTTGTTTATTCTAGGTTGTTTTTTATTTCCCGGCATGTTGTTTTTTTGTTGTGATGTGTATTGCGGTGTTTAATTGTTTTTACATTGCTCTTCCATCCAGTTGAATAATATCACATCATTATTTTGCCAAATGATTCTATATTCTGAAAAGCTCTACAAACACAAACTATCCAAACAGGTCTCCATTTGCAGCAATCAGTTTTCAACAGTTCCATTTACAATCACTCCTTTCATAATCGCAGACGTTCTCCCAATTGAAGCCATAATTTTAATGGCATGAACTGATTGAAATCGCTTCGACCCCTGCGAGAGGGGAATGTTGTGATCGGTGGGGTTGTGAGGAGGTAAACTCGCGTGGTAGAAAACATTATGGGGGAAGAATTCGAGATTGATTGTAATTTTAGCCTACAACTGAGTGGTGGTTTGTCCTGTGCAGGGAGTTGCCTCAACAACGTGTCAAATAAGGCAGAGAAATTCCACAACATCTATCTTCCAACTAGTCTGAAAGGTTTGAGCTGGGCAGAGTAGAGAGGCATCACCGCTCAAAGTCCCTAATTGACCTTCATGTGCCAAAATCATCATGTGGGCCAAATTGACGTGCACATCCCGGAATGTGTGCAACCATGCAACACCTAAGACAACATCGATTCCCCCAAGGACAAAGGCATAAAGTCCTGGCTCAGACCCATAAAGAGCTAAAACGTTGCACAAAGGCATCTGATGGGGCGTTGACTCCAAGGCACACAGTAAATGTTGGGGAAGGTGTAATTAAAATGCCAACTGGTCCACTAATGTTTGTGATGTGAAATTGTGGCCCGAGTCACTTACGATTATCACCAAAATAGGAATGCCGTGCAATCTCCCTTGGAGCTTCATGGTTTGTGGCCCACAGAAGCCTCCCACTAAAAAGCATGGAAGGTCCAAGTTGTGAAGGTTGATTATGGAAGGATCGGAACAGGTGCGCTCGTAGATCTCAAGAGCCTGAAAATCTGCTAGGATGACCTCCCCGTCATCACTGATGATAGCACGCAGGTCCTTCATAGGGCATTTGTGGTTTGAAGTATAAGTTTGCTTGCAACGAAAACACAGGCCATTGATCCCTGGGTAGTTGTACTCTTGATTGGAGAGTTATTGGGTGGGTAGACTTCTGCCAAAGCGATGGGGAAAATGTGTCTTGGGAAGGGTGATGGATGGGTGTTTCGGTGGTCGGGAGGAGGTATTTTAGTGATAGATGGTGGGTGGAAAGGTGACTGATTACCACCAGTCGATGGGTCGGCAATGAGGGCGGTAGTAATCAAAGGTATTCGTCGATAAGTCGACTCAACCAAACAGGTGATGTTCATGGCATCAGTAGTGGTGTGGGGATGGTGAATATGAAGTCAGGAGCGAACGTGGGGAAGTAGCCCTTGCATGAAGAGCGCCAAATAATGATTTGGTGGAAATTCGGGCATGTGCGTGATGAGTGCTATGAACTCGTCAATGCATGAGTCAAGGTAGACAGTTTGACGAATGGCACAAAAGCATTCAACCACATTGCTTGAGTAACGGACGCCATAGAGCGGAACCTTCCATGCGCAACATCATGATGAAAACTTGTTGCTTCTCTGATGTACGGTGGAGGTCAAAGTATTGTTCAAACTTGGCAATCCACTCCATGGGGTCGGAGCCATTGAAGCACTTCTATAGTGTGGGCGCCTCAACTAAGGATGAGACCCCGGAGGGGGGCTCTGGAGTGGGAGACAGCTTGGAGGGAGTGTCAGCGGCCAAGGGCAATGAGAAGAGGATTGCTTTAGGCAGGAGTCAATGTGTAAGAGGGTTACTTAAATGGACGCAAGCAAGTTGTCATGGGCATCAAGCCAACATAATAGAGTTTTTTCGACAGCGCAGACGTGGGTGTTAGCCATGTCTAGGGTATGAGGAATGCACCGCAAGAGGGAGAGTAGGAGGTGGACTTGGTGTGGAAAGCAACAACGGCATTGTGTCGACTAGACGTGAGGCATGGACCATGTGGCTAGTGCAATGCGCGGGTACAATGAGTGACTAAGTTGTTGGGTGTGGAAGGTTACGATACCCCAAGTGATGAAATCATCAATTAAGAAGGCAAGATTCGTGGAAGACCACTAGACGTGGAAGGCATACGAGTCCGAAGGAGATTTTCTGGCTCCCAGTGGCTAGAATGGTGTCCAAAGAGGGTGGGACAGACAAAATCTTACCCCTTGGAGATGATGATACAAATAGAGGATGAATTTGGAGGAAGGAGAAAGGGAGACTGAGAGATGACTTTTGAGCAAGCCTATGCCAATTTTTTCATTAAACCAAGCCCAAGTACACACAAACCACATACATACCTATATGCCTCATAAGAATGGCAAAGGTGTAAACATTCAAGGCCAACAAAATAAGAAAAGCAAAATAAGTGCAAGCTAAATAAAATAGTATATGGAATAAAATGCCATAAAAGATATGATCTCTTGGTCAGTCTGCCCGGAAGATTCTGCTAGTCCTCTCAGCTCGTCCTGCATAGCCCCACCAGGCGCTATCGTCATTTTGCTCTATAACACATTCTTACAACAAAAAATTATCACATTGATTGCAATGGGGAATGCATGTGTACCGCAGCACATTTATCTCTATGAAATAGCGACAATTTCATTTCTAAAACCAAATAAATGTTAGTTAATGTGGGAATAATTCCAGTTTATAGTTTCCAAAACCCAACCATAATTATTCGTTAATAGCAGAACTCGAGGAAGAAACAAGGTAAGTACTTATCAAATTGATAGATGATGGTTCACGTTTAAGTAATTTATCCATCATGAAAGGACATCTCGCACAAAATGTAATAAAATAAACACAATGCCTTTATGCTTGAAGATTTCAATAAAAAAAGTAGCCATTGATGATGCATCTTTGTCACACAATCTATTAAAATTTAAGAAAAGAATTGTAAATATTTCAATATTCTCAATCAACATCCAATAATCTAAATATGCAGATACAAAAATACAAGTAAAACCAGAAGAACCATTTTCAAAACCGAGGTGTTTAGAATTTGCATTTGCTTCAACTACAACCATGTACAAATGGAGATAAAATGTCAGGCATTGAGACATAATTTGAGCATTAAAGGTATTAAGTATTAACAATGAATAATGAAAAACAAAATGATTGTACTGCAAATCTTGTGTGACGTAAACACAAGGTGCAGGAAATTGCTTGTAATTAAAACATTAAAACTTTAAGATGGAAAAAAAATCTTCAATAATGGTTGGATCTAATCATGAGAATTTCAGAAGCGAATATATGATCTTTGCACTCCTAAAATATTTGAGAAAGGTTTAGCAAATGAGCATATTCACATATCGATACCTATAGCCTATTGTCCTGACTCTTATTTCAGGAAAAGTATCATGAAAACATTTTATGCATGACACATCTTAATTTAAGTTCCTATAGAAAGCAGGTGGACCTCTGATGGGTAGCATATTTATCTGCTTCATAAGATTTCTCAGATGCACTAGTTTCTTAGAAGTTAAAATCTTCAGGCAGGACTGTGGCCAAATCTTCAACCAAGGTTAAAAATCCATAGTGGAATTGCAAGGATCTTCTTGAACATTTGACAACACTAGCTTACTTGACCTCCTTCCTTAAATATACCCCAAAGAAAAAACAATTTGTTCCAACCTGGACAGAGGACAAGAGGATCTTCAATTAGGGTGAAAGGGATATAGAAAATGTAAGGAATTCCATTGACTAATCAAAATAAGATCGCAACTCACGCTGGGAGTTCTCCGCTAACTTATATGATGGAAATATAAGAAGTTCAAAACCACCAAACTTCCCCTTGAGTGCTAGGTCATACTTGAGCATATTATCCAAAAGCTTGCAGTAATTATTTATGTAACTGTAAGAATAAATGTAGAGAGAAGTCAGTTTTTAGAGAGTAAATTTTATTCCAATAATAACTCAGGCTTCGTTTGGGGCTTTCTTCCTGTTTATCTGGTAGAAAAAAAACAGTCAAAAAACAGTAGACTATTTACATAGAAAATCTGGACAATTTTATTACCTGTTTTTCCAGCAATTTGTTTAAGAAAAACTGTTTTCTGAAAAATAGAATAGAAACTGTGGCCATAAAGGAATTATGATAAAGTTTTGCTAGCAAAAGCAGGAAAAAAAGCATAAGCCAAACCAAACAAAGCCTAAAGATTTTATAAGATACCTCTTAATATCTTTAGCAAAGAAAAAAAGAGCAATGTTGTTTTCTTTAGCTTGGTTTCCATGAAAATGCTGAGGCCAACAGCTTATAAAATGCACTTCTTCCAATTGTAATTTGTGGGGAGGGAACTCCTTTGCTGCTTCAAACACTCTGTCTGAAGCATTACTTGAGAAATGAGCTTGAAGCCCATCACAACACTCGGGAAGCCTTCCTTTTCTAGGCACCTCAAAACAACCTCTGCAGGAAGAAATATGTACGAAAACAAGGGACTGAAGAAATCTATTTAATAGAACCACTGGCGGCCATGAACAGGACCCGTGCACAATGTACACAGGCGGGGGTACCCAACCATCTCTCAAATGTAGCCATGTACTATGACCATTGAACAATGCGCACAGGGACCCTATACACAGCCACTAGTATCCTAGATCAGAGATAGAATATGAAGGGCTCGGATCATTTGATGATCTTATTTCTGGACCATGACCAAGCCAAGTTTTTTCTTTTTAATTTAGTATCGATAAACCAATACTGCAAGAGTTTTTAAATTTGGACAGAATATTAATTATTTAAAAGTGAGAATATTGCAATAGAAAAAACATACTGCCAAAAGAACTCAAGCTTTGGAATTACTGAATCTTTCAGTGTATTTGAGATGCATGGCTCCGTACTGGGGTGAATTTGTTCTGTAGGTTCCATCTTGAATTCCCTGGAAATATCACAACATTGATTCAATCTTTCTGATCCAGGATTACTATGGATTTCATGCGGATTTACTGCAGGTGCACTATTGTCAAAGACAAAGCCACTTGTGGCATTAGTTCTTCCTTCTCGTAAACATGTTTTCTTAAAGCATTGTGGAGGGAGTACTTTGTTAACAACTTTAGCACTATAACCAAAACTTGGAACAGGAAGTTCCTTAGATTGATTTGTCATGTTAGTGCATTTTAATGCTGCTTGCTTTGATATAATTGTTTCTCCTGGTACTTTCCATTTATTACTTCTATTAGCATTCACACATGGTAATTGATCAATAGAAAGCATAATGGCTGAGACAGAATGTTGGTCAATTGAGCATGAATGTGTGGGAACTGATCCTCTAGAAATCCTGCTATCCTCAACTTGAAACAAGCCCACCTTAGAAGATTTTTTTTTTTCAGTAAGACTTAATTCTTTATCTCTTTCCACATGTAAGTCTTCAATTTCCTTTATATTGATTGAAGGTTTTTCATTATCTAATTCAAAACTGTTGCAACCCTCCTTTCCACTTTTAAATGAGGTAGATTTAACCCTTTGTCCAATAAAAACACCTTTCCTTGCAGTTTTAGAAGCAAATTTTTCAGTTGCATTTTCGACCGATGGGACTGCTCCAAGTAGCTGTTTTACTTTTGGCTTTGCATTCATAGTCTTAAAAGAACTTGACTTTAATGGAGGTCCTGTAGAGAAAAAGAAAAGAGACGTACTATCATTATACCATACCGAGGAAATATTTTAAGAAAATTATACTGAAATAACATTCAAATTACTTCAGGTTATAGATCCTACCACTTCCTACATCAGAACTATCTCTAACTAAGAGCTAAAGAAATGGAACCTGAGAAAGTATGGGCTTTCTGTCCTTCAAATATGGAGCAACTTGCACTAAATTGTTCAGGATTGGATGTCTTATTTATTAAAATGTCTGGATTATTAAATGGATCCTCAGGAGACAACAGTGATATTTCCCGAGGAACAGAAGTTTCTGTGGGAACAGGATTTTTTGTAGAGGCCATCTCAGATATATGTATATTGACGTCAAGATTTTCATCATATAACTCTGCAATTTGGGGTCTTCTACTGACTACCATATCTTCTAAATTGATTGCACCTTCTTCCTTTTTATGTAGAATCTCAGAAGATATGACATTTCTAGCATTCTGAGTATCTTCACTCAAGTATGATTCCTCTTGGGTTTTGATTATTGAATGAAATTTATGTGCCTTTTGATTCTCATATTTCTCCTTAAACTTGCAATCTTCACAAAACCAATCCCCAACAGGAATTCTATCCAACATTGTTCGCATGCAGTAGCTGCTTAAAGGGAAAAAAAATGGGTGCATGTTAGACAAAACATGTAATGAGTAAATTGATCATCGTAAAAATTCTCAGGATTCATAAATGCTTACACATGCTCTGCTCCATCTATGCATCTGCTGCAGATAGCGAGTAAATCCTCCTGACCTGCATCTCCACAGATATCACATACTTTTACCTATAATGGAACGTGAACAATCAAACTTACAATAAGAAAAGAAACATAGCTGAAGGATCATAAAGTGAAGGCTTTTGCAAGGTTTAAAATAATTTGTTTGGAGAAAATGTGGCAACATGGGTCAATAGGGATATAGAGATTACAATGCAATTTATGGGGATGGCTCAGTACCCTTCCACCATCTTGAAATTTCCTTTTTTCATTATAGTATCTGAAGTTTTCTAATTGCCAAAAAAATGATGAAAGTCTGCTTCACCTTCACTAATGTGACCTTAACAAATCTATAATTTTCATTCTCAGTATCAAAAACCACATACTAACATTGCAACAGGTTCACAAAAATGATTGTGTGAAATAGAATTAACACCTGGTGTAACATTGAAAATGAACAAATGGAGAGCATTCATAAAGCCAATTGCCAGAACTTAGCATAAGGTTTTAGAATCCAAGCATCCAACCTAAGGTGGAAAGGCTCGGGACCTATATTAAGTGAACACAGTTGTGTTAGTCCCAATGTAAGACTATTCACAACACCCCGTTATGTAGGTGCTTCAGCCTCAAACATGTGGATTATTTTATTTAATTAGGTGATGTGGATTGTGGAGTTGGTAATTAGGCTCTAGCCAATTCTGATAAGAATTCAAACATCCAACCTAAAATTAATTGGTTGGAAGTGGAGTGAGATCAATAATAAGTGTACAAGGCTATGTTAGTTCCTCAATGTGAGACCATTCTCAACATAAGGTTAAAAATGGTAATATTATACACACACACACATGGCTCTGAAGTGCAAGCTAGAATCTTCTGCCTGTAGAAGCATGCACCATGAAATTGATTTATGTGCAGTGATGTTACACAAATACATTTGAATCTAAATGCCTATGGAATTTCATTATGAAAAAATATATATAAATGGATGAATCACTTCAAAATTCAATGCAATGTGATGCACCGTATAGTTTTTACAGGCATCTACTAATCATGTTAGTTTTTCAGTTGGTTGACACATTTTTTGATGTGAACTCGAACCTAGGGTTGTAGTTTTCAAAATATAAAATAGCGATTTTTTTAATAATTTTGGCGCGAGGGGAATTCGCGGGCTATTTTAACGACTAAAACGATCAAAGTGTCACAAACACTCGCAAAACTATCGCACGATTGTAGCGACGTCATGAGACACAATTCCACAAGCACAAAATACAGAGGCGAACATACACGGCAATGTAAAATGAACGATAATCAGGAGAAGGAATTAACTAGGGCAAGCTCTTCATAATTACTATTCATTTAAATAACATAAGCACAAAATAACTAGTGGCTGAGAGCGAGGAGGTCAAGAGGTATACCCTCGGTAGGAGTGGCAGCCGTTGACGGGTCCCCTAGAAGGTCGTGGCTGACTGGAGGAGGTGCAGTTGTGCCCTAGGAGACCTCAGGCAGCATAACATAGACTGGTGATCACTGGAGCCTAGGAGGGGTTTTGGCAACAACCACGGTGGTCGGCGGGGCTTAGGAATACTGCAGCACCGGCAAAAGAAGTAATCGAGGCCTTCCCAGGCGACGCCGGAGCTAGACGGGGAGGGGACAGCGGAGGACTGTCGGAGTCGGGCTTCAGGAGTTGACGCAAGGAGGAGCTGCACCTGGAGGAAAGGCACGGTGGTCCTGGATGCTCTCTGTCAGGGACGTGAACCGCCAACAGATGCGGCTTCAGGCAGGGGAGGAGGCGATGGCCTTGTACTCACCGGCGAACAGGATCGGTGATGTCGGGAGTACAGGATCATGCAGACGGTGCGGGGGAAAACCAACTGAAACCCTAATAAAAGGATTGATCGATTCTATTCCCCAGCCGGTCCAAACAGGAAGAGGGCGGCAACTTTTATAAGGGGGGTGGGGGGAAGGGTTTCACATTTGGAGGGCTTTGACTATTGGCAGCCACAATAATAACACATGAATTTTGTTTTCTTTTAGGAGTAATAGCTATGTGAATGGGAATTTCAAAGTAGGGGGCGGTTATAGGTATAGGGGATGTCACAAAATAAAATAGGTAATTAAAATTTGCTTGCCGCAATTAACCTACCTCCTAAATTACCGGACCTATGCATTTAGGATCTCGTTGGCCGGTCACACCAACGAGCCAAACAAAATTTGTGCGATACAAAATACAACTCAAACGCTCATAACACACGCAATACAACTCTACGCTACAAAACAACCAAAAAATGCGTGAATGCGTGCGCTACAAAAGTAAGAAAACATGTGTGATAATAATAACAATAACGACGTGACGCGGGTTGCATCATTTTTTTAAGAAAGCGTGAAGCAACTTTGAATAAACTCAACTACATATGATCTAATGTAAAAAGAGAAACAATTACCAGATTGGCTGCTATTTACGATATACTTAGAAAAAAGTGCAAGGAATACTTATTCACTAGTGAACAAAGTGCACTATAATTAAAACTGATTGAATGTTTTATTTCCTAATGTTGATGTGAACATCTTAGAAGAGGAACAAAGTTCACGACTTACATCATCCTCTTTATCCATGAAGCTCTCACTTTCTGAGGATGATTGAGACTGCTTGCTTGTTTCATGCATCTCAGTATACTTAGAACAAGATGAATACAGTCCAAATTGATTCACTTCTTAGAGAAGTATAATATTGTCTGACACATTTCAGGCAGCTCTTTGTTTCCAATTATGGTTGAATGCTTTCTGGTTTTGTATACTATATAGTACGCATACTTTACATTTCAGCTTCCTGTAGTCCTCCAATGCATACTTTACATGACCCTATGAGGGATACTTTTACATTTCAGGTTCCTGTAGTCCTCCAATGCATACTTTTTACATGACCCTATGAGCATTCAAAAGGTTGTGGAACTGAGATATTTTGTTTCCTGCACAGTTCATTGGATTATAAGATGAAAATATTATTCAAAAGATTCTTCTATAAGTTAACAGAGGTGTAGATTTAAATTTAAATTAAAAATACAGATCTTCACATGCTGCTACAACAACTGAAACTTTCATAAGTATTTAACACCAAACTAATGTTCTCCTTAGCAACCATAAATACAATTTCAAGTTACTACAATGCCTACTAGAAAAAGCATCGCCAGTCAATATTGAAAAATATAAAGAGCATTATGATATGGGTCACGGACCACGGGGCAAGGGCCTAGTTATTGTTATTGTCTCTCTCTATTATTATTAATTGTTCTAGTTGTTAGACGTTTAGGTTTTCATTTAGGGTCTCGTAGCCTATTTAAAGGCAAGTTTGAGCTGCCTGATGCATCAAAGAAGTATTATATTCTCTTCTCATGTCTTGTGTGAGATATTGGTAGCTCTCTCCTCTCGAGCACGCCCTGCTTAAGCGGTCGCGGTTCCGACTCCACAATAGCCCCTTCACCTCCTGCCACTACACCGGAGAAGACATAACAACTTGGTATCAGAGTTTTCATTCCTTCGACACTACATTCCATTTCCTCACTTCCGTGCAGGCCAACGTCGAAGCGTTTTTCTGCCACCGTTGTGCCCTCCCACATCTTCTTCCCACGACAACCTTCGGTCTTCAACCACGACAAATTTGCTCGTTTTCCAGATGGTAGAAGCCAGGGATTCTACAAGCCTCGTTGACCTTGTTGATTTCGTCTATGTTGGCCACAGAGCTGGTGGTTCAGGTCGCTCGTGTGTCGTTTGCTTCGTCGGCCTGTTTCCAGAGAAGGCAATCGGCCCTTGCCTCACGTCAGCATCCAGAACAAGTGAGGGACTTTTGACATTTTGTCGGCGCGCTCAAAATCCTTTCCGTTGAGGCCCGACATTCTCCAGACTAGTGCCCTGCAACCGCATCGAGCCATTCGCTCCATCTTTCCCATTGGACGCACGCAGACTAGCCCTGTGCATGCTTTTCTCAAGCCACCTACTCTAATCTGAAACCCAAGTCTTTTTTCCCACGTCTGCTGCTACTTCTGAGCTGCCTATTTCAAGCACACAATCGTCTGGACATCAAGCTTATTGCCTTTAAAAGCACCGAAAATTAATTTTTTAATTATTAATCAACTAGTCAATTAATAACTTGAATATTACTTCATTAATTGAAAATGATGTCTAAGGCGGCCCGACACGAATATTGGGAAACCAAGAAAGCCTCTCACGTCACTGCAATAGCAAGTTGCGTCGCCACCTTTCTTGACAGACTCGACGACTTGTTCACCGCACACAAACATAAACAATTGTTCGCTCATCTTCTGATCTCTGCGCCGACATCGAACTCGTTGATTGTTCCACCGCAACTCGTGACAACAGTGTTTTCATCGACCTCCATCTAGCGCCCTTCGCCCCTATTACATGTTTCACTAGCCCCTCTAGCGTCATTCCTTCCGATGATTGTTCCCCAATCGGCGCCGCCACTACTGATCGTCATAACTCACATTCAGCAGGCACACTTGCACCACCACCAGTCATTATGCATGACAGACTCTCCTCGGGGAACGCCCGCTCCAAGCCAAATCCCTACAGGTTGCACTCATCTGTGACATCTTTGAGCCCGATGATGGTTTTTCTCTCTTTGCATGTTGCACTCAACAACGCAATGCAAGGAGTTATTTTGGAGCGAAATAAAGGAATCTAATGATCAAATCGCTCAAACTTCGTTCAAGATTGAAGACAAACTCAATATCAAGGACGAGTGAGACGTTATGAGTCACATGTCACAGTCCAAGGGCCTAGTTATTGTTATATAATTAGTGTCTTTATTATTATTAATTGTTCTTGTTGTTATATGTTTGGGTTTTCATTTAGGGACTTGTAGCCTATTTAACGACGAGTTTAAGATGTACGATGCATCAAAGTATTTTATTCTCTTCATTTGTCTTGTGAGAGATATTGATAGATTTCTCCTCTCGAGCACGCCCCACCTATGCAGACGTGGTTTCGGCTCAATAGAATACTTCTTTGATGCATCATAAAACCCAAACTTTCCTTTAAAAATGGTATCCATGTTGAATACTTGTGTATAGAAAGATCAACTATGGACAAGGTAACCCTTTAAAACCATCTATGTTTAATAGATGAACAATTTGAGCAACTACTATTGATTCCCACACTCTGCAGAGTATTGTTGCTTCAAGACACGAATCATGAAAAAGCAGACAAGATAGGGATGAATTTGAAAAAAAAAACATAGATAAGACAAGTACAATGACTTGACTAATTAACTATAGAGACCTCACCATTTCAAAGGCTAGTCTAAAGCTATCAAGCTACATAAGCTTGTATCCATGCAGAATGGTATCTACCTTTGTAATTTTTTCTATTATTTTAACCTTCCAACACATTTTTTTGGGTTGTGTAGTTATTCAATGGAAATATATCGATTTTAAATTAACAAAGAAAATCAATTAATTGAAGCATAACTATATTTTTTTAAAGAATTGTTTGCATATTTTCTTTTATTTGCACTTATACACTGGAAATAGGAGTTGTAATCTTGTCTTGGTCAAATTATTTTTGGCAGCATAAGTAGTGTGATTCTTATCTTTGCTTGATTTTGCATAATAATGGTTCTATTAGACTTGCATGTGCCTTAAATATCTTGTTTAAATCTGTAAAAGTTATGTAGATAGAGAAATAGTTATTTGTGCGAACTTAGATTGGATCACTCAGTATGACTATCTTATTTTATGCGTTTTATGCATGTAATAAATCAGATATTGTTTTTTTTCTTTTTTGCAATTCACATTGGTGAGCTGCGCGCGCCTGTGCCTTGAGCCTAGGCTCCGGTGCACCTTAGCATCTTGTTACGTCTTGCGCCTTTAATAACATAGCTAGGGCGCTTATGGTAGAGACGCCTAGGGCTGACTGGCACTGCAAGGCATCATCGGTGGCGTTCGATTGAGATCAGTGCAGCGGCAAAGCAACTTGAACGTGCTAGATGGAGCGGGAAAACCATCTGGCTGGGAAGGAAGCATCTTGGCATGCAATAGTTGTGCCGTAGAGGGCCTAGCATGGTTCGGCGGCTACTCTAGAGCTATCACTAGGGGCGGGGTGGTAAAAAAACTCTTTGATGCCAAAAGATTTATTTCATTTCAGCATACCCGATTCATATGGCATCCAAGTATACATACAAGTATTATAATGCTCTCATAGAGATAATAAATAAAGTGAGACCACGAGAATAAATAAAATATAAAAAAAGATAAAAGCCAACATATGAACTAAAGAACGAGATAAATGTGGCGTATCTACAATCTCCCATCATGAGATCCTTTGTCATATACGCGCAAGCAAATCGCTGGTGACAATAAGCACTTAAAAAAATGATAGCCTATGGTAGATAAAGGCTCTGTTAGGGGCGGTGGTGGTGGCATTCGTGAACACAATGGTTGGAAACTGTTTTCATGATGTAGTGGTTGGAAACTGTGGTCATGAATGCAGTTGCACTGTTTGGAGAAACTGTGTTTTTAGTGTTTTTATGAACGTAAGAGTAGTCTTCCCTATTTGGCGGCATAGATCTGCGGTGGCTGTATGACTCAAAATTTAATTAAAGTAGGTTCTAAATGAAATTCATATCTATACAAACGCAAACAATTTAAACAAAAAATTCATCCAAAAAAATGCTCACATAACACAAACAATCTAATCGAAATGGAGAAAGACATGAAGAAAAGTAGAACTTGCCCTAGATTAAGGGCAAAGAGTCAATGCCACCAGAAAAGAGACAGGTCATAAAGAAAAAGGAATACAATCGATATATAAAATCAGTCAGGCGTTAAAGGGGAGGGGGGATTTCACCTTGATGCTAGCGAAGGATTTTAGTGTTTGTTGTTTATCTTCATCATCGATGGCGAAGAAGTCTATTTATTTATTTTTGGTTCGAATCCTTACTGACTTTAATGGTTTCTGCTCATTTTCTTCTTGACCGGCGGCGAAATGTCACGTCTCCCGCATATTTGAATGCTTTGAGAAAGCCTTCTAGCAGCCTAAAGTTGCAGGGCGTCCTCCTCCGGCCTCCGAGTTTTCACCAAAAGTTTTGCCGGTGATGCATCGCCTCCGTGGAAAAGAGCATCAGGAAGTGACTTTAGCAATGAATGGAGGAAGCGTCTGAGACGTTGCAGAGACTTTGGATATTAAAGAAGGAAGGAAGGTAGAGTGGTCAGACTGATCTAGAGGAGTTACGTAGAAGGAGCTCTGAGACCTGCGGTGGCCGGCGAAGGATGCGGCGGGAGAGGATCGCGAGAGGGATGGAGGGGGGGGACCGGGGGTTAGGTCGGGCTAGAGGAACCGCCGAGGCGCCGAAACCGAGAACGTGTTATAATTTATACAGGGGGTGGAGTGGTGAAATAATCATTTCTTTTGCCATTTATACGGGCTCAGTGAAAAATAGTAATGAAATAATCATTTGTTTTGCAATTAGCAGTTTTAAAGGATAGTCTACAGAAGAATCTGTGAATTCGTTTCAAAAAAATAATATTTATAGTGTTGTTTCAAAAGAAACATAAACATTCCTAAAATTGAACATAGAAATCTAAAATAGTATTGTTAGGGGGAAAACTTAAGGGAAAATTTTCGGTTCGGGCAACGGACGATGCAGATCGTCGGGCTTTAAATAAGTTTTCAAATTTCGGGAGTCCACCATAACTCTCCAATTTCGAAGGGACGAAACCCTACCTTCTCGTCTTCTTCTCGTCCACTCCGGCTCCCGTCGACCACTGCCGGCCTCTTCTTATATGGCTTCTCAACTGACGAGCTGCATTGGAAGGAGTTCTGCGCTTCGCGTTTAGGCTGTGTCGAGGTAGAAAGCAAGGAGCACTGCGTCCGACTGTCATCTCAACTGCAACCACAGATCCATAGGTATAAATGCATTTTCAGTTTCGATTTTGTGTGGTTTTGCTGGTTTTTTGCTGGTTTATGCTGATTTTCGCTGGTGTTCGCGGGTTTTACAATCTTTCTGTTACAGTCGTTTTGGTGGGAACTGTTACAGTCGTAATGTTTTCTTATTTTACAGTCGTATTTCATTGACTGTGTCTTACAGTCGTATTCCTTGCTTATTTTATAGTCGTATTTTTAGATGCCGTATTTCATTTATATTTTACAGTCGTAATTCAGTGAACTTGTCTTACAGTTTTATTACTTTCATATTTTACAGCCGTATTCCAATTATTTGTTGAGAATGCCCGGGGGAAGTCCATATCCGAGCTCACGGTGCGTTGTTTCTACATTTAAACTAAATGTCTGTCCTCTATTGGATGTCATAGCAACCGAATCCAGAAGTGCCCTTGAAGATGCCAAAGTTTTTCCTTTCTTTCGAATGTCGGACCTTCACAAAATATTCCGTCATTGCATCTTCTTATACGCTGTTACAATAGGGACAAGCAAGCCTTCTTGCTAGGCAATTGTTATCTACGGTTGACAGTGAATGAGGTTGCGATGATATTGGGGCTTCCAAATAGAGGTCGTGTGTTGAAGTTTGCTAGATTGTCATTGCTGAATTTTACACACAAGAACCAAATTGATGAACTAAAGATGTTTGTTGAAGAGCAGTTCTCGCCCGACTTGGAGAGTCAATGCAATAGTCAAGTACCTACTAGGTGTGTTTCTTTTTCCGCTCAAGGGCTTAAAGTTTCTGGCTTGTCTTAATGCGCTTGGGAACCTTACTTCGTTTACACAGTACAATTGGCCCAAAGCCATCCATAAATTCTTGCATTTCAACGTAGGGAACTTGTCATTAGAGAACCATCTAAAGGTGTAGCGACTCGCCCTACGCTACATAAAATATTTTCAAACTTATGCTTTGTATCTGAAATTGAACCGAAAAACGTTTCCGCTACTTTAAATGACAAATTTTGGTATATAGTTATGAACGAGGGACTAAATCAATTTGAACGCAATAAAGTGTGGAAATTAGTAGAAAGGTCATCAAATCATCCGATAGTAGGCGTAAAATGGATTTTCAAAAATAAACTTGATAGTGGCTCACGAATTACTAGAAATAAAACTAGATTTGTAGCACAAGGTGTTTCGCAAATCGAGGGGGTAGATTTTGATGAAATATTTGCACTCATTGCTCGCTTAGAATCTATTATAATTTTACTAGCTTTTGCGAGTTTTAAAAGATGTAAACTGTTTCAAATAGATGTAAAAAGTGTCCTTTTAAACGGGATAATAAATGAAGAAGTGTATGTTGAACAACCCCCTAATTTTACAAATGTAAAATATCATAATCATGTATTCAAACTAGAGAAGGCACTCTATGAGTTAAAACAAGCTCCACGTGTTTGGTATGAGTGACTAATATCTTCTCTATTAAAGCACTATTAGAAGATGGGTAGTGCCGACACCACACTCTTCATTAAGCACAATAATTGATCATGATTTTATTATTTTACAAATTTATGTATACGATATTATTTTTGGAACCACTAATGAGGAGTTGTGTAATGAAGTTATTCTAGTAATGCAAAAAAATTGAAATGAGTCTAGTTGGTGAATTAACTTACTTTTTGGGTTTTCAAATTAATCAAAGGAAGGATGAAATTTTTATTTGTCAAATCAAGTATGTTCATGAAATGCTAAAACGTTTTGGATTTGAGAACTTGAAACAAGCTGATACACCAAAGTGCATCGTTAAAATTAGGTACGGATGAGGCCGTGATTGCAATAGATCGAACATTATATCAAGGAATGATAAAATCATTACTCTACCTTAGTTCCTTCAAACCAGATATAACTTTTGTTGTATGTCGATACGCTAGATTTCAAGCTAATCCAAAAGAATCTCATTTAAAGGCGGCAAATGAATTTTTTGGTATTTGATTGACACATCATGATTAGGACTATGGTATCCATGCAATGGTTGCTTTATTTTGCACGTTTACTCTGATTCAGATTATGTAAGATGGTCGTTAGATAGGAAAAGTACTAGCGACACATGTCATTTTCTAGGTTCATCCATTGTATCTTGGTCAAGTAGAAAACAAAACTCTGTGGCTCTCTTCACTACCGAGGCCAAGTACATTGCACTAGAAAGTTGTTGCACACAAACATTATGAAGGACTCAAATACTAGAGGACTTTGAAGTTCGTCTAACTAATATAGAACTCAAATGCGATAACAAAAGAGACATTGATCTAACAAACAATTATGTGCACCACTCTAGATCCAAATATATAGACATACGTCATCACTTCATTTGGCATCATATAAAAAAGGAACATGTTCATGTAAACTTTATAGGAACCGACTCACAACTTACGGACATATTCACCAAACCTCTTCCCGATACAATATTTATCATGCTTAGATTAGAATTAGGAGTTTTGGACATTGAAAATTAACATCCATAATTTTTGTCTATTTTTCTTGATCTCTTTGCACCATTAGCTGAGCATTGTACTGCAACAACATAATCATGAAAAATTGAATGCAAATTGTTTTGAAAAATACGATTTTTAGTGAAAAACCGAATCTCTGTTAGTACCGCCAGGCGATACCGCTAACGGTAGCATAAAAACCGATTTTAAATATATTTTTCTAATTTTTTTTACTAATTGCTCACTGTTTTTTTATTCTTTAAATCACTGTCAAGTTTTACTGTATTCTCATTTTTCAAAATACAAACTACAAAAGTTGAAAAATTTCAAAATAACCCAAAAAATATTGCTTTTGCATTCAACAAAATAAAATAAATATATACTAATTATTATTATTATTATAACTACTGTACTATTGGAACTAACAATCAAGGTTGACTTTTATTATCTTTTCTCGATTAAAATCAATGTTTAATTTTCTTGTCAAACCCTTTAAATATTTGTTGATTTATCATGTCTTGCAAAACATCTCGCCATATGTCATGAAAACTATTATAGTGTACTTATGTAAAAATAATGCTAGCATGCCTATAAGTATGAGCACTGTTTTATACTTGATGATGAGTTTCTCACATGCACATCTTTGATTCTTCTACATGTGATATAAATTTTAAGGTTGCATGCACTATGTTTGTTCCAAGTGGTTTTTCAATATATATATATATATATATATCTCAACCATATATAAAGAAATACTTCTGCAATGAATTATAAACTCATTGAAGTAATATCAGCCGTTAGATCTATCTCACTAATTCAGCAGCCATCAGATCTTTTCTGATGGAAACACTAAAAAACTCTAGCTCCCCTAAAGCTACAGCCGGTGAAGGATCAGATAGAGAAAGAGAGAGAGGGAAAGGGAGAGAGAGATAAAGGGAGGAGAGAGAGAATGTGAGGAGAGAGATGAGAGAGAGGGCGGCAGAGAGGCTTATAATAATAGAAGGCGGTGGATAACAACTAATAATATATATAAGGGGGAGAGAGGGCATATAATAATATAAGGTGATGTCATATAATAATAGAAGGCGGCTGAGAGCATATATAGAGAGAGAAAGAGATGGAGAGGGAGAGAGAGAGATAGGGCGGCAGAGAGCATACATCTAATAATATATATAAACGGTGTAGTTTAATTTAGATTTAATTAATATAAACGGAGCCTACATATATATTCTAGCATTCTGCTTTTGTTTCGACTCGCGAGGTTAAAAAATAGTTACCATTCTAAGCTTTAATTTACCATATATATATTGTTAGAAAAAGATAATGTAAAGGGGATGTCATATAAGGGGGAGAGAGGGCATATAATAATATAAGGTGATGTCATATAATAATAGAAGGCGGCTGAGAGCATATATAGAGAGAGAAAGAGATGGAGAGGGAGAGAGAGAGATAGGGCGGCAGAGAGCATACATCTAATAATATATATAAACGGTGTAGTTTAATTTAGATTTAATTAATATAAACGGAGCCTACATATATATTCTAGCATTCTGCTTTTGTTTCGACTCGCGAGGTTAAAAAATAGTTACCATTCTAAGCTTTAATTTACCATATATATATATTGTTAGAAAAAGATAATGTAAAGGCCCATTATAGGCCTTCTTCCTCTCTATGTAATAGTGACACATCTTGAAAAAAAAAGATATTGGTGCGTGCGCAACCCGCTTATAGGTGGGCGCAGCCCGCAGCGACGCATCGAGCACGGACGAAACCCGTGCGCAGGCGGGCGAAGCCCGCCTGGATGCGGCCGAAGGCCGCCCGAGAGCATCGAGCACGGGCGTAGCCCGTGCGAAGATGCTCGTATATATATATATATATATATATATATATATATATATATATATACAATTGTTTGCGCAACAAGTGAATTCGGAGTCCTTAGTCAAAAAAAACTCTAAATAAAATTGACAAGGAATCTCCACCAAACACTACTTACCCTCCTGATAAGTCTTAATTAACATTGTGAGGTTGAACACTTTGAAATAAGAACTATAAAGTGTCATGTAGCAGACAATCAAATCAAAAACCACTTTGGGGTACACAAGATCACTAGTATATATATAAGTGATCCCCCAAACACTATTTTATTCTCTGATAAATTTTAATAAACATTGTGTGTGTAGAGCACATTAGGAGTTGTACTTTTCTATTATGTGCATTGAATTTGTGTGGAAGTAAGTTTTTTTATTTTTTTATTGTTAAGCATATTTCGTTATACATGTCTTGCCCTTTCAATTTATTCATTGGTACGAATACTCAAAACACTATTTTTGTACACTTCATTATCTTGTATAACATTTCTACTCATGAGAATTAGACTATAACGCATGCCTATATAAGTTCACTATCATGGTTAGTAACAACATTTGATATCACTGCATGATCTCTACAATGTCTCTAGTGGGTTTGACTAGCAAATTTCCTAACATTGGTAATGATATCTTGGTTAGATATTGAAAATCATACTTTGAAAATTTGTTTGAAAATATCATCTCTTGGTTCATAGTTTTCTCTATCATGGTAGTATCATCTTCAACTATGGTCATAATCATTTCTTTCATTCTACTACCACCACGTCTCTAAAATGTAACACTCATTCCAAGTCTTACATAAAGATTGATAAAAGATGCTCTCATTCAACATTGAATACACATATTCACTTTTCACTACAAAACTACTCTACGCTTGAACTGGCCATCAAAAATATAAAAGTAATTTATGACACGATAACCTCCATATTATCTCTACATGCATCAAGCAGATGTATGTAATTGTCCAAGCATTACCCCACCCTCTTTTGATAATACCAAAAGGGGGAGAATGAATTTGAAGAAATACAACATTTAGGGGGAGTACACTTTAGGAAACATCTAAGTAAGGGGAGTCTCTATCTAGGGGAATATGCTTATAAATGCTTATCAACCACTTATAAACACAAACACTTTGTCTTATTCATTATTTCTTCATAATGAATTTGTTATTATCAAAAGAAGGAGCTTGTTGGAATATGCATTTCGCATATCTTAGTTTGAGAATAACAAATCCTAGTTTGTATTCAATCATGTTTTTTGCGTGTTTATAAAATGCATGAACTACATGATAAGTATACCACTGGAGAACAAATCAAAGAGGCAAAGATTTCAAATCTCTATCGATACCGTCGGCAGTATTGCTATCGCAGGCGCTATCGCTATCGCCAACGGAAGCCTCAGTCGTGGAAGCAAACTCTTTGGGAAGGAATGTCCTACCGCCAGGGGGTACTGCTACCGCCAGGTGATAGCCTATTGGAAGGTCCATTTTTGGAAACAAACACTTTGGAAGCAAAAATGCCTATTTCCAAAGATCAAAAGTTTCCTAATTTGGACGAAGAAAGTTTTATAAAATGGAGGTTGCCAAAGATAAAGATTGTCAAAGGAAGAAAAGACTACCTAATATAGTTATCGCCAGGCGACACCACTATCAATGGAGGTAACTCGATCCTGAGCCTATAAAAAGAGTCATCTCCCAACCGACGAAGGGTCACAAAATGAGAACCTGAAGACATCTTCAGGAGGTCACGAAAGTACCAATTCTCTTACAATTTTGTAAGGGCTTCCACTTGGAGAGAAGAACTCCATCCACAAATTTGAAGACGACAGACTCAAACAATGGACCTCTCACGTATTATCATCAAGTCAAATATTTGAGGGAGTTCTTTATTGTTGTATTTTCATTTTTTTCATCATTAACAAAGTGTAAATTCGCCAGAGGTAGTGGCGACTAGGTCTTACAAGACTTAGGCGGAAAATTGTCTGGTGCAGACGTCATATTCCTGGGAAGGATTCTGTGAATTCGTCGTGGGTGTTGGAGACTAGATTGTGAGTAGGTCTAGGGGTGGTTCGAGGCCGTATCTGGGATAGATAAGCTAGAACCAATCGATCCTTGGGGATAATGGTCGGTATAGAAATAAAAAAAGATTTGTAGCATCACCTCGACCCCAAACGTGATTGAGATCAAGTCTTTGTAATCTATTTTATTTCTGAAATAAAATTACTGTCTTCATCACAATTATCTTAATTTGAACATTAATTGTAGAATCTAAATTTTAGTTGATATCGTCAGGCAGTATCACTATCGCCGGCGGTAGCAACAGAAATCTGAAATTTCAGTTTTATCCTATCATCACTTTAAAGTTTTAAAAATCCTTATTCACTCCCCCAAAGGGCGCTACACGATCCAACAGAGTGCACATTCCTTCTCACGTACGTTCATCCATCCAAGTGTGTCGTCGGGTGCTTCGTTCCCCAAATCGTTCTTACCAGTGCCCCGTCTAGATAGTCGAAGACTGTCTAGCCTGCCAAAGCTCGACTTGACCATCGAAATGCCTACAAGATACATCCAACACTCCGAAGATCACAAGAGGACCAATAATTGCCTTCTGTCGTCATTCGTCCATGTGGCGACTGAACCAACCGCAGACCTCCTTGGAGACATCAGACCAAGCCCACCAGAGCTCCTGAAGTTTATATGCCCTGAACTACCAGCAATCGGCAAGACCAGTGCCAGAACTCGTCAGACACCGCTTGGCTACATTTAGACGTACAAAGCGCCTATTATCTCCAGAGCCCTCAACTCAGCAACAAGCTCATCATACAACGATACGTTAGCCATTCGTGACTCTTCTAAGTGCAACAGAAGGCAAACCATAGAGGATATGACGTGCAAAACGCGCCACCTGAGCATCCAAGCCTCAAACATCAAAACGAGTAAAAAAAGCTGCTCCCGCCTCCAAACAACCGTCAAAGACTCCAAAGCATCCAGAGTGAGAAGCTCCCTATTGAAGCAAGAAAAAGAATTAGCTCCGTGAGTGGTGGTTTGTCACCATCTGAGCTCTTCTCCATTTCTCTCTCTCAATAATTGTAACGAGAGACAGTCTATCGCCCTCAAATTCTTCAAAAAAGCCCTGTATAGCAACCAGCCAATAGTGGAGGTTTGGCCAGCACAGATTCGATCACGTGGTTTTTCACTCAGTTGAATGGTTTTTCATGTTAACAAAATTTATTTTCCAACTTTCTATTTTCTGTGACTGTTTGCGCACTCGACCGCTCCCGGACAAAGGCGTTTCAATTTAGTCCAGTCTACTAGGAGACTCGAGCGATCTGCAACAACTAAATCACATAATATACTAACTAAAGTAATTTTCTTATCACTGATGATCACATCGTATGCTAAAGTAATCTTTTTGCCGCCACATCGTATTAGTAATCAATTCTTTGGAAAATCAAGAGAAAAGATCTGTTTGTTGGGGTTCTGCTAAGTTGGTGGATTCAAATGTGTCGAGGGTGTACTGACAAAAGTTGGACTGTTTTTCTGATAATGGATTTCTCTCTGGTGGCGTGGTTTTGTGATTTGTCCCACAAGGGTTTTCCACATAAAACTCTGTGTTTCATTTTTCCTTGTAATATTTTCTTACTTTGTTTGGATTGTTCTTTATTTTTGCCTGAAGTGGGTGTCCGAATTTGGCCTCCACACGATTTGAGGGTAGAGGAGGCAGCTTGGCAGGTGCGGGAGGCGCTGCGGGAGCTTGAGTGGCTCCCAAGTTCCTTGGAGAGCCAATATTTAAGTTTGTTACCCTTCCATCTGGTGAACAGCCTACTAGGGCAGTCACATGCGCGAGTACTGCATCTTCCAGACGAGGCATGTTGCTGAGGGAATGGGAAGAGCGAGATTGACGCGTCCTTCTGAGACCGATTCTTCTGTTGTACGAGTGCTTCTTCTTATCATGATTGTCAGTCTTGAGCATCAATGTGTTTCAAATACTATCTTCAGAGGCTTCATAGATCTTTGCGGAACAAGTTCCCACAAACGACGCCAAACTTTTGTGGCCAATTTGATGCTCCTAGCAGACCAGTCTAAACTTGATCGTCTTAGCTCTAGAGCGGTTGAGCATGTAAACAGTCAATGTAGAATAAAATGAGTGTGATGACTGACAAGAAGATTTTTTTTTACGTTGAGAACCCTGAAAATGGGTAAAAAAAATGTGGTCGGAGCTGTGTCGTCCAAACTTCCTCTATCTTCTTGTGTTGTTACAGAGCTTTTCAGAGAACTTGAGGGTGACATGCCATCTCTCATTACAATTGCTGGGGGGAGAGAAGAGCTCCGACGATGACAGGCCACCGCTTGCAGAGCTAAGTATTTCTTCCTGTGCAGAAGAGAGTGTCATGCTCTGTGCACTTTGGGATCTTCGGTTGCTACTTTGAGGCTGGAGGGGCGCTTTGCGTGTCTTCTGTGTTGAAGTCGGAAAAATCTCTACTCCAAAATTCGGATCAAGGTAGTTTAAGGTTACCGGTTCAACGGTCGGGCTCGACGGCTAACGGGCTAGAACGCAGAAACAATCAAGCAACAAAGAGGACCACAGGCGCTACGGCAAAGAGGTCCCACCATGTACACGTATGCTTATAAGAAGCTTCTCATCCACAACAAAAGATGGCTGAGCCGGGTACGAGGTATGGATACGAAGGCTATGGCTATCCCATGTTGCATCAATAGTTCAATACACGACCAAACCCTAACCCGAAGTGTTACTACATATTTGGAAACCGTCTACTCCTGAAGGTAAACATAAGATAGGCGCAGACATCAAACAGGTCTTCGACTCCTCAAACACCAATTCGCATTCTACAGTCCAATTAAAAAAATTTCCTTTCTTGGTAAGAGAAGTCATAAGTAGAGTAATTTTTAAGAAATTCTTAATACATCTCATGTAATAATTTGTCAAACCAAGAAAACTGCGGACCTCTGAAACTACCTTCGGTCTTGGCCAATCCCTGATGACTTTTATTTTCTTGGGATCCACTGCAAGACTTTTTTGACTGATAACATGACCCAAAAATGTCACCTCTAAAAGCCAAAACTGTCTGCAGATTGGTGACATGTATAACGTCTTCCCTGTAATGACCGTATAATATGGGTCCGGCCGATGCCCCACAACATACAACCTCACAACTTAAGCATTATAAGAAGATATAAAAACTACCAACTCAAAACTAAGAATTAAAACAATGGAAACAACCAACCAACCAGAAGTTATCCATTGCCATGAGAGTATCAGAACGGCCTTAAGGCCTTACAATAACTAATTGTCCAGAAACTGAAACAACAATCACAAACAGAGCAACGCGCCTTGGCACTCCTAGGCTACCTCGGCATGCAAGACGGAAAATATAATGCACTAAGCATAGCACTCAACAAACAAAGCTGCTAAACAAATAGGTCAATACATGAGGCTTAGGCCTTTTTGGCCGGCGAGCTTGCTCCTGCTTGCGATCCTTGCCCTGTAAAAAATTATTGTAACGTGGGTCAGCAAAGGCTGACCTCAACTATGTAACCAACACATCTCCTCCCGACCATCCCTAGCGGACCCTAGTGCACCCGATCACTCTGCAGGTCAGCACTTCATATGCAAATATACATGAACATAGAAAGCAAATAAATAGGTTTGGATGTCTCAAACAACAAACATGTTTCTATGTTGAGCAATTAAAATAAAGGGGTCTGCAATGCAACATGTATGCAATCCTGGATTTCACCACAAGGCACCCTATAGCGTATGAATCTAACAAATCATTACGCATCATCAAACGGGTACTTTCAATTTCCCCATTGGTGCTCAAGTCGTAAACACACGGGTACTTCTAATTTCCCCTAATGGCATACAAGCTGTCACACTAAATTCTTGTCAAGGCCCCACACGCCCGTGGGTCTCAAAACCCGGGCTTGCCTGCAATCTCTGATTTCTCACGTCAGGATTCCGTCTCACAAACAACAAACTGATGCTAAGAACCCTTGCTTGACCCCACTCGCTCATGGGCTTCACCGCCTGGGCTTGTCCAAAGCTTGGCGTTCTTGTCAGTTTCACAGAAGGGGACTTGTCTCGCCGGTACACTCTCCACACATGATTTGCGCGCCACGGGCTAGTCGGCCGACCACAGAGACAAAGTCGCGTCTTAGCACATTACAAACAACAACCTTTCCCGCCATAATCCACCATTCGTACTCACACAAAAATAGGGGGCAAACATCATAAACGACATCTTGCCGCAAACGGATTTCTAGCAAAATCCTTAAGGCTCGTTATGCAACATCACCGAGTAGGACTAATGGTCGCGACTACGGCTTCACCACTACAAGAAAAATATGATTTAGGAAGGGAAATTATGAAGGCTTGATAATCCTTCCTAATTAACATCAAATTTAGGTAGGAATATACTTTTTTATTTTACCTATCAAAATAGCAAGGGATTTGTTTGTTGCTAAAATAGTAACAAATTTTTTTGTTGCAAAATTTTCGTTGCTAAAATAACAACAAATTTTTTCGTAGCAAAACTTTTGTTGCAAAATAGCAACGAATTTTTTTGTTGCAAAATATTTATAAAGATACAAAATTATTTTCTTTGAAAAATTTTATGTCTCTTAGACTTCATATGGTTCGGCAAGAGCGAGCGGGTGAAAATGTCGCCGCCGTTCGGAGCTGGAGGGGGGAGGCAGGGATTCCAAACTTAGAGTTTTTGATTTGTTCCTCTGGCGCGGCGAGAGCAGATGCTGCACGCTTGTTTTCCTACCGTGCGGTGGCTTCTGTTCCCACACCGGCTTGAAAACGCCTCCCCAAATGAAGCTTTAATTAAAAAAAAGAGAATTTATAATTTCCTTATTCCTCATTATAAAATATTTTTTTATATATATATTTATATTTATAAATTATTTATATACATGAAATAAGCATATATTTTTATAAATTATATAAATATATATATATTTCTATAAATAAATATATAAATATATATTCATGTACATATATGCACGATATATATAAATATATATAAATATCATATCCATAATCATATATAAATATATACATTTAAATTTATTTATATAAATTATAAAAACTTTGGAATTATATAAACGTTTTTTATGTGCGTGTATATATATAAAATTTAAAGTATTCTTAAAACAAATTAGTTTAGTTGGTGAGTTAGTTAAGCATAAGTTATTGTATATGGGAGATTTGGTGTTCGATTCTCAACAAATTCATCTTTTAATGTTCTTTTTGTTGGTTATATATAAATATTATTTTAATTCAATAAAATACAATGTAGTTTTCCTTGCTAATTTAGGAAGAATATAATACCTTCCTAAAAAATCATTGCAAATTTGCAAGAAATAATTTCGTAGCTAAAAGTAGCTAGGACCAAATTAGCAAGGTATTTTTTTTGTTCCTAAATTTCTTGCTAATTAAAATTATCAACGAATTTTGCTAATTAGCAAGGAATTTTGCCCCTTGCTAATCAAAGTTTTTCTTGTAGTGCACCCACTGTTGATGCACGAATTGCGCCTTCCAATTAACGGGGTATTCGATCTTACAAGCCAAGGATGAAGGAAAAAGGATTATGGGGATAGAGGAGAGGCTTGCTCGAGAGCAGCCGGGAAGCCTGCTTGAGCAAGGGAGAAGCTTGCTTGAGCAAGCGAGAAGCTGGATCAGGAACTGTCGAGCAGACGTTACTTTGACGGTTGATCTTACAGGTTGGTGCCGAGAGAAGAAAAAAGTGGGCCGCTAGCAGCGGCAACAGCAGACTTCGTCCGTCGTGGCTTGAATGTCACTCTTGCGACGGGCTTTTCCTTTAATCAAGTAGGGTTACAGCTTGCTATTACACCTTTACAAGAGAAAGCAATAAAGGGTATAATGGAGGAAGCTGGCGGTTAAGGAAAGAGGTGCCAGAAGCTAAGCAAAAGAGGCTGCAGAGGACTGGAAATCGGAGGCTGCAGCTTCTGCTCAAACTGCCGACTGAGGGCAGAAAAAACTAAGTCCACAGTCCTCGACGACCTGCACGGACTAGAGATTTGAGTCCGCCGATCTTGCTTGATCAAGCAGTGACAGACTGGAAAACTGAGGCTGCAGACCTTGATAAGCTGAATGTTCTCCTTTTTCCCCTCTGATGAGAGGTCTCGGGACCTATTTATAGGCTTGAGGGGAATCTTCTTGAAGCGGGGACCAGTGATGTCATCATGGAGGACTGGGCGGACTGGCGTTTTGAGTCCGCAGGTCGTCGGGAGACCTGAGCAGAGGAGGAGGCGCGGCCTGAGGAGCAGGTCGTCAATGACTTCGGCGGACTCGGCGGACTGGCATTTTCTCTGCTGGAGTAGACTTCTAGTTGCCAGCTAGAAGAGAGCAGGTAGAGGGGACGGCCTGAGGAGCAGGTCGTCGATGACTTCGGCGGACTCGGCGGACTGGCGTTTTCTCTACTGGAGCAGACTTCTGGTTGGCAGCTAGAAGAGAGCAGGCAGAGAGGACAACCTGAGGAGCAGGCCACCCACCAGACTGGCGGCCTGGAGCAGGCCGCCCACAAGGAAGGCGGCCTGCTCAGGCCGCCCACACGGGCGGCGGCCTAGGCAGGCCGCCCGCAAGGGCGGCGGCCTGCTCAGGCCGCCCACTAGGGGCGGCGGCGTGCTCAAGCTGCCCACTCGGGCGGCGGCCTGGGCAGGCCGCCCGCAAGGGCGGCGGCCTGCTCAGGCCGCCCGCAAGGGCGGCGGCCTGCTCAGGCCGCCCGCAAGGGCGGCGGCCTGCTCAGGCCGCCCGCAAGGGCAGCATCCTAGGGGCGGCGGCCTGCTCAGGCCTCCCGCAAGGGCAGCGTCCTAGGGGTGGCGGCCTGCTCAGGCCGCCCACAAGGGCGGCGGCCTGCTTAGGCCGCCCACTCGGGCAGCGTCCCGGGCAGGTCGCCCACAAGGGCGGCGGCCTGCTCCGGCCGCCCACACTAGCGGCGGCCTGGGCAGGCCGCCCACACGGGCGGCGGCTTGCTCAGGCCACCTGCAAGGGCGGCGGCCTGCTCAGACCGCCCACACGGGCGGCAGCCTAGGCAGGCCGCCCATAAGGGCGGCGGCCTACTCAGGACGCCCACACTGGCAGCGGCCTGGGCAGGCCGCCCGCAAGGGCGGAGGCCTGCTCAGGCAGCCCACACGGGCGGTGGCCTGGGCAGGCCGCCCGCAAGGGCGGCGGCCTGCTCAGGCCGCCCACACGGGCGGCGGCTTGGGCAGGCCGCCCACAAGGGCGGCAGTCTGCTCAGGCTGCCCACTCGGGCGGTGGCCTGGGCAGGTCGCCCACAAGGGCGGCGGCCTGCTCAGGCCGCCCATACTGGCGGCGGCCTGGGCAGGCCGCCTGCAAGGGCGGCGGCCTGCTCAGGCCGCCCACACGGACGGCGGCCTGAGCAGGCCGCCCATTAGGGGCGGCGGCCTGCTCAGGCCGCCCACAAGGGCGGTGATATGAGGAGCAGCCAGCCCTTTTAGGCCGGCAGAAATCCTGAGCCGGAGAGAGTTGTCGAGCCCGCAAGGATCGCGCTGGTCGTGCTAACGCTAGCGGGACAACCTGGCAGGCTGAAGGAGTAGATCGGATAGATCGCCCCTTGACGCTGTAGGTTGCTTCCTGCAAGGAAGAATGTTGCACGGTTAGTAGGTCTAACCGCGTGGCCTGCGAGGGTGAGCTATAGGAGCAGCCCGCCGTCCCGCAGGGCACGCGGTAGCTATGCGACCTGGGTGGTTAGACCAGGGAAAACCGTCCTAACCGCTCGGCCTGAGCGAATGAGAAAAGGGAGCCCGCTTGGCCCAAAAAAGGAAGGCTGAGGCAGATCGCGACCTTCGGGGGTATCCCTGAGTGGGCTGCGACTTGCGAGCTAGAGACCTTGGGAGGGATCGCCGATTTTGGGGTTAACATAATCCCCACACTTTTTCAAGTTCTGAAGGGAACTTCGAAAAAGTAGGCGACCCACGAAAATCGTGATCCTCCCCATGAAAATCAGGAGAGAAAAATTAGAGACTAGGAGAGGTAGAACCTGATGTCTCTCCTCGGGAAAATTTGTAAATGTCTATCTTTTTCCTGAAGGGGACTTGCTGGTATCTGCTAGTCTCTACAAAATTAGGGTGAGCAAGCAGTTATGAAGGAAAATTAAGCTGCAAGTACCTGAAGGGAACTTGCTAATATCTGCTAATCTCTGCAAAGGTAGAGTTATCAAACATATATGATAGAAAATTAAGCCGCAAGTACCTGGGGGAACTTGCTAATGTCTGCTAATCTCTACAAAAGAAGAGTTAGCAAACAGATATGATTGAAAGTCAAATCGCAAGTATATGGAGGGAACCTGCGAATGTCTGCTAATCTCGGCAAAAGAAGAGTTAGCAAATAGATATGAAATCGCAAGTACCTGGAGGGAACCTGCGAATGTCTGCTAATCTCTGTAAAAGAAGAGTTAGCAAACAGATATGATAGAAAGCCAAATCACAAGTACCTGGAGGGAACCTGCGAATGTCTGCTAATCTCTGCAAAAAAAGAGTTAGCAAATAGATATGAAATCGCAAGTACCTTGAGGGAACCTGCGAATGTATATTAAACTCTGCAAAAGAAGATAGCAAATAGATATGATAGAAAGCCAAATCGCAAGTACCTGGAGGAAACCTGCGAATGTCTGCTAATCTCTGCAAAAGAAGAGTTAGCAAACAGATATGAAATCGCAAGTACCTGGAGGGAACTTGCGAATGTCTGTTAATCTCTGCAAAAGAAGAGTTAGCAAACAGATATGATAGAAAGCCAAATCGCAAGTACCTGGAGGGAACCTGCGAATGTCTGTTAATCTCTACAAAAGAAAAGTTAGCAAATAGATATGAAATCGCAAGTACCTGGAGGGAACCTGCGAATATCTGCTAATCTATGCAAAAGAAGAGTTAGCAAACAGATGTGATAGATAACTAGATTGCAAGTATCTGGAGGGAACCTGCGAATGTCTGTTAATCTCTGCAAAAGAAGAGTTAGCAAACAGATATGATAGAAAACCAAATCGCAAGTATATGGAGGGAACCTGCAAATGTCTGCTAAACTCTGCAAAAGAAGAGTTAGCAAACAGATATGATAGAAAGCCAAATCGCAAGTACCTGGAGGGAACATGCGAATGTCTGTTAATCTCTACAAAAGAAGAGTTAGCAAACAGATATGAAATCGCAAGTACCTGGAGGGAACCTGCGAATGTCTGATAATCTCTGCAAAAGAAGAGTTAGCAAACAGATATGATAGAAAGCCAAATCGCAAGTACCTGGAGGGAAACTATGAATGTCTGCTAATCTCTGCAAAAGAAGAGTTAGCAAACAGATATGAAATCGCAAGTACCTGGAGGAAACCTGCGAATGTCTGCTAATCTCTACAAAAGAAGAGTTAGCAAATAGATATGATAGATAACTAGATCGCAAGTACCTGGAGGGAACCTGCGAATGTCTGCTAATCTCTGCAAAAGAAGAGTTAGCAAACAGATATGATAGAAAACCAAATCGCAAGTATATGGAGGGAACTTGCGAATGTTGATTGTTGATAGGATAAGATATGATAGAAGACATATCCAGCAAACTTTGCTATTAACTGAATAGAGATCAAAGTGTGATAATGACCGTCTCGCGTGATCAGAAATAATGTTGACATGGAATCAAGATCAGCAAGATGAAATCATCTCAATTTAGAATCGTAATTGCATGGCTTGTTAGTTAAGAAGGATCATATATTCTGATAAGTGATTTGTGCCAGAAATATCCGATAAGAGTAGTAGAGAATTTGTATATCATCAACTGATAGAGCTTCGTGTAAACAATGCATATAAGATAAACATAAGCCAAAAGATATAGGGGGTCCCTTAGATAGGTCGGACTAAACCTGTTAACCTGTAAGAAGACAAAAGCACAAAGGAGGGCTATACCCCGAGGATGAGCTAAAAAAGGTTGAATGCTGCCACAGGAGAGCACCCGTGGGCCTTATGCATCACTTGCCAAAAAGTCATCCAGGGTGTAGTCCTACCTAAAGCGGGCTGGCCGCATTCCCTTGACAGAGCAAAAAAGGGAAACATGCGCAAAATCCTAAGAAGGATGCGATAGATACACTGCTCTCTTGTCTCGGGTTACAAACATTGTTGATCCGTTCTACCAGGTGCACCAAATGGTCTACAACATTGCTCGTTTTTGAAGAGATCAACAACGTTGTGGGTCCCGCGAAAGCACGGATTGAGAGTACCAACGAGTGTTCGGCCGTCACAATTGTGAGATGATCGAAGAGACAAGTCTACACTTGATCGTCATTGCTTGTCACGCAAAGATCATCGTAACTGTAACGTATCCTTTAGCGAAGCACAACAGAGCTAACACCTGGGTCCTCCCTGGAAACACACTCTGTATTAGATGCCGGCCAGGATCTGAAGTCCCGTCATCCTCCGCACGAGAGTTGAACGGCCCCCACTGCACATATGCGAAAACTCCCCGCGATATGTGGTCGTTGTGGTTTTACGCCAGAGGACAATCTCGAGGGGGCCCTGAGCAAGACTTGGCGATATCTCGGTTGTTCAGTGATCTCTTTGACAAAGAGAAAAAATAGAGGAGGGAGCACTCCACAAAGGGAACTGTGTCAGTATGGGATCTCTGACGTAAGCTTTATTGAATGAAACAAAAGAGAATGTTTGAAAATATGAAAAATAGTAAGAGTAACTGTTATTGACTGCGAGGAGCTTTGAGGACTGTCATGTCCTTCTTGCTTTAGAATAGGTCTCCAAGGGTGCCCACGTCATCGGCATCGAGGGTCTCGCCTACAACGAGGCCATGATATGTGATGATTTGATTCACTCCCTTTGAGCTGCAAGGGATGCCCGCTACTTCTTTTCCTTTTGAGGTTGACGGATCGGAGTGATCATCCTTCGGGAACAGACCGCACATCTTACTCTGCCTCAATAATTTTTGCACCAGTTGACGAAGTGCTCAACAGTTTTCAGTCAAATGTCCGCTGTCTTTGTGGAACTCGCAGAACGGATCTGAATCTTTTGATTTTTGACTTGTCGGCTGGTAAGGCCTTTTTGAATTTGCCCTATCCTTCATGATTTGGCATACTTATAGCATGACCTCATCAAGTCCAGAATATGACAAGTCATCATCTTGCGGTTGATGAACCGAAGCTGTTTGCGGAGGTGGGGCTGGTGGTAACAATCGTTCTTGGGCACGATCCTGGCCCGGGAAGAGGTGTTGATGATGGTGCTGGAATTTTTTTGTTTTTCTTGAGTGGGATGAAAAGTCTTTCCGAGGAGACCTCGGAGGCAGCTTGTAAGAAGAAGGATTTTTCTTCGACACAAGCCTGGAGACGAAGCTGGGGTTGCTCTTCTCACCGCGGATGTATGAGTTGGCTAAGGCAATCAGCTCTTGATATGTCTTTGGTGCACGAACATTGGCCTCAAACTTGAGTGGTCTCTCTTGCAAACCATTAATGAGAGCCACTCGATACATCTCCTGGTCAACGATCTCAATGTCCAATATTTCCCTCTGAAAACGATCCACAAAATGAGACCAAGTCTCATTCTCTCGCTGTCTGATCTCAAAGAGGGCTTTTGGACCGCCCTTCCTCTTTGAAGAGGTGGAAAATCTGAGCAAAAACTCCCGTAGTAACTCAGCGAAGGAAGAGATGGACTGAGGACGTAGTCCATAAAACCAATCTCTCACTTGCCCATCGAAGGATGTCACAAAGAGCTTGCATTTAATTGCATCTGAGAGGGTCTTGAGATCCACGGCTGATTCGAAGGCTTGAAGATGTTTAACTGGATCAATCTCTCCAGTATAGACGGGTAACTGAGGCTCTCTGAAATTGACTGGAGTTTGTTCATGCCGAACATTCTCTATAAACGGCGATGGCTCTTCTTGTTCTGCTGCATAAGAAAAATAAGGAGCATGAGTTGTAGCTGCAGAAGGGGCAGGAGGATAGGAGAAAAAAGTTGTTGCGGGAGGAGCAAAGGAAGGAGCTGAAGAGAAGGGATGACTTCCCTGAAAGTCCAGAAATCTAGCTGGACTTCCCCGGGCAGCTTCTCGGAAGAAATTTTGATGAGCTGCAAACTCATCATCCTGAGATCGCAAAGGGGTTGCAGGCCCTTGCGGAAAGGTTGGAGTGTAAAGAGGAGGATAGACCGGCGGATAGGTCGGTGGATAGACTTGAGGAGTCTCGGATGCTGGTGTTGGATTCATTAGAGGAGTTGGCGCTGCTGAAGATTGAGTGGCCAATTGCTTCGCGATAGTTGATAGAGTACGGTTGATCGCTTGAAACTGTTGTGCAGTTTCTCTACGAGATTGCTCTATGACCTCCCAAAGAGGATCTTCCCTGGGACTTGGAGCAAGGTTCTCGGCTGGGTGATGGTCTGACATGAGTAACCACTGCTTTCACTGTCTGATCGAGATCTGAAGGCCGCGTGTTAACTGTTGATGCACGAATTGCGTCTTCCAGTTAACGGGGTGTTCGATCTCACAAGCCAAGGATGAAGGAAAAAGGATTACGGGGATAGAGGAGAGGCTTGCTCGAGAGCAGCCGGGAAGCCTGCTTGAGCAAGGGAGAAGCTTGCTTGAGCAAGCGAGAAGCTGGATCAGGAACTGTCGAGCAGACGTTACTTTGGCGGTTGAGCTTGCAGGTTGGTGCCGAGAGAAGAAAAAAGGGGGCCGCTAGCAGCGGCAACAGCAGACTTCGCCCGCCGCGGCTTAAATGACACTCTTACGACGGGCTTTTTCTTTAATCAAGTAGGGTTACAGCTTGCTATTACATCTTTACAAGAGAAAGCAGTAAAGGGTACAATGGGGGAAGCTGGCGGTTAAGGAAAGAGGTGCCAGAAGCTAAGCAAAAGAGGCTGCAGAGGACTGGAAATCGGAGGCTGCAGCTTCTGCTCATACTGCCGGCTGAGGGCAGAAAAAACTAAGTCCACAGTTCTCGATGACCTGCGCGGACTGGAGATTTGAGTCCGCCGACCTTGCTTGATCAAGCTGTGATAGACTGGAAAACTAAGGCCGCAGACCTTGATCAAGCTGGCTGTTCTCCTTTTTCCCCTCTGATGAGAGGTCTCAGGGCCTATTTATAGGTCCGAGGGGAATATTCTTGAAGCGGGGCCCAGTGACATCATCATGGAGGACTAGGCGGACTGGTGTTTTGAGTCCGCAGGTCGTCGGGAGACCTGAGCAGAGCAGGCGGCGCGGCCTGAGGAGCAGGTCGTCGATAACTTCGACGGACTGGCGTTTTCTCTGCTGGAGCAGACTTCTGGTTGGCAGCTAGAAGAGAGCAGGCAGAGGGGACGGCCTGAGGAGCAGGTCGTCGATGACTTCGGCGGACTCGGCGGACTGGTGTTTTCTCTGCTGGAGCAGACTTCTGTTTGGCAGCTAGAAGAGAGCAGGCAGAGGGGACGGCCCGAGGAGCAGGCCACCCACTAGACTGGCGGCCTGGAGCAGGTCGCCCATAAGGAAGGCAGCCTGCTCAGGCCGCCCACACGAGCAGCGGCCTGGGCAGGCCGCCCGCAAGGGCGGCGGCCTGCTCAATCCGCCCACACTGGCGGCGGCCTGGGCAGGCCGCCTACTAGGGGCGGCGGCCTGCTCAGGCCGCCCACTCGGGCGGCGGCATGGGCAGGCCGCCCACTAGGGGCGGCAGCCTGCTCAGGCCGCCCACAAGGGCGGCGGCCTGCTCAGGCCGCCCACAAGGGCGGCGGCCTGCTCAGGCCGCCCACAAGGGCGGCGGCCTGCTCAGGCCGCCCACTCGGGCAGCGGCCTGGGAAGGTTGCCCACAAGGGCGGCGGCCTGCTCAGACCGCCAACACTGGCGGCGGCCTGGGCAGGCCGCCCGAAAGGGCGGCAGTTTGCTCAGGACGCCACAACTGGCGGCGGCCTAAGCAGGCCGCCCGCAAGGGCGACGGCCTGCTCAGGCCGCCCGCAAGGGCGACGGCCTGCTCAGGCCGCCCGCAAGGGCGACGGCCTGCTCAGGCCGCCCGCAAGGGCGACGGTCTGCTCAGGTCGCCCGCACGGGCAGGCCACCCACAAGGGCGACAACCTGCTCAGGCCGCCCACACTGGCGGCGGCCTGGGCAGGCCGCCCGCAAGGGCGGCGGCCTGCTCAGGCCGCCCACACGGACGGCGGCCTGGGAAGGCCTCACACTAGGGGCAGCGGCCTGCTCAGACGACCCACAATGGCGACGACCTGAGGAGCAGGCCGCCCTCCTAGGTCGGCGGAAATATTGAGCCGGAGAGAGTTGTCGAGCCCGCAAGGATCGCGCTGGTCGTGTTGACGCTGGCGGGACAACCTGGCAGGCTGAAGGAGTAGATCGGACAGATCGCCCCCTGACGTTGTAGGTTGCTTCCTGCAAGGAAGAATGATGTACGGTTAGTAGGTCTAACCGCATGGCCTGCGAGGGTGAGCTATGGGAGCAGCCCGTCGTCCCGCAGGGCACGCGGTAGCTATGCTACCTGGGTGGTTAGACCAGGGAAAACCGTCCTAACCGCTCGTCCTGAGCGAATGAGAAAAGGGAGCCCGCTTGGCCTAAAAAAGGAAGGCTGAGGCAGATCGCGACCTTCGGGGGGTATCCCTGAGTGGGCTGCGACTTGCGAGCTAGAGACCTTGGGAGGGACTGCCGATTTTGGGGTTAACACCCACAATGCCTAATTCACTAGCGGAGCGGATTTCTAGTGCAACAACATGTCATGGATGGACACAATCAACCTGGTGGCTCCTCTTGAACCATGACGACTCATCATAAGTCTTCCTAAAGGGACTGAAGGATTTCAGATTTTCAGTGACGCATCGGGATGCGATTTGGGTTGTCATGGTTAAAGAAGATCCACCGGGTCGATTGTGTACGTCCCCGACATGATGTTGCACTAGAAATCCGCTCCACTAGTGGATTATGAATTGTGGGTGAAGCCGTAGTCGCGACCGTTAGTCCGACTCAGTGATGTTGCATAACGAGGCTTAAGGATTTTGCTAGAAATTTGTTTGCGGCAAGATGTCGTTTGTGATGTTTGTCTCCCCCCTTATTTGAGAGATCTGATGCCTAAATGCTTGAAAGAAAGCAAGAACAACATGGATGTCATGCACGCATCCTAAAGACCGAGAAGTGAAGTGTTATTACCTTATGACTCCTCTTCCTAGCCATGGAAAACTCGATTTGCACAGATGAAAGTGTGTGCATTCAAGTCCTCTCCACGGATCTGGCCTCGGATCGACGATCGGAGCCCCGAAGCTTCGTTAATGGCGGAGAAAGGCCTTCTTCCTCCTCCAAACTCTCTCTCCCCAAAACCTTAACTCTTTCTCAAAATGAGACGAAATGAGGGTTTAGAATGTTTCAACCCTATTTATGCCCTTTGAACGGAGGGTCCCTGGGCCATAAGATCAGATTCTAAGAGAAATCGGACGGCTAAAAATCCAAACGACGGAACTGCTATCACAACCCGTATTTTTTCCGTATTAAATAATACATCGGAGTAAGAAAAAAATATGCGCCGTGATGTCACGCCGTGCAGGGGATAACTTCAGACGCTCAGGCAACTCGTCATCACATTTACTTTATGTAAAAGACTTATGAAATTAAGTTTAAAAAACACATAAGTTCTTTGAGTTTACTGACCGTGTCCCTCGGTCGGGTGGATCACTAGTCCATAGGTGAGAAAATATATAGGTTTACGCAACGGAAAATACTTAGTTTGATTCATTTGTTATCCTATATGAGAATGGAAGTATAGCATAATGTAATGATGATGTGACTTCTACATTTAATATAAAAGAAGACCTTTATAGCGCTTAAAAATATTAAGTTTTGCAGTTTTGTAGTTTTGTATACTTAAAAGTAACTATATGCATCCTAACATAAATCCTTCCCAGAGAGCAAGTATAAAAAGCAATAAGTAACAACAGTAAAGTAACAAGTAAACTGTCATAAGAAGTCTAAGACTGTGGGCATCAACAACTGACACGAATTCATAGAGAAACAGTCATGTCTAACAAAACAACTACCTCAACACTCTGAGGTGGAAACAAATGGCCGCAGCAACTCGCAGCACTAGAAGCACAACTCTGTCAGCTAAACCTGCTACTGCTCTGGACCTGAGACATTCAAAAGAAGAACACCACAGAAGCAAGCTACAAGTGGTGCAAAAAGTAAAAGTAGACCAAACAAATCTCAAGGTGAACGAAAATCTACAAGACTACTGCAACAAAAGGTCAGTAGCAGAGCAACAGAAACAAAACAGTAAATCTAGCTGAGCAAGAAAGGCTAATCACAACAACTGGACAGAACAGAGTGTCAAACATCAGAAGTTCATACATTCATCTTTCTTTATTTTTCATGTTATTCATCACTTTTAAATGAGAATGATCAGCTCAACAGAAAACAGTACTGTGCCGGGGAAAAAGAAAGGGTCCAGAACGCGCACAATCCCGGCCAAAAGGCACTATGTCGAGGGAGAAACCCCAACGCGCACAGACCAAATGCTAAGGTAATGTGTCAGGGATGAAGGTCCACAACGCGCACAGACTTAACCATAAGGCATTGTGCTGAGGGAGAAATCTCAGCGAACACAGACCATCCGAGTTTTCTTTAGTTACATAATTATACACGCAGAGTTTCTTTTATTCATCATAGACTAACGATCAACATACGACTTGGACTGTATAAGGACTTTGCAAGGGTTAAGCAAGGTGCAGCGCGATCAAAACAACGGGACGCACAAGGTGTCACAACGATCAAAATGACTCGATGGTTAAAGAGACACGACCACTACATTTGTTTACCCACCTTACGAGATAAAATTGGGAGTAATGGTTCTAGTTGAGACACACGTCATAATCCAAGAAAATAAATTAGAAATTCAAAAAAAGTCTCTAGGAAATTTAAACATGTCAAACCCACAAAATATGGCTAAAAATTTGGAAGAAAAGAGCAAGAGGGAGAGCAAGAGCATCACTTGCCTCGGTTTCTACTCCAATCGGTCTTCCAATATACTCCGTGTCACGGATCTAGCCAAAATAAGGCGCGGGAAAGCGAAATCTACAAGGATTTGGTCAAAAGAGATGTTAGAGCTGAAAACCCTAACGAAAAACTTCCACGAAACGAGAAAAACTTACCACGATCGTGAGGATCTCGACGAGAGCTTTCCGGATCTATGCTCGATTTGCAATTCCGAACACTATAGCTTCGATGACGGCAATCTGAAGTTTCACGAACTTAGAACCCTCGCTGTCACTCTCGCTCTCTGGTTCGGTCAAGATTTAAGGAAGAAGATGAAAATGAATGGAGGGGGTCGGTTCTATTTATCTTAAGTATAAGAATATAAAGGCTAAATATGGCTCCGGATCGAAAAGTTATCAACACGGAAGTTGTAAATCTCGTCGAGACGAACAAAATCCATATTAACCATTTTTCCATATGACGCCGTTTTGACCCTCAAAATGGCGCATGAATGCAGGCTGAAACGGATTTCTCGAGAGCAGCACATAATTTCTCAAGAACAGCACAGGACTTCTCGAGAGCAGCACAGGACTTCTCGAGAAGGGAATGAGATTTCTCGAGAACAATTTTGTGTGTGTTCTCGAGTACTATATCAGGATCTCAAGTACTACATCAGGAAGGACTGCAGATTACTCGAGAGGAAGGAAAACTACACGAGAAGAAGGAGAAACTACCCTAGAACTAATTGCATGAACAGTGTTTTTTTGTCCTCGTGAATAGTGGATTTTGCAAATATACCCTTGATCAAACTTTTGGAATGAATAGTTGCTTTAATATTATAATAATCATATTTATATATTTTGAACAACAAAATACAAGTTCAAAACGGAGGCTCAAACGCGCGCCGAATTAAACGAAATTTGCACCGTAGGCGAACACTGACGCTACGAACCCAACAGCAAAGACGGAACCAAATTCCGACATGTCGTTCTCGAGATATAAATTTTCAAAGTCTACGGCGGTCATAAATTCTACAAAACTTCGGAAATTCGTCGAGGCTCGAATATCGCTCGGATCGCGACGGAATTTGACGAGCATGTCAAAAATTAATTAATTTAATTTCCTAATGTGAAATTTTCCATTTTCGACAAGTATTCACGAATTTTGCCGGCTCGACCGAACAGACGCAAAAAACACTAACGACGACACGCTGTCACTCCACGTTAGCGTGATGCCCCTTACGTCATTATGACGTCATCAAGAGAATTAAATAATTGTCGGAAAATCAAAGGCGTTACAGTCACCCCTCCAAAAAGGAAGTTTGAACACAAAACGAAACAAGAGGGCAGAGGGAGAGACATGATAGAAGAATTCATTAAACAAGAATACTAATTAGGGAAGACTAGAAGAACAACTGAGGATGAGATTCTCTAATTGCGGATTCCAATTCCCAAGTTGCACCTCTAGCGTCCTGATTGCGCCAGAGAACCTTAACCATCAGAATTGTCTTCTTTCTTAGCACACGATCATGCGTCTCCAGAATGCGGGCAGACTCTTCGACATACGAGAGATTTGACTGCAATTGGGGTACTGAGTCTAGGACATGCCGATCACTACGAACACACTTTCGCAACTGGCTCACGTGAAACACGTCGTGAACACCAGGAAAAGAATCAAGCAATTATAATCTATAGGCAGAAACTCCGACGCGCTCCAGAATCTGAAAAGGTCCCACATACCTGGGATCAAGCTTATGATTCCTTCCAAATATCTTAACACTTGACATCGGTGAGACCTTCAGAAATACCATATCCCCAACTATAAATTCCAGATCAACTCTGCGCTGATTTGCATACTTTCGTATCGCTCTTGAGCCAACCTCAGCTTTTCACGAATATGCGTCACTGAAATGCTCATATCCTCCAGCGCTTCCGGACCGAGCAAAAGCTTCTCACCAACTTCTACCCAAAATAGGGGAGTTTGACAACGCCTTCCATATAAAGCTTCAAAGGGCGCCATCAACAAACTCTCATGATAGTTGTTATTGTACGCGAACTCCATCATTCTGAGGCATTTATCCCAAGCCTCACCATGGTCCAGAATATAGCATCTAATCATATCCTCCAAGATCTGTTTCACTCTCTCCGTCTGACCATTTGTCTGAGGATGATAGGCAGTAGAATACCTAAGGTCAGTACCTAGAGCTCCTTGCAAGCTCTGTCAGAAACGAGACATGAACCTGGAATCTCTATCTGACACGATACTCGTAGGCAGACGATGTAACCTGATGACTTCGTCCAGATAAAGATCAGTTACTTTTCCATAGAATAATCAATTTTGAAAGGCACAAAGTGGGCACACTTGGTTAGTTTGTCCACAATAACCAACACTACATCATGCCTTCGGGGAGATCTCGGCAAACCGGTTATGAAATCCATGGATAAACTCTCCCATTTCCAACTCGGTATGTCTAAAGGCGTTAACTTACCACCCGACCTTCTATGATTAGCTTTGACACGCTGGCAGGTATAACATTCAGATACAAATCTTGCGATGTCGTTCTTCATACCTGACCACCAAACAATATGCTTCAAATCTCTGTACATTTTCGTTGACCCAAGATGATAAGCAACACTTGAACCATGCGCTTCACTGCATATTCTTGATCAGATGTCCCCAACAGTGGGAATACAATATCTGTCGCGGTACTTTAGGGTGCCAACAATATCATCAATTGAAAAGTCAGGTAATTCTCCTTTCTCAGTCCTACTGCGGAGGTGCTGTAAATAAGGATCGTCTTTTTGATGTAGCCTAGTGAGAGTAATCCATGAAGGCTCTTCCACCTCTAAGCTACTCGGCGAAGCGTTATTCCCTACGGTTATGTCCATGAGCAAAAAATCCTCTACAAGGGATTGCACCGAGAGGTTAAAGATATGTGCGGGCTTTCGGCTCAAGGCATCCGCTACTACATTAGCCTTGCCGGGATGATAAAGGATATCGACTTCATAGTCCACAACATATTCTAACCATCTACGTTGGCGTAAATTCAACTCCTTCTGAGTGAAGACATATTTCAAACTTTTGTGATCCGTATAGATTTTGCATGACACTCCATACAGAAGATGTCTCCACAACTTCAAGGCATAAATGATGGCAGCAAATTCCAAGTCGTGCGGAAGATAATTCCTTTCATGGACCTTCAGTTGTCTCGATCCATACACAATCACCTTGCCATCCTGCATCAATACGCAACCGAGTCCAACTCGCGAGAGGTCCACATAAACAGCATACTCTACTCCTTCCATCGGCAATGCCAAAATTGCAGCAGAACACAGTCTTCTCTTGAGCTCTTGAAAAGCTTCCTCACATGCATCACTCCAAACAAAAGCTGTGCTCTTTTGCGTAAGCCTGGTCAACGGCGCAGAAAGCACGGAAAATCATTTCACAAATCTTCTGTGGTAACCTGCCAACCCTAAGAGCTTCTTATCTCCTTAGGCGATGTAGGTCTCTTCCAATCCAAGACTGCGGCTATCTTTTCGGGATCCACTGAGATACCGTCCTTGCTTACAATGTGTCCTAGGAATGACACCTGAGACAATCAGAACTCGCACTTGCTAAGCTTCACATACATCTTGTGCTCTCTCAGAGTAGCCAAGACCAAGCGCAAGTGCAAGGCATGCTCTTCTGTATTTCTGGAATATACCAGGACATCGTCAATGAATACAACTACGAACTTATCCAAAAAGTCCTTGAAAACCCTGTTCATCATGTCCATAAAAGCTGACGGTGCATTCGTTAATCCAAACGACATCACCAGAAATTCAAAGTGACCATATCGGGAACGAAAAACAGTTCGCGGAACGTATGACTCACAGATTCTTAACTGATGATAGCCTGAATGGAGGTCAATCTTCGAGAACACGGAACTACCTCGCAGCTGGTCAAACAAGTCATCAATCCTAGACAACGGATATATGTTTTTGATAGTCACCTTGTTTAGCTCTCTATAATCTATGCACAGCCTCATCGTTCCATCCTTTTTCTTCCCGAAGAGGACTGGTGCATCCCAGGGGAAAGAACTGGGTCTAATAAAATCACACTGTAATAACTCATCCAGTTGAGTACGTAGTGTAACACCCCTATCCGTCGTATAACATATAGCAGTAGGTCCGGCCGGGGCCCGACGCCATATACTACGGACAGACCGGTTGGTTACGCGTTGAAACCATACAACCAATCACCAACGTCCTACACAGAGTCATTCTAGCGGAAGCAATTTATTAAGTTGCACAAAGACAAGAACCCTGCCAAGCAAGAATGTCCACTACAGAAATAACAATATGAATGAAAAATACAAAAGTACCGGCCTTATGGCCTTACAAGGTTTGCTTAACAAAACATGTCTTACATACTTCGGCTCGCAGGCCGGCCATACATGAAATAAACGGAAAGCATAAAAGGGTTAGGCCTTCGAGGGCCAGCACCGCAACATGGGCTTTAGCCCACTATTTTCCGCTCGGCTCCGCAGCACCTGCAAGCACAAACCACCGCCCGGTGGCAAACAAAAGCAACGGTCAGCTATGCTGACCAAATTATAATGATCCCGCCCCCAAAATCGGGGCGGCGATGCTCTTTCCCTGCACTTTATTAGTATAGGCAATATATTAGTGTGAACACACAACATCACAGGCGTAGGCTCGCACGGCCACACACCTCGTGCATACAGGGCACATTCACGGCGAACCGGCCAACGTCACGTCAATTCAAGCCATAGACGTTCCCGTTCCACCACTGCCTCCTGGACGGCCAACCATATGAGCATTTTGCCTTCCTGTCCTTGGTCACGGCAATTTAAGCCATAGACCGCCGAAGACCCTCATCTATGCCAACGGTCCTACCGAACGACATAGACCGGGTACGGTTCCGCCTGACCCGTGCTCACACCGCAACGGCAATTTAAGCCATATGCGCAGGTCAAGACTCACCGAGTCCCGTTTCCACCACAATAATCACATAACCCGGTTATGTTCACGTTGGCTCCCCGGCCACCGTGTTGGCAAAACCCGCTTTTGCCCAGTTTTCCGGGTGCACCTTGGAGTTAATCTCCAAGGCTCCCTGATGCAATCTACCACGTAGAAAACCCGAAAAATGCTCAAACACCCGGAGTCTTCCCCGGTTCATATGCAATGCAACATCACCGATCCGGCTCTACTTGTCCGGATAGGCTTCACACACAATGCCTATGTCCGTTTTCGCATACGGACTCTACACAAGGGGGACTTTACATATCTACCCCAAGGAACGCTCCAACTCTTCGCTCACTCGCGAGAGAGGGCTTCCTATGCAAAGGGAAAAAGGGCTTCACATGCCCAAGGATGAGAAATCGTTACCCTTGCATTCTTCCGCGGCGCCATCGAAAACTATGCGGTTGGAAAGCACCGCAACGGCGTCACCTCCGCGGATCTGGACTCGGATCGCGATTCGGAGCTCCGAAGCTCCTCCGGCGGCCGGATCTTGGACCCCTCCTTCTTCCTTGCTCTCCCTTCTCTCTAAACTCTTAGAGAGAGAATGGCTAATGGAAATGAGGATTCCCAACCCTAAATCCCGGCTAAAACCACCCAAGAGCAGCCCCCCACCGTCGGATCCAAAGCCAAGGAAACGAACGGCCAGGATTAGATCTGAAATCACAAAAACTGGGCCGAACACGGGTTCACACACAGCCGTGTGCCTGGCCGTGTAGCTCATTCACCGTCTCGACCAAAATTGAAAACCAGCAACACGGCATGTGACACGGCCTCCGACACGCCCGTGTCACCTGCGACACGCCCGTGTCGGGACCCGTGTCACGCCCCCCGTGTGCAATCGATCAACACTTCGCAGTCAGAGAGGTACACGGCTTGGTGATACGGCATCAGACACGCCCGTGTCAAACTAGACACGCTCGTGTTCGTGCTCGTGTCACTGCCCGTGTACCCCACCGTACAGCCCAGGTGTGACACGGCCTGGGACACGCCCGTGTCCTAGGCCGTGTTCCTCCACTCGACCATCGTCGACCTGAACTGGTCGACTACACGGCCAGCTCGACGGCCCGAGCTCGACACGCCCGACACGGCCTCCGACACGCCCGTGTCACCTGCACACCTGGGCCTGTGTCACCTGCACCAAAACTTTGTCTTGGCCAAAAGTGATCCCCGTCGCTCCTACAACATTTTGGGGTGTTACAATTCTACCCTCCTTAAAGAATTTCGCCAACGAAATTAATAAAGGAAAAACAGGACTTAACGTAAAATCAGTACCTGAGCGGAACAATTTCGGGTACTCCTCCAGCATAGTCTGCTCCCGTTCCCAAGAGAGCTACTCTCGCCCGCAATTATCCCACTGGACCTTAACCATCCGGATCTCCTTGTTACGGAGTCTCTTGACCTCAACATCTTCGATACGAATGGGCCTGACCCTAGTCGTCAACCCTTCGTCCACCGGCACTTGATCAGCCGTGATCACCTGCGAAGCTCTTGACCGCCTTCCGCAACACAGAAATGTGGAACACATCATGTAAACCACCTAATTCCTCCGATAGCCTCAAACGGTATGGCGCTTTGCCGACTCGCTCCAGAACCTCAAAAGGTCCAAGGTATCTTGGGCTCAGCTTCTTCAAGCGTCTCACCCGCGAAACCCCCTTGAACGGCTTCACTTTCAGATATACCCAATCGCCTACCGCGAACTCCACGTTCCGGTGCTTGGCATTGTAATACTTCGCCTGCCGGTCCTGAGCGATCAACAAGCGCTCCCGAATTATCCGCACTAACGAGGTAGCACTCTCCACCTCCTGCTTCTTGTACAACCTTGCCTCACCCGTTTCAAGCCACGATAACGGCGTGCGACACTTCCTACCATATAGGGCCTCGAAGGGCGCCATTTGTATACTTGTTTGGTAGTTGTTGTTGTACGCGAACTCCACCAAATACAGGTGGTCTTCCCAATGCTTACTGAAATCCAGAACACACATGCGTAGCATGTCCTCCATCGTTCTATTGACCCTCTCGGTCTGCCCATCTGTCTGCGGATGGAAAGCTGTGCTGAACTTTAACTTTGTTCCCAGCATCTGCTGCACCAACCTCCAATCATTTGATGTGAACCGCTCATCGCGATCACTCACAATGCTACGGGGCACACCATGCAGCCTAACAATATTGTCAACATACAACTTTGCCAATTTCTCCACTGGATCATCCTTCCTATGCGGAATGAAGTGTGACACCTTTATTAGTCGGTCTACGATCACCCAGATGGCGTCGTTCCCTTTCTGCGACCTTGACAACCCGTGCACAAAGTCCATAGATATATCGTCGAATTTCCACTCCGGTATAGGCAAGGACTTCAGAAATCCTCCCGGCTTTTGGCACTCCGCCTTCACCAAGGAGCATGTTTGGCACTTAGCCACAAACAACGCCACATCTTTCTTAAGCCCCGGCCACCAAAACAGCTTCTTGAGATCACGATACATCTTCGTGCTCCCTGGGTGGATTGAGTACTTGGTATGATGAGCCTCGTACATCAACTCCGCCCGGAGGTTACCCCCACTCGGGACGCACAACCGATGATCCTTCCTTAATAAACCGTCTTCCACCGAGAACTGGGAATTTGACCCATCCAACGCTACCTCCATAAGCTCCTTCATGGAGTCATCTAACTCCAATGCCTGCCGAACCCGGTCAGCCAGTTCATACTGAACTTCTGTCCAGTTTAACATTGCTTTGACGCTCGTCTGCCTGTCAACGCAACAGATCTCAAGCTCCTCCAACTCCCGTATCAGCCGCTCATCATGCACCGACAACCAGTTGGCTTGGGCGGGAGCCCTGCAACTCAACGCATCAGCAACCGCATTGCCCTTCCCGGGTACATAATGAATCTTGAAGGTGTAGTCCCCCAGGAACTCCATCCACCTCCTCTGCCTCATGTTAAGATCCTTCTGATCCAACAAGTACTTCAGGCTCTTGTGGTCGGTATAAATATTGACCTTTACGCCGTATAGATAGTGCCTCAACAGCTTAAGTGCAAATATCACGGCCGCCAACTCCAAGTCGTGGACCGGATAGTTCCTTTCATGCACTTTCAGCTGACGCGATCCATACGCAATCACACTTCCATGCTGCAACAACACGCAGCCCAAACCACTACCTGAAGCGTCGCTATACACCTCAAAGCCCTTGGTCCCACTCGGCGAACTAAGCACTGGCATCGTGGTCAACCGTCTCTTCAGCTCCTCAAACGCTTGCACGCACTCCTGCGTCCACAAGAATCTCTGATCTTTCCTTGTCAACTTCGTGAGAGATAGCGCTATCCGCGAGAAGTTCTCTACGAAGCGCCTGTAATATCCGGCAAGCCCGAGAAAACTACGGACTTCCGCGACAGAAGCCAATGCAGGCCACTCCCGTATCGCAACGATCTTCGCCGGATCCACCGCTATACCTTCCCCACTAACAATGTGACCAAGGAACGCTACTGAGGATAGCCAGAACTCGCACTTGGAGAATTTCGCATAAAGCTCATTCCTCCTCAAAGTCTCCAACACTAAATGCAAGTGCTTGAAGTGATCTTCTTCGCACTGCGAGTACACCAATATATCGTCAATAAAGACGATCGCAAAGCGATCCAGGAAATCTCGGAACGTCCTGTTCATCAAGTCCATAAACACTGATGGCGCATTCGTCAGTCCAAACGGCATGACCGTGAACTCGAAATGCCCATACCTTGTGCTGAACGCCGTCTTCGGGATATCACATTCCCTTATCCTTAGCTGATAGTACCCCGACTTCAAGTCCAACTTAGAATATACCGACGATCTGACTAACTGATCAAAGAGATCATCAATCCTCGGGATCGGGTACTTGTTCTTTTCCGTCAGCTTGTTCAACTCCTTGTAGTCGATACACAACCGCATACTACCATCCTTCTTCTTAACGAAGAGGACCGGTGCGCTCCAAGGCGACGAGCTTGGACGCACATAACCTTGCTCCATCAGCTCCTCTATCTGAACTTTCAACTCCGCCATCTCCTTAGGCGCCAACCTATACGGAGCACGTAACACCGGTTTGGCCCCCGGTACGAGCTCGATGGTGAAATCAATCTCCCGCTGCAGTGGGGCTCCGGGAAGACTACCCGGGAACACATCGGGGTATTCACAAACAACCAGGATGATATCCAACGTGGACTTTGGCTCCACAGCCCCCACTATTGCGAAGAACAGCTCTGCACCAGCACGAACTGCCTTTACCACCTGAAGAGCAGACATCAGCGTCTTGCTCAACCCCTTGAGTCCTTCAAATGTTGTCCCCCGCCCAACACCCAGCTTGACCTCCTTCCGGTCGGAGTCAATCCAAGCTTTCTGCTCCGAAAGCCAATCCATCCCAAAGATCACGTCGAACTCTACTAGCGGCAGCAATGACACTAGCAAGTCGAACTCTTGGCTCCCAATGTGAACCTTTACGGCGCACACTCTGTCCGCACGCATCGAGCACCCGTTCGGTAGCAGCACATCCAACTTGTCCTTCGCCATCGAAGAAGGGACTCCGATGCGCGATATGAAATTTTCGGACAAGAAGGAGTGTGAAGCTCCCGTGTCGAACAGTGCCCGTGCCGGACTATCACTAATCACAACAAAGCCTATACAAACAATATTAGGCTAACAAGCAATAGACAACAGTATATAAAGTTAACTTGCTGTAAATTAACTCGTACCTGTCACCACGTCAGCTTGTTTGATGGCCTCCTGTTGGCCCAAGTTATAGACTCTAAGCTGAGTCGGAGCATAGTGGGATGCGGTTGACTCCACCGCCTTGCCCTTCTCTTCGTAAGTAGCTCCTTGCTTTCTCTCGGACTTTGGGCGTCCGCTCCAGCAATCGTGGGCAAAGTGCCCCGTCTTTTCACACGTGAAACAAGCGCCCGGGGGTTCGATTAGTAGTTGCCCCCGAGGCACCCGTAGAAGAAGCTGGACCTGACGTCCTAGCCTTCTTGAAGAATTTTCGATAGCCCGACTTCGACGTAGTCGGCGCTTTGAACTCCGATTTCTTCCCGCCAGAATCCTTCTTAGCTTGCACATTCTTCATGTCCTTCTCCAAGGACCGGGCCGAGTTGACCAAGGTTAGGAAACCCTGCGCCATGGGCCCTGACAGTAGCAACCTCAGCTCATCTCTTAACCCTTCGTAGAAGCGGTTAGTCTTTCGCTCCTCGTCGGCAAAGGTAGTGCTAGCATATCTCCCCAACCGAGTAAACTCATGGAGGTACTCGTCTATAGTGCTATCTCCTTGCACCAACCTTTGGAACTCGTTCTCCAAAGCGATCCTCTGCGCTGAGGGGAGGTATCGGGCCATGAACAGTCTCGAAAACTCCGCCATAGGAACTTCGGCCAACGGCCTTCCCCTCAACTGGTGTAGCTCTAGGCCTTCCCACCATAACCTTGCGTCCCCATCCAACAGGAACGTCATTATTGTGGTCTTCTGCCACTCTTCCGTTTCAGTAGCTGTCATCACCCTATTGACTCTTGAGAGCCAATCCTCAGCCTGGGTCGGGGTTCCCGTTCCCGAGAACACTGGTGGGTGGAAGCCCATCACATGCTTCAACTGTCTTTCAGTTGCTCTCCGAGGTAACTCCGGCTCCACCGCCACCTGCTCAACCCTTCTAGGCTCCGCCGCTTGGAGCGGCACTTGCTCCCCCGCAGGAGCAGGCTGCTGCACCTGTCTTGCAGGTTGCGCATTAATCATAGCAAAGACAGCTTCTGCCACCAATCTAATGGTCTCGGCAAACGGAGGTGTTGCAGGCGCTTCACTTGGCGCACTGCTTGCCTCAGAACCTGGCCGTTCTGACGGCCGAGCACCACTCCTAGTCACCTATAATCGTGCAAAACACCGATAAGCGACCAAAAATTACTGCAAACAGCAATTATAGGAACGCGCAGGATCCTCAAACATGTGTATTTTCATTCCTAAGTGGACATTCATGGGTTCTTTTCATGTTATAACGATGACGCACACATGTGCTCACCACCCCTTAAAGTGAATTCGTCCACGAATTCATTTAAGTTTGACCAAAACCAGTAGTCTGATACCAATTTATAACACCCTTATCCGTCATATAGCATATAGCAGTAGGTCCGGTCGGGGCCCGACGCCATATATTACGGACAGACCGGTTGGTTACGCGTTGAAACCATACAACCAATCACCAACGTCCTACACAGAGTCATTCTAGCGGAAGCAATTTATTAAGTTGCACAAAGACAAGAACCCTGCCAAGCAAGAATGTCCACTACAGAAATAACAATAGGAATGAAAAATACAAAAGTACCGGCCTTATGGCCTTACAAGGTTTGCTTAACAAAACATGTCTTACATACTTCGGCTCGCAGGCCGGCCATACATAAAATAAACGGAAAGCATAAAAGGGTTAGGCCTTCGAGGGCCAGCACCGCAACATGAGCTTTAGCCCGCTATTTTCCGCTCGGCTCCGCAGCACCTGCAAGCACAAACCACCGCCCGGTGGCAAACAAAAGCAACGGTCAGCTATGCTGACCAAATTATAACGATCCCGCCCCCAAAATCGGGGCGGCGATGCTCTTTCCCTGCACTTTATTAGTATAGGCAATATATTAGTGTGAACACACAACATCACAGGCATAGGCTTGCACGGCCACACACCTCGTGCACACAGGGCACATTCACGGCGAACCGGCCAACGTCACGTCAATTCAAGCCATAGACGTTCCCGTTCCACCACCGCCTCCTGGACGGCCAACCATATGAGCATTTTGCCTTCCTGGCCTTGGTCACGGCAATTTAAGCCATAGATCGCCAAAGACCCTCATCCATGCCAACGGTCCTACCGAACGACATAGACCGGGTACGGTTCCGCCTGACCCGTGCTCACACCGCAACGGCAATTTAAGCCATATGCGTTGGTCAAGACTCACCGAGTCCCGTTTCCCCCACAATAATCACATAACCCGGTTATGTTCACGTTGGCTCCCCGGCCACCGTGTTGGCAAAATCCGCTTTTGCCCAGTTTTCCGGGTGCACCTTGGAGTTAATCTCCAAGGCTCCCTGATGCAATCTACCACGTAGAAAACCCGAAAAACGCCCAAACACCCGGAGTCTTCCCCGGTTCATATGCAATGCAACATCACCGATCCGGCTCTACTTGTCCGGATAGGCTTCACACACAATGCCTATGTCCGTTTTCGCATACGGACTCTACACAAGGGGGACTTTACATATCTACCCCAAGGAACGCTCCAACTCTTCGCTCACTCGCGAGAGAGGGCTTCTTATGCAAAGGGAAAAAGGGCTTCACATGCCCAAGGATGAGAAATCATTACCCTTGTATTCTTCCGCGGCGCCATCGAAAACTATGCGGTTGGAAAGCACCGCAACAGCGTCACCTCCGCGGATCTGGACTCGTATCGCGATTCGGAGCTCCGAAGCTCCTCCGGCGGCCGGATCTTGGACCCCTCCTTCTTCCTTGCTCTCCCTTCTCTCTAAACTCTTAGAGAGAGAATGGCTAATGGAAATGAGGATTCCCAACCCTAAATCCCGGCTAAAACCACCCAAGAGCAGCCCCCCACCGTCGGATCCAAAGCCAAGGAAACGAACGGCCAGGATTAGATCTGAAATCACAAAAACTGGGCCGAACACGGGTTCACACACGGCCGTGTGCCTGGCCGTGTAGCTCATTCGCCGTCTCGACCAAAATTGAAAACCAGCAACACGGCATGTGACACGGCCTCCGACACGCTCGTGTCACCTGCGACACGCCCGTGTCGGGACCCGTGTCACGCCCCCCCCCCCCCCCCCCCCCCCCCCCGTGTGCAATCGATCAACACTTCGCAGTCAGAGAGGTACACGGCTTGGTGACACGGCATCAGACACGCCCGTGTTCGTGCCCGTGTCACTGCCCGTGTACCCCACCGTACAGCCCAGGTGTGACACGGCCTGGGACACGCCCATGTCCTAGGCCGTGTTCCTCCACTCGACCATCGTCGACCTGAACTGGTCGACTACACGGCCAGCTCGACGGCCCGAGCTCGACACGCCCGACACGGCCTCCGACACGCCCGTGTCGGGGCCCGTGTCACCTGCACCAAAACTTTGTCTTGGCCAAAAGTGATCCCCGTCGCTCCTACAACATTTTGGGGTGTTACACGTAGCTCCTCTAACTCGCGTGGCGCCATGCAGTACGGTGCTTTTGCAATAGGGTGAGTGTCTGGCTCAAGATCTATAACAAACTCCACCTCTCTCACAGGAGGAAGTCCAAGAAGACTAACAGGAAATACATCCGGGAATTCACGCACCACAAAAATGTCCTCAACCCGAGGCACAACAGGTGTAGTTTCCAGAATAGAAACGGAAACAAGGAAAGAATCGCAGCCAGACTCTAGAAATTTACGAGCACGTACCGCAGAAATGATTGGAGATTCCTGACGTGGCAAACCATACACACTCATGGGCTGGCCTTTGTCTCTTATGGTAGATTTATAGTTTCTGCATTTTAGTTGTGCGCACAATGTGTTTAGGTGAATTTAAGGTGAAGAATAAGTGGGTGTGTGTTCTGTTCGATTCGAGTGATACTCACTCCTTTGTGGCAAGGAGTTTTGTAGACCGACATCGCTGGGTTCTCGACCAGTTAGACACTTCCCTGAATGTTAAATTCCCTTTAGGAGAGCTGGTGATGTCAAGTCAGGGTATCCTAAAATGCTCTATCTTACTAGGTAGTTTTCTAGCCTTTACGGATCTTAAGGTGTTAGACTTGGAAGACTCGACGTGAATTTGGGCATGGACTGGCTGCCCAGCTATGATGTCGTCATTCAGTGCAAGCACAAGCGCTTGGACCGCTTGGACTTCAAAGGAGACAAAGGCCAGCCCATGAGTGTGTATGGTTTGCCGCGTCAGGAATCTCCAATCATTTCTGCGGTACATGCATGCAGCGGTAGAGTATGCAACGGAACTGCATGCAGCGCAGGCTGGCTCTATGGGCAATTAGCCCTCAAGTGTCCTTTCTGGCCGCAGAGAAAACAAGCTCCAACCTTCTTGCGACAACGGGTCGCATCGTGCCCACTCTTCTGGCAATAAGTACAGACAGGGCCTCCCTTTGGTGCATCTTGGATCGCGTGTACCTGAGACTACTTCTGCGCATCCAGTCTCTTAAAACACTATTCAAAAGGGTGGTCTGGCTTATCATAGAAGCTACATGCTTCCCTTCTATCCTTCTTCGCTGCAGGGCCAGACGCCCTAGTACTTCCACCATCATCAGATTTCCTCTTCTCCCTCTTTGCATCAGATTTGTACGCGCTAGCCAACTGCTGGATGTCATACCTCAAACCACCCAGGAAGCGTTTTACTCTGCCTTATTCGGATGCTACCAAATCTGGGGTCAAACGACTGAGCTTGTTAAACTCGATCTCGTAATCACTAACAGTGAGCTGCCTCTGCTTCAGGTGTAAAAAGTTGTTCATCAGACAGTCTTGCTCGACCGATGACAAAAACTTCTTCTGTAACATACTCTTGAACGAATCCCAAGAGCACCCATCAGTAAGACTCTCCTTTTCTCTATTCTGCAAACTCTTCGCAAGTCCTTTGAGCTGGTACGCCGCAACCATCACCTTCTGATCGGAGGAAATGCCAGAATAAGAAAACATTTCTTCGATGACGATGATCCAGTCATCCAATGCCATGAAGTCTGCCCTACCATCATATGTATGAGGTCCTAGTCGATGGAAGTGAGAAATGAAATTCATCTCTGGTGGCAGTGCAACTGGAGGTACTAGAGCAGTAGGAGGAGTAGGAACAGTTTGATCCACGGCAGGGTCCTATGCCCTAGTCTGCTGCCAGGCGACGACAACCAATAACGATTGTATCTGCGATTGCATGTCCACCATCTGCCTTGTTAGGGCCTCATTACTCTATCGTAGCCCTTCAATCACTGCTTCACTCTGGGCACTAGAAGACTCACCCTCCGATTGGGGAGTCGACCTCGACGCAACGCATTTAGGCGGCATTTCTATAGAACAAACAGATATCTAGTCAAAACCTTGCCTAAGACATCACAAACTAGGAAGATATTCCCTTAGCAAAACTGTTTTGGGGTCATATTCTACAGATACGAACAAACGACTCTTCGGGGACCTAGCTTAAGACACCTAAGCTATCGACTCAAATACCTTGACTCAGATCAGATCAAGAACGAACAGACTCAGATCAGATCGGAAACGAACAGATACTTGTTCTTGCGGTTACCTTGCTCTGGGAAATCATGAAATGATGATATGCTTCTAACTTGTGCCTATAATATGAATGCATGCATGTTTAGATTTCATTTCAAATCATGGGTGTACATATGTCATCATGCAGATCTTTAACTTGGCACGTGTGCTTATGTGGTGATGTGTTATGTATGCAGTGCTATGCATTCTAAAAAGACCTTAGTGCATGTTATGAGCGACGTACACATACAATGTTATGCATCTCATACTACATAATATTATATGTAACGAAAAGTAAAACGTGCTAATGGGCAACCATATGATGGTGGTTATGCATCCCATACTACAAAACTGTCACATGTTGTCACTGATGGTGGATCCATATACAAACACATATTACGCATCTCATACTACATAATATGCCCCGTATACTTCTTATCATGCTATGAGTGTGATGTTTATGCTTCCATCAAGATCTACTGATGACATATCGGTGTGTGTATGCAATGAAATGATACGATTAGAGTTTTGCTTAAGGGAAAATTGTTCGACTGGCTTGTCAAACCAACCAACCATATTGCAAAACCTCACTCTGATACCAACTGTCACAACCCGCATTTTCTCTGTATTAAATAATACGTCAGAATAAGAGAAAAATACTCGTCGTGATGTCACTCCGTGCAGGGGACAACTGCAGACGCTCAGGCGACTCGTCCTCACATTTACTTTATGCAAAAGACTTATGAAATTAAGTTTAAAAAACACATATAAGTTCTTTGAGTTTACTGACCGTGTCCATCGGTCGGGTGGATCACTAGTCCATAGGTGAAAAAATATATAAGTTTACGCAGCAGAAAATACTTAGTTTGATTCATTTGTTATCCTATATGAGAATGTAAGTCTAGGATAATGTAATGATGATGTGACTCTACATTTAATATAAAAAAAAAGACCTTTATAGCGCTTAAAAGTAGTAAGTTTTGCAGTTAAAAAGATATGTTATGTCAATATTCTAAAATGCAGTTTTGTATACTTAAAAGTAACTATATACATCCTAACATAAATCCTTCCCAGAGAGCAAGTATAAACAAGCAATAAGTAACAATAGTAAAGTAACAAGTAAACTGTCATAAGAAATTTAAGACTATGAGCGTCAACGACTGACACGAACCCATAGAGAAACAGTCATGTCTAACAAAACAACTACCTTAACACTCTGAGGTGGAAACAAACGGCCGCAATAACTCGCAGAACCAGAAGCACAACTCTGTCAGCTAAACCTGCTACTGCTTTGGACATGAGGCGTTCAAAAGAAGAACACCTCAAAAGCAAGCTACAAGTGGTGCAAAAAATAAAAGTAGATCAAACAAACCTCAAGGTGAACGAAAATCTACAAGACGACTGCAACAAAAGGTCAGTAACAGAGCAACAGAAATAAAACAGTAAATTTAGCTGAGCAAGAAAGGCTAATCACAACAACTGGACAGAACAGAGTGTCAAACATCAGAAGTTCACACATTCATCTTTTTTTATTATTCATGTTATTCATCACGTTTAAATGAGACTGATCAGCTCAACAAAAAACAGTACTGTGCCGGGGAAAAAGAAAGGGTCCACAACACACACAAACCATAAGGCACTGTGATGAGGGAGAAACCCCAACGCGCACAGACCGTCCGAGTTTTCTATAGTTACATAATTATACACGCAGAGTTTCTTTTATTCATCATAGCCTAACGGTCAACAAACAACTTGGACTATATAAGGACTTTGAAAGGGTTAAGCAAAGTGTGATGCGATCAAAACAACGGGACGCACAAGGTGTCGCAACGATCAAAATGACTCAATGGTTAAAGAGACACGACCCCTACATTTGTTTACCCACCTTACGGGATAAAATTGGGAGTAATGGTTCTAGGTAAGACACGCGTCATAATCTAAGAAAGTAAATTAGAAATTCAAAACAAGTCTCTAGGAAATTTAAACATGTCAAACACACAAAATATGGCTAAAAATTTGGAAGAAAAGAACAAGAGGGAGAGCAAGAACATCACTTGCCTCGGTTTCTACTCCAATCGGTCTTCCAATATACCCCATGTCACGGATCTAGCCAAAAGAAGGCGCGGGAAACGGAATCTACAAGGATTTGACCAAAAGAGAGGTTAGAGCTGAAAACCCTAACGAAAAACTTCCACGAAACGAGAAAAACTTACCACGATCGTGAAGATCTCGGCGAGAGCTTTCCGGATCTATGCTCGGTTTGCGATTCCGAGCACCGTAGCTTCGACGGTGGCGATCTGAAGCTTCACGAACTTAGAACCCTCGCCGTCACTCTCGCTCTCTGGTTCTGTCAAGACTTAAGGAAGAAGATGAAAATGAATGGAGGGGGCGGTTATATTTATCTTAAGTATAAGAATATATATATATATATATATATATATATATATATATATATATATAATTTCTTTTGTCTAAACATGAAAGACGCGAGCAATTTAAGTGCAGGTGCGCAGAAAATGAAAATAGAGGCTAAATATGAATCTAAACAGGATCAACACGGAAGTTGTAGATTTCGTCGAGACGAACAAATTTCATGTTAACCATTTTTTCATATGACGCCGTTTTGACTCTCAAAATGGCGCCCGAAAGTAGGCTGAAACAGATTTCTCAAGAGCAGCACGTGATTTCTCGAGAGCAGCACATGACTTCTCGAGAGCAGCACAGGACTTCTCGAGGACAATTTTTTTTGAGTTCTCGAGTACTACATCAGGATCTCGAGTACTATATCAGGAAGGACTGCAGATTACTCGAGAGGAAGGAAAACTACTCGAGAAGAAGGAGAAACTACCCGAGAACTAAGTGCATGAATAGTGTTTTTCGCCCTCGTGAATAGTGGATTTTGCAAATATACCCTTGATCAAACTTTAGGAATGAATAGTTCTTTTCATTTTTGAATAGTACTTTAATATTATAATAATCATATTTATATATTTTAAACAAGTAAATACAAGTTCAAAACGAAGGTCCAAACGTGCGCCGAATTAAACGAAATTCGCACCGTAGGCGAACACTGACGCTACAAACCCAACGACGAAGACAGAACCAAAACCCGACTTGTCATTCTCGAGATATAAATTTTCAAAGTCTACGACGATCATAAATTCTACAAAACATCGGAAATTCGCCGAGACTCGAATATCGCTCGGATCGCGACGGAACTTGACGAGCATGTCAAAAGTTAATTAATTTAATTTCCTAATGTAAAATTTTCCATTTTCGACAAGTATTCACGAATTTGACCGACTCGACCGAACAGACGCGAAAACACACTAACGGCGACACACCGTCAACTCCACGTTAACGTGTCGCCCCTTACGTCATTATGACGTCACCAAGAGGATTAAATAATTGTCGGAAAATGAGGGGCGTTACAACTGCTCTCGTGTGCTATCGTCAAGCGGTAACTACCTACCGCGCCGCGGTAGCTTCCCGAGCGCTCGGCCAGAAAATAATATTACGCTATCGCTGACGGTAAGAATAACGATGCATGGTAGCTCACTCAATGTCTACCACTCAACGCCTCCACTCAACGCCTACTACTCAACGCTCTCAACTACAGGCTACCGCCGAGGGGTAGCTAACTAACGTCGCGCGCTAGTACACAATGCTTGGTTTCGACGAAACAAGACTATCGTCGGACGATAACTACCTATCGCCACGCGATAGCTTCCAGATGCTCAAGCTCTGAAAAAATTGGGGTGTTACAACATGCTCCTTCTTGCTCCTGGAATACACCAGAATGTTATCTATAAAAACGATCCAAAAACGATCCAAAAACTCTTGGAACACGCGATTCATCAAGTCCATGAAAGCTGACAGAGCATTAGTCAACCCGAACGGCATGATCGCAAATTCAAAGTGTCCGTATCTCGTGCGGAAAGCTGTCTTCTAAATGTCTTCATCTCAAATCCTTAGCTGATGGTAAATCGATCTCAAGTCTAGCTTAGAATTAGTGCAAGACCCTTCAATTTGGTCGAACAAATCATCTATCCTCGAAAATAGGTACTTATTCTTAATGGTGAGTTTATTCAGCTCGTGGTGGTCAATGCATAATCTCAAGGTATCGTCTTTTTTAACAAACAAAACAGGAGTGCCCCAAAATGAAGTGTTGGGCCTAATAAAACACAAATCAAGCAATTCCTGCATCTGGATCTTTAACTCTACTAATTCCCTGAGGGGCCATGTGATAAGGGGTCTTGGTTACTTGTCGAGATTTTGATAGAAGATCAATTTGAAAGTCAACTTCTCAGTCTTGTCTACTGGTCGAGATTCTGGAAGAAGATCAATTTGAAAGTCAACATCTCTAACGGTTAGAGCTCCAGGCAGTTCCTTTGGGGAGACATCTGGAAATTCCCGCACTACTTCCACTTCTTGAATGGTGCTCTTAGCTTCAACATACATTAGAATCAGAAAAGCTGCGCAAACCTTACTATTATTCATGATGGCCATAATGAAGGAAATAATCAATTTAGAAACTCATTTCATGTCACAATACAAAATAATGGACTGATTGAGACCTTCTAACATAATTTCTTTGCTCCTGCAGTCTATCTAGACTGAGTTTATGCACAAAAGATTCTGCAATGCAAGTTTATAAACTTGAGTTACACGTTACTGGGAGGGAATACCTAACACTTTAAATCAAAGCAAAAATTTCATACTTATGACCAAGTCCTTCTTCTTCTTGGCCTCCTGATGGTTAAGACCATAAGCTCTGAGCTGGACTAAACTTTGTCATAGAGCCGGCTTTTGGTTTGCGTCCATCAACACCTTTCTCTTATCCACCCTACTTGGGCCGCCAACTTCAAACTTTGAATGCAAGACATGCCACGAGAATAAATTTATGCTAAGATTTGCTGAAATAATATATCGAGCAGCTTCATACTCACAATTATATTACCGGATTTCCCGCAGATACTGGGAAGGAACAAGCAAAATGCCTTGGTTGCTGGCATTTATAGCTAACTCCATAAGCAGCCAAGCAGTCTCCTAGGTGATAACAATTGCACTTTAGGTAGAGGGGATAGTCTTTACCCCAGGCCTTGAGTTGATTCCCTTTCTTATCACATGCCCTTTGCTTCTTACTCCAATTCTTACCATGGCTGCTCCTATTATGCTGCTACTGCGGCGCTTCATGACGTAGTTTGGAGCAAAAAGTGTTGTGCCTCTGAACTCACAGCTGATTGACCTCCAATCTCTTCGCAGCATCAATCAGGCTTCTATAGTTAGCATTGACCATATTCATCAGCGGTTGCCTTAATGAGTCACGAAGGTCATCAACGAACCGGTTGCACTTCTCGACCTCATCACCTTGCATTGAGCCGGCATAGTAAGATAAGTAGGTGAGTTCTCTCTCATACTCCGAAACAGTTTTATCGCCTTGAAGGAGACTGAGATACTTCTCCTGGAGACTTTGATATGCGGAAGGGGGTACAAACTAGTTTGTGAGTGTTGTAGAAAAGTCACTCCAGGTAAACATATCTGTTGAACGACCTGACATAGATAAGGTCGCATTAATACCCCACTAGATAGATAACGATTTTTAATAGAAGGAAAAAAGTTAAACTTAATTTCTTACCGACAGGATCGTTTGCTAGGTGCTTTGTACATCAAATTTGTTGCTTTACCTCGAAGGAGGAAGGTTGCTAATGACATCTTTTTATTCTCCGGGTACTACATTATGTTCAACAGATCTCTAATATTCAATACCCATTCATCTGTTTACATTGGGGTTTCTTCTCCATCGAAGTTGGATGGGTGGAGATCTCTAAAGTCCCTCAACAATCGGTCCATCCTGACCTCCACAACTGCAGGTGTTGGTGCTGATGCCTGAGTCCCTGCAGGTTGACTTTTTTGAAATTTCAACAACACTACGGCTACCGCCTTGGCAATTTGGGTTGCCAAGTCAGTAGGTTCTGGTACTGTTGGTGTCGTTGGTGCATTAACGTCACTCATAGAAACTTTAGGAGCAGGGTTCTGACAAGAGGCTTTGTCTGCTTCACTGCTACGAGGTGCTTAAAATACGGAGGAAAATAAATTATTTTTTGCGAGACACAAATGATAGATCTAATACTTAAGGTATTTTGATACACAAGCATAATTAAAGTTAGACAAGGTTTGATGACTCTACTGACGATGGAATGATTCCGATACAATCATACGGCTCTGTGAACTTTTCTGGGTCATGAGATCATAAACCTCCCTTTGATACCAATTTGTAATACCCCAACCTAATTTAACAACAAATCAACAGTCCGGTCATGTCCCGTGATAAAAAGTAAAATAAGAAACGGTATTAAAACTAGTACATAACAATCATGATTAATTAAAGTACTAAAAGTAGCTTACAACATAAGTAAGAAAGACTATAAATGGGTAAACACGTGTACCTCAAATGTTGGTTCACAGAGTCACTAAAAAGAGAAAAGAACCATACAATTTGATTTACTAAAAACTTAAACACTGTCTGATACAACAAAATCATTAAATCAGTCTTATACGAGATCAAATAAAGGCACAATAATTGAACTGGGAAAGCAACTATAAAATAGGATAAGCAATGCGAAGGACAACGCTGCTTATCCTAAATGCAGCTCCCCACCAGTGACCCATGTAAAAAAAAGTTTCAATTGGGTCAAGTCCACTGGAGTGTAAAAAAGACTACTCCTCCCAGTAATACTAGAAAAAAATACATAATTAACTTGTAACTGAAAATATGTATATAATTTATTACTGCATGCCGTTGAATCATCCAATTGCAAAATTTTAAGCTGTCATTTGAAATTATGCATTATGATTTCTATCTTGTTACCTAAGATATTACTTGTTCTGATTTTTAGATATCCTGTTTCTTTTTCTAAAAATTTGGTCTTCTAATTTTTGTGGCTTATGAATTGCATGTTATGATTGATATTGGAGCCCAAATGGCGACCTGAAGACGCCATGAACTGAACGGATCCCTGAAAGGAACACGACTCGCAACTGTAAACTCCAATTCTAGAACCGCGGCTAACAATCCCTTGTCTGAGGCTCATACGAACTGCCGGCCACATGAGAAAGGGGTTGCTGATGAAGTTTTCAACTCATTTTACACTTTTCGTCTTCTTCTGATATGCGTATAAATACTTATTTGTCCGTTCTTGTTGCAGTCGCTTGTAGCTGAATTATGTGGTGTACATTATTCAAGAACCGGTTACATCATACATCACTAAGTCATGGGATTATTATTTTACTGCGCTCTCTGGAGTAACTTAATTATTTACACTGCATGAATAATTAAATTACGCAAAAGTTCTGAGATAACTTTAAAAATACATCAATTTACTGTGATATGTCTGGCCAAGGGAAGTCGAATTTCTTACCTCGGTATTGCGGCGCTCGCAGACGAGGTGCGGCAGCATGATTTTTCAAGATTATTTTGTCAACTCAAAACTTTCTCCGATATAAGTCAACCCGCCTCCGAGATCTGAGATATGACATGAACCCTAGTTAAAATATTAACACAACTCTAGGGTATTTATGTCGACACTAAAATATGTCAAGTGCAATTACGAACAGACAAGAAAAACACTCATTGAAGTTGAAGGAGAAGTTACGACTTTTACCTCTTTCCACCGGCTACTACAAATATTGACAGATCAACGGGGAAATAATGATCTGAATATACAATTTCAGAAATTCAGGAAGGCACAACTGAATATCATGATTATTGCAAGGAGACAAAATTTGGCTAAGGAAAATACTTGCAACTTATGGTAAGAGGAAGAATATGAGGTAGCTTTCCGAATAGAAATCGAAAACCACAGAGGAAGGAAATCAGTCGCCGGATACCTTGTGACAGATAATAGGCTCCTCCCAAGCGGTTAAAACAAGAAGAGAAATGGAAACAGGCGCTGTTACAGCCTATGCGGGAGGAGGAAATAGGGATGTTGGGGCTTCGTCGCGCCCGACCGGAGGAGACACCGACTACGGCCCCGTTTGGTGGGACTTATTTCCAGCGGTCAAGCGGTTACGACCGCATGTACCGAGCCTTAATTAAGGCCCGGTACATGCGGTCGTAACCGCTTGACCGCTGAAAATAAGTCCCACCAAACGGGCTCTACGACAACTGGGAACGACGATCAAGTCGCTCGACAGAGAGAAGGATTAAGGTTTCGTGGAGGCACTGGAGGAGATTATGAGGCGCGGAAACAAACAAAGCCCTAAGTCGAGCGATTACAACAAAAAAATTAGATGTGCGATGGCAAATACAGATGGAAACTGCGCTTCACACAACTTCTTAATGGGGGAAGATATGGAAGAAGCCAGAATTGATACATTTTAATTAGAGTGTATATACTCCAGAGAACCTCCAAATTTCGTTACACACAAATTTTACGCTTAATTCGGTTAAGTTCACATGATTTAATAATTGATGGGAGTAAAAGACCAAAATAAAGCATACCTCGGCATGACGACGGTCCGATCAATTATGCTCGCAGTTGAACCTCGAGATTGACAAAGTGTGACGCGTAAATAATTGTGTATTACAACGGGGGACTAGACACCACTTACCGAGCGATTGGAGATCAAAAATTTTTAAAAGGAGAGGAATTTTTGTGCTCTCCTTAATAATTAGACTTTGTTTGGTTTGGTGTTTTGCTCAGGCGGCGGGAGGAGAATGAGGGCTTTTGGAATTGAAGGAGGGAGGCTGCGGTTGGAATCCCTTAATTTTCCTCCATTCCCTAAGGCTCAGCGGGTGCAAACGGAGCAAACGCCACCGCCGACCATTTGGTTACGCGCTGCACGGCGGGTAACCAAATGGTCGGCGGTGACGCTTGCTCCGTTTGCACCCGCCACGCCTTGGGAAATGGAGGAAAACTGAGGGATTCCAACCGCAACCTTCCCCCTCCGGTTCCAAAAGCCCTCATTCTCCTCCCGCCGCCTGAGCAAAACGCCAAACCAAACGAAGTCTTATGCTATATTCGGAGAGGTGGAGGTCGAAACGGAGCGGATCAGAGCCGTTTTCTTCTTGCTGCGGGTACAAACGGAGCAAACGCCGCCGGAGGCCGTTTGTTTACCCGCCATCCGACGACGTTTGCTCCAAACTGAGGCGGCGAAATGCCGAACCAAATGAAGCCTTAGGGTTCCTTTGATTGTGTAACACCTCTACCCGTCAAGAAGAATATAATAGAGGGTCCGGCCGGGGCCCCACACCATATTTCACAAACAGGCGGAGACGCTACTAAATAATATCAAAACCAACGCATCCTAACACAGAGCATTCTAGCGGAAGCTTCACGGTTGAAAACTTGAACTCAAGAGTTACAATAACTGTCCACTATAACAAAATAGGAATCTTTACACCCAAAGTAAATGGCTTTATGGCCTTACAGATTTCTCTTAACAAAAGTGTGATTTCCAAACATTGGCGCGCAGGCCGGCCACACATCAACAAGAAAAAACAAAACAAAGTCTTCGAGGGCAGCAACGCAGCTTGGGCTTCAGCCCGCTAAGTCCCGCTCGGACCAGCACCACGTGCACCTGCAAGAACCAATCCACCAAGCGGTGGCAAACAAGGCAATGGTCAGCATTCAGCTGACCAATAATAACGACTCTGCCACTGGCACGGGGCAGCGGAATTCCTTCCCTGCACAACATTTTACATCTCAAACATATATATCCAGCCTCCAAGGCAATACATATCATAAATGCCGGCACGACGACCCGACATTCCGTGCACTCAGGACACATTCTGGTGTACCGGAAACACCGGGTCCCACCACCGTTCAGAGGTCCCAGACATGACGGTCCAATTTGAGCATTTCTAGTCTGATCGGCACGCAAGCCATCGACTCTCGCTATGTGATCCTAACAGGGCCTTAAGCACCCAAGGTTAGACAACCATAACGCGGGTACAGATCCACCTTTCCCGTTGCTCAAAATCGTCAGACTCAAGACTGGACTGATGCGGGTACAACTTCACCTTGCCCGTCCGCCACCAAGGCATTCCTCCAGTTGCAGCCTAACGGCTCAACTTCATAACATATGGCACTCACGGCCACAAGAGTTGAACCCAACTCTCACCATTTTCTGGACTTCCTCCAGCACTTCCTACGGCACCAAGCCACAGGCATCCACCATGGATTTCATGCATACAAGCAATACTCACGAAGTCTTCTCCGATGTGCAAACAAACATCACCAATCCAGATCAACATGTCCAGATGAGCTTCACACAGCATGCCTAACCGTACTCACACTTCCGGTGCTAATGCAATACAACAAAGGACGTACCGCCGACCCAAGGGAATCACTTCGCCATCCACCTTTTGGTGGAGGATTCCTATGTAAATGCAGGAAAGGACTTCACTTTTACAAGAAGGAAATCGTTACCCTTGAAGGACGTTTTGGCGCCATGGCGAAAAGTACACGGTTGGAAAGCTTCGCAGCGATCAAGCCTCCGCAGAGCTGAACTCGGCTCGCGATTTGGACCACCGTAGCACCACCGGCAGCCGGCTTTCCCTTCTTCTTCCTCCCCTTGCTCTCCTCTCTCTTTTCACTTAGGAAAGAGAATGGCACAACTCAAATGAGTTTTCTCCATCTCAAATCCGGCCTTATAAATCTAGGGAACAGCCTAGGCCATTGGATCTTGGTCAAAGAAAATGGAAGGCTCAAATTAGCCCTTAAATTTAATTTCCTGGGCCGAACACGGGTTGTGATACGCCCATGTCACAGGCCGTATTCCTGAAGCAGTGCACAACCGACTTAAAATAAACCAGAACACGGGTATCGACACGCCCGTGTCAAGCCTGACACGCTCGTGTCACCCAGTACACGATCTCCAAAATCACCCGAGCAGGACACGGCTAAGGCACACGCCTGTGTCTATGGCCGTGTGCCCAACATGCCCCTGTGACACGCCCGTGTCATAGGCCGTGTCGCCTCTCGACGATTAGTTCTCGAGAACTCGAGTCGACGTCTCGAGAAAAGGGGACACGCCCGTGTCCCAGGTCGTGTACACCTGACACGCCCTGAGACATGCCCGTGTCTCAGGCCATGTCAGCCAACCTGAATCCCAATTTTGGCTTTTGAGATTTCGGGGGTGTTACAATCCTCCCCTCCTTAATAAAATTTCGTCCCGAAATTTGGACATAGTAAGGAAGTACAAGCATTACACCATATATGACACTTTACATATAAGGTTTAACAATACACAGATGAGCTAACAGCTTTACATAAACAACTCGGGAAACTCAGCTCTCGTGGTCTGCTCCCGCTCCCACTGTTGAAACCAAAAACTTGGTCTCTGTGGAGTTCGACCCTTGGGGAAGGGGTGACCTCACACCTACTACACTCGGGGGGATGTCACGGACCAAAGGCTCAGGAAACTAGGAATAGACCCTCGGCTCTAGCGTGGAGGTCCCACCACACACCCGGAAGGTTGCTAGAACACTTCCCCTCCCTCACCAAGTGGCTGAGCTGGGCGCCTTGGAGAGCTCTCTCTACTCTACCAAGATGAAGCTAAGGGAGGAGGAGGTAAGGAAATCTCATCCTCTCCAAAGGCACCCATGGGGGTCTATTTATAGTTTTTCCAAGTCCTGAGGGGAAAATGACCAAAATGCCCCTACGACCAGTTGGCCTTGGGCCAATGGCAAGCCTCCACACCGGGGGTAGAGAGGTAATTTCCATCCCGGGGGCACGACTGTAAAAGCACGACCCAAGGGGGTCCAGGGGCCGAGCCATGCTCCCCACCCCTTGGGCGAGCCGCAGGCCGCACGCCTGGCTCGCCCGCAAGGGCAGGGCGCCCGGGGCGAGCCACAGGCCGCACGCCTGGCTCGCCCGCAATGGCAGGCCGCCCGGGGCGAGCCACAGGCCGCACGCCTGGCTCGCCCGCAATGGCAGGCCGCCCGGGGCGAGCCACAGGCCGCACGCCTGGCTCGCCCGCAATGGCAGGCCGCCCGGGGCAAGCCGCAGGCCGCACGCCTGGCTCGCCCGCAATGGCAGGCCGCCCGGGGCGAGCCGCAGGCCGCACGCCTGGCTCGCCCGCCAGGGCAGGCCGCCCGGGGCGAGCCGCAGGCCACACGCCGCACGCCTGGCTCGCCCGCAAGGGCAGGCCGCCCGGGGCGAGCCGCAGGCCGCACGCCGCACGCCTGGCTCGCCCGCTCCTTCCTAACACTAAGGCTACGCACGCCGGGGGACCCTGCTCTGCGAATACGGGGTTGTACACAATCCCCGCTCTTTTCGAGGTTGGCACAAGCTCGGAAAGAAACATCCAACCCAACGTATTCGCTGAGTGGTCAACCTGTCATGCCAGCTAATAGGAGCCTGGGTGACGAGACGGCCTCGGGGTGAAAACACTTAGCCTCCCTAGGGGTCAACCTGTCATGCCAGCTAATGGGAGCCTGGGTGACGAGACGGCCTCGGGGTGAAAACACTTAGCCTCCCGAGGGGTCAACCTGTCATGCCAGCTAATGGGAGCCTGGGTGACGAGACGGCCTCGAGGTGAAAACACTTGGCCTCCCGAGGGGTCAACCTGTCATGCCAGCTAATGGGAGCCTGGGTGACGAGACGGTCTCGGGGTGAAAACACTTGGCCTCCCGAGGGGTACGCCTGACCTGCCAGCTAGTGAGAGCCTGACAGCGGGGCCATTATCAGAGCTAAGGACTTGGGCTTCCACGAGAGGTACGCCTGACCTGCCAGCTAGTGAGAGCCTGACAGCGGGACCATCATCGGAGCTAAGGACTTGGGCTTCCACGAGAGGTACGCCTGACCTGCCAGCTAGTGAGAGCCTGACAGCGGGACCATCATCGGAGCTAAAGACTTGGGCTTCCACGAGAGGTACGCCTGACCTGCCAGCTAGTGAGAGCCTGACAGCGGGACCATCATCGAAGCTAAGGACTTGGGGCTTCCACGAGAGGTACGCCTGACCTGCCAGCTAGTGAGAGCCTGACAGCGGGACCATCATCGGAGCTAAGGACTTGGGGCTTCCACGAGAGGTACGCCTGACCTGCCAGCTAGTGAGAGCCTGACAGCGGGACCATCATCGGAGCTAAGGACTTGGGGCTTCCACGAGAGGTACGCCTGACCTGCCAGCTAGTGAGAGCCTGACAGCGGGACCATCATCGGAGCTAAGGACTTGGGCTTCCACGAGAGGTATGCCTGACCTGCCAGCTAGTGAGAGCCTGACAGCGGGACCATCATCAGTGCTAAGGACTTGGGGCTTCCACGAGAGGTACGCCTGACCTGCCAGCTAGTGAGAGCCTGACAGCGGGACCATCATCGGAGCTAAGGACTTGGGGCTTCCACGAGAGGTACGCCTGACCTGCCAGCTAGTGAGAGCCTGACAGCGGGACCATCATCGGAGCTAAGGGCTTGGGCTTCCACGAGAGGTACGCCTGACCTGCCAGCTAGTGAGAGCCTGACAGCGGGACCATCATCGGAGCTAAGGACTTGGGGCTTCCACGAGAGGTACGCCTGACCTGCCAGCTAGTGAGAGCCTGACAGCGGGACCATCATCGGAGCTAAGGACTTGGCGTTTCAACAAAACCTTGTCAAATTCAACATCCTCAAACGGGGAAAAAATGATGGGTTACATGACCTCTCCCGACTCAGTGGGTCGGGGGCTAGACTCGATACAACATAACAAAAAATACAAGTTCCTATTGAGGCGAGGCTCCTTCACCTCTTGCATTAACCGATCCTTCCCCGGCTGCCCACGTCGACCCGATCCTCACATCTGTTTTCTTCCCTGGCTGGGGGTGGGGCTTCGATCTGCCTCGGGGGTGGTTGCTGGGCTTGACCTCTCGCTCCTCTTACCTCCAGGAATTCGGGGCAGGTAGCTGTCGCGTGCCCCTCCACCTGGTGGTAGTCACAGTACGGCAATGCTTCTTCTACCAGCCTCCTTCGGCGGACTCGACGATCTCTCCCGTTGCCTCTTCTTCCTTCGCCTATTGCCAAGGCTTGCTGCGGTGGGGGTAGGAGTTGCCTTGGGGCTTGCCTTTGGTAGTTGAACCTCCCTTGACCCCCATGAAAGTTCCCTCCATCCTAGGTGAGAGCTCTTCCTGGACCATGGGCGGGTCCTCCCTGCTGCCTCCAGCCTGGCTCCGGACCCTCCTGTCTCGGGAACCCCTGGGCTCTCTGCTCCTCTCTCCGCCTTCCTTCCTGGTGCCTTGAGCCACCTTGCTCTTTCGACTCCACCTCCGTCAACTTAGCCAACTTTTTTACAAAGGCCGGGTTGGCTGCCTCCATGGCTATCTCCTCTGCCGCCCTTTCCATCAGCTCCTCGAAGGAGAGGGGGGCCTTCCGAGTCAGGCTCATCTTGAAGAATCCTTCGCGCAACCCCACCGTGAACGCCATCTGGAGGGCATACCCTGGCACCTCCTGGATATCCGCGACCTCTTCCTGGAACCTGTCGACGTAGTGGGCCAGCGACTCCTCGACCCTTTGCTTTATCTGGAAGAGGGACTCAGGACCCTTCTTCCTCTTCTTGGAGGTGGAGAAGCGAAGCTGAAAGCTCCGACTCAAGTCTTCGAACCCGAAGATGGACCTTGGAGGGAGTTGATGAAACCAGTCCCTTGCCTTCTCCTTCAACGTGATCGCAAAGAGGCGACACTTGAAGGCATCCGTCATCGGCCTGATGGAGACGGCATCCTCGAACCACTGTAGATGCTGGACGGGATCATCCTTCCCGGTATAGTAAGCCATGTCTGGCTCTCTGAACCCCTCGGGAACGGGAGCTGAGATGATCAGCTCGCTGAAGGGTGACCCCCTAAGGGGTGCTCTCGCCACCTCTACTCGCGCGACCTGCTCGCCTGGAGGGCTAGCTCTCGCCGGGCTGGGGAACAGCTCCCGGCCGGGGAGGTCTCTCTCGACCCCTTCTCCCATCCTTTCCTTCCCAGGTCGCCTACCTGGCACACTTTCTTCTCCCCCTGCTAGGGTGATCTCGCCTTGCCCCCTGGGAGCCAGCTCGCCGAGACCACTCTGGGTCAGCTCGCCGAGACCCCTGGGAGCTAGTCCCTGGGGGGGTGGGGGTTGAGCTGTCAGCCCGAGGGGCGATGCTTCTAAGCATCCCCATGATGCCTTCGATGGAAGCCATAAACTCCTCCCTTCCTACAAAGGGTCCTAGGTTGGGGAGACCACCGAGGTCATCACTACCTCCCTGATCTCCAGTCATGACACTCTCCCGAGATTTTCTGTGCTGGTCACTCTCCACGCTCACCGCACCATAATGTTGAAACCAAAAACTTGGTCTCTGTGGAGTTCGACCCTTGGGGAAGGGGTGACCTCACACCTACTACACTCGGGGGGATGTCACGGACCAAAGGCTCAGGAAACTAGGAATAGACCCTCGGCTCTAGCGTGGATGTCCCACCACACACCCGGAAGGTTGCTAGAACACTTCCCCTCCCTCACCAAGTGGCTGAGCTGGGCGCCTTGGAGAGCTCTCTCTACTCTACCAAGATGAAGCTAAGGGAGGAGGAGGTAAGGAAATCTCATCCTCTCCAAAGGCACCCATGGGGGTCTATTTATAGTTTTTCCAAGTCCTGAGGGGAAAATGACCAAAATGCCCCTACGACCAGTTGGCCTTGGGCCAATGGCAAGCCTCCACACCGGGGGGTAGAGAGGTAATTTCCATCCCGGGGGCACGACTGTAAAAGCACGACCCAAGGGGGTCCAGGGGCCGAGCCATGCTCCCCACCCCTTGGGCGAGCCGCAGGCCGCACGCCTGGCTCGCCCGCAAGGGCAGGGCGCCCGGGGCGAGCCACAGGCCGCACGCCTGGCTCGCCCGCAATGGCAGGCCGCCCGGGGCGAGCCACAGGCCGCACGCCTGGCTCGCCCGCAATGGCAGGCCGCCCGGGGCGAGCCACAGGCCGCACGCCTGGCTCGCCCGCAATGGCAGGCCGCCCGGGGCGAGCCGCAGGCCGCACGCCTGGCTCGCCCGCAATGGCAGGCCACCCGGGGCGAGCCGCAGGCCGCACGCCTGGCTCGCCCGCAAAGGCAGGCCGCCCGGGGCGAGCCGCAGGCCGCACGCCTGGCTCGCCCGCCAGGGCAGGCCGCCCGGGGCGAGCCGCAGGCCGCACGCCGCATGCCTGGCTCGCCCGCAAGGGCAGGCCGCCCGGAGCGAGCCGCAGGCCGCACGCCGCACTCCTGGCTCGCCCGCTCCTTCCTAACACTAAGGCTACGCACGCCGGGGGACCCTGCTCTGCGAATACGGGGTTGTACACCCACGTTAGCTCTTCTCGACCACAATTGTCCCACCGGACTTTTACCATCCCGATCGCTTTGTTCCGTAGCTGTTTCTCGGCTCGTTCCTCGATCTGAATGGGTCTAACCTTCAACGTTAGCCCATACTCAACTGGTACTCGGGCACTCTCAATTACTTGAGATGAATCCTTGACCACTTTCCGCAACACTGAGACATGAAATACATCATGTAAACCACTCAGCTCTTGCGAAAGTGCTAACCGATAGGCGGCTTCACCAATATGTTCGACCACTTCAAACGGTCCCAGATACCTCGGGCTCAACTTTTTTTGACGTCGTATCCTGGACACACCTTTGAATGGTTTGATTTTCAAGTACACCCATTCGCACACCGCAAACTCCACGTTTCGGTGCTTGACATTGTAGTAATTAGCTTGCCTATCTTGAGCCACTATCAGCCTTTCACGTATCAACCGTACGATTGAGTTGGCATCATCTAACTCTTTTCGCTGGTACAACTTTGTTTCGCCAGTCTCCGCCCAAGCCAACAGTGTACGACATTTCCTACCGTATAAAGCTTCAAAGGGCGCCATCTGGATGCTAGCTTGGTAGCTGTTGTTGTAGGCGAATTCAATTACACCGAGATGATCTTCCCAATTCTTTCCGAAATCCAGCGCACACATTCGGAGCATATTCTCCAATGTCCTGTTGGTTCTCTCGGTCTGACCATCTGTTTGAGGATTGAAGGCCGTGCTGAAATGCAATTTCGTACCCAACAGTTCATGGATTAACCTCCAACCGCCCGAAGTGAAACGCCCATCTCGATCACTAACGATGCTACGGGGCACACCATGCAATCGTATAATAGTATCCACGTACATCTTTGCCAATTTCTCCACTGGATCGTCCCTTCGGTTCGGGATGAAGTGCGATACCTTGGTTAACCGGTCCACAATCACCCATACCGCATTATTTCCCCGCTGAGACCTTGGCAATCAATGCACAAAGTCCATGAAAATATCATCAAACTTCCACACAGGGATAGACAATGACTTCAGCAAACCACCCGGTTTTTGGCATTCCGCCTTTACTAAGGCACAAGTTTGACATTTAGCAACATAGTGGGCTATGTCCTTCTTCATTCCAGGCCACCAGAACAGCTTCTTCATATCCTTATACATTTTCGTGCTCCTGGGGTGAACCGAATACTTGGTTAAGTGGTCTTCATACATTACCTCTTCACGAAGTTTACCCCTATCTGGGACACACAAACGACCGTCTTTCCAAAAAAGACAGTCAATGAACGAAAACCTAGAGTCGGCACTTCCCGCTGCATAGCGTTGCAGGCTTTCATCCAGTTCTATTGCTTGCCGAACTCTGTCCGCCAGGTCACACTGTACCTCCGTCCAGTTTAAGCACGCCTTTGCAGTGGTATTCCTTTCAACACAAGAAATATTTAAGGCCTCCAGATCTCGAATTAGGACTTTATCATGCCTTAGAAGCCAATTTGCTCTTGCCGGAATCCGGCGACTCAAGGCATCCGCGACCACATTTCCCTTCCCGGGAGTATAGTGAATATCGAAGGTGTAGTTCCCAAGGAACTCCATCCACCTCTGTTGTTGCATATTCAAATCCTCCTGATCGAACAAATACTTTAGACTCTTATGATCTGTATAGATATCGACTTTAATGCCATACAGATAGTGCCGCCATAATTTAGCGCAAAGATCATCGCCGCCAACTCCACATGAGCAATCACCTTACCAAATTGTAAGAGAACGCAGCCTAAGCCACTCCCTGACGCATCGCTATATAACTCATAGCCGTCTGTACCACATGACGACATCAACACATGCGTCGTGGTCAAACGACTCTTCAGCTCATCAAAAGATCTCATGCACTCCGGCATCCAGACGAACTTCTGATCTTTTCTCGTCAATGTTGTCAGAGGCAAAGCAATCCGGGAGAAGTTAACCACAAACCGTCTATAGTAGCCTGCCAGTCCAAGGAAACTCCTGACTTCGGCCATTGAAGACAACACCGACCAATCTTGTATGGCACTTATCTTTACCGGATCTACTGTTATGCCCTCTCCGCTAACTACATGGCCCAGAAAAGCCACCGACGAAAGCCAGAACTCACACTTTGAGAACTTGGCATACAACTTATTCCTCCGCAAGGTGTGTAGTATTAACCCCAAATGGTTTGCATGACTTCTTTCGACTGCGAGTACACTAGGATATCGTCAATGAATATGATTACAAACAAATCAAAGTACTCTCGGAATGTTCGGTGCATTAAGTCCATAAATACCAAAGGCACATTACAAAGTCCAAACGGCATCACCATGAATTCATAATGACCGTAGCGTGTTCCAAATGCTGTCTTGGGAATGTCACCTTCCCTAATCCGCAATTGGTAGTACCCGGATTTCAAATCTAACTTCGAGTAGTCGGTTGAGCCTGCTAGCTAATCGAATAAGTCATCGATCCGTGGAATCAGATACTTGTTTTTCTCCGGCAGCTTATTCAATTCGCGGTAATCAATACATAGCCGCAAACTACCGTCTTTCTTTTTCACAAAAAGAACAGGCGCGCTCCAAGGTGACATACTTAGGCGTATGTATCCCTGCTCCAGCAACTCTTGCAATTGAACTTTCAGTTCAGCCATTTCTTTTGGCGCTACACAATAAGGCGAGCGGGCCACAGGTTTTGCACCTAGCACCAGCTCGATAGCGAAGTCGATTTCCCTTTGAGGAGGTAACCTTGGAAGGTCTTTTGGAAACACATCAGCGTATTCCGATACAATCTGTACCTTATTCACACTGGCCTTCGGCTCCACCGCCTTAATGAGTGTGAAGAATAACTCCGCACCCTTCCGAACTGCCTTAGCGACTTGGAGAGCAGATAACAACATCCCACTCATTCCTCGCATACTAGTGAACTTGGTCTCTTGTTCGGTATTTTTGCCCCAGTGTGACCACTTTTGAAGTACAATCTATACAGGCATGCTGCTCTGAAAGCCAGTTCATACTGTTGATGTATTGACCTGGGCGGACAGGCGGCTAAGACTGGCGGTCTGGTGGCCGGGCGGTCAGCCCGGCTAATCTGGCGGTTTGGTAGCCGGGCGGTCTGGCGGTTTGGTAGCCGGGCTGCCTGCCGGCTAATCTCTGGGATCTCGGTGGTCGGCTGCGTGTTCTCTGGTAGTGACCGGGCGGTTAGTTCCTACTAACCGCACGGTTAGGCGGTCTCCTTGGCGGTTAGCTTTGTAGATGATGTCTTTTGTATTTTTAGTCCCACATTGGGTATTTGTATTCTCTCCCATCTCCTCCATTCTATATAAGGGAGGCCATACCTTTGTAATAGATACCTTTTCCTGATAATAAAATTTCAGTTATACCCGTTCCGGCTTGTTTCTAGTTCGTTTCTTACATGGTATCAGAGGACCCGATCTAGTCCTCCTGATTGTGTTTTCTTCTGTCCGTCCGACCTCTGCCTACTCTCCGCGGCCTGTCTTTCAGCTCGCGCGAGCTCTCTTCTCCAGTGGATTCTTCTATCCTCCTCTTCTGTTCGCGCGGTCTGTCTGCTAGCCGCCCGACTTCTCTCCCTCTGTTTGGTTCTGCGGCTTGGTCGTGGCTTCTCTGGCCGCTGGTGTTTGCCATCGTGACCGCTGCAGATCTTTTTCTTCCTATCCGCGCGATTTCTCTCTGTTCGCACGAGTTCTGACTTGTTTAGGCGGCCTCTCTGCCCGCCACGGTTTGTTTTTTTGTTCGCGCGGTCTTCTTGCTCTCTCTATCCGCGCGGCTTCTTCTTCTTCCCGCCCGGTTTCCCTTGTTACCCGTGCGGCTTCTCCTCTTGTGCTTCACAGCTTGGTCGTGGCATTGCTTGCCGCTGGTCTAATTGTGACCGCTGCGAACTCCTCTCTTCCTTCTCTGACCGCTGCGGTCTCTCCTCTTAACCGCGCGACCTCTCTTCCAGGATGACCAATTCTGATGGTTCCACACCGCCCCTCTCAGTCCCAAGAGAAAGAGGGAGGTTCGATCCATCGACCTGTGGGAGATCAGAAGAGAAGTAGGCGGCATTCTCAAAGAATGTCACATCCGCCGAGACGAACTGCTTGCGATGAACAGGGTCAAAGCAGCAGTAACCTTTTTGAGTTGTGGAGTAACCCAAAAAGATACACTTCGTAGCACGAGGGGACAATTTGTCGCCAGTTGCTCGCCTCAGCACCATTCGGGTCCTTTTATCGGTGGCGGTCAACAAGGATTGGCCTATTTCGCAGTTGGACGTCAAGAATGCCTTCCTTTATGGTGACCTTCACGAGGACGTCTACATGGAGCAACCTCCTGGGTATGTTGCTCAGGGGGAGACTCAAGTATGCCGGTTGAAGAAGGCCATCTATGGCCTAAAGCAAAGTCTCAGGGCGTGGTTCGATAAGTTCAGTAGCATCGTTGGGGCTATCGGTTTCACTAGGAGTTCGGCTGATCACTCCTTGTTCATTCGCAAGACATCTTCGGGTCTGGTTGTGCTAGCTGTTTACGTGGACGATATTCTTCTCACTGGCGACGATCAAGCTGGTGTAGCCTTGACGAAGGTCCATCTCCGACAACACCTAGTCACGAAGGATATGGGCTCTCCAAAATACTTCTTGGGAATTGAAATCTCTCGGAAACCGGGTTCCTTGGTTCTCTCCCAACGGAAGTATGCTCTTGATTTGTTGAAAGAGGCAGGGTTGACGGGTGCTAAACCTGCCCGGTGTCCCATGGCTCCTGGAGAAGACAAGACATGGACAGACGAATCACCTCCTCTATTGGATACTACGAGGTATCGACGTCTTGTTGGCAAACTCATCTACCTTACGGTGACCAGACCAGACATCTCCTATGCAGTGGGAAAGGTCAGCCAGTTTATGCAGTCGCCTAGGGAATGTCATCTTCAATCTGCTCTAAGGATATTGGAGTATGTGAAGTCCGCACCTGGGAAAGGTCTTCTCTTTCAGAAAAACGGTCACCTAAGAGTCGAAGCGTACTCCGACGCTAGCTATGCGGACGATAAAGGGGATCGCAAGTCGACTTCCGGATTTTGCACGTTTGTTGGAGGAAACTTGGTTAGCTGGAAGAGCAAGAAGCAGTCAGTCATCTCCAGGTCTAGTGCGGAAGCAGAATATCGTAGCATGGCATCAACCACGTGTGAGTTAAAATGGTTGCAGGCTCTCATGCTGGATCTAGGAGAGGTCTATAACTATCCTCTTCCCATGTTCTGCGACAACAAGGCTGCGATCTACATTTCCAAAAATCCGGTATTCCATGAGCGAACAAAGCACATAGAGGTTGATTGTCACTTCATTCGAGAAGAAGTGTTGAAGAACCAGATTTGCACTCCGTTTGTTACCTCGGAGAAAGAGCTGGCAGATATATTCACAAAACCTGTGTCCGCCTCTTTCTTCCACATTTGCAGCAAGCTAGGCATGATTGACATCTATGCTCCAGCTTGAGGGGGAGTGTTGATGTATTGACCTGGGCGGACAGGCGGCTAAGACTGGCGGTCTGGTGGCCGGGCGGTCAGCCCGACTAATCTGGCGGTTTGGTAGCCGGGCGGTCTGGCGGTTTGGTAGCCGGGCTGCCTGCCGGCTAATCTCTGGGATCTCGGTGGTCGGCTGCGTGTTCTCTGGTAGTGACCGGGCGGTTAGTTCCTACTAACGGCACGGTTAGGCGGTCTCCTTGGCGGTTTGGCGGTTAGCTTTGTAGATGATGTCTTTTGTATTTTTAGTCCCACATTGGGTATTTGTATTCTCTCCCATCTCCTCCATTCTATATAAGGGAGGCCATACCTTTGTAATAGATACCTTTTCTTGATAATAAAATTTCAGTTATACCCGTTCCGGCTTGTTTCTAGTTCGTTTCTTACACATACCAAAGATTATATCAAACTCTATAATCGTCAATACGTATGTTTCCACCTTGAATTCTCGACTCCCTACCTTTACTTCAAGACTGCAAGATTTATCCGTGCATAACAAACATCCGTTAGGTAGAAGCACCTTTATACTGTCTGTCGTGGTCTGTATAGGCACCCCGATTCGTAAAACGAAATCTTCAGACAGAAACGAATGGGAAACACCTGTATCAAACAGTGCTCGCGTCGGATACTCCCGTATAAGGAAAAAACCTAAAACACCAAAATTAAACAAGCACAACACACAGTATAAAATAACATTAAAAACTGCGTGCACCTGTGACGACATCGGCCTGTTTAATGGCCTCCTATTGTCCAAGGTTGAAGACCCGGGGCTGCGCGCGCGATGCAGAAGACTCCATCACAGTCTTCCCTTTCTCCGCATAGGACGCTCCCGTCTTCTTTTCACCCTTTGTAGGGCCAACTCGGCAATCACGTGTGAAGTGTCCAACCTTCCCACACATAAAACAGGCACGAGATCCATACCCCGACGATGCCTCCGTCACAGTCGCTGAAGGAGCTTGTCTAGTAGATTTGAACTTCTTATACCATCTCCTTCGGTACTCAGATTTCTCCGGACGCGGCGACTTGAACTCAGGTTTTGCAACAGCCAAGGTCCCCTTTCCTTGCCCCTTTTCATGTCTATCTCCAACGACCGAGCCGTACAGACTAAGGCTTGAAAATCCTGACTTACAGAACTCGAGAGCAGATATCGTAACTCGTCTCACAGTCCCGCATAAAACCGACTAGTCTTACGCTCCTCTTCGGTGAAGATAGAACCCGCATATCTTCCCAACCGCGTGAACTCATGAAGATAATCATCCACACTACAATCTCCTTGAGTCAACCACTGAAATTCCATTTCCATTGATATTCTCTGCTGCATTGGCAGATGCTTTGCCAAGAATAACCGAGAGAACTCTTCCATCGAGACCTCTGCCAACTGTCTGCCGGCCAAGTGATGCAGTTCAATCTCATCCCACCACAACCGAGCCTCTCCCTCAAGAAGGAAAGTGGCCAACATTACCTTCTGCTCGACCTCCTCAACTCTGATTGCTCTCATGATTCTCTTGATCCTTGCAAGCCAATCTTCCGCTTAGGCCGGGGATCCTGCCCCAGTATATTGAGGAGGATTGATGCTCATGAATTGCTTCAATTGTTGATTTGTTGCCCGCGGATCAACTACAGCTTCTGCCGGTTCTTGCCTTACCCCAGCATGCGTTGGCACCACAGTAGGACGTGCCTGCCCAGCCTGTTGAGCAGTCATCACAGCAAGTACCGTCTCCGTAATGAAACACACAGTTTCAGCAGATGGAGGAGGTGTGGGCTGTGAGGCCCCCATTTTGGACCCCACATAATTCTGTATCTAAGCAACTTTCAAGACAGTTATCCCAGAACGAAGTAAGGCTAGTGAGTAACAAAATAATACACATAATAAGACGTACCTCAAATATTGCAAATGTCCATGCGTATTTTCATTTTATCCACGATCAACTTCACTCTTCATTACGAATCCAAAGTTATGTCAAGTACCTGTACAAAATGACGATGAGCTTAGTCATAAAATATGACTAAGTGAGGTGCATACCTCTTTAATTATTGTACACATAAACACATGTAACAGTTATAACAATGTCATAAACATAGATCTTTACTATACTAACCATATTGCATACCTGTCCTGAAACTGTGTATCAATGTTATCTCTGTCATATTAGTATTCATAAACACTATATAAACAGTTATAGGGCAATATTTGCAGTACTCGTATCAGTGTAACCATGAAGCAATGTAAGCAATGTACCTGTAATCATGCAAACTATTTAAGCACCGTAACTGTGAAACTATGTAACTGTAAACCTATCTCACTTCTATCTGTATAACTATCATTCTTATAGTATCTTTTACTCTAGGTCATGATAAGGGTAACTGTCACCGTATCAATATTCTTATCCGTATTTCAGTATTTCATTCTTTGGGCCCGACCCTTCCGGGTCATCAGTATACCAAAACCAGTACGTACAACACGCGTTTATGCCCTCAGGCTCGACTGGTTTGTCAATTCATCTGTATTTGTATACGCATTCATGTTCAGTTATACCCTTATCATTACCATGCATCGATGCATTCTTATTTATGTTTACCGTACATTTCCTTTCTATACTTAAAGTTCATTTATTTCTTAATCCCCTCAGAGCTAATCGCCTGTTTGCCTTTATAAAAGGTCATACATATGCGAGTAATCATTATCAGTGATGTACAAGTATTCCATGCCAACATATGTGAGTAATCATGAGATTATAATACTAATAATAATAGTGCACATAAATGAAAAAGAGGCAATAAAGCATAAACTTAAACAAGTAGCTCTCACCATCAGTTTTTCTTCCTCTTTCTATCATTCCATGTCCTCGTCGTGCTTATTTTGAGAAGTCATCCTTCGCGGTATCTGTATAAACTTGTATCACTTAGGGTCTTTTATACCGGGGTTGCACCTCGTTATAGCTACGACATTATCTATTGTTTTAACATCATTTGGAAGCTACATATTTATCCCTCTCGTTTTCATAACCATAAAAGAGGCATATGCCCAAAAGTAGTAAACAACAATTGAAATAACAGTACTCTTTACTGCCACTACAATCCAATGAATACTTATAACAGTAGTCGGCCCATCAACAAAGCAAAAGAATAGTAATAGATATCCATACTCAAAGAACCAATGAAACTCTCCTGTCACAAATAATATATTTCTCCACTATAACCTGGTGAAGCAAAGCTCAACAATCGGCCAACTAAATCCCCCTAAAATTCTCCAAAAATCCATAAAACTGGCCACGCCAAGCCAACTCATATACTGTTAAACCTAAAACTCAAACGAATAACATTAACTAATAGGACCCAAAGGGGTAGCACTAGTTGGCCCCAAAATCATTCATATTTCCCCCTAAAATATCTTCAGTGAACGTAATTGGGAGAAAAGCATAACGAGAAAATATTCAGGCGGCCAACAACTAGGCAAGAACGATCCAACTCACGGCTAACTGAGCAAAATCAAGTAACAATATCCATAATATCAAGCGTGAAAAGAAAACAGGTACCCAACAACAACTACCACAACCAGCTACATCATACAACTCTATGTTGTCTTATAGTATACTAGGACCCAGATCAAAAAGAGATAAACAAGCATTAGTAGTAAAAGAGGCTTATTGTACAGTGACGGAAATCTGAGCACCAATCTAGGGTTTGAGAACCAGTCAACCGATAATAGCTCAAGCAAACCCTTGCCAAGCTCTGATCCCAGCAACAGAAAATAGAACCCGACCAAACTCTGTGCAAGATGGAGAGACAGAGGAGGAGAAAAGAGCAAGCGAACAGTTAACCCTAGGCGCGACAAGGATGAGGGCGAGGAAGAGAGGGAGAAGCGTAGCCGTAACATATGGAGGAAAAAGGACAATCTGCCATGCAATTTATTTCTCTCATCCCCCACCGCCTCATGAAATCTTAATCAAGTTGCTAATAAGATACTATATATCACTGGTGCATGGAGTTTACTCTCCACTAACATTCAGTCCAGCCATAACTCTATAACCCAATCCCAATTTACCCATTTCCGCAATAATAAGAAAACCGTTAAAATGGCCACTAGTAGTCCAACCAGCTCTATGAGCAAAATTATCGAGCGAATATAATGTTTTAAGTCGTAACACTTCACTTTCAAAATACGAAAGAGAACTTGTAAACCAAACAATCTGAGATAGTTACGATCAACACTGATATTTATAGTTTCATCATAGGGGATATAATGCAATATTTTGAACGATTTTATAACGTAAAAGTCACTTACGAGAAAATGTCGCGCATCACATTTATACCATTAGCCCCATTTATATCAATGCCAAATGTATTAGTGTTCATATTTGAATTTGGGTCGTTACATGGGCACCTCAGTCGGTGCCGCGCTTTCAACAGAATGTTGAGGTTCCGACTGACCCGCAACACTTCTAGTCACCTATATGTGTAAAAACACAATTTAGCGACTAACAAACGGCAAACATACAAAAATGAACACACCAAACAAGTGTATTTACATTCCTAAGTGGACGTTCTTGAGTTCAATTTATGTGTTATAACGACAGCACTGTCACGTGCTCGCCACCCCTCAAAATAATTCGTCCGCGAATTCGGAAGAGAACGACCAACAAGCTGATACCAAATTGTAACACCTCTACCAGTCAAGAAGAATATAATAGAGGGTCCGACCGGGGCCCCACACCATATTCCACAAACAGGCGGAGACGCTACTAAATAATATCAAAACCAACGCATCCTAACACAGAGCATTCTAGCGGAAGCTTCACAGTTGAAAACTTGAACTCAAGAGTTACAAGAACTGTCCACTATAACAAAATAGGAATGTTTACACGCAAAGTAAATGACCTTACAAGTTTCTCTTAACAAAAGTGTGGTTTCCAAACATCGACGCGCAGACCGACCACACATGAACAAGAAGAAACAAAACAAAGTCTTCGAGGGCAGCAATGCAGCTTGGGCTTCAGCCCGCTAAGTACCGCTTGGACCAACAACACCTGCACCTGTAAGAACCAATCCACCAAGCGGTGGCAAACAGGGCAGCGATCAGCATTCAACTGACCAATTATAACGACCCTGCCCCTGGCATGGGGCAGCGGAATTCCTTCCCTGCATAACATTTTACATCTCAAACATATATATCCAGCCTCCAAGGCCATACATATCACAAATGCTGGCACGACGGCCCGACATTCCGTGCACTCATGACACATTCTGGTGTACCGAAAACACCGAGTCCCACCACCGTTTAGAGGTCCCAGACATGACGGTCCAATTTGAGCATTTCTAGTCTGATCGGCACGCAAGCCATCGACTCTCGCTATGTGATCCTAACAGGTCCTTAAGCACCTAAGGTTAGACAACCATAACGCGGGTACAGATCCACCTTTCCCGTTGCTCAAAATCGTCAGACTCAAGACTGGACTGACGCGGGTACAGCTTCACCTTGCCCGTCCGCCACCAAGGCATTCCTCCAGTTGCAGCCTAACGGCTCGACTTCATAACATATGGCACTTACGGCCACAAGAGTTGAACCCAACTCTGACCATTTCCTGGACTTCCTCCAGTACTTCCTACGGCACCACGCCACAGGCATCCACCACGGATTTCATGCATACAAGCAATACTCACGGAGTCTTCTCCGATGTGCAAACAAGCATCACCAACCCAGACCAACATATCCAGATGAGCTTCACACAGCATGCCTAACCGTACTCACACTTCCGGTTCTAATGCAATACAACAAGGGGCGTACCGCCGACCCAAGGGAATCACTTGACAATCCACCTTTTGGTGGAGGATTCCTATGCAAATGCAGGAAAGGAGGACTTTACTTGTCCAAGAAGGAAATCGTTACCCTTGAAGGACGTTTTGGCGCCATGGCGAAAAGTACACGGTTAGAAAGCTTCGCAGCGATCAAGCCTCCGCAGAGCTGAACTCGACTCGCGATTTGGACCACCGTAGCACCACCGGCAGCCGACTTTCCCTTCTTCTTCCTCCCCTTGCTCTCCTCTCTCTTTTCACTTAGGAAAGAGAATGACACAACTCAAATGAGTTTTCTCCATCTCAAATCCGGCCTTATAAATCCAGGGAACAACCTAGGCCATTGGATCTTGGTCAAAGAAAATGGAAGGCTCAGATTAGCCCTGAAATTGAATTTCCTGGGCCGAACACGGGTTGTGACACACCCGTGTCACAGGCCGTGTTCCTGAAGCGGTGCACAACCGACTTAAAATAAACCAGAACACGGGTATCGACACGCCCGTGTCAAGCCTGACACGCCCGTGTCACCCAGTACACGATCTCCAAAATCACCCGAGCAGGACACGGCTAAGGCACACGCCCATGTCCATGACCGTGTGCCCAACACGCCCCTGTGACACTGTTGGGTCCGGCGTTCCTTCACTTGACCCGTGGCGCTTTACTACTTATTTAAGAAATTAAGTAGCGCCCTCTCCAACAGTCCGAGCTTTTGGTGTAGTTGGGTATGCGCTTGATCCTTCAATTGGTATCAGAGGAGGTCACGGGTTCAAGACCGGGGGGGGGGGGGGCGCTAATCAATCCTGATTTTTCCCTTCTACCTGTGTGGGTCCGGCGGGTCAGGCAAACTGTGGACATGTGGTAACCCCACCTCTGAGCCATGTGGGCCATGTGATAACCCCACCTCTGAGCCGACCGGTTGTGACTGATGCCGGGGGGGGGGATTGTTGGGTCCGGCGTTCCTTCACTTGACCCGTGACGCTTTGCTACTTATTTAAGAAATTAAGTAGCGCCCTCTCCAACAGTCCAGACTTTTGGTGCAGTTGGGTATGCGCTTGATCCTTCAATTGGTATCATTGGCAAAATCATAAGATGCAAACCTGGTCTTCATCAGATAATTGATCCTTCAGACACGCCCGTGTCCCATGCCGTGTCGCCTCTCGACGATCAGTTCTCGAGAACTCGAGTCGACGTCTCGAGAAAAGGGGACACGCCCTGGGACACGCCCGTGTCCTAGGCCGTGTACACCTGACACGCCCTGAGACACGCCCGTGTCTCAGGCCGTGTCAGCCAACCTGAATCCCAATTTTGGCTTTTGAGATTTCTGGGGTGTTACAGATTGAGCGGTGCGGGAGGAGACGGCGGGTCCAAATGGAGGTGTCGAATCGGAGGGGGGGAGTCGGGGTTGAAAAAACTCCGATTTGGTGGCTTTTCCTCCGTCCAGCTGGTGCAAACGGAGCAAACGCCGCCGACGTCCGTTTGTTTACCCGCCGTCCGGCGGCGTTTGCTCCAAGCAGAAGCGGCGAAACGTCAAACCAAACGAAGCATTAGGCTTGTTTGGCGCAGTGTCTGGAGCTCTCCGTTTGGAGCAAACGCCGCCGAACGGCGAGTATCCAAATGGTCGGCGACAGCGTTAGCTTTTTTTGCACCCGCCACATCATGGGAAATTGAGGAAAACTAAGGAATTCCAACCGCGGCCTCTCCCCTTCAATTCCAAAAGCCCTCTCTCTAGTCTCTCCTCCTGCCGCATGAGCAAAACCTCAATAAGTCACGTGATCGAAGCAGCTGGTGAATATAAAGAAATGATCATTTGAAATATATTATTATATAAGATTTAGGGTTTATAATAATGCGCTAATCAGAACAGAAATTCAAATCTCACACGGACAAACGAAAATCACTCCACCATGGCCGATCGCTACTTTTACGACTATTTTCTCGGCCTCGGGAAAAAAGATCGGCTCCATTTTTCTCCCCTTTCCCATTGCGGGGTGAGCAAGCAGTGCGTCAATTTCTAGGGTTTTAGAGCTCATATAAACCCTGATTACGAACACCCTATCTCACCGGAGCGTTTCTCACGGCCTGCGCAAGGTGAGATCCTTTTTTCCCCATCTCATTTCCCTCTTTTTCTCCGTCTACAACGGATTTTCGTAGGTTTTTGGTGGAGATGTTTCTGATTATCATTTACTTTCGTTTATATATTTACATGTAGCTTTTCTCTTCGGCAGACGTTTCATTGATATGTGCTTTGTGCAAATCTTTCAACTCAATACGTTTTTTTTGTCCCAGTTGCCGCGAGGGTAGTGATACAGTGATAAACGGGGAGAATTGGGGGGGGGGGGGAAGAAAGGGGATTATTGAATATCTATAGTGAATTTTATATATGGATGTGAGAGAGGCTTCTGGACTGGATTCATCCGAACATTCGGGCATGATGGTGGGTCCTAATTGTTATGGAGGTGGAGTTCCTGGCCATTCAATGTTCATGGGTAATCCGTCTGGGCTGATGCCTTCTGGACTGGGTTTTCCATTTAACACTATGCCTTCTCCTGCACCAAAGCTGTTTGATTCTCCGGGTTTAATGTACTCTGGAGACGGTCTGCCGAGAATGAGGCCAGAAGGTGTATTTAGTATGGGGGAGCCCATGAAGAAGAAGAGAGGGAGGCCGAGAAAATATGGGCCTGACGGGTCTATGTCTTTGGCTCTTTGTTCTACTACGACTTCTACATCTGAATGCAACACCAACAATGCATCAATGTCAGAATCAACGGCTAAAAGACGGGGCCGTCCGCCCGGATCTCGAAAAAAGCAACAGCTTGATGCGTTAGGTGGAGATTCTTCATTTCTTCTTCCATTTTCTTTTCAATTGTTAAGAAGTTTAATTCTTTTGCTAATTTGATTTTAAAGTTGCTTGTTCCTATAAGAATTGTGTTATCAATCCATTTATCTTTGTCTTTTCAAAATGTTTATTATTTGCGGTTCTCCGATTTTGGAACAAATTTCAAATCTCTGTGCATGCTACTTAGTTTTTGTACTCATTTGACAATGGACAGAACATATTTCGGATGCTAGCTTTACCTTGCTTTAAATTTCGTCTTGTCTATGGTTTAATTTTTGGAATTGGGCAAATGGATTTGTGGATTCCCAATACACAATTATCAAAAACTATTCACATATCATAGAAGTTAAACTACTCGGTGTTGGGAATGGTTTTGTTTCTATGTGGAGATCACCTGTGGGCTGGTTTAGGGTTGTCATTTCAAAAGTCAAGAAGAGCGAGGAGGACTGGAAAATTGCTGTAGATCGTTTGTCTTATCAGGCATTACAAAATATTGTATGCTGACACAAAACCGTGAGAATAAAGTGAGTTTTAATCATATCCATTGGATTGAATGTTGTTTATCTGAGCTCTTGATATTCACGGGAGATGAAAATTGGTTCTCATAAATCCGGTAAGTGGATCAATTGCTTCGTCAAGAGTTTTCCCAATGCTCTAGACGACTGGGGTGGACCAAGTGGGCGGATGATGTAGGGTAGGCTAGTGGTGCACGAAGACTACGACTCTAGTGCTGGTGCGAAGGTGACACGCTAATGCAATTCTAAATGTAATGCAATGATCGGTATTTGACAAATAATTTAAGCAATGTAAATTTTAGCACCACGCAAATAATTGAAATAAATAAACAAATAATCAATTTTTCTAGCGATTTGGCAACGGCTTCCTCCGCTCGGAGGGCCTAAGCAAGTGCGCGACAAATATTTCATGCTGCAATTGTTAACATAAAAAAACCAATTTCTAGCCGACAATAATTCCAACACAATATGATAAAATACCAAATTAAAATGTCAAGTCACAGAATACAATATCATAAGTGCTCACAACGTAGAGGGCTGAACCGAGGCACTGAAGGATTTGAGGGCCGGATGTAAAGACGGGCGATCGGAGGTGGGACCGGTGGCGAGGCGACGGTGGCTGCCCTTGGCGGAAAGTGGTGGTAACGGATGGTAAAACGGCGGATCCGGCCACAAATGAGTAGATCCGGACCGGGGGTGAGTAGATCCGCTATTTAGGAGCGGATCCGGGCAAAATGGAAGGTTTGTGCTGTGGAAATAACGGATTAGAGGGTGGTAGCACTAGATCAAAATAGATCTAGGATTTTCGGAGCGGTGGGGGGTGGTTCCACGAAGGGGAAGGGAGAGGAGTGACCGGCTAGAGTGGAGTCTCCTCTAGGGTGGCTGGTTTTGGTGAAAGGAGGTGGCGGTGGGGGCTGGTTATGAGGGCTGCTAGCCGGCGGTGGGCATAGTGAGAAAGGGGAGGGGCGGCGGTACAGTAGGGGGAGGAGGTTGGGCGGCGGAACCAAGGGGGGGTTGGGAGTGGCGGCTACTGAATTCCAGCAGGCCGGCGGTGGTAGGGAGGGGGTTTGAGGGGATTCCGACGGTGGAAAAGGGGAGAAGATGATGGAAAATGATGGAGGGGGGTAGGGGTTACCTTGGGGGGGGGGAGTTTGATGGCTTAGGAGTCGTCACTTAGGGTTCCACGACGTCGGCACCGGGGAGGGATCGCTGGAATCCAGGAAACTCTTTCTCCAAATCCAACAATGTCTCAAATCAGCCTCTAACACTCCTATTTATAATAAAAGACAAGTTAGGGCATCCCCATCAACGACTATGATTGGCCGGTGGGTTAGCCCCTTAAAATACATCAAAACAAAATTCAAAAAATAAAATAATATAGTTTTTTGACTCGCGGCGACGTACCAGACGCAACCGCGGAGTACGATCGGCGATCCGATCAAGTCTTCCTGCGCGAATACATGTACGTGGGTCCCGCCTTGCGGCGAACCCCTCCAGGTGCATCTGATGGTTCCCCATCAACGGACATTGTGTTTAGCAATTGCAAGCACTTGAATAATCGTAGAGGAGATCTATCCATGAAGAGATTACTCGAAAGCTTGAGTGGTTTCTTGTTTGGCGTGCTTATTCTGTCAATGGTGTTTATTATTGGGTAATCTCAGTTCTTTTCTTTGTTGCGGTCATTTTTTTTATTATTGTTGGTTGAGATTTACTTTGTTGAATCATATTTGAAAGATTGATAGAAGAGCGATTTAATTTCTTATATATCTTAGTGGAGTTTTTTGTGATTGTGTTTGTGCCCAACATCACGCCCTCATAGTTTCTCTTTAGGTGTACGATCGCGATTTATGCAATTTCTTTTACCCGATTCCAACACTTGTTATCAACCTTTCAAACTCGAATTGACAAATTGAATTTCACTCTAAGGAGCATACAAAATTACCACAACAAAGAAAGAACAAAGACTACCTAACAATGAACATCATGATATGACCAAACTCACCAAAAGAGAAATTGCTATTATTTTTGAAGAATATTTAAACAAATCAATCTTCTTTGCCCCACCTTCCTGCTCCCAATCTCTCTCTCTATACCGTCAACCTATACGCGCCTCTCTTAGATAACTAGGTCAAGAAGAAAGCCCTCAAAAGAGTTGTTAATCTGTTGAAGGATCCTTTATCAAACTTCTCTATTGACATTACATTGAATATGATGTTTGGTGCATGAAGAACATCCTTAAGTGCTAGCAATTCATTTGTCCTAGTTTTTAAATGGACATTTCCCATGCCGATCACCTTTGATATATCCTTATTTCCTCAACACTCCATAATTGCCCGGTGTGTTTGGAAAATACTGCACTGTTGTGTAACACTTTCCCTACCCCTCATATTAATAGTCTAACTTTACTGTTGGAAATATTGCCCTCAATGTTCCCTAGATTTGATTTGAAGAGACATCACCATCAACACTAAGAGCATAATTGTATTTGATGTTGGTTAAGCTCATCATGTGCAGGATGTTCCTTGGAACAAGATTAGACAGGTTGTCTAAGTGATTGTGACAGGTGGTCACAAGGTAGAGAAGTGGAGAGACATAAATCTGTCTAAGTCCACAGGCGTTGAGTGAAGCCAGTTCACTCAACGCCAGATGTCAAAGAAGAATGCTGGAAAGACTGAAAATTGCCTAAGTCTACATACGTTGGGTGAAGCCAGTTCACTCGACGCCAGATGCCAAAAAGCGCTGAGTAAGGTGCGGACAGTCAAAGCCCAGCTGTCTGCAAAACAATTATGCGGCTAAGTCCATAGGCATTGAGTGAATGCAGTTCACTCAACGCCATATATCAAGAGGCGTCGAGTATTGCTGAGTCTGTCAAAGTCTCAGCATTGGCAAGCTGAAAAATCGACTAAGTACGTTTGTTGATACCAACACCATATAGAAATTTCATGTTGCTGTCACCAACACCAAGTACGTTTGTTGTGATAGTTTGTTTTCGATTGCGAAATCTACCCCGATCTTCAGGCAGAACAGTCACTTCAACACGTGTTCCATCTAATGCACCAACATAGTCCACAAACCATCTCGACGTTGGTTCTACTCTGGATTCAGGCAATTTGATGTAGTCCTATGAAAGTTTTAAAACCCCTCGAATAATTAATAACACAGAATAATTAAAAAAGAAACGTATGCTAACCAACAATAATTAAAAAAGCAATCTATAGAATGACCAATGCTTAGCTAATTTCTCATTTCAACAATCTATAGAATGACCAATGCTAGGCTAAATTCTCATTAGTAAACTAATGCTAGGCTAATTCTCATTAGCAAACTAATGCTAGGCTAATGAACGATGCAAGGCTAATGAACAATAATTTCTCAGTACAACAATCTACCCAATGCTAAGCTAATTTCTCATTAGTAGTAAATTTATTCAGCAATCTGTGGATGAAATCAGGATAAAAAAAGGAAAAAACCCACTACAGAGCCCTACCAAGCAACAAATCTATACATCTGGAGATGAAATTAGGAAAAATAGGAAAAACAACGACGAAGACCTACCAGACAGCAAATCGATAGAAAAAAGCAGGAAAAAACAACCTATCCGGCGATTAAATTGGTAGATCTGTGGATCTGAAGTCCTACCAAGCGAATCAAAGAGGAAAAATAGGAGGAAACAAAGGAAGAGGTGGATACTTGATCTGAGAAGGAGCAGCACCTGCTCTGGAGCCAGAGTGAGAATGACCTGCAAAAAAAAGATGGTGAGGAAGATGAAGAGGAAGTCGAAGAAAAGGAGGATAAAGAAGAAAAAAGGAGACGGAAACCCTGCCGTCGATCGATCGCAGGGGGCGTCGCGCAGGCGAAAGCGTGAAATCTAGGAAAACCAGAGCGCAAGGATAAGTTTTCAAGGACCGGCTTTTTTAGGTTTAAGGGAATATCCGTGGTTTTAGGATTGAAAGCCAATGGCATTCTAATTCTTGCGCGCCAAACAAGAGAATTGGCTTTTTGGAAACCAAGTTCAGTTTCAGAAAGCCAATTCCCACGCGCCGAACCGGCCCTAAGTGTTTGTTCATGCTGGTCATCTTAGTATACAAAGATTTTAGTTTTGCCCACAAAGTTTAGGTGTTTATCATTAGCAATGTGATTGTAAACATTATCATGCATCCTTTGATGTATCCACACACTTGTTGATACTCAAAGTCTCCTTAGAAAATTAGTCATTCAATTTATCCTAGGAAATCACTGGTTGGATGTAGCTCCATAAACACCAATTTATTTATCGCGCTCCTCCATGTATGATTGTTGCTGCATTTTAGGTCACCTATCCGACCCAGTTTCACCTCCATCTGTCTCTTGGTCAGTACATCAATGTTATTTGGACTGGGAAAAAGAAATTGCGAACATCCCGATCTTCCAACCAATAGAAACTGTGAGGACGATGATGGTGGCCACACACCCAAACAATGAAAACTCCACTAAGATAAAGAAGCTACACTATTCTTCTACTGACCTTTCAAATCCAACTTGACAAATTGAATTTCAACTCCAATGGGAATACAAAACTAGTACATCAAAGGACATAAATTATTAAACACCAAAAAACACTGATTTGATCAAATTTGTGAACAAAGGAATAACGCGAGTTTGAAAAATGTTTTCACGGATCAATCTTCCCTGCGACTGTCAGACCCAATCACTCCCTACACTCTCGTCAAGTTCAAGGCTTCTGTTTCATTAGGAGAGGTCTTGAAAGAATGATTAATCTACTTCTCAGATTTTTAGGAACCAATTAATCATCTCCTCTATATGACTTTGATGGTCCAGATAAACCCCATCGAATCCAATGGTCAAGATCACAAATTGCTATGTTCTATTGGTTGTGGTTCTTCTTAACATATCGGGTCCATATATAATATGCCAAACAATTCACAACAGCTCCTTAGTTCTCACATTTTCTTCTTTTCCGAATTGCAACTCAAATCTAATCCATGAGTGATTTCCACACAGGAAGGGAACCAGGCCCTAACAGTACTTGTACTAGAATAATGCACACAATTATAAAGATGAAGTAGAATAGGATGATTTGATCGTAGAAATTAGGGTTGGCCCGGAAACCAGGCATATATAGGTACACGGGACACATAAATAAATACAATATTTAACTCTCCCCCTCAAGTTGGGAATATATATTGATCATTCCCAACTTGTTTGTGTTGTCATTGAAGGTGTCGCTGCATAAACCCTTGGTGAAGACATCCACAAGTTGATCAAATGAGTTCACAAAAGGGGTGCAAATGTTCCCTTTGTTAAGGTGATCCTTGATGAAATGTCTGTCAACCTCCACATGTTTGGTTCTATCATGTTGCACTGGATTGTGCGCAATACTGATGGCCGCTTTGTTGTCACAATAGATCATAATAGGATTGTTCGGCTGAAGGCCAATATCCAGAAGGAGGGTCCTCAACCACAACCCTTCACAAACACCTTGTGTCATTGCCCTATACTCAGCCTCTGCACTTGATCGAGCCACCACATTCTGTTTCTTGCTCCTCCACGAGACGAGGTTGCCTCCCACAAAGGTGCAGTACCCTGTGGTAGATTTTCTATCGTCTAGGCTACCAGCCCAATCCGCATCAGTGAACACTTCAACTTCTAAAGATTTGCCATTCTTGAAAAGGATCCCACGACCTGGTGCCTTTTTGAGATACCGGAGCACTCTAAAGACCGCCTGCTGATGACGAACAGAAGGGGAGTGCATATACCTACTTAGGACTCCCACAACATAAGTAATGTCAGGGCGAGTATGGGATAAGTATATGAGACGTCCAACCAGACGTTGGTATTTTAAGGCATCCACCTTTTCTCCACTAGTATCTGCATCGATTTTGTGATTAGCCTCAATAGGTGTGTCCACGGGAGCACACCCAAGCATCCCAGTCTCTTCAAGAAGATCCAAAGTATACTTTCTTTGGGAGATGAAAATCCCTTGTTGAGACCTCGCCACTTCAATTCCCAAGAAATATTTCAGCTTTCCTAGGTCTTTAACTTCAAACTCTTTACTCAGTTGCTCCTTCAAGTGAATAATCTCCTCCGAGTAGTCCCCAGTAATGATGATGTCGTCCACATAAACAATGAGAATAGAAACTTGGTCACCCTTTCTCTTAGTAAAGAGAGTGTGGTCAGCATGACTTTGGGTGTATCCAAGTTGAAGCATGAACTTGTAGAAACGACCAAACCAAGCTCTCGGAGACTGCTTCAAGCCGTATAGGGATTTTAGAACACGACACACCTTTCCCTTGGACCCTTTGATAACATAGCCCGGTGGAATATCCATGTATACCTCCTCCTCCAAATCACCATTCAGAAAGGCATTCTTGATATCAAGCTGAAGTAGTTCCCATCCACGTCTTGCGGCAATAGAGAAAAGCACGCGGATAGAGTTCATTTTTGCAACAGGAGCAAAAGTCTCCTGGTAGTCAATACCCTGAGCCTGGGTATATCCCTGTGCCACCAAACGAGCTTTGTACCGCTCCACTACACCATCTTGATTTTGTTTAACTGTGAAGACCCAACGGGATCCGACCGTCCGCTTCCCTGGAGGAAGGCTCACCAGCCTCCATGTTTTATTCTTGTCCAAGGCACGTAGTTCCTCTTCCATTGCCGTTTTCCATTCAGGTATCTGATCAGCCTCCTGCCATGTCTTAGGGATAACAATAGATGAAAGTGAAGAAATAAAGGCTTGATGTGCCTTAGAAAGGTGATCATAATGAATGTAGTTGGCAATGGGATGTTTAGTACTACCTTTCTTACCAATAAGACGGGCAAGAGGAATATGGAGTTCATCCTCAGAATCTGGGTCAGAAACAGTCACCGGTACCGGTAGAGCATCGACAGCTTGTACTTGCCCAACGGTCGTAGGACGACAGGAGTATGTGTGTAGAATCGGAGGAGCGGAGGTGAGAGGAACGGGAGCAGGAGGAGGAATAGGAGCAGGTGAAGGAATAGGAGCAGGTGGAGGAATGGTAGGATAAGCAACAATAGGAAGCGGGGAGTCGATCAGCTCGGCATCAATGCTAGTCATCTCCCCCTGGCGAGAGTCAAAGTACGACTCCCCCTCACGAAAGGTGACATCAACAGTACAATAGTACCGACGTGTTGGAGGGTGATAACATCGATACCCTTTGGTGGTAGAGGAATAACCCACGAAAACACACCGAATAGACCGCGCATCAAGTTTGTCACGATGCGGGCTATGGACATGAACAAAGCACAAGGAGCCAAAGATACGAGGAGGAAGGTGAGATGTATGGACAATATGTTTTTTTTCGAGACAAGAGATGGGCGTATCGAAGGAGAGAGCGCGAGACGGAAGACGGTTAATGAGGTGCGCGGCAGTAAGAACTGCATCCCCCCAGTAGGATTTAGGAAGGTGCATAGAAAGAAGTAAACACCGAGCCACCTCCAGTAACTGCCTATTTTTCCGTTCGGCCACCCCATTTTGAGTAGAGGTGTGGACACATGTAGTTTGGTGGATGATGCCATGGTCCGCAAGATAGGCCCCAAAGACACCGCGATCATCGTATTCTCCACCATTATCACTCCGTAACACGCGTATTTTCCCACCGAATTGTTGAATCACCATTTTATGAAATTTTAGGAATCAAGAAAGGACGTCACTTTTCTTGTTAAGCATATAAAGCCAGGTAGTACGGGAGTAGCAATCAATAAACGTTACAAACCATTTATAGCCGGATAAAGAGAGAACACGGGATGGGCCCCAAACATCAGAGTGAATAACATCAAATGGATACAGACTAGGAACAGATAAATGAGTAGAACGACGACGAACATGTTTAGATTGTTCACACGCATCACATGAAAAAGACTGAAATAACTGATGAAAAACAGGAAACAATTTAGTAAGATATAAAGGAGACGGGTGGCCAAGGCGCTGATGCCATCGTCGAAGATCATCAAGCGTCGGAGATCTGGTGGAGGATAGGGCATTGGGAGAAGACTGGTTCAGCAAATACAGGCCGCCGACATTCCTACCACTGCCAAGTGTCCGCTTCGTAGCCAGATCCTGAAAAACACAAACATCAGGAAAGAATGTCACAGAACAGTGTAAAGAGGTTGTCAAGTGACTAATAGAGAGTAAATTTCTAGGAAAAGAAGGGACATGCAAAACAGAGGAAAGTGATAAGTCAGGGGAACACGGAACCGTCCCTTTACCAGCAATGGCAGAGAGAGAGCCATTTGCAGCAATAACCTTATCACGACCAGAAAGAGGAGAGTATGAGGTAAAACCTGAGGCAGAGCCAGTCATGTGGTCGGTCGCACCTGAGTCGATAATCCACTCGGAAGGTGTGGAAGACACGGCATGAGCAGTAGACAGGCCTGAAGTGGCAACAGCAGCGTGAGAGGAAGCAGGAGCAGAGTCAGTGCGGGAGCGCAACATGTGTCGGAAGGCCTCTAGCTCGGCAACAGACAAACCACCAGTGGTGTCCCCCAGAACCTCAGTAGAGTGAGCAGAAGACTGAGGACGGTCACCAGAAGATCGGCCACCGCCACGATAGCCACCTCTACCACGAGTACCAGAACCCCGACCAGTAGGTGCAAGGTGCGGATGCAGGCGAAAGCAGGAATCTTTGATATGGCCCGTTTTCCCACAGTGACTGCAAACAGGAGGGGGACGACGGGAGAAACCAGCGAGCGCAGAGTGGTCAGTCGAAGGGCTGAGACTGCGGCGACGGTTCTCATCACTGAGGAGCATGCTGAAGGCCTCCCGAAGGGAGGGAAGAGGCTCACGATGGAGAACATGTAGGCGAACAGCATCAAACTCCATATTAAGGCCCATAAGAAAGACATGAACACGGAACCGGTCTTTATCCTTCTGAAGAGCCACAACATCAGGTGTACAAGCTGCAGTAAAGGTGCTGAAGAAGTCCAACTCCTGATAAAGGCGCTCAAACTCAGAATAGTAGGAAGCAACGGGCTGAGTTCCTTGTCGCAGTTCCAGAACACGGCGAGTGAGCTCATATATCTGCATCGAACTACCTGCCTCGGAGTAAGTATCACGGGCTCGCGTCCAAATGTCGTAAGCGGAGTCCAACAACATATAACTCCGGTACACCTGAGGAGACATGGAATGAAGAAGCCACGAGACGACCAACGAATTGTCCGCATCCCATTTACGCCAAGAGGGATCGGTACGAGATGGCTCAACGAGAGTACCATCAATAAGGCCATATAACTGGTGGCTGCGGATCGCATGTTGAGCCGCCCGAGACCATTCCAGGTAATTTGTGCCATCCAAGGCAACAGTAGTAATCTTCAAAGACTGGCCATGACTCCGAGGAGGATCACCCGAGGGACTGTGCAAAGTATCGGATTGGAAGGTCGTGGAACCAGGAAGAGCACCGGAATGAGACGCAGAGGAAAGATCGTCCATAGTAGAGGACAAGGAGCTCAAATAGAGGAGGACATCCTACGAGTGTGGGCTAGATCTGAAAGCCGAGGAACACACCCGAGGATGGAAGAGAGGCGCCCCCGGGATCCCCCATGAGAGACAAAACACCACCCCCAGCCGCTTTTTACGCCAGAAGGCTGAGGGTAGCGGAGATGAGAGCTAGGGGGCGGAGCGGCTGCGCTGGCGGACCGCGGGAGCGGAGGCGACTCGCGCTGGCTGCGACGCTGCGGAGGCGGAGGCGCTGGCAGCGACGCTGCGCTGCGGAGGCGGACGCGCGCTGGATGCGACGCGCGCTGCGGAGGCGGAGGCGGAGCGACGCGCGCTGCGAAGCGAGGAAGAACGATGTCGGCGCGGCTTTCTCTCGCTCCCTCTGATACCAAGTAGAATATTTAACTGATGACACATGCTGCATATTGTAATTGACGCTTGTGTCGCATGACATTAACTTACAAAATTTTATTCAAATCAATGTATTATTAATTACCTATAAATTCTTTATTTAAGAGCCAACTATCTAAAGACACGCAACCTTGACTTTAAAGATGAATTCTAGTTAATTTATGTTAAAATTATGAATTCATTTTCATGATAAAATAATTTATAAAGAGATTGGACTTCTCTTTCATTCCTTCCATATCCTTTAAGCTCACTGCATTGTTGTTAATGCAAAAGCCCAACCAATAATCTGCTAATGCTGCTTTCTTGCACCTTTCCTTCTCCATTGCATTCAAATTGTTGGAAAATATTGATTTTGTTGTGTCCTTGCGGGCTGTTTGAATGCACCGTCATTGCCTTTATTATAGTCGGTACCTTCAACTGCTCCTCTTCCAATCTTTATTGATGATTTCACTCCAAAATTATTTTCTTGGGCAAGCCTTTAGTTTTGGGTATATCTTCGAAATGCAACATGCAATTCCTCTTTCAAATTTTTTATTTCCGCACTCTCAGAAAACTAAGTTAGCATTTTTTTAATTTCTGTCATCTTCCCTTGCAGCACAGGTGTGCATGTGATTAGTTTCAGTAGATTTACATTTCCTCAAAATTTGTAGGAGCATTGTACTGCGGTTTTTTCCTTTCGCCATCTCTCTATATGACTCATTTACTTTATATTACTAATGCATTCACTTAGGAATGTTTGTGTTATTTTTCATTAATTAATTTGTTTTTGATTTGTATTGATTTTCAGGTTCCTCAGGCACCTCTTTCACTCCACATGTAATCACTGTAAAAGCTGGAGAGGTGATGTTTTTCTCATAAATTTTCCTGCTCATAATCAGCGATGCTTCTGAAATCTGAAGTGTTACTTTTACACTGTAGATTGCTTTAACTGAAATACTAACAAATTTACAGGGAAGACATTATGATAGATAATAAGGATTTACCAAAGCATTATTCGTATTAATTGAACACACTTCTGCATTTATCATGCATTAACCAAAAACATTTGAACTTATCCATATTGTCTCTAAATCAACATACCTTCTACTCTTCAATTGTGCTGAATATTTGTCTTTAATAGCAACAACATGGTGCCTTTGGACAATTAGTTCTTTGATTTTCGAGGATGGTGTTGATTGTGAAGGAATATATTTTCATATTCTAACTCAGACTCCGAATGAGATTGAGTTTGCTACTATTCAAATTATTTAAGTTTTGATCCCTTATTTTTATTAGTTACCTATTAAATTTCAGATTAAATTAATTGCTGAATGTTATGTAAAAATTGGTCCTTGAAATAAGCCCATCAAGCCTCAAGTTTGTTTACTCACATCTTTCCTGAATCATAAGAACTATGTAGCACGAGGACGGAAACGGGATGCAGGATACTATATGAAACGGATACGAGAAACACAATTTTTAAAAAAATAAGGATACGAGAAATGTTTTTAAATTTTTTTAATTTTTTTAATATAGTATTAATTAATATAAAAACAAGACAACTAACAAACTACATGTAAGAGGGGCGCTGCTCGGCGGAGTAAAAGAGGGGAAATTAGGTCATGTATTTATTATTGTTATCATTATTAAAATAATATATATAAAAAAAGGAAACCAGGTTCTTACACTTCGGACGCACAAAAATTTGTCCTTGAAATAAGCCCATCAATCCTCAAGTTTGTTTACTCACATCTTTCCTTAATCATAAGAACTTTGTAGCACGAGGACGGAAACGAGATATATGATACGATACGACACGGATACGGGAAACACAATTTTTTAAAAAATAAGGATATGGGAAATGTTTTTAATTTTTTTTTTAATTTTTTTTAATTATTTTAATGGAAAGGCGGTTGGGCCAGACAATATATACCCATCGAAGTATGAAAATATCTAGAAAATGAAGGAATTTTGTGACTTACATATTTTTTTAATAAAATACTGAAGTCAAAGAGGATGCTAGACCAATGGAGAGAAAGTATCTTGGTACCTTTGTATGAGAATAAATGAGATATATAAAATTATGTTAATTACAAAGGAATTAAATTGATGAGTAATACCATGAAACTACGAGAACGAGTAATAGAAATAACTCAAGAAGATTAAGACGAGAGACTAACATCTCGGAGAATCAATTTGGATTCATGCCTGGGAAGTCGACCATGGAAGCTATACATCTCTTGAGGAGACTCATTGACAACTATCGAGAAAGAAAACAAGATTTGCATATGCTGTTTATTGATCTTGAGAAGGCTTATGATAGAGTTCCAAGAGAGATCTTATGGAGAGTCTTAAAAAAGAAAGGTGTGAACGTATCATATATTGACATAATCAAAGATATGTATACAAATTCAGTGACAAGGGTGAGGACATCTGGAGGATTAACATAGGAATTCCCTATTACTGTTGGATTACATCAAGGTCCAACTTTAAGCCCTTATCTCTTTACCCTTATCTTAGATGAGTTCACCAGACATATCCAATAAGCAATACCTTGGCGTTTATTGTTTGCGGATGATATCGTTTTGGTTGATGAGACGCGCGATGGTGTAAACGCAAAACTTGAATCTTGGCGAGATACTTTAGAAAAGAAGGGTTTTAGGTTGAGCAGGGCAAAGACGGAGTATATGGAGCTTAAATTTAGCAGTACAATAAGGACAGATGACTTCGTTATTAAGTTGGGTGATCAAGATATTTCCCGTAGTGAGTGTTTTAAATATCTTGGATCGATAGTTCAAAAAGATGGAGGTATTGATAAAGATGTGACACATAGAATCCAAGCGGGTTGGTCGAAGTGGAGAGGCGTGTCAGGGATCTTATGTGATCATAAAGTACCACTAAAACTTAAGGGCAAGTTTTACCGTACTGCAATTAGACCCGCGATGCTCTATGGTTCTGAGTGTTGGGCAGTGAATTGTGTACATGAACAAAAAATAGGAGTTGTGGAGATGAGAATGCTTAGGTGGATGTGTGGACACACGAGATTGGATAAAATTAGGAATGAAAGTATCAGGGATAAGACAGGACCAGCACCAATTTCAGAGAAGATGCGATAAGCTCGTCTAAGATGGTTTGGACATGTACAAAGGAGACTATTAGAGACACCTGTTGGGCGTTGTGAGAGTCTAGTCACTAGGCATGTTAGACGAGGGAGGGGTAGACCAATAAAGACTTGGAATGAAACTATAAAGAAAGACATGATGTACTTAGTCATTAGTGAGATTATGACAAAAGATAGGGCACAATGGCGACAAAGGATCCATATAGCCGACCCCGCTATATTGGGATAAATGCTTGAGTGTTGTTGTATTTTAATATAGTATTAATTCATATAAAAATAAGACAACTAACGAACTACATGTACATATCTTGAATTGTAACAAATTTTTTTTAATAAGATTACGGCATAGATCATACATAAGAAAATCAGGACTTCAAACTTTTTATATATATCATTGTCATTTCATCTAATGCTATGAATATCATTTCATATGATACTATAAAAATATAGAGAAGATTCAAGTAAGCAAGCACCATAAAGAAGAATACACCACATGTCCACATCATTACATAAGTTGATCATTGTTTCGTTACATTCACATGCAAAATATCAAATTTAAAAATTAAACATTCTCTCCAAGAGTGTCAACTTCGTCATCTTCAACAATCAAAAGCTCTAATAATCTAAAGGCGGGGTTTAAATATTTACAATATCCTTCTCTAGGGAAATCTCTCCCCGGGTTATACATCCTCACATGGAAAAACTGCAACATTCTCATTTGCTGCCATAATATTTTTAGCTATTTAATCTCTATTGCTGCTGCTACCTTATTAACAAAAATTACATGTACAAAATTTTCAACCCTCTATTTTAAGGGAGAATAATAAACTTAGAAGAAGAAGAGGAGGAAGAAGAAGATAATGAGGAATAAAAAGAGGAGGAATAAGAAAAAGAAGAAGAGGAAAAAGAAAAGAAGAAGAGGAAGAAGAAAAAGAAGAAGAGGAAGAAGAAGAGGAGGTGGTGGAGGAGGAAGACGAAGATGAGGAATAAAAAGAGGAGGAAGAAGAAGAGGAGGGAGACGAAGAGGAAGAAGAGGAGGAAGAGCTTACGAGCAGGGTGGGATCAAGAGCATGGAGCGGTATCCGGAGCGTCAGTCGAGCGGCAACAACAGCTTCAGTCAAGCGACAATAGCAACAAGAGGGGAGAGTTTTGAGTGAGGCGTGATGCAGGAGAACTTCGGGCGCACAAAAAAGTTGCGTGAATGGCGTAAACCTAAAGCGTGAATAGATATGTCGTGAAATTAGCGGCGAGACTCTTTCGTACGGGAATTACGTATCCCGCGACGCGCAAGCGGGATACACGATTCCTAAATAATTTTTTATTTATTTAAAAATACGTTTCCTAGAGTTTCAGAAATGCGTTTCCGGGCATTTTCCGTATCTGATACGTGCCCGAGCCGATACGCAGAGCATTTTCAAGTATCCATGCTTCGTAGCATTAGAAGACTTCGTTAACCCTTGCTCCACAAATAAAGGCTTGATTTGAGGAGTCAGCTATCTGATATCTCATATGAAATATTTTTTGAGGTTCCTGTGATTTGCAATAATTTTCACGAGATTTGTGCAAAATCCACATTGAGGGTATGTACTAGGGGGAGGTTTGTCAGAAGTGAAACAAGCGATGGTTAGGAGATTTGGTGGCTAGCAATGCGATGACGGTGTGACAGAGACACACACAACAAGTGCAATTTAACGTATTAGTATAATGCGATATATTGACTTGCTAGTAAACATTGCCTTTGAATGATGAGCAATGCTAGAGGGATTGAGGCCAAGCCAATGGAAAATGGTTGGCATCGACTGGAACAATCATTGGGCTAGCTGGCACACAATATAGAATTGGTAGACGATGTGTTGAGTTGGTGTATGACGAGGTAAACCATTGTCATAGGGCCTATAAAAGTAGTTATCTTTGGGTTGGTGCACACATAGAGCAAGGCAATCCTGACCTACGATGAAGCATATCTTAGGGGTGTTGGGAGAAAGACATTGTTTTCGTCGCCCACATCTTTGTGTCAACTAGGGTTGTTGAACACAAACATGAGAGAGGTAGAGAATGGGAGACGCTCTCCAAGGTTTCACCAGGCGCTTCTTGATATGCCTCAAGGATCCAAACTTAATGACCAAAAAGTGTTTGATGCATGAGTTTTCCCCCTTTATATATGGAACCCTCAAAGTTTGAGGTGCATACAAACGAATATCCAAACAAATAAAACAACTAAACAAGTAAGCATTAATTGATCAATTTTGCCCGCCTTGTGTAGATTTTCCAAGTGCGTGAGTTCTACAACCTTCTGTTATGATTGCTCCATAACAATGACATTTGCGTTGTCCCATGGCACTAAGTTGACAATTAGTGGTGAAAATTCTCCCAATCGATGCAGGTGGCCTCCGAATTAGAGACAACATTCCATCTCACCCCCTCATTCCTCAACACAAAATGACATGTAAAACTGCGCAACCAACTTGAGATGCACTTTGGAAACTACAAACATCTTGCTTGTGTGACCTCAATTTCACAAACACCACATCATACTTAATTGGACAAATCACTATAATTGATTGGCGTGTTGTGTTATCTTCTGCTGAGCTTAATGGAGATGACAACGTAACTGCCGTAAGATATCGCTGCGATCGTGGAGGTTGATCAAAAGGAATTCCACTTGGCACTCTCTTGGATGTCTGGAAGATTTGCAACACGGCCAATATCGGTCAACCTTATACTAATTGGAGGGAAGTAGTACCAGCTACTGTGTGAAAACTGAAAAGTTGCGTTGTAGGTATACTCCGTCCAACACCGCCACTTCACCCGATGTAGGGATGTTACAACATAAAGCAATGAAGGTAAAGGTCTCCAAATAACAATTCAACACATTTGTCTGTGGGTGGTATACCACACTCATCAGAAGCTAAATCCCATGAAGTCTGAACAGGACCTGCCCGAAGATGCTCATGAAAATGAGGTTGTTCTCACTGACAATTAACCATGGAAATCCCTGTAAACGAGTGACTCCCCATATGAAGGCTTCTGCGATTATCTCCGCTGTAAATGGGCGGCATAGCGATTTGAAATGTTTGTATTTGGGAAGTTTACCCATCCACCAGTACTAGAATGCAATTCCTACCTTGCAAAGTTAATAGTTGAGTATGTGAGAAATGCCTCCAGCTGATAACTTCTCAAATGAAGTTATCTAAGCATATGTTTTCTACTTCTTTGCTTATTGAAACTAATAGTAAATGAGTTTAAATGATTAAAAATATGATTAAATATAGATTCATGGTATATTCAAAGAAATCAACTCCAAGAAGCAAAGTTGGATACTCAATTTTTGACTAAGGCAGTTGTTGCAACAACCAGTTTTCGATGTTACAGTAATGACGGGATCCGAAATTTAAATTTCAAATTTAAATTGCTGCCACTTTCAAATATGGAAGGATGTGTCTCTTCAAAGGGGGCTGACGTTTTTAAAGTAAAAACCAACCAGATTAGAAAAAAAGGGGAGAGAGATCTATTGGAGATTAGAGAAGGAAGAAAAACCATCTTCTTCCCCAAGGAAAAGATTAGGGTTTTGGCGCACCGGCAAGAAAAAAGAAGATTTTGGATCGAGATTCGTGAGGAAAATTCTGCAGTATTTAACTTTTCATCATCATGTCTAGTAAGATCTTTCTTATTGTGTGGTGTGTTTCTCCAATCGCTATGAACTAAACTTTTAAGCCTTGTATGTTGAGAGTACTTTTCATGTTGTGATGTGGTAATTTACTTTTCTTTTCTTTGATGAATGTTTAGAGAGATCTATCTTTGTTGGATTTATGTTTTTAATCTATGAAATGTTGGATCAAGTATTCTTCTTCTAGATGACATGACGAAATTCGAGAGAGGAGTTATGCTATCTTAGTGTTGAATCTTTTATTTTGCGTGGCGAAATTCAAGAGAAGAGTCGCGTAAATCCTTAGCCAAGTTCCATCTTCATACTGCGCTGTGAAATTTGAGAGAGGAGTAACGTAAGTGCAACATAATTTCCAACATAGCATAAAGAGAGAGAGAGATTTCATCTTGTGCTAGCAACATCGATTTGTGTGTTTATGATATTCTTTCTCACCTAAGTTAGAGATAATTAGGGGAAGTAGGGTAAATGGATTTCTGAGATCGAGAGATGATGACGCCCACTTTCAAATCGTTGCAGAATAGTTGATTATGCATTTCATAAGAGATCAACCTAAACAAAAAAATTCCCTATATTCGATCTTAGTAAGAAGAAAAAATATGTGAATGTTGGATCAAGTGGAAATTTACTATGTGCATAAATTCCAAGTATGCATCCCCGACAACGACGCCATCATTTTTTTTCCACCTCCACACTTAAATCTTTGCTAGTCCCTAGCAAAAATAATTCACATTGGTAAAATGAGTCAGAGATAATTATCGTAATTATGAATTAAAATGAATCTTTCTTTTAGACAAGAATTAATCAAAGTATACTCAAGTAATCCACTTTACTTAATTGATAAGTTTTTCAATCATCTAAGAGCTCAATTATTCACAATTCCGTTAGCTAGACAAGGAATAAAGCTCAAAAAAGAATTTTAGTGATGTGTGTGCTTTTCCTTAAAAATAATTTACTCCCCTGCAATTATTTTCATTGGACCTCAGCACCAATAGAAAAGGGTGAGGATATGCTAAGTTTCAATTTATCTTACACAAGAATTAGTAGCTCAAATGAAAATAGGATAGACTTTGACTTGGTTAGAAATTGATGGATAACTTTGATAGTGGAGTGATCTTCACTAGTTAAATATCTTAAGAGCTCACCATATTATGGGGTTTATAAACTTTTTGTTTATTAAACATTCCTTTTTCACAGTTGGGATCATTCCAAGTGTAGGTGCACATACCTAGGCCTCATATCACATGATGTTTCTTTTTTTTTTCCTCGTTTTTTTCTTTTCTTTTTACAGATCATAGTTGAGATCATTCCAAGTATGCATTCACATATTTAAGCCGCATATCACTATGACACACACACATTATTAGTTCTCCTTGTGTTCATCATAGTAGGGATCATTCCAGGTATGTAGACCTATACCTAGACCACATATCACTATGAAATTCAAATTTTTTTTTTTAAACAAAATTAAACACCCATAATGACTTACTTACTAAGATACGTCTAGTGCAAATATAAAGAATTTATGCACATAGTAATGTGTATCAAAGGTGATAAAGATCAAGTTCAAAGGATATAGTGGATGATCAAAGTAGAATGCTACCTAATTTCCTGTGTTGGCTTAGCTCATTACTTAGTTCTTGCTTACTTATCTCCATTAGTTTTAGAAGTCAATATCAAAATATTGCAGGGAAATAAACAAACATTTCATTGAAGAGTGTGCAAGAAAAATTCCTAAAAAGAGCTTTACCAACAAATCGTGCTAACTTCAAATTCATACCTCGAGCTTTTAGGATTGTTTCCTCTTATCAATTAACTGTCATTGAATAACTCGAATAGTTTATACATTAATTAATGCCAAAATCAAAATACCCCTAACCGATATGTGAAGGCTATACCACCTCCACACTTTAGCTTTTTGCTGGTCCCTAGCAAATATACTTTGCTTCATGAAATTTTTGTTGAATAATTGTACTAATGAGTATATAAAAGTAAGGAATAGAGAAAATTGAAATGGAATGGACTCCCCTGAAAATTGAAGTGTCGGATGAATGATCCACATTATGCCCCATATGCTCATAGCTTCTCAAAGTATGGGCCTCATTTCCTTAGTAACATCATTGCCGCACCTGCAATTGATTAGACAGACGAGCACAAAGTAAACGGGTAATAAAAGGGTGTCAATACCATCATCGAACCCGTAGTAACATTTCACCAAGAAGAGAATAAAAGAGGATACGTCAACAATCATGACACATGACCTACTAATATAAGTCACATCACTATAATCACAAAAATCACAATAATCAAAAGTATATGGTGCACAATCATCACAATAATCTCATACACGAAACTGGAAAGTAGTGCAGCATCAAAAAGATATATATCAGTCATATATAGTAGTGCAACATAAAAAATATAGTCCCAAGAGTTCATCAACTAAATGCAAAATGAACGATGATAAAACCATGTAGTTTACTCGTTCCCGTCCTCCTCTTCTTCTTCCTCGTCCTGCTTTTCTTCATCTTTCTCGTCACATGCTTCTTCTTCATCATCGCCTTCATCTTCATCATCGTCTTCTTCATTGTTCTTCGTATTACGTATAGATGGGTCAACTCTTGATCGGTCAGAAGTAAACAAATATCCCTTACTGTCAAACTGCTTCGTCATGCTGAAATGCGGGTTGGGCCCTTGAACCTTTCCCTATTTTGCCAACCGACTCAGAGTAACATGCATGTCGTCCATCCGTTCCTCAACAAACAACTGCAAACACCTCAGATATGCCTTAATATAATCCAAATTCTCCATAATAATGTCTGGGTCGGCGCCTCTATCCGCGAGAGGAATGTCAATGTCCATGGGATTCTCCTCTTGTAGGATGGGTGTTTGCCCCCTCGAAGAGTCCTTATCAACTTTTATGTTTACCTCCACTACCGTCTTAGTAATATGACGCTTCTGCACTTCTGTAACCATATCATCATCTCCTACCCTTACTCCTACAGCCCGACATAATTCTGTGATGAGTGTGGGGAACCATAACTGTTTTGGCTTCTCTTCCTTTATATTTTGCCTTAACTGATTTTCTATAACTTGTCCCAGATCAAACTTAATCCCTTTAAGAATACAGTAGATGATGGCCACCTTGTTAATAGTCACACTGTTGGGATGTCGAGTCGGCAAGATAGATGCATTGATGAATAAAAGCCATACTTTTGCTTCTCTCCTTAGGCATGTAGTCTTCCAGGATGTATGTGCGGCGTTGGTCCATTCCGGTTCCGGCTTACAACATACGACTTCTGCCATCTCTTGATGTGTTAAGTGGGCAAGGTTAGTTGTATAGTCCCCTTGATCTTGATCTTCCATCTCAAACATATCAAAAATTCTTGCCGCCGAGTACTCCACTTGTTTACCCCTAACAAGCACCGTTTCCCCATCAGCACCCCTTGCGTTCGTGTAAAATTCGTACACCAAATTGAGGATGGCCTCAGTTCTGGGATGGCATAACCGCTCCCAACGAAGTGCTTTGATTTGGTTTAGATATATGAGGCTCCAGACTCGCTTTTCCATTTTAAACCCTCGCTCGAAGATGCAGGCGATAGATCTCAAATTTGTAAAGTGCAGTCTAGCCTCCTCATTCAAAAACTTAGCATGTTATTTGGCAATGTCCTTCCCATTTTCCTTACATTTTTCTTTTCTCCTTGAGGCCATGATCTAAACTAAACATAAAAAAATTGAAACTAAAACGACTGGATACAATCCAGATTTCTCATGCTAGGTCAAGGGTAGAAGGTATACCTCAGGAGCTCTCAAATCAATGCTTGCGGTCGGCCACGATTTGCCGACGGTTGATTGTGTCGCGGCTTGCTGCGAGATGGCGGGATGGGGGTATCAGCAAATCGCAAAACCGCCAATCGAAAAATCGCCCCTGGGTTTTGACTCGCCGGCTGCCTTGTCGCCGACTGCGTTTGCCAACGGAAAATCGCCGCCAGCTGCCGCCAGCCGCAAACTCACCGATTGGGAAACCGATGCCATCACCGCTCTCTTTATCTCCCGATAGTTAGCTCGCGCCTGGATCAAGATTATCGGGTTTTAGGAAAAAGAAAAAAGGGGGGAGAGATTGAACCGGGTTTTAGAATGTTAGGGTTTTAAATCCCTCAACTAGACCGACCAACGTATAAGGGCTGCTCGTGTTGTTTTAGTTGGACCGAGTTTATCCGGCACTCAGCAAATCTTCTCACACGGAGGCAGAAAAAAGAAAATCATAACAAGGATTTTCTGCTGTTGCAACAACTAAATCTCGGCCAAAGAACTGCACCGGTCTAGTTGAACCAAAAATTTCCACTCAGCTCAAGAGGTGGACAGCAACTAAACTGTTGCAACGTCATTTTCAGGTCGTTGCAACAATTTATTTGCTGTATAAATTGGCAGAATCATCCCGACTTTCTTGAGTTATTATTATTATTTCCAGAATATTTTTTTTTAGCTAGTCATTTAAAGTTAGGCGACGTAAAATTCTTCATATATATATATTTTACTATACTAATGAAACAAACGAATTATTTATTTATTTAAAATACAAATATATATTTTTAAATTAAGATAGGATAGGATGGGTTGCCTCCCACCAAGCGCCTCCTTTAAAACGTCTCGACCGGACGTATCTCCTCTCAACTTGGTCATAGAAAATACATGGCCATCGCTTCACGATGGTCATTGTGTTCATAGTACTCCTTCAGTCTTTGTTCATTAACCTTTAACTCGGTCCCATCTTTCTCATTGCAGATTGTCACTACCCCATATGAATATACCTCCTTCACTCAAAATGGTCCGACCCATCTAGACTTCAGTTTTTCAGGAAATAATCTTAGCCTTGAATTATATAGGAGCATTAAATGCCCCACCTTGAACTCTCTTTTTCTTGTCCTTGAATCGTGCCATTTCTTAGTTCTTTCCTTGTAGAGCCTAGCGTTTTCATACGCATTAATTCTGATCTTTTCCGATTCATTAAGATGAAGCAATCTAGTCTTGCCGGCCTCTTGGAAATCGAAATTTAATCTCTTTATTGCCCAATATGCTCTATGCTCAAGCTCTACAGGTAAATGACATGCCTTCCCTTAAATCATCCTATAAGGTGTCACTCCTATCGGGGTTTTGAATGCGGTCCTGTACGCCCATAATGCGTCATTTAATTTTTGCGACCGATCCTTGCGATTTGTACTTACTGTTTTCTCTAAAATTGACTTAATCTCCCGATTCGACACTTCGGCCAATCCGTTAGTTTGAGGGTGGTAAGCAAGGGCAACTTTGTGCGTTACGCCATATTGTTTTAAGAGTGTTTTGAATTGTGAATTGCAGAAATGTGCCCCCCATCACTTATTATGGCTCTCGGTGTACCAAATCTAGTGAGAATATTTGTTTTAAGGAATTTGAGTACTACCTTCGCATCATTTTTCGGCGTGGCTATTGCTTCCACCCATTTGGAAACGTAATCCACCGCAAGAAGAATAAATAGATTTCCATTCGAGTTTATAAATGGCCCCATGAAGTCAATCCCCCACACGTCAAACACTTCTACCTCTAAGATGTTCGTCGTCGACATGCTATCCCCCCTGTGGATGTTCCCTGTTCTCTGACAGCTATCACACTTCTTAACAAATATGTGTGCATCCTTAAATAATGTCAGCCAATAAAAACCAGCCTCTAATACCTTCATAGCAATCCTTACTCCCATGAAATGCTCTCCGTATGGAGATGCATGACACTTTTCTAGAATACTTGGAACTTCAATTTCGGGTACACACCTTCAGATAATTTGATCGACACAAATTTTGAATAAGTACGGTACATCCCATAGGTATAATTTCACCTGATGAAGGAATCGCTTCCTTTGTTGGTACGTAAAGTCTGGGGAGTTTTTTACTAACAATATAATTGACAAAGTCTGCGTACCATGGGGTGCTACCTTCCGTGATTGCAAGTAAACATTCGTCCGGGAAGCTTTCCTTAATCTCAATATGTCCGTCTTTCTCACACTCATATTTTAGTCGCGATAAGTGGTCTGCACTTGGGATTTCTGCTCCCTTACGGTCCTTAAAGGAAGGGAAGAAGATTTAGAACATAAGTTGTTAGATATCCTAGTCAATAAAGAAAGGGAAGAAGATGAGGAGGTGGAAGAGGTGGTTAAAATGCTTGATTCTTGGGAAAGGTTTCCATTAAATAGAAATTTTCAAGTGATAAGTAGGCCAAGCGAACCAAAAATAATGAAACCATCTATCCTTGAATCACCTACACTAGAATTAAACCACTACCAGAATATCTTAAATATGTATTTCTAGGGAAAGATAATACTCTACCGGTCATCATTAACGCTTCATTAAAAATGGAGGAGTTGAAATTACTTGAAGTACTAAGGGAGTCTAAGGGAGCCATGGGATGGACTCTTGCCGATATTAAAGGGATCAACCCATCCATTTGCGTGCACAAAATCTTATTAGAAGATGGGGAAAAAAGGATCCATTGAACATCAACGTAGGCTTAATCCTCCAATGAAAGAAGTAGTGATGAAAGAAATCATAAAGTGGCTTGACGCTGTCATTATTTATCTCATTTCAGATAGTAAGTGGGTAAGTCCAGTGCATTGCGTACCAAAGAAAGGAGGAATAACTATTGTTAAAAATGCTAACAATGAACTCATACCGACTAGAGCCGTCACGGGATGGAGGATATGTATAGACTATCAAAAATTGAACAAAGTGACTAGAAAAGATCATTTCCCGCTACCATTTCTCGACCAAGTCTTAGATAGATTGGCAGGTGGCCAATATTTTTTTTTTGGACGGATATTCCGGTTATAACAAGATTATGGTAACACCTGAAGATCAGGAGAAGACGACATTCACGTGCCCGTTTGGGACATTTGCATTCCGAAAAATGTCGTTCGGATTATGTAACGCCCCCGCCACATTCCAACGCTGTATGATCTCCATTTTCACGGACATAATGGATGATGATATTGAAATTTTCATGGATGACTTTTCTGTTTTCTGACAATCATTTGATGGTTGCTTAGAGGTATTAAAGAAGGCTTTGCGTAGGTGTGTGCAAGCTAATCTAGTTCTCAATTGGGAGAAGTGCCACTTCATGACACGTGAGGGTATTGTGCTCGGGCACAAGGTGTCTAATAAAGGACTAGAAGTTGACCAAGCGAAGATTGAAGTCATTGAAAAGCTTTCTCCGCCGACGAATGTCAAGGGCATTCGTAGTTTCCTAGGACATGCCGGATTCTACAGACGTTTTATTAGAGACTTTTCAAAAATATCAAAGCCTTTATGCAACCTACTTGAAAAAGATACTCCTTTTGTTTTCAATGATGTGTGCTTAGAAGCCTTCCAAACTTTAAAGGAAAAATTAATCTCCGCTCCCATTGTTAAAGCACCCGATTGGACATTGCCATTTGTTCTCATGTGCGACGCAAGTAACTATGCGGCAGGGGCCGTGTTGGGTCAAGTGCACGACAAGGTCTTTCACACAATCCATTATGCTAGTAAGACCCTTATAAACGCCAAGGTAAACTATACCACCACGGAGAAGGAACTCCTAGCGATGGTCTTTGTTTTTGACAAATTCCGCGCTTATTTGATTAGTTCTACGGTTATAGTTTACACGGACCATGCAACATTCCGATATTTAGTGAATAAAAAGGATGCGAAGCCTAGGCTTATTAGGTGGGTTATACTCCTCCAAGAGTTTGATTTCGAGATTAAGGACCGTAAGGGAGCAGAAATCCCAAGTGCAGACCACTTATCACGACTAAAATATGAGTGTGAGAAAGACGGACATATTGAGATTAAGGAAAGCTTCCCGGACGAATGTTTACTTGCAATCACGGAAGGTAGCACCCCATGGTACGCAGACTTTGTCAATTATATTGTTAGTAAAGTTTTCCCCCAGACTTTACGTACCAATAAGGGAAGCGATTCCGTCATCAGGTGAAATTACACCTATGGGATGTACCGTACTTATTCAGAATTTGTGCCGATCAAATTATCCGAAGGTGTGTACCCGAAATTGAAGTTCCAAGTATTCTAGAAAAGTGTCATGCATCTCCATACGGAGGGCATTTCATGGGAGAAAGGACTGCTATAAAGGTATTAGAGGCTGGTTTTTTTGGCCGTCATTATTTAAGGATGCACACATATTTGTTAAGAAGTGTGATCGCTGCCAGAGAACAGGGAACATCCATAGGGGGGATAACATGCCGACGACGAACATCTTAGAGGTAGAAGTGTTTGACGTGTGGAGGATTGACTTCATGAGGCCATTTATAAACTCGAATGAAAATCTATTTATTCTTCTTGCGGTGAATTACGTTTCCAAATGGGTGGAAACAATAGCCACGCCGAAAAATGATGCGAAGGTGGTACTCAAATTCCTTAAAACAAATATTCTCACTAGATTTGGTACACCGAGAGCCATAATAAGTGATGGGGGGCACATTTCTGCAATTCACAATTCAAAACACTCTTAAAACAATATGGCGTAAGCGTAACGCACAAAATTGCCCTTGCTTACCACCCTCAAACTAACGGATTGACCGAAGTGTCGAATCGGGAGATTAAGTCAATTTTAGAGAAAACGGTAAGTACAAATCTTAAGGATTGGTCGTAAAAATTAAATGACGCATTATGGGCGTACAGGACCGCATTCAAAACCCTGATAGGAGTGACACCTTATAAGATGATTTATGGGAAAGCGTGTCATTTACCTGTAGAGCTTGAGCATAGAGCGTATTGGGCAATAAGGAGATTAAATTTCGATTTCCAAGAGGCCGACAAGACTCGATTGCTTCATCTTAATGAATTGGAAGAGATCAGAATTAATGCGTATGGAAACGCTAGGCTCTACAAGGAAAGAAATAAGAAATTACATGATTCAAGGACAAGAAAAAGGGAGTTCTAGGTGTGGCAATTAGTGCTCTTATATAATTCAAGGCTAAGATTATTTCCTGGAAAGCTGAAGTCTAGATGGGTCGGACCATTTCGAGTGAATGAGGTATATTCGTATGGGATAGTGACAATCTGCAATGAGAAGGATGAGACCGAGTTCAAGGTTAATGGACAAAGACTGAAAGAGTACTATGAACACAATGACCATCGTGAAGCGAAAACCATGTATTTTCTATGACCAAGTTGAGAGGAGATACGTCCGGTCGAGACGTTTTAAAGGAGGCGCTTGGTGGGAGGCAACCCATCCTATTCTATCTTAATTTAAATATATATATATTTGTATTTTAAATAAATAACACAACCCATCCTATCCTATCTTAATTTATATATATATATTTGTATTTTAAATAAATAAATAATTCGTTTGTTTCATTATCATAGTAATATATATATATATATTATATATAATATATATAATAATATATATATATAATGAAGAATTTACGTCGCCTAACTTTAAATGACTAGTTAAAAAAAATATTCTGGAAATAATAATAATAACTCAAGAAAGTCGGGATGATTCTGCCAATTTATACAGCAAATAAATTGTTGCAACGACCTGAAAATGACGTTGCAATAGTTTAGTTGCTGTCCACCTCTTGAGCTGAGTGGAAATTTTTGGTTCAACTAGGCCAGTGCAGTTCTTATGACGAGATTTAGTTGTTGCAACAACAGAAAATCCTTGTTATGATTTTCTTTTTTCTGCCTCCGTGTGAGAAGATTTGCTGAGTGCCGAATAAACCTGGTCCAACTAAAACAAAACGAGCAGCCCTTATATGTTGGTCGGTCTAGTTGAGGGATTTAAAACCCTAACATTCTAAAACCCGGTTCAATCTCTCCCCCCTTTTTTCTTTTTCCTAAAACCCGATAATCTTGATCCAGGCGCGACCTAACTATCGAGAGAGAAGGAGAGCAGTGACGACATCGATTTCCCAATCGGTGAGTTTGCGGCTGGCGGCAGCTGGCGGCGATTTTCCGTTGGCAAACGCAGTCGGCGACAAGGCAACCGGCGAGTCCAAACCCAGGGGCGATTTTCCGATCGGCGGTTTTGCGATTTGCCGATACCCCCATCCCGCCATCTCGCAGCAAGCCGCGACACAATCAACCGTCAGCAAATCGTGGCCGACCATTGATTTGAGAGCTCCTGAGGTATACCTTCTACCCTTGACCTAGCATGAGAAATCTGGATTGTATCCAGTCGTTATAGTTTCAATTTTTTTTTATGTTTAGTCTAGATCATGACCTCAAGGAGAAAAGAAAAATGTAAGGAAAATGGGAAGGACATTGCCAAACAACATGCTAAGTTTTTGAATGAGGAGGCTAGGCTGTACTTTACAAATTTGAGATCTATCCCCTGCATCTTCGAGCGAGGGTTTAAAATGGAAAAGCGAGCCTGGAGCCTCATATATGTAAACCAAATCAAAGCACTTCGTTGGGAGCGGTTATGCCATCCCAGAACTGAGGCCATCCTCAATTTGGTGTACGAATTTTACACGAACGCAAGGGGTGCTGATGGGGAAACGGTGCTTGTGAGGGGTAAACAAGTGGAGTACTCGGCGACAAGAATTTCTGATATGTTTGAGATGGAAGATCATGATCAAGGGGACTATACTACTAACCTTGCCCACTTGACACATCAAGAGATGACAGAAGTCGTATGCTGTAAGCCGGAACCGGAATGGACCAATGCTGCACATACATCCTGGAAGACTACATGCCTAAGGAGAGAAACAAAAGTATGGCTTTTATTCATCAATGCATCTATCTAGCCGACTCGACATCCCAACAGTGTGACCCTTAACTAGGTGGCCATCATCTACTGTATTCTTAAATGGATTAAGTTTGATCTGGGACAAATTATAGAAAATCAGTTATGGCAAAAGATAAAGGAAGAAAAGCCAAAACAATTATGGTTCCCCACACTCATCACAAAATTATGTCGGGCTGCAGGAGTAAGGGTAGGAGATGATGATATGGTTACAGAAGTGCAGAAGCGTCATATTACTAAGTCGATAGGGAGGTAAACATAAAAGTAGATAAGGACTCTTCGAGGGGGAAAACACCCATCCTACAAGAGGAGAATCCCATGGACATTGACGTTCCTCTCGCGGATAGAGGCGCCGACCCAGACATTATTATGGAGAATTTGGATTATATTAAGGCATATCTGAGGTGTTTGCAGTTGTTTGTTGAGGAACGGATGGACGACATGCATGCTACTCTGAGTCGGTTGGACAAAAAGGCAAAGGTTCAAGGGCCCAACCCACATTTCAGCATGACGAAGCAGTTTGACAGTAAGGGATATTTGCTTACTTCAGACCGATCAAGAGTTGACCCATCTATACGTAATACAAAGAACAAGGAAGAAGACGATGATAAAGATGAAGGCGATGATGAAGAAGAAGCATGTGACGAGAAAGATGAAGAAGAAAAGGAGGACGAGGAAGAAGAAGAAGAGGAGGACGAGAACGCGTAAACTACATGGTTTTGTCATCGTTCATTTTGCATTTAGTTGATGAACTCTTGGGACTATATTTTTTATGCTGCACTACTATATATGACTGATATATATCTTTTTGATGCTGCACTACTTTCCAGTTTCGTGTATGAGATTATTGTGATGATTGTGCATCATATACTTTTGATTATTGTGATTTTTGTGATTATAGTAATGTGACTCATGATTGTTGACGTATCCTCTTTTATTCTCTTCTTGGTGAAATGTTACTACGGGTTCGATGATGGTCTTGACACCCTTTTGTTACCCATTTACTTTGTGCTCGTCTGTCTCATCAATTGCAGGTGCGGCAAGGATGTTACTAAGGAAATGAAGCCCATTATTTGAGAAGCTATGAGCATATGGGGTATAATGTGGATCATTCATCCGACACTTCAATTTTCAGGGGAGTCCATTCCGTTTCAATTTTCTCTATTCCTTACTTTTATATGCTCATTAGTACAATTATTCAACCAAAATTTCATGAAGCAAAAGTATATTTGCTAGGGACTAGCAAAAAGCTAAAGTGTGGAGATGGTATAACCTTCACATATCAGTTAGGGGTATTTTGATTTTGGCATTAATTAATGTATAAGCTATTCGAGTTATTCAATGAGAGTTAATTGATAAGAGGAAACAATCTTAAATGCTTGAGGTATAAATTTGAAGTTAGCACGATTTGTTGGTAAAGCTCTTTTTAGGAATTTTTCTTGCACACTCTTCAATAAAATGTTTGTTTATTTCACTGCAATATTTTGATATTGACTTCTAAAACTAATGGAGATAAGTAAGCAAGAACTAAGTAATGAGCTAAGCCAACACAGGAAATTAGGTAGCATTCCACTTTGATCATCCACTATAACTTTTGAGCTTGATCTTTATCACCTTTGATACACATTACTACGTGCATAAATTCCCTATATTCGCACTAGACGTATTTTAGTAAGTAAGCTATTATGAGTGTTTAATTTTTGTTTATATAAAAAAATGAATTTCATAGTGATATGTGGCCTAGGTATATGTCTACATATCTGAAATGATCCCTACTATGATGAACATAAGGATAAGTAATAATGTTTGTGTCATAGTGATATGCAGCCCAAATATGTGAATGCATACTTAGAATGATCCCAACTATGATCTGCAAAAAGAAAAGAAAAAAAAACGAGGAAAAAAAAGAAACATCATAGTTATATGAGGCCTAGGTATGTGCACCTACACTTGTAATGATCTCAACTGTGAAAAAGGAATGTTTAATAAGCAAAAAATTTATAAACCCCATAATATGGTGAGCTCTTAAGATATTTGACTAGTGAAGATCACTCCACTATCAAAGTTATCCATCAGTTTCTAACAAAGTCAAAGTCTATCCTATTTTCATTTGAGCTACTAATTCTTGTGTAGGTTAAATTGAAACTTAGCATATCCTCACCCTTTTCTATTGGTGTTGAGGTCCAATGAAAATAATTGCAGGGGTGTAAATTATTTTTAAGGAAAAGCACACACATCACTAAAATTCTTAATTCGAGTTTTATTCCTTGTCTAGCTAACGGAATTGTGAATAATTGAGCTCTTAGATGATTGAAAAACCTATCAATTAAGTAAAGTGGATTACTTGAGTATGCTTTGATTAATTCTTGTCCAAAAGAAAGATTCATTTTAATTCATAATTCTGATAATTATCTCTGACTCATTTTACCAATGTGAATTATTTTTGCTAGGGACTAACAAAGATTTGAGTGTGGAGGTGTGATAACTTCTCAAATGAAGTTATCTAAGCCTATGTTTTCTACTTCTTTGCTTATTGAAACTAATAGTAAATGACTTTAAATGATTAAAAATATGATTAAATATCGATTTATGATATGTTATATTAATTTGGTCATATTTTATGGTTTCCATGCAAGAACCGTCAAGGAAATCAACTCCAAGAAGCAAAGCTGGATACTCAATTTTTTCCTAAGGCAGTCGTTGCAACAACCAGTTTTCGATGTTACAGTAATGACGAGATCCAAAATTTAAATTTCAAATTTAAATTGCCGCCACTTTCAAATATGGAAGGATGTGTCTCTTCAAAGGGGGGCTGACGTTTTTAAAGTAAAAACCAACCAGATTAGAAAAAAATGGGAGAGAGATCTTTTGGAGATTCGAGAAGGAAGGAAAACCATCTTCTTCCCCAAGGAAAAGATTAGGGTTTTGGCGCACCGGCAAGAAGAAAGAAGGTTTTGGATCGAGATTCGTGAGGGAAATTCTGCAGTATTTAACCTTTCATCATCATGTCTAGTAAGATCTTTCTTATTGTGTGGTGTGTTTCTCCAATCGCTATGAACTAAACTTTTAAGCATTGTATGTTGAGAGTACTTTTCATGTTGTGATGCGGTAATTTACTTTTCTTTTCATTGATGAATGTTTAGAGATCTATCTTTGTTGGATTTATGTTTTTAATCTATTAAATGTTGGATCAAGTATTCTTCTTCTAGATGGCATGACGAAATTCGAGAGAGGAGTTATGCTCTCTTAGTGTTGAATCTTTTATTTTGCGTGGCGAAATTCAAGAGAAGAGTCGCGTAAATCCTTAGCCAAGTTCCATCTTCATACTGCGCTGTGAAATTCGAGAGAGGAGTAACGTAAGTACAAACATAATTTCCAACATAGCATAAAGAGAGAAAGAAATTTAATCTTGTGCTAGCAACATCGATTTGTGTGTTTATGATATTCTTCTTCACCTAAGTTAGAGATAATTAAGGGAAATAGGGTAAATGGATTTATGAGATCGAGAGATGATGACGTCCACTTTCAAATCGTTGCAGGATAGTTGATTATGTATTTCATAAGAGATCAACCTAAAAAACTCAACACCAGCTCCTCAGCAGAAGCCGGAAGGACCCCCTGAGGGAAACCGTCCTCATAAAATTTACTGGTATGGGCAAAGTTCTGTGAGCGAGCACAAGACTGTCAGACACCACTACGGTTATTGTTCCGACACGACCACCTGTCCCCCGACCAGGAGGGCAAAGTGAGGGTGCAAGCGATAGCATGTCTCCTTAGTATGCCCTTTCCTCCCGCACTGTCCACGCATAAGTGGGAGAACCACGATCAAATCCAACAAGAGCGAAGTGATCTACCTGAGCGGTAAGAGCAAAAGAGTGACGACAATTCTCATTATTTTGGATCGTGCCGAATGCTTCCCGAAGAGAGGGAAAAAGCTCATGATGAAGAACTGTATTGAACTCCATGTTAAGGCCCATAAGAAATCCATACACCCAATATCAGTCTTTGTCCTTCTGAAGATTGACAACATCCACAGTGCATGCTGGAATGAAGGTATTGAAGTAATTCATAGAGACATTCAAATTTTGAGTAGTAGGCAGATACATACAAGGGTCATTGTTTCAACTCCAAAACACGACAAGTGAGCTTATATATTTACCCTTAGCTACCAATTTACGAGTAGGTTTCACGGGCTCGAGCCCAAATTTCATGGGGCGAGTCCATGAGCATATAACCACAGTACACCAGAGGGGACATGAAGCGAAGTAACCATGAGACAACCAAAGAATAATTTGCATCCCATTTCCTCCATAAGGGATCAGATTGTGGTGGTTCAACGATGATTCCATTAATATGTCCATGCAGCTCGTGACTACTGATAGTATGCTGAGCGGCCTTGGACCATTCAAGGTAATTCGTGTCACCCAAAGCCAATGTTGTGATCTTCAACGATCCAGATTTCCTTTGGATCTGAGGGGGTCCGAGGACGAATTCGAGTGGACGAGATATCTGTAGTATCACCCATGGGAAAGGAAAGAACACAAAGAACACCCACTATAAATAATCAATCAAAATGGATAGTATGAAGAAGCATCACAACTTATGCACCTCTCTTAGATTGATCCACCGTAGAGGACACCATAGGATGTGACCATGAAGTCTCTGATGTCTGTAATGGTTGACAAAACTACGGGAGACCAATGTTCACCCGCTGGACGGGCGGAGAGAAGCCTGAGGATGCTGTTGTTGGAGAAACCCTGCGCTGCAAAGAAACTATTGTGGTCCTGGATTGGAGGAGTTATGCCTAGTTAACAGGAAAGAAGAACCTGGAACTTGCGGTTTGCTGGAAGAGGCGAGCAGAAGAAGATGATGACACTCTAACTGGCGTGAGTTGACGAGGAGTAGCGGGCGAGGTGGTGGGAGAGGGAACGCTGGAAAATTCGAGCGGCGAGAGGCGCGAGCGGCACTGCTCGGGAGCGGCGGGATCGGGTCTACACGATTTGTTTTTTATTCGCCCTGATACCCGGTTGGGCAGAATGAAAAACCAAATCCTCCATACAAGTGACCTAAGACCTTATATAAGCGAACTCACAAACACTGCAGAGGATGACCAGAGACGAGGATGACGATGGCGAGACATACAACAGAGCCGGAACCGCGTGGCGTGCTCGAGAGAGGAGAGAGATTCCAAAATCTCACTTCAAAGACAAGGGAATAGATTTTTTTCTTGCATAACATTACATGACCCCTAGGTCCCTTATATAAGAGGAGGTAATGACATAAGCTTACATACCAAAGGCAAGAAAAATATTAAAATGCAAAACAACTAGACTCAAATAATAAAATAACTAGATAACTAGATCCGGTGCTCGAGGCCCATAACATCTCTCCCGGCTTCAAATTGAGTTTGTACTCAAGTACGTACGAGGCTTGCACGGTTTGAACGTATGACTCTTTAATTTCCCTTCAGAACAACTTTCGATATCGTGTAGCTGGAGCGGAGGCTGCAACAAGTGGCGGGCGTCTACGCTCTCCCCGATGGTACAAGAGATTTCAAGGAACAGATTGAACAAGGGTGCCCGATGGTTGCAGACTGTCGAAGGAGACAGTAGAGCAGACAGATAAAGAGTGGCAATGATCAGAATTGGCGGCGCCGACTTGGGGGTGGTTGGTTGAAGAAATGGTTCAGAGGGGCCGACCGAGCAAGTGGTCGTAGAAGAGGTGGCGAGGCCGATGAAGGAAGCCACGATTCGAGTGCCACATGCAGCGTTGGTGGCTCAACACAAGCGGCGGAAAGCGGTGGAGCTTCTGCGGTTAGTGGTGGGGTTATGAATGCTCTAGAGAAATCGGCGGCAGGGAAGACAAAATTTGCTTTGGGAGGTGGCCTGCAAGGTCTTGTCGAGGCAGGGATTGCAGTGGTGTGATCGGCGATCCTAAAGAACTTGTCGGAAGTGACCCCTTGACAAGTGCATCAAATCGTTGTAAAATGGAGCCTATAAATTCTCGCGCTGAACAGTTGACGACCTCTTCTGTGACACTGATCGTCATGGTGAACTAATGCCAAAATAATGCATGTAATCAATTGAGATGGCCTGTCGACGACGGTTCTTCACAGTTTCCCAAATGAGAAGGGCGTCGACTCGACAGAACAGAGCAACAGGCTCGTGCTGCTTGAGAAGCACGCAGGCGATGCATGCTGGCAACCACGGCCTGGACTTGAGGGGCTTGATACTCCGCGGGTAACAACATGTTGACGATGATGCGGTGAAGGAGACCCCTGCCCTTGCACGCGGATATACGAATCGTCGAGAAAGAAGAATCGCCGGCGGATGCGACGAGGGAGACGCCTGCAGAATTACGCGCAAGCGGGCGTCGCTGGATGGCGCCGACCGTGAAGATCGAAAATGGGCTCGCTCCGGCCAGCTCTCCTTGCAGGAAAGAGAACCCACTGACGACTTGCATGCGTTGAGACGATGAGGTGGATGCCTCTTGTTTGAAAGTAGAGCGGTGCGGCTTTTTGTTGACAATGGAAACGATGTAGCTGAGAGGAGGATGTGTGGCCTGCTATTGTCTAATGAAGAGATGTCTAATGAAGACATAATGGCTGTAATGAGAAGGGCCGAACGATGGCTTGCAGGGGGGGGGGGGGCTATCTATAATACCAAGATGTTATATTAATAGGAGTGGCTGGAGGATGACAGGAGACGAGGATGACAGTGACGAGAGATACAATGCATCCGGATCCACTTCTGCCTAAGCAGGGCGTGCTCGAGAGAGAGGAGAGCTTCCAAAATCTCACTCTAAAGACAAGGAAATAGATTTCTTTCTTGCATAACACTACATGACCCCTGTCTCCTTATATAAGAGGAGGTACACTGCATGACCCCTAGATCTTCTTATATGGGAGGATGTAATGTCATTAGCATCAATACCAAAACAAGGGAAATATTAAAATACAAAACAACAACTTGACTCAAATAATAAAATAAGTAGATAACTAGTCTCGGTGCCCGAGGCCCATAAAGGAATGTATGTAGACAGCAATGGAGGTTGGAGCTGTGGCGGTCTTGAGATATGTCAAAGATGGCCATACCTTGAATGAATTGGAGGAATAAGAGATAGGGATGGCGGGTAGGGGTCCGACGAGGGTGGGTAGGGCAGGTGTGGCTTCGTAGGGTTGGGGGGGGGGGGGGAGATCCGGCGATGGTAGCTCCTACGCACGTGGATCAATTGATCGGCGGGGGAGGGAGTCCGGTCGTGGAATAGAGGGGTTTGGCGTGGGTTGCGATTAAAAATAACCTAGCTTGATCTAATAGAAGGCTTTTTTTGAGATGTGGATAGTGGAACATGGGGGTTAACAATTGCCTTAAAAATATCCATAAAGTATGACCATAATATTCTTCTATTCAAGATTTTTCTATTAACAATTCAAGCTTGAGATGTGGATAGTGGAACATGGGGTGTGGTTAAAAAATTGCCTTAAAAATATCCATAAAGTATATGACCATAACATTCTTCTATTCAAGATTTTTCTATATAAAAAATCAAGCCTTCAGAAGTTCCATTACACTCCCAACTCCCAACAGTGTAATTGTGCTTTGAGATTTGTTATCATATCTATAATATTATTTTTTTAAATCCACTGATTCAGGGAAATACTGCATTAAGACATAGAAACCCATTACATGAATTTTTAATCTAATCTCATACTTTTTAATGCTAATCCTTTCACATCGGGTATCATCACTCTGAGAGTATTTCTTCTTTTTGTAGGATGTTGCTTCAAAAATTATGGCATTCTCACAGCAAGGGCCTCGAGCTGTTTGTATTCTTTCGGCAAATGGCGCCATCTGTAATGTTACACTTCGACAACCATCCACATCTGGTGGAACAGTAACTTATGAGGTTTGGAATCAATAGAAGACGGAATGTTATTCTTAATGTGATGTTCTATTATATAGTCAACAGCTTTTCTTCTTAATTAATCCACTGTTAATAGTATTCCATGACATATTATAAGCGTCTTGCATCTCCTGATGTAGGGTAGGCTAAGGGGGTGCACAGAACCTCGACCTCTAGGGATGAAAATGAGAACTCGACACACTAGCCCTAGTCTATATGCAATGATACCGTCAGTGACGGCGGCAAATTAATACGAGCAATAAATTAAGAGGAAAGAAGCATTCAGTTTAGCAAACAGGTAGTGGCTTTCCTCTGCTCGGAGAGCCAAGACAAAACGCGCGGCGAATGAGTCTCATCTACAATTCACAAGCGATTCGAGACAACCTTTCCACAGACAATATATCAAAGCAAATATAATTTTCAATCCAATAAATAAATACTGAAAATAATCGTTCAATACAACAAAGACTCACCAAGTAGTGGGCTGTTCAAGACAATGGAGATTTCAGAGACCGAATTGCTTTGACGATGATCCGAGGTGGAACCGGAGGTGGAAAATGACGAGGGCGGATGGATTTGGCGGCGGGAAGCGGGATCAGATCGGAAGTGAGTAGATTCAACTATGCAGGGATCCGGGCTGTGGGAGGGTAGATCCGGCATCCGGGCGTACGTAAGCGGATCCGGGCTGTGGGAAGGTAGATCCGGCATCCGGGCGTACGTAAGCGGATCCGGGCGGTGGGATGTAGATCGAACAACAAGAGGGCTGGTGGTGATTCCACGGAGTAGGGGAGTGCGGCTGGTGGCAAGGGAAAATGCTGGATTGGAGGGGCAGCTGAATTAGGGGAAGAGGGCCTGGCGGTGGCTTCAGGTAAGGAAACAGATGACTGCAGGGGGGAATAGGGATGGCGGTGGCTTCAGGATGAGGAGGGGCCGACGGTGGGTGCTAGGGTGGCTTGGGGGGCCGACGGTTGGAATAGAGGGCGAGGGTGGGCTGGACGCTGCGGGGAAGGGGAAACAACCCAGTCGGCTTTATGGAAAGGGATTTGGGCGGCGGTAGAGGGGGTGGGATGATGGGAAATGATGCTTAGGGTTTAGGAATACCTTGGGGAGGAAGATATAAGCCTAAAAGTCATCACCTAGGGTTCCACAAAGTCGACACCGTGGGTGGATCTCGGGATTCCGGGATTAGTCTCTCCAAAATCTGCAATAAACCTAAAACAACCCACTAACATCCTATTTATAATAAAAAGACCAGCTAGGGCATCCTACCATCGACGACTATGATTGACCGGAGGTTGGGCTACTCAAATATATCAAAATAAATTCTAAAACAATAAAGTAATATATGAAATTGATTCGCGACGCGGATCCGGACGCATCCGCGGAGTCGGATCGACGATCCGATCAAGTCCTCCTGCGCGAGTGCACGAACGTGGGTCTCGCCTTGCGAATCCCTCCTAGTGCATGATATGATGGATCCCCCTCATCTTCACTCAATCTCTTAATAATAAACTTAGCTTGGACTTGAACCTTATTTGAGAGAGTAGTGGTGGTTGTAAATGCAATTATGAAAAACTCATGTAGCATTTGGGAAAGGCGTGGTCACGAATGCTATTTTCTCAACATGACTATTTAGGCCAAAACACCACCATGATCATGCATATATAGTCAAACTTTAGCGGTCGTGAACAACTAGATCCCAGAAAGCGGGATTTGGGTCAAATAAAGTTGCCATGAAAGTTCAAAACTCAGGTAAACTGCCACTACTGTGTTTACTGCCACAAATTCATACCACCACCACTCCGGGTACGTTTGGCACGATTGTATTGTTTGTGAGCACGATGGTTATGAACCACCGTTCATGAATGCTTGACCTCACCTAAGGAATTCCATCCAATTTTTTTTCAAAAGTAGTTTTTTTTCTTGTTTGCAGTCATAATCTCTCGTGTCAAACACATTTTATGACGATAACGTTTTTGTCCAAACTCACAGGAGCAAAAATGTCGCGCCAAACAGACCCTCAATGCCACTACTGTTTCAAACAAAGCCTTTGACAAGGATCAATCATAGCATCAACAATGATGATTGGGCCACCACTTGGCGGGGCCCGCTTATGTGTTTTCGCACAGAAAGCGTTAGTCGACGGGCGATCTGAGACCACAGGCGTTTTTCGGATCGCCATTTTTCTACTTTATGTCAATTATTTTATTTTTGGACATTATTTAGTAGTAATCAGACACCTATCTTAACGGTCAATCATAGTCGTTCATGCCGGGTGCCCTAATCCTCTTTTATTATAAATATGGGGTGGTGACAACCATTGTAAGCCATTATTTGCCCCGTAAAGAAATCCAGAGCCGACAATCATATCGTGGTGCAATGCTTCGAGATCTCGGGATGCGACATTTTATGTGTGTTTTGTTTCCGCCTTAACCCCCTCTTCCCGTAACCCTACTACTGTAAGATCCCACTCTCGTCCCTGTTGCTTCCCACAAACCGTCCATCTCCCTTTCCCGCCGCAGAGTCGCTATCACGACTCTGCTCCTTTTTTGGACCATTTGCCTATCTTTCTATAAGCCCATCTTTCTCGCCTCTCTTTCTATAAGCTCACATACGTTGTACCCTTATTCACAAAGAACCTATGTGTACACAAATCAGACACGGAACTTTAGAACAAGCACAAGGGACATCTAGCTGCCGACTTATTTGACCTCTCTCTTAATTCAATCTCTCTTTCAAACTTAGCCTGAAAAGAGAGCCTTTGGCCATTGGACCATAAGTCCCTTTCTCTTTCTCAATGGGGGCGATTCCACTCATAACTACTTCATGCCCCGCTAGCCGCAACCCTCCATCTTCCTTCCGTGCAACAAAATCGCACACCCTGCTGGCTGCAAACCATCCTATCGTACCTGCCACAAAACAACACCTCCCTGTAACCATCGCAAAACTGCCACCGCTTGATCTCCCCCTTCCATCTCCCTTTGCCGTCCATCTCTCCTCAACATCCTGTCGCAAGCACAAATCACTCCATCCCTTCTACCTCCAATCGCCACTCTGCTTCCTGTTTCAAACCGACACCCCTCCACAAGCCGCAACACAAATAGAATCCCCGCTTTCTTCCCGTTGCAGCTCCAACAAACCCTCACTGACTCCACCTTTCCCAACCAAAACTTTGCACTCATACAACGCCCTCACTCCACCATTTTGGTCCTACTATAGTTTCCACCTCCTTCGTCGAGACCTCAACCTACCACCCCCACGAGATCCTCATATTGTGTGTCTCGTATTGTGTTTCATCTTTTATTATTGAATATCTGTACGAATATTGTATAATTGTTTGGGAACCTTGATTCGTTTGTGCCATTGTTTCATTTTCCTATTATCCTATAAAACTCATTTGTGCAAGTTTTAGTTTAACGCCCTTTGTGTGAAGGGGAACACACATTGTTCGACCAATTGAAATGGTTGCAAATGTAGTGTAATGCTGCCAACTTTACTTGATTCATTGCTACTGGATTGCCCTTCTCCGACCCTTACTGCCCAACAACGGATAACTAATGTCTTCCACTTATTGAACAAGGTCTATGGTCGGTCTATGACCCCTGGATGCCGAAGGCGTCCTTGTGGCGATCTTGCAGTTCCTACGGGGTGGAGACGATGAGGTCGGTCCATGGATTTTCCTTCCTTTTGCTACATTTAGCTCAAAGGGTTGAAGGGAGATAGTGCATCAAGCTATTCACAAGGGCCAATTTGATCCTTTTTCTCGAGGTTCCCTCATCTGAGAATCCTAGGAGAGCCGCCACATGCTCCACCGCTTATGTGGCCCCCGTTAATTTCTTTGAGTTTCATTCTTGTGAACGTACTCCCCAGGAGGGATACTTAACGTGTTAGCTACAACACTGCATGGGTCGATACGTGCATCGCCTAGTATCCATCATTTGCGGCTAGGACTATTGTGGTATCTAATCCCATTTGCTCCCTCAGTTTTCATCTCCCAGTGTCAGTGTCAGCCCAGCAGAGCACTTTCTCCGTTGGTGTTCTTTCCTATCTCTACGCATTTCACCGCACCACCAGAAATTTCCTCTCCCTATACCGTACTCCAGCTTGGTAGTTTCCACCGCCTGTCCAGGGTTGAACCTTGAGATTTGATGGCGGACTTAGAAAAATTACCTACAGACGCTATACGCTTAATCATTCAGGATAATGTTGACATTCTCCATCTTATCGCGGTTGCTCAACTCAACACTACTTACATATGTTTGCATTAGTATTGGTCCACTTCTATAGCCTACCATACTTCAACCTTAGTTTATGTTCATGCTAATACTGTAATAATTTGTCATTGTTCTTGATCGAGTATTCTAAAATGCTATTTAAGTAATAATAGTACATGGTACCTGCTCCTTGGTGTCATAAATAGTGATTTTCATGTTTTTGAGCTATCTATCAGCCGCTTGGTTTTAGTGAATTTTTTTCTTGGAGTTATAAGTGTCATCTATAATCTATTTGGTTAATATGCTGGTTAGATAAAACTAGGTCTTGAAAACATGTAACTTGTTTTGATAATTGTTATTAAATTGCACTTGCAGTGTGTGACATTGCGTTATGGGGTCCAATTCTTCATCTGTGTGCAAAGATTTGGGGCTAAGCTAACAAATGCTAAATATTTTCGTAGTAGTCCCTGACAACATCAGTGTACTTTTCACTCAAGATTTAAAAGCATGCTATGGACACATGAATTCTCTTGTTGTTTTCTGCTTAGTTGCATTGACATTGACACCTTGGGGTGGAGAAATGAGAGCGTCAATCTTGGTGACGAGGGTAGTGAAAAGATCTGGGTGGTGACTGGCTGGATGGTGTCTCAAACACCACGTGAGTTGCGAGACTTCCATGGGTGGAGGGATTACTATCACCGATTCATCTGAAGTTATAACGAGATCTCCGTACCGTTGATTGCACTCCTTAAGATGAATTCGTAGAAGAATTCATTTCAATGGAGACATGAGGTGAGCTCAACTTTGGAGAACCTTGAGCGTAAATTTAGTATCCATTATAGTTCTCCACCTTCCCAATTTTAAGGAGTTTCAAGTGGAGTGTGACACATCCAATGATGACAATGGAGCAGTATTGCAACAAAAGGGATATCTGATTGCCTATTTCAGCAAGATGACTGCCCATCATCCCCGTAAGGTACCAACTTAAGAGCAAGAGTTCATAGGCCTAGAGAAGACTGCACAGAATTGTTGGCCTTACCATGGGAGAGGATGCTCTTGATCCACACCGACCACGTTAGCCTCAATTATTTGTTGGAGCGGAAGCTTGACACCGCCTCACAATAAAAACGGGTTAGCAAGCTTCTGCTTTCACAGTGGAATACAAGGAAAAGATCCTGGCCGTGTTGCAGATGCATTGTCATTAAGGGAGGCATCTAAGTGGCCAATATTTGCCATTTCTAAACCCACTTTTGAGACTTTGGTGGGACGTGGGAGAGTGATCAAAGACTCTCTTGTACTTACTGAGAGAGTGGGGGATCACCTCATTTTTTTACAAGGAATGATTGTACCTTTCTGCTAACATCATTGTTGATCACTCAACTCCTTGAAGACACCCATGGATGGGGTTAGTATCCTGGTGGGAGATGGACGATTGCCAACATCATTGTTGATCACTCAGCTCCTTGAAGTCACCCATGGGCTGAGGCATGAAGCCACCCACAAAACCCGACATCAGACTAGTTGGCGCACCTCTTGGCCTTCACGAGAGAAAGGTAAAGGGTTTGGTTCCCCTACACAGGGCTACAATTGAGACATGTGAAAGCCGTGATGAATCTTGGTGTCCGTTGGCAAATGATGCTTGTAAGCTACCTTACCAATTTTCTTTGCAATTTTAAATGGTCTATGGTATTCTGGAGAGAGCTTCTTGGGCACATGTTTTCAGAGGGACACTTGACGGTAGGCACACAATTTTAACAACACCCAATCTTCTGGTGCATAGAAGGCCTCCCATTCACTTTTATTGTATGACTTCTCTATGCGCGCTTGTGCTTGATGTAACCGGGTACGAGTGACGGAGAGAAAATGATCATGATCGATGAGTGTTCTATCCACCTTGTTGACTATAGACGTACCGCCTTCATATGTCACTAGCAATGTATATTGCCAGGATCGTTTGAAGGGAGTTTTGATAAAAGGTGTTATGGCAATACTACACCCATGGAAGCCATTGTACCCAATCCTTGTGTCGATCCCCATATTATACATAAAATATAGTTCCATCATGCAGTTTACAACCCTTATGTTGAAACCACCCACTCCCCATTATATTAAAAACCTAGGTGTTGAGATGAAAAGAGTGTGGGTACATAAGCACAAAGGATTGGCCACTACAGGTGGTGTGGACAACCAACCAACCAACCATGGGACCGAGGGTAAAATTTACCCTGGAAGTTAGTATAATTACAAGTTGCACTCCTCTTTTGAAATTACCAAAATGATACGACGGGGCGGATCCTCTCAAAGGTAGGCGCTTCGCGCGCGTTTACACTAGGCACGCGCAGGGTACGGAGACGACATGAGCTAGCATGTATTTTATTTATTAATATTTTATTCCTTGTTTGTACGGTTGTTCGGCCTAGTGGGACTCTCCCTATATAAGGGAGAATTTGTGAACTTAAATGTATGCTTGGTTTATTAGAGAAATTGGAAGTCTTGGTTTGGGAGAAACCGACCTAGCGGTTCCTCTTGGTTGCCCTAATTTGTATCGTGCTTTTCCTTCCCTTGGCGGCTCACGTATTTCGCCTTCCACCCCCCCTCTCTCGTGCGTCGCACGCTGCTCAGCTACCGCAGACATCGTCAGATACCCTCTTATATCAACCTGGTACGACCTCCTTCGCGCACCACCCCTATCACGCGTCGCATTCCGCCCGCCAGTGTCGCCGCTCGGTGATTTTGGTTCGGCGCCCTGCATCGAACATCGCGTTGTCGACTATGTGTTGTCATCTAGCGCCTCTCCTCTCCTTCCCTCCGAGCCACGACGTATGCCCCTAACCCGTAGCATGGCGCGTGACTCCGACCACGCCACTGCCACAATAGCGCTCTCTGACCGCCTTGACCGGGTCGATGACATCCGCACACTCCTTGCCACCCGTCCACTGTCCCTAGTGGCCTCATCGGCCCCGCCACTGGCCACCATGACATCGGCCAGCATCCCCGACGAGTCCCTAGACGGTGTTCACCCTCTGCACGAGTTTGTTGTTAGTGCTCTCCGCCGCATTGAACTTCCAGTTTTCAACGACACCGATCCCCTGGGATGGCTTGCACGGGTCGAGCACTACTTTGAAATCCAGGGCACGCACGCGTCGCAAATGGTTCCCTTCACAACGATCTACATGGAGGGCTCTGCCCTTCATTGGGCCTGTTGGCCTCGACAGTCATTGCCGGCCTTGTCCTGGCTGTTCCTCAAAGATGAGTTGATCTGCCGCTACGACAACCGTCACACCGACAACCCCTATGAGCGTCTGAGCAATTTTTGCAAAGCAGACTCCGTCGATGCTTACATCGATGACTTCATCGAAGTGTCCATGCACGTGCCTGTCCTCTCACCCGAACACTACTTGGGCACGTTTCTCGCCGGGTTGCGCCCGCACATCCGTAACCGTCTTCAGGTCCACGACCCCACCACACTGTCGCGCACAATGGAGCAAGCACGTTTCGCGGAGGCTGACTTTGCCACCGTCGCTGCCTCCCCCACCGCCTGATTTACCCCCCCAGCCTCCTCTCGGGCGACCCTACCCGACCGCCACTTCCGCTAAGCAGTGCAACCCCAGACGTGCTACCCGCAAACGGCCATCTTCCACCGCAACTGCAGCCGCCACCTCCACGGGCTCGCCCTCCCCCCATCAGATCTCTCATCAGGAGTACCTTGACCTGCAGGGCAAGGGCCTATGTTTCGGTTGCAAGAGCCCGTACTCACCGACCCACGAATGTCACAACAAAGGACCTCGGGATGCTCTTGGGGGGGGGGGGGGGCGAAGAAAAGGAGATTGCGATGACCGACTTTGAGGCCCTCGAGCTTGATGAGGAGGGACCCAACACGGCCGAGCCAGCCGCCACGTTCCATCAGTTGGAGGTCTCCTGCTATTCGGTGCGCGACATCACCGACCCGTGCACCATGAAGCTCTCGGCCACCCTGCAGCAGTCGACAACGGTCCTTATGATTGATAACGGCGCCGGTCACAACTTAATTTCCTAGGACCTCGTGGCGGCGCTCCGCCTTCCGGTGACCCCAGCACCAGGCTTTCATGTCTCCCTCGGGGATGGCTGCTGTGCCCGCACGGCCGGATGATGCGTTGGCCTGCCATTCTCCATCGGTACACACTCAGGTTCTGTCGATTTCTTTGTCTTCGACATTGGCGGGTTGGATGCAATATTGGGTGTGGTTTGGTTGAGCGCGCTTGGGGACTGCAAGCACAATTGGGGGCGGCTCACGATGGCCTTCGAGGCGTTGGGCGCAACACATCACCTACAGGGAGACTCCTCACCGGCCCGTTCATCAGACGACCTCCTCTCCATTCTTCGCACGAACGACTTGGAGTTCAGCGTTCTCCTCTGGTATATGGATCTGGGATCCGACCTGGCACCACCACCCGTGCATCCGAACATTTAACGGCTACTCGACAACCACCTGATGGTTTTCACCATGCCCCACAAACTACCGCCGACGCGCGCGTCTGACCACAACATCATCCTGCAGCCTGGCGTGGCGGTAGTCTCTGTCTGCTCATATCGATATGGCCACGACCAAAAGAACGCCATGGAGGCCATGATGGCCGAGATTCTCAGTGCAGGCATTATTCAGCCAAGCGCCAACCCTTTCTCTAACCTGGTGCTCCTTATACGGATGAAGAATGGCAGTTGGCGGTTTTGCGTTGACTACAGGGAGCTGGACAAGCTCACCGTGCTAGATAAGTATCTCATCCTCATCATCCATGAGTTATTGGATGAACTGTGGGGCGCTCGCTACTTCTCCAAGCTGGACTTACGCTCGGGCTACAACCAGATCCACGTGCGAGCATAGGACGTGCTAAAGACGGCTTTCCGGACACATGACGACCACTACGAGTTTCTCGTCATACCGTTTGGCCTGACAAACGCCTCATCCACCTTCCAGTCCATCATGAATCACGTGTTCCACCCACGTCTGCGTAAGTTTGTCCTTGTTTTCTTTGACGACATTTTTGTTTACAGTTCATCTTGGCAGCTCCATCTGGCCCACCTCGCCACCGTTCTCCGTCTCCTGGCCGCCCACCAGCTCGTGGTCCACCGGAATAAGTGTACCTTCGGCCTGCCTCAGGTCGAGTATCTGGGTCATATCATCTCCACTGAGTGACTTGCGATCGACTCGTAGAAGGTGGATGTTGTCCCGCACTGGCCGACGCCGACAAGACGCCGGGCCTTGCACGAATTCCTAGGACTCACCGACTATTACTACTGCTTCATCCGCAGCTACGGGGCTTTAGCGCGGCCCCTGACAGACCTCTTGAAGAAGAAGGTGCCCTTCCCGTGCGATGCGACTTCCCAGGAGGCCTTTTTCAGCTTCCAGCGCGCTCACGTGGCGTCACCGGTCCTGAGCATACTCGATTTTCCCAACCGTTTGTCGTGGAGTGTGACGTCTCAAGAAAGGGTGTCGGTGCTGTCCTCATGCAGGAGGGTCATCCCATCGCGTATTATAGCAAGTCCTTCACCGACAGGCGAAAGGCGGCTTCCACCTACAACAACGAGCTACGTGCATTGGTGCTAGCAGTTCAACATTGGCGCCCGTATCTTCTCGGTCGCCCCTTTACCGTCAGGACCGACCACCACAGCTTGAAGCATCTATGGTGTCAGAAGGTCTCCACCCCGATCCAATAACTTTGGATAGCCAAACTCTTAGGCTATCAGTTCTCTATCGAATACAAGACCGGGAGGACGAACACGACCACAGACGCCTTGTCCCGTCGTGAGCACAACGACACCTTGGCGGCGATCTTCCTCTGCTAGTGGAGGGACACGGCGATCCTACAAGAGGAGGTGCGGGCGGACCCCCATTATGGCCGCATAATCGACGAGCTACGGAGCGTGCTGGACGCACACCCGCCCTTCCGACTGGTGTGCGACAAACTCCACTTTCGCGACCGTGAAAGTGAGGATAGATACAACTCTAGAGGGGGGGGTGAATAGAGTATTCAAAAATTTGACTATCTACTCAACTCCCTTAGAGTTAATTTGCGGAAAGAGTTTATAGATATTTGAAACCCTAGAGCCTAACACAAAGTGTGGTGCACAAAAGAAAGCTAACTGTAATTACACTTTCAGCTTTAGTCCTAACACAGCAACTAGCAATCTTAGTTAGTTCTATTCACAGCCACAGTGCAATAATTAAAATAAGCAACACAGACAACACAAGTGGTTTATAGTGGTTCCCTCTAAATAGGTACATCCACTCTTCTACCACCCTGGTAGGAATCCACTACAGGTTTTTGTTTAGGTGCCCTGCCACCAACTGATCTGGTTCAGGTAGATCAAGTAGACCCTTTGAGCTTTTGATCAGGAGCTCAAAATCCAACACAGGTTTTTGCTAAGGGGCCCTGCCACCAAGGTTCACTTTTGAAGGGAGTAATAACCCTTTTACAGGAGGGTGAGAGAGAGTTAGAGTGTCTTCTCTATTGTTAAAACAATATAAGAGAAGCAAGTGGATTGCACAGAGCTAGAAAGCTCTAAGGAATCAAGGCTCCCCCTGGCTTAGTGATATCCAGGAAGAAGTCTTGCTTCAGGGTGCAGGAACTCTTCTGAACTCTTGACAGATAAAATCTGTTGTCTTGAAGTTTTTGAAGGAGCAGCTTGAAGAAGACTCTTGATGCAGAATGATTGTTCTTCTTCAATCAGCTTTTCTTTCTTCTTCTTCTTCTAGAGGCTCTGAGTGTGAATGTTCCTGGAAGCAGGATGAACTTAGGGTTGAAGAAGAATGCTGAAGAGAGTAGATCTTCTCAGTTGAATGTAACAATATCTGAAAGCTGTATCTCTTCTTGTTTTCAATCTGTGTATGAAACTGTGTGTATTCTCTGCTTGCTTAGTATCTGTCTCTGTCTTTTGATAGCACTTTATATATTGGCCTTTGTAACGACTCTAATCTTTATTTGAACTTTGTCTTCTTCTGAGATCTGCAATCTGGGCTGCAAATAGCATAATACAAAAATATATCCTGCAGACAGACATCCTATAAATGGATAAAGCTTTCTGAGAAGCTGCATATCCAATCTGATAAAAGAATACTAGAGAAAGTCACATCAGACCAAACTCTTTACGGCCAGAGAAGACTTTTGTGTCTAACGGCTATAAAGGACAGCATGACAGATAAAACATAAAGATATTTCAACTAATAAGACAAAAGACTTTTGTCAGAAAGAACTTGACTCATGCATAAAGAATGAGGCAAAGATTGCTTTGAAATGTCAGCATAAAATCAATGAAATAATCTTTAATAAGATATGCCAAATAAATAGGAAATAAATCACAGAAGAGAAGGAGTACAAATTACTAACAGCAGACAAAAGATCGTCGAACGATCCACGGAGATCGTCGATCGAACCACAGAGATCGTCGAACTATCAGAACAGATAGTCGAACGACACAGATAGTCGAACTATCAAAGCAGATAGTCGAGCTATCAAGAAAGATAGTCGAACCATCAAACAGATAGTCGAACCATCAAACAGATAGTCGAACTATCAACACAGAGTAGATAGTTGAACTATCAAACAGATAGTCGAACTATCACAACAGAACAGATAGTCGAACTATCAGAGCAGATAGCTATCAGAGCAGATAGTCGAACTATCAGAGCAGATAGTCGAACTATCACAACAGAACAGATAGTCGAGCTATCAGAACAGATAGTCGAGCTATCACAACAGAACAGATAGTCGAGCTATCAGAGCAGATAGTCGAGCTATCAGATAGTTGAACTATCAAGGAGTTAAACTATCAAGAAATCTGTCTGGTCAAAAGAAGTCGAGCAGGGTTCGACGATCGACGAGGTAGAGACCACAGATCGTCGAGCTATCAAGAGTTGAACTAACTCAAAGATAGACGTTCTGCTGACTGACAAAAGTCGACCAACTGATAGACGATCGTCGAACAGTTGATAGATGATAGTCGAGCGTCGTTCGACTATAATCGAACCAAAAACAACTTAGCCAGATTTCCACTGGATAAGTGACAATCCTACAACTGAGGAAATCTAACTTAACAACTAACCTTTGACCATAGATAAATCATGGGTCAAGAAACTAATTGAGAGGACTAAACTCAAATCCAAACTAGGGTACCAACAGACCGCCCGGTCCTCGCAGCGTCCTCACCATGGATACCATGTCTACTGGAGGAGTTTCATTCTACACCGACGGCAGGGCACTCGGGGGCCTACTTGACTTACCGCCGGCTGGCGGCCACTCTTTACCGGCGAGGCATGATGAGGACAGTGCAGCAGTTCGTGGCCGACTGTTTGGTTTGTCAAAAGGCCAAATACCAGACCCTCACCCCTGCCGGTCCGCTACAACTCCTTCTAGTGCCCGATCGTGTTTGGGAAGACATCAACATGGATTTCATTTCCCACCTTCCACGCTCTCAGGGGTATGACTGCCTGTTGGTGGTCGTCGATCGTCTCTCCAAGTACATGCATTTTATACCCGTCAAACACCCCTACACGGCGAGTTCGGTGGCCCGAGTCTTTGTGGGTGAGATTGTCAGTCTACACGGGTTATCCCAGTCCATTTTTAGCGACCGCGACCCGGTTTTCATGAGCACCTTCTGACAGGAATTGTTCTACTTATAGGGGACCAAGCCACAGTTTAGTACGACATATCATCCCCAGTTCGACGAACAGATAAAGGTCCTCAATCGTTGCGTGGGGAGCTACATGATCGAGATGAGGCTCTACGACAGTTGAAACATCACCTACGTCATGCCCAAGAGAATGGCCCATCAGGCCAACCGACGTCGCCGCGAGGTGACCCTCTCATCGGGCGAGCATGTGTTCTCAAGTTGCGGCCGCACCGCCAGAGCTCTTTGACCGGGCTTCTCCATCCCAAGCTCTTCGTCCGATATTTTGGCCCCTTCCTGATCGTCGAAAATATAGGCGCGATAGCGTACTGCCTGCAACTCCCACCCGACAGTCGAATCCATCCGGTATTCCATGTGTCACAGTTGAAGCGGGCTTTGAGGAGCCACCCCCTCCAAGCCACCCTGCCTGAAGGCCCGAGTAGTGAAGGCGTCCCACGCTACAAGCCCGAGGAGGTGTTGGGCACCTGCACCGAGCACGTCCAAGGCCAACCCGCGAGGCAGATTCTCATTCAGTGGAAGGGACAGACAAGGGGCGAGGCCACCGGGATCTTGGTGGAGTAAGTGAAGGCCCAGTTCCCAGATTTTGACCTTGAGGACAAGGTTGTTGAGAACCCCGGGGTAGTTGATACGAACGGGGCAGATCCTATCGTAGGTGGGCGTTTCATGCGCGCGACGCGTTTACACTAGGCGCGCGCGGGGTACGGACACGGCATGAGCCTAACTTGTATCGGCGGTCTCCCTCGAGTGATCTTCCTTATTTTATTTACTATTATTTTATTTCTTGTTTGTACGGACGTTCGGCCTTGTGGGTCTCTCCCCTATGTAAGGGAGAATATGTGAACTTAATTGTATGCTTGGTTTATTTGAGAAATTAGAAGTCTTGGTTTGGGAGGAAACCGACCCAGCTGTTCCTTTCGGTTGCCCTAATTTGTATCGTGCTTTTTCCTTCCCCTGACGGCTCCCGTAACGCGCCTTCCGCCCCCCACTTTCGTGCGCCGCACGCTGCTTAGCTACCGCAGCCACCGTCAGCTGCCCTCTTCTATCAAAAAACCTCCTTATAAGTTTACATTTCATAATATGTACCCAAAAAATACCCCCTTGGAGTAAATTTTTAGGACGTTGGGGGGAGTGTGCATGGATGTAATGAAATATACTGTTGCAAAGGAGTTTTTTGTAATCTCAGAAGTAAGAGGGGTGCAACCTATAATTTATCAAACTTCTAGGGCACACATCCCGGTAAATGGCCATATATATGTATATGAGTATATGTATATATAAATTGATAGGAGCTTCTATTATCCTGCCTTGTTAATGTTTTAAAAGGTGGGAGCATTGAGTGGGGGCATTGAGATGGACATCTACAATGATTGGTGAAGAAAAGTTATTGTGGATACGAAGGAATTCAAGAAGTTATCAATGGAGGTGCGTGTGCATGGATTTTATGAAAGGTATTCTTACACGGGAGGTTTTTGTAATTTCAAAAGTAAGAGAGGTGTAACCTTTAATTTAGCAAACTTCTAGGGGAGGTCCCAGTAAATGACCCTATATATAACGATAGGAGCTTCTATCATCCTTGATATTGTTTTAAAAGGTGGGAGCATTGAATTGGGGCATTGAGACGGACATCTACGACGATTGGTAAAGAAAACTCATTGCGGATGCAAAGTAAATCAAGAAGTTGTTAATGGAGAAAGATATTGGACGAGCCATCGAGTGAGATGACAAAATGGAGTGTGAGACCAAATGGAGACGGAGAGTCGGGATTGGAGACCTCGGGGGAGGCCCGACAAGTAGGGGCGGATCTACACACTGAATTTAAAAAATGTTATTTTTTACTAATAGAAAATATTTTTTATGGTTAATATATAAATAACTTTTAGATTACAAAAGGATAATTAAAATTGCTTATCTCATTTGGTTGAAGTTGAAATCTTTTTTCACATGGTCACGAGATCGAAACCTCTCAAAGACAATATTTTATGACTTTTTTTTCTTTTATATGAGATCATGAAATTGTGTCTCATGATCCCATCTACTTTGTACTGTCAGCTTAATAATTATTTTGACATATATGAATGCCGATATATATATTTTTATGTTCATTTAAAATTAATTTTGTTAAATAGTTATTCAATATTTATTAATAAAAATAATTACTTTTGATTATTACATTAAAATTTTAAATCGTGAAAATAATTAATTTTGTATAGCAAAAAATAATTGATTTTGAGTCAACTCGAAATTGATTCGGGCTCGTTTGAAATCGAGTCAATTTTGAGTCGAGCTGAATTGATTCGAAGTTGATTTTGATTTCGAGTCAACTCAGAATCAAAAATTACTATTTCGAGCCAAGCCTGGCTCGAAATCGACTCGATATCACCCATATTGTAGACAATAAATGATTAAATTATTATGATTAATAAAAATTTGAAAAAAAAAACTACGTCATTTATAACAGTCATAGAAACAAATTCAACTCCTTTTTTATTTATTCAAGGTCTTTTAATTTACAGAAGCCATTGCAGGGCCGCTTCGAGATAATCTCCTTGTCAGGCTCGTTCTTGCTCACCGAGAATGGCGGGGCCCGCAGTAGAACCGGCGGCTTGAGCGTGGCGCTGGCAGGATCCGACGGCCGTGTTCATGGCGGTGGAGTTGCCGGAATGCTGATGGCAGCGACGTCAGTTCAGGTACTCCTCTTTTGTTCTCCTCACAGCCCTCTTCCACCCTAAACCCTATTTTGATTCTCAGGTGGTGGTCGGCAGCTTTCTCGCAGAAAAGAAGAAGCCGAAGTCTGATCTCTCCGGTCACGAGCCCTCGTCCGCTCCGCCGCAGCAGATACCTGGATTTGGGCCTCAAACCGCGTCCAGCCCGCCGTCGCAGGTATCGCTGAGCGACTCCGGTGATGAGCAGCGGAAGAGTCCGATGGATCATGACAGCGGGCATGAGAACAACTTTGACTTTCAGTTTCGGGGTCTGCCCTCCTACTCCGTGGGGTGGGCCCCCTCGCGTAATTGATCGTGGTTGGTTCTTCTTGTTCTTCAGCTGTAGGGTTATATCCTGGAGAATTAAGTCAGGCTAATTTGAATGTGGAAGGGTTCTGTTGGAGGAGGATGTCTCCTTATATCGTTGCAGGTGTCTTTTGATTCCCAGTTTAGTTTTTTGCTCTTGTTTCTTTTGGAGCCTCTTCTACTTTATCCAAACCTCTTCCATTATGAACGAGGATTAGTGATGGATTTCATTGTTTGCAGAGAATTTACTGGGTTTGAATTCAATATTAGTGTCTTCATTTCTAACCATCAGTGGTTTTTTTTTTTTTTGGTTTGGTGTGAGAAATATATTCATATTTGTGTGCTTGAACACCAAATTCATTACAATCATTTAATTATATGAAATTTACTTAAATATGGTCTTTTGTATTTGCATTTTGTTTCATTTTATGTGCATCTAGTGGTTTTTTTATCCCGAGCCATAGTCGTATGTTGAGGTAGGTGCGCCGCATCATGGGATTCATGCATATATACGTGTGTGTGTGTGCCTGTGTATGTGCTTGTGTGCGCGCGCGCATGCACAAATTATCATCATTAATCTACGACCCGAACTTGACGAGATAGGCAAATGATAGGCCAGTAGAGGATAAATTACAAATATACATTAATATAGTGTGAACTTGCTTGTGGGTAGTTGACGGACACCTCGCCAAGAATCATGATCACCCAGCTAGAGACTGAGACCAATGCCCCTATGATTAGATCGATTTCGCATAGGGGTCGGTCCCACATAAATATGACCTACCGTCGAGGGTAAGAGGTAGTGCCATCAGCCCACAAGAGATCTCAGTACCTCACCTAAGGTTTGCGAGCTCTCTGGTGCATCCCGGGAGACAGCCTCTCCCCTTGCCTAACACAACGTTTGGTTTGGGACGAGTAGTTTTTAAATACTCTTGGGTGTGAGATGGGGCCGCCGAGCCGTGTATAATCACTTTTCTTCGCGTTCACCTTTCTCTATTTGTGAACTCTACTTCAGCGGACCAGTGAGCTCTTCCCATATCTCAAGTTTGAACTTTGAAGCGAAGTTCTAAATTTTAGCATTTTGGTGTAGTGAGCGTGGACTTTGAGGAGAGGAAAAAAAACTCACCAAAGAAAAATACAATGAGACTTGACGGCAGACATGGGATGAGTCGCAACACCTCGCGGAAGCATGAGGACACCATTGCGCAAAGCGACTTCAAGTTGAGCACGTTGAGGTAGAGAACCTCGACTAGGATGCTGCAAAGATTGATGTTTGGTGCACGCTGTTAAGCTCGCATAGCAGATGAGTCCAAAAGGGCAACTGTCTATGCGCACTTTTACGTTAGAAGGTGAGTTAGACTTTGGTTGCCACACCCAGTCCGGGGTGCACTTAGGTAAGTTCAACTCTCCACCGATCACGGCGCACCCTCATGAAAATTGAGAGCTTGCGCTCAGAGAATTCCCTCAGAAATGTGACCTCGGACACGCTGTTGATACCCCTATGTGAGACCTTAGAGAGTTCGACATTGATGAATGAACAATTTGACGACCTCAAATAAAATACAGCAAAGACGAGGATCTTCTCCCGCGTGAACTCGCCAACACGAAGCGACTCCTATGTGCCTTCAATCGTGGTGGAAGACTTGTGTACGAATATAAGCATCAAAAGTATCCCTTTGCATTTAATTATAATGAATTCGAGCTTTCTATTTTCAATTTCCATTGTGTGTTTGTGAATCGGAATCCCGGTGACAAGCAAGGTGACCATCGGCCACATCTCTAAATTCAAGCCTCTGCATTGTGGATTGTGATCATCTCCACCCTTGTCTGTTGGTTTCCTATCCCTGGTTAGTACGACGTCCCCTCCCGCAACAGGAAGACACATCTCCAAAGCTTCTCCTAGATGGTTGCGACCCTCCTACCTTCTGAAGAGCGTTAGGGTGCGCGAACGAGCGACACTCCAAGGTGCATCTCTCTAAATTCAAGCCTCCACATTATCAGTCGTAATCAGCTCCCCCTTGCACGTTGGTTTCCTACCCCATGGGTGCTCGTTCCTCTTAAACGGTTAATGGCTGATCAGGAGCCAGGAAGGACATCTTAAGAAAGTTCCGCTGAGGTGAAGTTCGTAGAAATCCACCTCCTACAGTAGAGCTCGACCACTGTGTGAATGGTCAACTTCATACGGTCCACGATCGACTATGTGGGCAGAGCACGGGCTTTATGCGGGCAGAGCCCGCGTGATTGCGGGCGGAGCCCATGTGATTGTGGGTGCCCACATGATTAAGGGTGGATTATAGGAGTTCCGACTTCGTAGCATAGCAAAGAAGTGCCTATAGTGCAAGAAGTCATCAATTAGTTTTAATTTCAATGGTAACTTTAATTTTTATTTTAAATTTAATTTCAAGTTTAAGTCTAATTTAGTTTTAATTTGTACAAAATTTTAAGTTCATATCTAATTTAGTTTTTAAATTTAAGTTTAAGTTAAAATCAAAATTAATTTTGATTGCTTTAATTTTTATTTTAAATATACCCAATTTTAAATTGATTTGTAATTTAAAAATAATTTTGAATTGAAAGTGGGCCAAGCGGAGGAGGAAAGGAGCGGGCGAGTCGCGGTCGGGAGACAATGACGGCGCAAGTTTCACCTAAAACTTATAAAAAGGGGAAGGTTTTCACCCTAGCCTATTTTCTTAATGGATCCAAATCGATAGGTTTTGGAGGAAAACCTATTCTCTACAATAAATTACCAAACAAACATCTATGAATAAAATTGGATAACCCAAAATCAATTTCTTCCTACAAAACCCATGAAACTAATGCAACTTTAACGTTGCCAATTGATAATCTACATCTGATTTTTTTAATCTTAATAATTTATATATATATATATATATATATATATATATATATATATATGTATATATATATATTAATATATGAAAATTACTCTTTGGTGAAACATTGTCTGATGTCGCTATATTGCCCTTATAGTTGTATTCATAATTAGACAATTATACTAAACTTTATATTAGTATATTATAAAGACAATATCCTTTTAGGTAATTACACAACTTTACAATATTAAAATACAAAAATAAAAACACTATACCCTAAACCTATTGTCTCTAGATAGGAATGACAAGAGAAAAGTTAATGTTTTAACGTTAAAATATAATTTGTTTTACAAAATAAAAATAATATTCTTGATTTATATTTTTTTACGGTCATTTTGAGTACTCATATGTATATGTTACGGGAGCGGCCGGAGCCCGCCGTCGTTGGTCGGGTACTGTCGCGCGAGGTCATAGGGGCGGGTACTGTCCACGACAAATGTCGCCGTCCACGACAAATGTCGCCGCCCACGACAAATGTCGCCGCATCCCGGCGAATGCCGCACCCCGGCGAATGCCGCACCCCGCCGATTGTCGCACTCCCGCCGAATGCCCCCGGGCCGAAAGCCCGTGCCTGTCACTTGTATATATATATATATATTTTATCATATTAAAAAGAAATACCGAGGTCTGCAAATAACATGAGTTCGAAATTAAGGGGAAATTAGGTGGCCGTCGGATTTCAGAATTTTGATCATGAACCGTTGGATCAAACCAACCCTCTTTCCAGACTTTTTTATAAGCCTCCTAAACCTACTCTAGGACAGTCCTAAACCTATGTGAAATAATTTCAAAATTGGGTTAGAAAAATCCAACGGCGGACAAGCCAGCCCGCAAGGCCGCCGACCCACGAAAGCATGCAAGCCCACCAGCCCGCTAAAACAATTACTTCAAAAGTACCGTACATCGAACTATATTTAAACCCGCATAATCATTTTAATTAGGCAGTGTGGGACTAAACAAGCGAGTGAACAATGCTCCGCCACTGTTCACCCGCCTGTTTATACTTTATTATATTATTATATTATAATATTATAAATATTAATAATATCATTTTATAAATATTAATAAACAGGCTGCTGTGAACAATTCGCACGCAACTGTTCACCCGTCTGTATATATCATTTTATATATAATATATATTTTATATTTTATATTGCTTATAAATATTAATAATATCATTTTATATTTTATATTGCTTATAAAAAACAGACAGGGTGCGGACGAAGCCCGCCGTCGCCGGCCAGGTACTGTGGCACGTGGCCATCGGGCCGGAGGCCCGTGCCTGTCACTCGCGTGTGTGTGTGTGTGTGTGTGTGTGTGTGTGTGTGTGTGTATATATATATATATATATATATAGGGCCATTTACCGGGACCTCCCCTCTAACTTTGCTAAATTACTGACAGCACCACCCCTCTTATTTTCGAAATTACAAAAACTTCCCCTAAAGTTTTCATTTCATTACAAAAACCTCCCCTGAAGTTTTAATTTCATAACATCCATGCACAAAAATACCCCCCTGGGTGAACAGTGTCCAGGGGGGTATTTTTCTTCATGGATGCAATGAAATGAAAAGACCAGGGGAGGTTTTGGTAATGAAATGAAAACTTAAGGGGAGTTTTTTGTAATTTCGAAAATAAGAGGGGTGCTCTCTCTATCATATATAAAGAAATATGATAGGGCATGAAATATAAATTCATTGAGATCATCAGGACCGTCTGATTTGAGTACATAAATCATCAGCCATCTGATCTTAATCGCTCCCTCTCTATATTTTTTAGTAGCTCTCCTAAACCTACAAGGGGCGTCCTAAAGCTATATTAAAAATTTTAAAATAGCCAGCCAGCACACCCGATCAGCCCACAAGCTCTGCGTAGAACTCCTGCACTTTCCTTTCAAATAATAAATGCACCCGATCAGCTCGCAAGCTCTGCATAGCCCGCCTGCACTTTCCAATTTCAAATAATAAACGCTCATTGCAGTATTTATATTCGAAAACCTATGCAGCATTCCACGGTGTGGGACTAAACTAAGCACAATTTTTTAAAAAAATAACAAGCGGCCTGTAGCAGAGATTTATATTCGGTCTTTTGAAAAGTTATTTTCTGTTTTCTATTTATTAAATATTGGAGGGCATGACCAGCTCGGTTTTGGGGCCTCGAATATACATAAATAAAATCTGAATGCTAATATTATTTATATTTCAATATTAAATGTTATTAAATAATTATTTACTTATATTAGAAGTCCGTCGGATGCGGGTGAAGCCCGTCGTCGCCGACCGGATACTGTCGTGCTTGACCGTAGGGGCGGAGCCCCGCCGGCGGCGGGTGAAGCCCGTCGCCGCCGACAGGGTACTGTCGCCCTTGGCCGTAGCCATCGGGGAAAGTCGGGCGAAGCCCGACGTGGGCGGGCGAAGCCCGACGTCGCCAGCCGGGTACTGTGGCGCGTGGTCATCGGGCCGGAGGCCCGTGCCTGTCACTCGTATATATATATATATATATGAGTGACAGACGGCTCCACCTCTACGACTAACCGTGACAGTATCCCAATCGTGATAGGCATGAGGCTCTGCCCCTATCAATTAATTAATGCAGCTTAACATTAACACACTATTTGTTAATTAATAAAAAAATAGTTATGTATCATTTTAGATTTTTGTTAAAAAATTCTCATCTTAATGTATGTATCATCGTGCATGTCAAATCAACTTTAATAAATTTGATGAGTTTAATGATATCTCTGCGAATATACATCTGATATGAATAATAACCTATCATAATAGACACTGAAACTTTACTAAACTATTTGGATTTTATGGATTTTTTGAATTAGGATTGTATTTTTAATTTTTTTTGATAATTTTTTATTTTTCATCAAAAACAAATTTTTTCTTTTAGTATTGAAAATATATATATAAATAAAATTTATTTGATGGAATCCTCTTCATGAAAGTAAAATATTTTAATCCCACATTCCCGGTAGAGTTTTCTTTTCAAGTTTATAAACTCTATTTATTTTGTTTGTTAGGTTGGATAAAATATCAGAAAAATTCATAGCGCTCATCCTCGCTCCATGTCGGGTCGAGACCCAGAGCCGGATTTGGATTTGGGAATAATTATAAACATCGGGGTTAAATTGTCATTCGTCAACGCCCACCTAAGGAACTTCATCCACGTTTATGTTCAGACGGATGATGTTTGTTAGGTGATCGTTAACGAATGACGGTTTAATCCATGCGTTTACGACTGCCACCACCGTGCCAAACGGAGCCCTAGACTGGTGTTTTGCGTTGGGGCAATGAAGATTGGTTGAAAACTCTGCTGGATGATGATGCAATTTCTTTAGAATAGTGATCACACACGTCCAACCAAAACTTGATTTCTACTCCCATCTCTTAATCTTATCTAACATTCACACCGCTTTCTTCAAAGCGAAAGAATATATATGCATCTAAACCTTTACTATTTAGGATTAGTTTGGCATGACGGTGACAATCGTGACTGCGGTGATTATGAACCGTCGTTTGTAAAAGTCCGATCTCACCTAAGGAATCTCGCCCACTTTTATGTTCAAAACTAGTTTTTTTTTCTTGGTGGCAATCGTAATCATCGTCATACCAAACATATATTCTACGGCGGTAGCGTTTTTGTCCACACTCACCGGAGCGAAAACACCGCCTCAAACATAGCCTTAACATTCTATTCAATATAAATCTAACAATTTTGTGATAAATTCAATCCATATTGAAGGTTCAACTTCGATTCAGCAGCAGAAATTAGAAGAAGAGAAAAACACGACGAATATTCATACCAGGTTTCCTTACATTCATCCTCTACATACAATATCAAACTTGGAAGAAAGAAATCTAAGTTGATCTTCCAAGCCTAGACACTGCAAACCAGCTCTTATTCTAATGAAAAAAAACCCTCTATACATACTCCGCAATTTCGACTAGTTTATTAATTCGTTCCGACGGGTCAAGCGATTCGGGTTGCCGGAGAGCGAAAATCTGAAAAGTACAGATGATGCCCAAATTCTGTGGCTCAGCTGCTGGGCTTCTGCTCATTGCCTGCTGGAGCCTGCAAAATAAAAAAAACTTTGATTAGGAAAAATATATTCTGGGACCTCCCCTCAGAGTTTGCATAATTACAAGAATCTTCCTTCTATGTTTTGAAATTACAAAGATCTTCCCAATAAGACTATATTTGATTCGGCGGCAGCGGGTGCAGCCGGCGGGACAAAACCGGGCTTTGAAACTGGAGGAAGAGAGGCAGGGGTCAAAACAGAGCGGATCGAGACCGTTTCCTCCTTGCTGTGGGTTTGATAGGTTTACAAAACCCACCCCTTATGTTAAACTTGAAATAGTTATTTTCTTATAAAAAGTCAAAGTTACCCTCTTTTAAAAAAAAAAAAAATCAATACAATTGTTAAGGCAGATTATAGTATAATCCTAAAAAAACAAAGTCGATTTTCATTTCTGAGAATTCGTGGGGTGTCAAAGTCGGGCATCGGCGACCTTGGCAGGGACTTGCTAATAGGGCATCGACGACTGTTCTAATGCCGATGGGGCTTCGGATCAAGACGATTTCGGCAATTGAAGGGGGAGTTTGTAAACAGACCAAATTTGTAGGGAATATCTTTGTAATTTCGAAATATGGAGGGGAGGTTTCCCATAATTAGACATTGCCCTCTTTGGCTTAATAATCCTGAAGATGTTTTCCTTTTAGTGTTAATAATGAACCAGTAATCAACCATTACACCAAAAAGCTCCTCACTGTTAAGAATTCTACTTTGCTGAGGCAATCTTATAGAAGCCGAGTGATGTAGGGTAGGCTAAGAGGGTGCACAAATCCAAGACCTCTAGGAATAAAATTGAAATCAAACACGCTAACCTTAATCTATATGCAATGGTTCCGTCGATGACGGTGACAAATTAATCCGAGCAATAATATTTTAACCCACGTAACAATAAATTAAAGTAAGAAAATCACATTCAATAAGCGAACATTCAATGACTTTCCTCCGCTCGGAGGGCCAAGACAAGACGTGCGGCGAATGAATCCCACCTGTAAGTCGCAAGCGTATCGAAACGAATATTCCACTGGCAAAAAATCCATGCAAATAAAGCTACAATCCAATATAAAGATACTGAAAATAGTAGTCTAATACAACAAAAACTCACCAAGTAGTGGGCTGACCAAAGCAATGAGGACTTCGGAGCCGGATGTGTTTTGACAACAATCCAATGTGGAACCGGAGGCGGGAAAATGATGTAGGTGGCTGTACTCGGTGGTGGAAGGCGGAATCGGGACGTAATGAGTAGATCCAGCGACGTATGGGTCGATCCGGGCGAGGGAGGATATATCCGATGATTTGAGAGCGGATTCGGGCTAGGGAATGTGGCGCGTGTAAGGGAATTGGAGGATCGGGGCTGGTTTGTCTAGATCTGGACAAATCCAATAGGGAGAGTTGTGAGGGTGGCTCCACGGGGTGGGGGAAGGTTGGCGACACGGGGGGGGGGGGGGGGGGCTAGGGCCTGAGGGGGGACTATTGTGAAGGAGCCCCAAGGCCCCAAGGCCGGCGACTGCTGTAGTGGGGAGGAAAGGTGGTGGCAGTGGATGATGGAGGGAGGAGGAGGGTCAGCGACTGCTGGGAGGGAAGATAGAGGCCGACAAGTGGAGGTTTTGCTGGAGAGGAAGTCTGCGGGTATGGTGGGGCTGGAATAATGGAGCGGTCGGTGTTTTGGGGTTGTAGGGGATGCAGATGGAGGTTTGGGAGGGGGAAGAAGAGGGCTAGGGTAAGGGAACACCTTGGGAGGGAAGATACACACCTAGGAGTCATCACTTAGGGTTCCACAGAGTCGGCATCATGGAGGGATCACGGGAATCCAAGAATTATCTTCTCCAAATTCTGCAGTCCCCTAGTTAAGCCAACTAACTACATATTTATAATAAAAGGACAACTAGGGCATTCCGCCATCGATGATTATGATTGACCGGAGGCGGAGTCGGATCAGCGATCCGATCAAGCCCTCCTGTGAGAGTACACGAACGTGGGTCCCTGCTTGTGGCGAACCCCTCCTGGTGCATAATCTCATGGGTCCCCATCAACTCCCCCGACTGAAAAACCTTCATCTCTGAAGAATGGAGACGATCGTACCGAAGTCAAATCCCAAGGGCGATTCGATCGAGCTCTGCCGGTAGATCTGCATCTGGATGGCCCCGCCAATGCACTAAGTAGGGACATAGATGCCCATTTGTAGTAGGAACGAACTAGTGTGATCTAATCTCTATAATGCTCTCAACGCTCAACTCACGAGTGGTGGATTTCAGTGTGATCAGCGGTGCCGTAGGTGAAACCAAAAAAGAAAAATCCCCAGGTGTATGGGTGTCAACAATGGGTGAATTGTTGTGGCCATCAGACATGGGTGGACTATGAGAGTGGCAAGATAACGAGAGTGGAGGTGTGTGCGACTGGGAATCCCCATTGCTTGGGTCCACATACTCGCGAGGTACGTAGTATGACGTCAGATCTTCAACATTAAATACCGAATGAAAACCCATACTCGCCGGGATATCGAGCCTACAGGCGTTCGTCCCAATGCGACTTATGACTGAGTAGGGGCCCATTCTCCTGGCGCTATGTTTATTGGCAGGCTCCAAAGGGAGCCTCTCAGGGCAGATTCAAACCATCACCTGTTCGCCTTCCTGAAACACTTCCTGCTTTCGCCTATCTACATGGGTTTTACAATTTTCATTGCTCGTAATAATCGTCGGCGAACCGACTCATACAACTCATGCAAATGCTGTGCAAATAACTCAACAGACTCACTAGAGCGCGACTATAAGGGGGCTAGGGATAAGGTTAATAGGTTTACTAGGTTCGTATCCTAACACTACATGAAATAGACTCAACCCAGTGGACCTATTGACCGAACAATTATATGCAAAATGTGCGATGAGAAGATCAAGGTCCCAACTAGCTACATGCTCGTCCACTAGACACCTAAGTAGGTTTTCTAAGCTACAGTTCAATACTTCAGTCTGCCCGTCCGACTGGAGATGATGAGCCGGTGAAAACCTAAGGGTGGTGCCAGTATTATTCCACAGGGTCTTCCAAAAATAGTTCATAAACCTCACATCATGGTCTGACACGATTGACTTGGGTAGGCCATGCAGCCTAAAAACATCCCTCATAAAGAGGGATGCTACGTGTAAAACATTTGGCGTTTTGCGGCAAACAATAAAGTGCGCCCATCTTCGAGAATCAATCGACCACCAGTACAAATACAAAAACTTTGGTGAAATACTCACATTTCTACTCTCTTGAATCTCAAAACGTGACTAGGTACCCTCAAAGATCTGATAGCCCTGAACCGGGTCCTGAGGGTCTCGGGACAAGACAGTATAAATCTCGCCAAAATCTGAGCATGTCAGATAATCCGGGATCACTCTCTCAAGCCCATCTACTTGTGCGCTCATCGTCTGTAAGAAGAATACACGACGACTCAAAGCATCAGCTGGCTTGTTCTCAACACCAGCTCGGTGTTTGAGAACGTAATGGAAATCTTGGAGGTACTCGACCTACTTGGCATGCCGATGTCTTAACTTGCACTGCGAGTCTAGGTATCGTAATGCCTGATGATTAGAATAAAGCACAAACTCCAGGGAGAGGCGATAGTGTCTCTAGTAGCATAGAGATTGGACATAAATTCTCGATCGTAATTCGAGTATTTTTGCTTGATCTCGTTCAGTTTCTCACTAAAGTAAGAAACCAGATGTCCCTCTTGGCTCAATACGCCAACCCTGAAAAGAGAGGCGATGACGATGAGCTCCTCCGAGATATCACTCCTAATGATAAGCTTGTCGAAGCGAGCCATATACTCAGTGACAGTAAGTGACCCTTGCCATAAGTTCTGCAACTAATCAAGCAACTGGTCTCGGTAGGAGGCAAGGAGATACATATCTTTTAGCCTTTGCTTTATATCATCCCATCAGGTGATATGATAATATCCATCCCTCTCAACATCTCTCTGTACGTTAATGTAGAATACTTTGGCATGTCCGACTAGCTTTATTTTGGCAAAGCAAACATAACACTCGTCGCTCATATCATACCATTTGAAATAATGGTTCATGTAAAGGAGCCATTCACTGAAGGCTTTTTGGTCCAAGCGGTCATCGAATGAAGGGGCGTCAAGGCCAATATGACAAGTGATATCATAGGCATGGCCACCTCTCCGTGGGTTGGGGTAGTCCTCAGGATAATCCTCATGGGGGTAATCATATTGAGCGGGTGGGGGACCACGCTCTCTCCGACCCGGGGGATAATATTTGTCAGAGTGATGGTCGCGGCGACCGTGTGGGGGCACACGATCTATGGGGTCAGGCTGAGGCTGACGGGGCACACGATACTAATCACACTGGTATGGGTGTCTATCACGAGTTGGAGCTTGTCTACGCTCAATTGCAAGATCGGGATTCTGCCTTCTCACCGGTGCTGGGGCTCTGGGAGGAATATCATGACGATAACGGTCTATGGGAGGCTGACCATCCATAAGATGCTGGTCAAGACGAGGAGGAACGTCAGAATCATTCCCAAGCGAATCATCGTGCTGTGCTGGAGTGTCCCTGACATTCTCTAAGTGATCTAAACGGAGCTTCACCACGACAAGCTCATGACGCACGTCGTCAAACTGCGTACCTAAAGTGTCAAAACGATATAGAATACGATGTTTAAACTCAGCAAAAACGACACTCGAATTCGAGTTCGCCGCTCGATCGCCGGTGACTAGTGGATCTGGCATTCTTGCTCTAAAAAACTTACCACTACGAAACAAACAAACAACCTAACCTGACTCTGATACCAACTGATGTAGGGTAGGCTAAGGGGGTGCACAAATCCAAGACCTCTAGGGATGAAAATGAAATTAGACATGCTAACCTTAATCTATATGCAATGGTTCTGTCGATGACGACGACAAATTAATACGAGCAATAATATTTTAACCCACGCAATAATAAATTAAAGCAAGGAAATGACATTCAGGAAGCAAACATTTAATGGCTCTCCTCCACTCGGAGGGCCAAGGAAAAGCGTGCGGCGAATGAATACCACCTGCAAGTCACAAGCGTATCAAAGCGAATTTTCCACCGACAAAATATCCAAGCAAATAAAGCTACAATCTAATATAAAGATGCTGAAAATAGTAGTCCAATAGAACAAAGACTCACAAAGTAGTGGGCTGACTAAGACAATAAAGAATTCGGAGCCGGATGCGTTTTGACGACGATCCAATGTGGAACCGAAGGTGGGAAAACGACGTAGGTGGCTGTCCTCGGCGGCGAAAGACGGAATTGGGCCGGAAATGAGTAAATCTGGCAACGCATGGGTGGATCTGAGCGAGGGAGGATAGATCTAATGATTTGAGAGCGGATTCGGGCTAGGGAATGAGGATCGGGGCTGGTTTGTTTAGATTTTGACAAATCTAATAGGGAGGGCTATGAGGGTGACTCCACGAGATGGGGGAAGGTTGGCGGCAAAGGGGGGGGGGGGACTAGGGCCTGAGGGGCAACTGCTGTGGAGGAGCCCCAAGGCCGGCAGCTGCTGTAGTGGGGAGGAATGGGGGCAATGGTGGCTGATGGAGAGAGGAGGGTCGGCGACTGCTGGGAGGGAAAATAGAAGCCGACGGGTGTAGGTTTTACTGGTGAGGAAGTCGGCGGGTATGGAGGGGCTGGAACAATGAGGAGCGGTCGATGGTTTGGGCTGTAGGGGCTGCAGATGGAGGTTTAGGAGGGTGAAGAAGCGAGCTACGGTTAGGGAACACCTTGGAAGAGAAGATACACACCTATGAGTCGTCACCTAGGGTCCCACAGAATCGGCATCGCTGTGGAGGGATCGCAGAAATCCGAGAATTTTATTCTCCAAATTCTGCAATCGCCTAATTCAGCCCACTAACTACATATTTATAATAAAAGGACAACTAGGGCATCCTACCATCGACGACTATGATTGGCCGAAGGTGAGACCACTCAAATACATTAAATAAAAAGCAAAAAACAGTAAAGTAATATATGGAAAAGATTCGGAATGCGGATCCGGACGCATTCACAGAGTCGAATCGGGATCTGATCAAGCCCTCCTGCACCAGTACACGAATTTTGGTCCCGCCCTGTGGCAAACCACTCATGGTGCATGATCTGATGGATCCCCATCACCGAGACCTCCCTTCTAAGTTTGTAAAATTACAAGCTGCACCCCTCTATCTTTTGAAATTACAAAAATGTCCTCAATAAGTTACCAAAGCGCCCAGGGAAAAATTCCGTGCATGCATGTTATGAAAATTAAATTTACAGGGGAGGTTTCTGTAATTTCAAAATATGGGGGGGGGGGGGGGACATGTAATTATGCAAATTCCTAGGTGAGGTTTAGGGTAGTTAATAATAAGGATATTTAATAAAGTGGACAAAAGAAATAAATGTGGAAGAAATACTTACCCCAACTGATGTTACAAAATTGCAGACTGAGCATTTAACAGATCTTGCACCATATTGATACATCAACAGCATGCGACAGTTTCCACAGTTCACATGTGCAACCTGATTGGCTGTAAATAGAAATAATCAACATCTTGCTTATATACATTTTCAGTAGCCCACAAATTAATTTTTTGGCCCTTTGTTATGGGCCGTCCATTCAAGTTTTGAATCCCAGTCGAGCCACGTAATAGGGCCGCGGACCGCACACCCCAACCCATCACCGCACTTGTTCTCGGGCGCGGCAGGTTGTTGAGTCCGGTCTCGAACCCTTTACCTCCTTCATGCAAGTTCTTAACGCCAACTCACACCACCAACTGAGCCGCAACCCTGGTGTGTGGCTTGACCGAGGTGAAGGGTTCAAGACCCGGCTTGAATGAGCGGCCCACAACACTTTCTTTCATTTAAGGCTCTGTTTGGAATCGCTGTGACGGTAGGAAAAGCGGTGGTGATAAACCAATTGTTAGAAAAATAGTGATAAGAAAAGCAGCAGTCGAATGATGAAGAGGAGATGTGAACCTACTAGAGAGGAAACATGAAATGTGAAAACTCATTTTAGCTTTTTGAAAGTAAGAGAGTTCGCTGATTTTAAAAAAGCCTTGAAATTATCTTTTTTGCACAAGTGCTTTTTACATCACCGCAAAGTCAAACGCCTCTAAAATAGTGAGGCGGAAAAGGATTTTTCACCGTCACCACTGTCTGTCCAACCATATCTCATAAGTTTGGACAAAAATGGCACCATCATAGAATGCGTGTTCGGTATGACGACGGTTAAAACCGCCACTAAGAAACGGAAACTAGTTTTGAATGTAAAAGAGGATGAAGCTCTTCAAGTGAGATCGGGCGTTCATGACAACTGCGTTCACGATTGCCGTGCCAAACAGAGCCTAAATTTGAAATCAAAACGAAGGTATCCTTCTTCAATTCTCTATACAAATCAAGAGATGCATATCTATTTACCTTCATGTGCCAAATTAATTGTGTGGCAGCAAGAACATTGCACACTTGTTGCGCCGCGTATATACATCAAAAGAGTATGGCAACCTCCGCAAACAAGCTGAGCCATTTCTGTTCCTGCTTTCGCAAAAGGGAAGAAAAAATTTAGGTTAACATCATCGCTAGTTTTATCCCAATTATTTAAAGTAGATTTTAGCAATTCTCGTGTTTTTTATTTATTCGTATTAACTGTTACCAGAGGTATTAAACTTAATTTTTTCGCGGTTACTTTCAACAGCTTTTCTCCATGTAAACTAAGGCTCCGTTTGGGGGCACTTATTTTCACCGGTCAAGCGGTTGCGAGCGCATGAACCAGACCTTAATTTATGGTCTGGTTCATGCGGTCGCAACCGCTTGACCGGTTGAAAATAAGTCCCCCCAAACGGAGCCTTAGTTTTACTCCATGCATCTCCATAAATGTTAAACACTTTTTTATTTATCCATGCTTTTTCTACATTGCACTATAGGTGTTTATGCAATCTAATTTTTCTATTTTGCACTATCTTATAGAGGATAGTAGGGGAGCCTCAGTGCACCTGTTGAAGTGTTGCCACGTGACCATATCACGGATTCGAGTCTTGGAAGCAGCCTAGCTCTTGCAAAAAAGCATGATAAGGTTTGCCTACAATTCACCCTTGTGATGTGGTCCTTCCCCGGCGCTCACTGCGCTGGGATGCTTTGCGCACCGAGCTGCCTTTTTTTTATCGAGGATATAATCCTTCGATGCTTATCCATTCAATTCCGCTAAGTCGCTAACGCAGCTATTTTACTCATTCTCATTTTTGTCAACTCCACAATGTTTTTTTATGCTTCCTGTTACATCCTTATGTATAACACTATTCTTTTTGTTAATTATATATCTCAAATCATAGCTCAAAGACAACGTTAATACTGATTTCGATCACTTTCTGTAACTGCTTCTGTTCTTGATCTAGTGAAAAATATTGCTGCCCGTGAACATAGCCCATCTTAGAATGAACCACGTAAATATGCGTCATCTATAATTTGATTTTCCTTTTATTTGATTGTTCTACTCCCATTTCCGCAACACTTTTCATGTTAATGTTGAGTATGTGTCAAAAATGATTAAGTTAGATATTATCTCTCCTTAACAAACATATGATTAGCAACCTGAGACTCAAAAAAGTAAAATTTCAAGCAAAATTATCTGATGAAATTTACCAGGTGGAGGAACATTTGTCACAGCACTGCACACAGCACAACATACTGAACTTGCTCCCAAAGGATAGAGAAGAAGTTTCGACAACCGGAGCACACGAGTTGGCTCTGCCCGCCTGATAATAAGCAACTCATGTCTTAAATACCATTACGAAATCATACTCCGGGCCTAAAATTAGTTCAACTTTGTGTATTATGAAGAAGAAAACATGTCAATGTGTGAATATATAGGTAAAATGTTATCTCCCAAAGTAATTAAATGAGGGCAAGGCATGAGTTGAAAAGCTGAAAAGTGAATGTTGAGAGTTTCACCTGCATATGAGTTGCATTAATTGCATGTTTCTCAAGATTGATGACACAAATTGAAAGAATAAAATGATTGTAGGGCGAGAAAAACCTTAAAACTTCAAATTTCGTAAGTTAAATCTTATCGAAAATCTCATATAGTCATGAGTTGCTGCATATTTCTAGATTGTGCACTCTTTTAAGTTCTTAAAGGACTCCAGCAATTGAAAATTGCTCAGATACATATATATCAGCAAGGTTGAAACACGAAGAATTGCACGAGGAATCAAAGATAGACTTATATTATGGGATTCAAACAGAAATATGAACCTGATAGCAAATATTTGGAGGAGAAGAGCAAATCTAAAGTTACATGGACAAATGCTGTTTAAAATGATTTGCAAAGAATGTTTTTTTTTTTTTACCACAGAGTCAATAAAACAAATGAGAACAATAATTTCATAAAGATAAATGTTAGATTACACCACAACAAAATAAGAATAGTCACAAACAAAAACAACATTTACTCCGTCCTGTCAAGATAAAAACGTCCATAGAAGAGAGTACAAATGTCGCAGCAATACACTTAGGCTCCGTTTGGCATGGCGAGTTTGGATTAAAATGCGTCCGTCATAGAAGATATGTTTAGCAAGACAGCGGTCATGACCGCCACCAAGAAAAAAAAACCTAATTCTGAACATAAAAGTGGATAAAGTTCCTTAGATGAGTCCAGGTGTTCACGAACGACAATTCATAACCACCGCATTCGTGACCGCGATCGACGCGCTAAACGGAGCCTAAAAGTAAAAATATGTAAACTTTCTACTAGAAGCATAGTTACCATGATGTTGTTGAGTTGGTTATGACTAGTTAACCTCACAGGTTTCATCTTCCCTACCTACCGTCTGCAAATGCGGACCTTTCTCCATGCCGTCCATGTGCTTTGTATGAACACATGTAAGGAAGCATCAAAGAAGAGAGACAAGCTATGTGAAATGACTATAAAAGGAGAGGGAGACGAGCTATGAAGAACACACCAAAAGCCAAACAAAAGAGAGGTAAAGCCTTGACGAGGTGAGCCGTAGTGCACAACCGAAGGCGACGATGAGCTTCGACATCCGATTGTGAGCTGCATAGACAACAAAGAACAAAAATGTGCAGGTAACGGCAAGGTATCAAATTCGCGGGCTGCAGCAAGGTGCGCAGTGCTCTATGGTTGCATGCTCGTGGGCGTTTGTGGTTGTGCATAAGTGGTGACTGGTGATGTTGGCGGGCTCCTCGTTCGCGACAAGGCCAAGTCCCGACTTGGATATCTTCTCGGCGGAGGCGACGGCGGTTTATCGTCTGACGATGATGAATGTTTGTTCCTGTACGAATCTTGTGCGTCCGTTTAACGGATTACAGTCAAGTTCATATTACTCATGCAGATTTTCATCGCTAGAGTTCTTCTGCTCTATATTTTCAGATTTGTATCTCTTAATTAGTTGTGCTGATAAAATTACGCATACATATGTTCTTGTGACTCAGTATTCAATTGTTCCTGGGAATTGCGTTTCCGTAATTGAAATCCCAACAAATATCGTAAAAAAATACTTTTCTAAGGATTCTAATGATGATGTTTATCTGAGTTTTCTGTAGAAATTAGAATACAAAAAAAATTAGCATTGATTGAAAAGTAGGATAGTAATAATGGTGATAAGGATGATGGTGACTAGAGATGGGAACAAAGAAATGTGGATACACTGAGCTGAAAATTTTCCTTAAAAAAATGGTGTTTTTCTTAAATCTTGTATATATACATGTACATGGAAAATCATTGCCCAGAACAATTACATAATTGTAGAGTTTTGTCCTAAATTTCCTGCAGAAATACAACAAAAATCAACTTTAAAATTAATGTTTCAAAGTCGTTTTCCTCTAATTCTCAATAATTCATTCAAAGAAATCAGTAGCCTGACAATTTGTCTATACAAGTGTCCCTTAAATAGCAGGACAATCATCCCCAAACTACACTGAATTCAGGAACTAGAAAAAAAGAAAAATTTCAGCACCATTAATTTCCTGCAGAAAGTTGAAGAAAAACTCACCATTTGGGGGTGTGAAAGGGACAGGGGGCGGTGGATAAGGCGCGAGAGGAACTGGCATTGATAATCCGATGAGTTTCTTTCCCCTCTTCAGCTATTCAGCCCCCTGTTTCAGGTGCAGTGGGAGAAGAAGAAGTCCACTCCATTCTTCAAAGAACAACAGAATTCAGTGAACTGTGGAGTTTTCAGCACAAAAAAAAGGGTTCAAAATTCAGTGTCAAATCTTCAGCATAACGGCTCAATTCAAAAGGAAAAAAAACAGAGTCCTGGTTCCTGATTGTTTCTGGTAGAGATTAAATTAAAAAGTTTTGATTTTTGAATCACATATCAGTAGCTTTTGGGCAGAGAACCTGCTCAAAGAGCATTTCTGCCTTAAGCCGAGCAAAATTGTGAATTTAAAAAAAAATTATGAAAGGTGGAGATTGAGACTCTGCGGCTTTTCTTCTCCCTTGAGCTTCCTACTTCCAGAGAGAGAGAAGAGAGAGAGAAGAGAGAGAGAGAGGAGAGAGAGAGAGAGAGAGAGAGAGAGAGAGAGAAGAGAGAGGAGAGAGAGAAAGCAGAAAGAGGAGAGAGAGAGAGAGAGAGGGAAAGAAAAAAAGGAAAGGTGGAAAAAATGGTAAAAACTTTAGAAGGGGTTTTTGGGTTAAATTAGGCAGCAGATTGGACAACAGTGTCACAAGCGTGTGGAAATTAAGCCGTTAAAGAAAACAAACAAACAGCCAACACACACCATGCACAAAACCCAACAACAACCACAAA